>LR999963.1:105469264-106090346 GCA_905220375.1 Tachina fera
AACCGCTAAAATTAAAAAAAACGTCAATTACCGAAAAAATCGCCAAAACAAAAAAAAATTGCCTACATAAAAAAAATTCCCCAAAAATTAAAAAAATCGCTTATATGAAAAAAAATCGGCAAAATCAAAAAAACGCGAAAACGAAAAAAAATCGCCAAAATTAAAAAAACGCCAAAAACCGAAAAAAATCGCCAAAACGAAATCCTCCAATGACAAAAATCCGCTAAAATCGCAAAAAAAATGCTTATATGAACAAAAATCGCCAAAAATTAAAAAAAATCGCCAAAATCAAAAAATTCGCCAAAACGAGAAAAAAGTGTCAAAACTAAAAAAATTGCCAAAAAGAAATAAAAACGCCAAAAACCGAAAAAATCGCCTATATGAAACAAAATCGCCAAAAAAAAACGCCTAAATGAAAAAAAATTGTCAAAATCAAAAAAATTGCCAGAAGGAAAAAAGTCACCAAAATTAAAAAAACGCCAAAAACCGAAAAAAATGTCCTAGGCCAAAAAAAAAATTGCCTATATGAAAAAAATCGCCAAAACTAAAAAAATCAGCAAAACAAAATAAATTGCCAAAATTTAAAAACCACCAAATTAAACATAATGCCAAAAACCTAAAAATTGCACTAGAGAAAAAAGTATGAATTTTTTCACAAAATTAATATCTATGTACCTGCATATCTCTGTGCTTATGTATGTATCTCTATACTACATAAACGCACTTGGTGAAGGGTATATACGATTCGGCACAGCCGAATATAGCACTCTTACTTGTTTTTAATACATATATTTATTTATTGTATCTTCAAATATGAACTAACAATAAGTGATCAAATCTTAAAGCTAAAATATAATTATTTAGCCCGACCAGTGTCGGCCAAAACTTAGTTATAATTTAAATAATACAAAGTAGTGATAACACTGTGGAACATTTTTGGGATTATTGTCTGGGGGTGAGAAATTCCAGGTCAGGGTGATGGTACTAGGTCAGTATAGTAAAACCCTCAAAGGGTTTGGCGTTCGTATGTGTCAGTTTTTTTATGACCTTTTAAATTTTTTCCTTATCTTGAATTTTTTTCGCTTAGTTGTAACATTTTGGCAAAAACGTAGTTTAACATAACTCGAGAACCACTTGTCCGATTTTGATGAAACAAATTTAGAAAAATTAAGAATTACAATTTCTCTAATCTGTTTTTATACCGTTTTCCTATATGTGCAAACCTTTCGAAGTTAAAATGAATGTATGAAGGGAAAGAAGTATTTTTTGCCTAAAAATTTAAATATTTTTTTTTTAAATTCATAAAAAATCCAGAATGGAAAAAGTGCCAAAACTAATTACTTTCGCGTAAAGTCACATAACTCATGAGCAACAAAAGGGATAGATCATGAAAATCAATGCACGCGTTTCCCATTTATTCACAATTAGGTAAATGTATGAATTTCAAAAATTTGCTACAGATATGCACAACATTATTTGGAGAAAACATTGACACTCACAAGCCGAACTCTCTCATATTTTTCTACAGTACTGAAAGAGAAATATTGATGTGGCAACACTGGTTCTGTAATGTTCACATAAAACATGCATTGTCATTATACATTTGCTCTTTCTCACACTGGTTCTGTGATTTTTGTCATTCAACAAGTGCCGACGAACGCAAACAGTAAAAGTGATTTTTGTCCAGTTTTTTAAAAGTGAAGAAAATAGAACAGAATATGGAACTGTGCAAGCCAAAAACACACAAACATCTACAAGCAGTAGATGTTCTTCACAAATGTTATCAAGGACATAGTGTTTGAGTCTTGACTTAATTAGAATTGCTGACCCACCGCATGCTCTCCCCCTCGGGTCCTTTGAATCATATAGAGTGTAACCATTTATTTTAAATAAGCTCCTTGAAGTCAAATGAGTCTCAGAGACCAACATTATATCAATATTTTTTTCCATGAGGAAGTGCTCAAGTTCATTTTTATGCTGGCGAATGCCGTCTGCGTTCCAGAAACATATTTTTAACATGTTCATGGTTTGTTTACTAATGCTTGAAGCAGTGTATTCTGCATTCGCAGCATTTCTTGCATCATGCTAGTCATATTTGTTGTAAAGTTGTTTATAGTTAGCACCAGATTCTCAATAGTAGCTTCAAGACGACTAAAGTTAAAGCCTGAGTTTGCATTCGCTAAATTATTTTGCGGTGAAACATTTTGTGTGGCACTAGAACTAGCCTTAGCAGCATGGGCATACGATACACGTGAAGTAACTGGTTGACTCACTTGAGCAAAAGAAGCGGAGAACGCGTTTAATGGTTAGGTTGGAGCTAATTTAGGTTTTTGACTCATAGTCTGTTTAACAAAATAATATACAGGGCATCCTCTATATTTAGCGATGTGATTACCTCCACAATTACAAAATTTTTTTTGTGCTTGTTCTTTTGGCTTAGTGCAGCTAGCAGTACCATGCAATTCACCGCAGATAACACAAACTGTAGGTAAATTGCAGTAAGTTTTTGTATGGCCATATTCTTGGCAATTATGGCACTGTACATGACCTGAACGCTTACGTGGCTCTTCAACTGTGATTTTTCGGTGTAACAGAAACTTTACGCTATAAATTGGATGGGTTTCATTTTTTTTTCAATTGTATGTCATTCGGCTCCAGTTCAATGTGAAATAGGGGTTGGGCGACCTTTTCTCTGTTAATTATATTAGTAACATTTTTTACCTTAAATCCTTGGTCTAGAAGCGCACATTTTAGTTCTTCGGGCTCAACATATGAATCTATGCCCTTTAGTACTATCTGTAGGCCTTTAGCACTCTTAAGATGGTATGTGCAAAAGTTTGTTTTATTTTTTTCAAAATCATTTACAATTTTTCGGAAATTGTTTTCATCATATATTTGGATTTTAGTTTCATCAATATTACCTCGTTTAATTGGAATTACGTGAAAAGTATTTTCACCAATGGTCGACAGTAGTTTTGTTAGAAGCGCGTTAGAACTTTTTTCCCTCACATATATAGGTGCTGGCTTAAATGACTTCTGAGATAATGAAGCGGTCTTGTCGTTATCGTCTTGCAAGAATGAAAAACGATTTTGGCGATTCGTGGATGATGCGCTGTTATCCCTAGACATCTTTGGAACAGAAGAAACTTTAGAAGAATTCGGGCTTCGCCCACGCTTTACCACGGTTATATATCTATCCATTCTGACTCGTACCTTTGGTTTTGAGCTGCTGTTATCTGTAGTGATAACTTGGTTAGGTGATGAACAGCCCGAAGCGAATGATTTCAATGGCTTAACTGACGAAGTACTAGGCAACTGTAATGTTAAAGAATCACTAGTAGGCATTGGACAAAGCGAAGTTGATCGCTGTCGAAAAAGTGGATTTGTTGTTAGAAAAAGTCTATCATCAGATTTTTTATTTTTATTAAGAGCTTCCGAACTCACAGTAAGTCTATCATCGGGTTTTTTATTTTTAATGTTATCATTATGAGCATCAGAGCTCACAGTAAAATAAGCATTTCTGCCGTTATAACTCACTTCACATTAATTTGTTTTTGAGGTACTCATATAGAGTATTCCTCAAGGGAACTTTTGTTTGTTTTTTTTTTTTTTTTTGATTACGGTTTTTTTTGTTTTTGTTATTTATGACTATGTAAAAAATATTAACAAAGCAATTAAAGCTTATTTATGAAAGTTAATAATATGTATTACGAATATTTTTATTATTTTTTATGATATTTTTTTGTTTAGTATGTACATATGTAAGAAAAAAACTCCGCTATGACGTTAGTTCACTATGAAGGTACAACGAGAACTGAACAAGGGAATATAAGCAAAGTTGCTTAGTTTTATTCTTAAATTTAAGAAAAATTATGCAAAACTAATTCAATAAACATTTTAAAATAAAAAAAGAAAACCTTGGTGTGTTTTTTTGTAAATGGCGAGCTTTTTTCTCCATTTTGGTGCGTTTTGAAATTTAAAAGTTGACAACGCTGGACATATATCAACAAAGAGCACAAATTGTATACAACAGTGGTCGCCAAACTTTTTTCTTGAGATGAACATTTTCCCCATATACCAACCATATATTCCGCTTACTTACTCCAAATTACAGATAATTTTTTGAACAAAAATTCTTTTAATAAAATGTTTAATAGCTTAGACAATTTTTACGGAATGTTTTAAAACAATCCTTGCGAATTACTCTTATTCAATTATGCTTTATAAATACAGTTATAAACAGTTCCAGTGAAAAATACTGCCTTAGAACGAGTCCAAATTAGAAAAGTGTCAAAAAATTAAAAAATTATATTTGGTGAAAAAGACATATATCTGAAATTTACTGAAACAATTTATATATATGGTTCGAAAGGGCCTAGTATCTTCCTAAGAACGATTCCAAAGTAGAAAAGTGTAGAAAAAATCGAAAAAAATATATTTGGTGAAAAAATACAGACATACATATATGGTAGATTTTTTTATGAAATTAAATGATATTTTTTTACATTCTTTAATTGAACTGTAGTGAATTTTAATCAGAAATAATTCATAGTCAGGCTCAAGTTCAGTAATTTCAATTCTAATTGAATGAAATATTTTTATTAATTAATGTGAGTTTCTAAAGAAGAGAAGAAAAATTAAACTTAGACTTTAAGCTGGGGGAAATACCGATACTTTTCTGTGCAGCCACGCACTTCATCAGCACCATAGTCTATCTACTTGGGTAGAGATTCTTAAATTTACAATGAAACGGAATATCAGAAACGATTGTTGTGTATACAATTGATTTACCTTTGGTAAACACATTTATAAGCATCACTATTAATTTTCTGTTTTTTCCATTTTTTAATATAATTTCGTGCTAACCTAAATAGAAAAATGAAAAAATGGAAAAAAACAGAAATTTAATAGAAAATTTTTAGCTGCTCCCCCCGCTTAAAGTCTAAGTTTAATTTTTCTTCTCTTCCTTAGAAACTCACATTAATTAATAAAAATATTTCATTTAATAAGAATTGAAAATACTGAACTTGAGCCTGACTATGAATTATTTCTGATTAAAATTCACTACAGTTCAATTAAAGAATCTAAAAAAATTTCTCACTTAATACATCATGGGCACGTGACAAAATATGTTCACTTGGCTATCATTGTTCACTTGGCTATCACAGTTTGAGAATGCTGGAATAACCACAATAAAACTGTAGAATGCAACAACAAGTAACATAAGACCACTACAATAATACTTACGTGGATGTACCGATGGTAAATCGAATAAGTACAAATAATTAATGTGATGATCGTAAAAGATAAGCAAGAATAGTTAAACATACTTAGGTAGAGTAATATAATTTCGTGCTAACGTAAATAGAAAAATGAAAAAATGGAAAAAAACAGAAAATTAATAGTGATGCTTATAAATGTGTTTACCAAAGGTAAATCAATTGTATACACAACAATCGTTTCTCATATTCCGTTTCATTGTAAATTTAAGTTAAATAGCTGATGTTAATAAGAAAATCTACCCAAGTAGATAGACTTGGTTGCTGATGAAGTGCGTGGCTGCACAGAAAAATATCGGTATTTCCCCCAGCTTAAAGTCTAAGTTAAATTTTTCTTCTCTTCTTTAGAAACTCACATTAATTAATAAAAATATTTCATTCAATAAGAATTGAAATTACTGAACTTGAGCCTGACTATGAATTATTTCTGATTAAAAAACATTTTTGTTATATAGAACATAATAACTTACGAACGACGATATGTATGTTTATTGTGCTGTATATTTTTATCCTCACAAAAACATAAATGTGAAAAAACGCCAAATTCCTGTCCAAAATTTCGGCCATTAAAAGTAGTGAGATATAAATTTTGACCAAGTTCTTGTTTGCCACAATACCTAACACAGAAATATGTTATGTATTATATATATTTGTAATCTTAAGGGTGTCATATAATTTCTAGATAATCTGCTAACTTGAAAATATTTTTACCGATTTAAAGAAATTAACAAATAAAAATTTTTCTCTCCTTTTTTAGAAAAGTAAAAATATTGCCAAGTTAGCAGATTATCTAGAAATTATATGACACCCTTACGATTGGCCGCAATTTCGGACAGGAACTTGGCCTTTTTTCACATTTATGTTTTTGTGAGGATCTGACTACTTTTTAAAAAATGTTCTATAATAACACTTTTTAAACTTAAAATTTCTGGTATGTCTTATTTCTATTAAGCGTGATGGGTGCTAGATTGTAGACCTTAAAAATGCACTGTTGTGTCATTACAACGGGTTGCTAGTGTGAACGCAATCTGGTAAGAGTCATCTGGAAAGAAACTTGTTAAATACAGCGTACATTTTAGTGGACGTGACGCCGTCTATTTTCTCAATATACTTACATATTAAAGTCTGCTTGGCCAAAATACATAAATCAAAAGGATTTTCTCAATGCGCATGCAAAGTTTCAATAGGGCAGATGGTGCTTTAAGTTTTGGATTTTCCGATTGAGTACATCAATTACTATTTGTGTACAAAATGTCAACTCTCTATAGTATGATATTATGTAAAATATTTATGGGCCTTGCCCGGCCGACTTTTATATCTGCTGGTTCTCATGGGTCCTGCAAAGTTTGGTATTAAAAAGTTAATGCGAAATATATGAGTAGTAAATTTAAAACTGCTAAACCGAAGTACATGAAAGAAAAAACTACTATTTATGGGTGAAGTCACGGCTACTTTTCAAAATAGGAAACTTTTATTTTGGATAAGTGCAACGTGTATGAAAAGTTTTAATAAAATGTATCTTAATTTTGAATTTGAAGTGCTTATTTCCACCATGTGGTAGCAACTTCTGGTTTTTCAGGTTTTTATTAGTGATCTCTGATCTTAATTTATTTGTGTATCAAATTAAAGCTCGCTAGTGCGAATTAGAGTTTTAACATCGTGGCGCCATATACCGGGTAAAACTTTTTTTGTTTTAAGATTTTCCCCTTGGCTTACGCAGCAACACTTATATGCATGTGTATAAAATTTCAGCTCTCCAGCGTGAATTATACTTTTAATTTTATCAGCATTACCTCTCCCTCTATTTCTTACTCAAAATTTTGTTGCGAGCAGCGCTTATAATTCATGCTAATTTTCTTCTAAAATATGGAAGACCAAAGTAGATTAAACACAAGGCTAACATTTTATGGGAATAATTACGCCCACTTTTTAAGGTGATAGTTTAAAGTATTGTGCACGTGCAAAGCGTATGCAAGATTTCACTAAATTAGCTTGAATTAAAAGATGTATATTAAGTTTTTAGTTCAAAATAATATTAACGTGGCCCCACCCATTCTGATAACATATTTTGGGTTTTCAGATTTTTTTAGTTTGTTTCTCACCTAGACCTACTTGTGATCAAATTTCAGCTCATAAGCGCAAGTATTGATTTTTAATTTTTATGGGTGCAGCCCCACCCCTCTTACCAATATTTCCAGGTTTTCAGATTTTTTTAGTTGATTTCTCACCTAGACCTACTTGTATATAAAATTTTATATCCCTGGCGCAACTTTTAATTTTTAATTTTTTGGGCGTAACCGTGCCCACTTTCCAAACTCAAAATTTTTTGGCTAGTGCTTAGTATTCGTGTCAAGTTTCGTTACAAACAGATAATAATAATTACATAAATAGTATATCTAAATATGCTGAGCCGCAGGGTATTAAAATGAGGTTTAAATTGTATGTGCGTGTCACCGCCCACTTTTTTAATAACAAATTTATAGTCTTGCATTACCGCAGTATATATGCCAAATATAAATAATATAGCTTCCATTAAGCGCCTTATATTAGCTTTTTTAATTCTGACTTTCATGGGCATAGCCCCGCCCATCTGGCCAAAAGTTTCCAAGTTTTCAGATTTTTTTATTTTATTTCTTACATAGAACTAGCTCTATATCGCATTTCAGCTCAATAGCACACATTTTTATTTTTGTGGGCGTAGCCTCGCCCTCCTGGTTAAAATTTTCGGGTTTTCAGATTTTTATGGTTCATTGCTCACCTAGATCTTTTCGTGTACCAAATGTTAGCTCTCTAGCAATAGCGGAAGTACTTCATCAATTTGATGAGTGTGTCAGTGGTCAGTGGTCATTGAGTATTTCTTAAAATATGCACTTTTTGCAACTCTATATCTCCGGAACCTTTCATTGTAAAACTTTCAAACTTCGCATATGAATTTATTTATACCCTTTACCAAAAAATGGTAAAAGGGTATATATAGGTTTGTCATTCCGTTTGTAATTTCTAGAATATTAATAAGCGACACATAAAGTATATATATTCTGGATCCTTATGCATAGGGAAGACGAACAAGCGATGTCCGTCTGTCCGTCTGTCTGTACGTGAAATCGGTTTTCCCAAGCTCCCAGAAGAGCTAGAGACTTCGTTCTTGGACTGGTGTGTCAGAAATTTTCCGAAAAATTTTGCTATTGAAAATCAGCAAAATCGGGCAGACGGTTTCAGAGCTGGAAAACTCAAACCCTATTTTCCCATAGAAAATAGAAAAAATATTTGCAGCCAGTTTAACATTCCAAATATGGCTAGTTCCTATGTTTAATTGTGGATTGATATGACAATCCCAACTGCGAAATGCCATAGGTATAGAAGCACCATTATTAATAATTTTTATCATATTCAATTTGCTAAAGTTCGATAATTGTACATGTGGGATTCTCCATGAGATGAGTGAAATTGTAAGTTTAGCTTTTTCAGTAGAAAAACTCGAGCGCACAAGATCTTCATCGTTCTTATTGCGCAAGAGTATCAATTCATGTTTTCCATTTAGTATAACTTTGTTGTAGTCTTCAGCGAATCCTAGAAGCATTTTTAGAGGTACATAGAAATTGAAAAATTCATTTACAAGAGTGACATCGTCAATTTTGTTCCATCCAGCATTTTGCATCACGTTGCTTTCAGTTGGTGACATAGAAATCAAATTTTTTATGGTGCTTGTGGCTCCTAAATATCTTGTATGATCAATTTCAATTCCATTGAGTTCATAGCGAATTTCATCAAACAGATATGCTACAAAGTTGTTTTTTAGTATAAAGTTCTCTGAAGATGACGAAGATTTGGTCGTATTATCATCGGCAACAAACCCCTCCACATAAATGTAGCTCTCACTGGGTAGCACGTACAAATCTTGATTTTGTATTGAAATTCTAATTTCATCATTATTGTTGTAAGACTGTAAGTATGGTACATATGTATGATAGTCCTTTTTGATTATATTTTCATCAGACAAAGGTTTATCTAAGACATCTATTATTGAACTCATTTTGTCTTTAATTTCAAATTCAATGACTTTAGAAAATTTTTATTTGATGTTGTTAGAGCTTTTTGTTGAGCTGGTCGCTTTAATGTTGTTGTTGTTTTTGCTGCTATATTTTTCAATGTATTTGTGTTGTATATTAGCATTATTTAGTTGGCCTTAAATGTATTCGTATTGTAATTTCCTCTCCTCGGAAATGAATTAAATCACCGTGTTGATCAAGTACGCGCAGCGCTAGTGAACTTATCTCTCTGGTGTTCACAGGTAAATAGATGAGATTTCTTGGAACCTCATCTATTTTATAGCCTGGAGGCACATTTATCGGAAATTCATGAAGTGTATGCGATTTGGAGTTATTCATATATGTGTTATAGCGATACTACTTTCAATTCGCAAGAGATTCACTTTAAAAATATTAACTGGAAGATCTGAGTAATAATATTTGTTTGGTGTTAGGATTTTGCTATTGAATCCTAAAAGTTTTCCAATTGTGTTGTCCTTATTAAAATATACAGGATCTTTGGAACTATTAACTTTAACTTGCATTTTGTTGTTATTGGCTTCAATAAAAATCTTATTTGCTGGGCAAAGTCGATTGTATTGCTCTTCTATAAAATCAACTATATCATTTAATTCGTAAGATCCAATTGGTATTTCAATTTTATGTTCTCCTATATGAAACATATTGTTGTAAGTGTCTACATTTGGAATACTGTTGTATGAATGAAAATCAGTTAGAGCACACTCATATGCACCATGTAATTCAATAGGAGGAAAGTAACTAGCAGATAATTCTGCTGAGTTAGAGCTCAGAGTAAGTGTTATTGACATTATAACAGACTGATTACAATTAAATAAAGTTAAGTACACAGTATGGTTTATAAGCATAATTTACATATTTATTTCATTTTCTTATTTTAAAATTAACATTAGTTTCTTAATATTAATGCTATTATTGTTCTTGATATGATGCTGCTGGTGATTTAGTTTTTCTTCCAACTATAATATTTCATCTTTACTTATCCAAGAATTGTGTTGATCTGAAAATCCTAGCCATTTAACATATACTTCCTTCGCTTTAGTTTTGAGAACCTTTTCAACTAAATATGTATTTGGAAATCTAGTTTTTGAAAGTTCATCAGTATAGAATCCACCTTTAATAGGATTACCAAGATAATCTTCTAATATGTATGTTGCAGGATTTGTATTTTGAACTTTGGTAATTGTGAATATTTCTGTGGTCCAATTTGGAGTATAACCTTTTTCAAAGATATGCTTATATTTGCTTATGCGAACATGATCTCCTACATTAAATTTCGACATTTTATACATCTTCAAATGACTGTATACTGTATTAAGCAGCTTTTGCTCATTTGTTGAGTTGACTTTAATAGGAGACATTTTAATTGTGCGATGAAATTTTTTATTGTATGCATTAAGTAAATCTTTGTGTATATCAATCCACTTATATGAACCATTATAGCTAAATTCTTTCCACATCATTCCTTTCAATGTTCTATTAAATCGTTCTACAATTGATGCTTTCATACTGCTATATGTTGAGTAGTGATTAATGTTGTATTTATGCATTAATTTTTCAAAGTTTTTATTGAAAAATTCTTTACTATCATCTGTTTGTAAGTTTTTTGGTACTCGCCCCAATTCAAAAATATCTGCCATTGCCTTGGTTGTTTCGAGTGCAGTTTTTGTTTTTAGCGGTACTGCCCATGCAAATTTTGAAAATGTGTCGATTATAGTAAACAAAAATCGATAATTTTTATTTTCTTTAGAATAGTTCCCCATTTCAACTAAATCAGCTTGCCAAAGATCATCAATTCCTTTCATTACAACTCTGCGACGCACAAAATGTTTTCGTGCTTGCTTATGGAGTTCGTTTACTAAATTTCAAACATGTAATTTTCCAATCTATAAATTTTCTCATTAAGCTGCTCAATTTGTTCTTCAAAGGATGTTTTCATTTTTTGGATATCTTTTTGAATATTATAATTTTCTTCTATATCTAATTTTATTTCACGTTGTAGTTCTTCGATTTGCATTTGAAGATCTTCTTGAATTACAGTATTGTCTGCCTTAAAGTATGTTAATAATTTCTCTTCTAGTTTTTCGATTTGAGTTTGCAGAAACAATTTATTGATAACATCGTTTTCCTCCAGAGCTTCTGCAACATTTTTGATCCTTTTGTTTTGGACATCAATGTTGTTGTTCGTATCCACAAAGAACCCCAACAGTTTAGGTGCATTTTTCAAAGAAATTATGTTGCTAGTATCGTTTAAGTAGTGTCCAAATTTATCAACAGACATGCTTTATATACTTTATTAGAGTTAATGTATTATATTCGCTTCACGTAGCTCTTCAATAATTGATACAATCTCGTTATTGTGATTAGTATGACCTGCACCTTGTGATGCGAGCAGTAGTCGAAGTCGATCTACTAACTCATTGATATCATCCCAGTATATATAGTTGGGCTTATGAATATTAAATTCCATCATTCCATCACCTAAATAGCTACCTTTTGGCTTAGATCCTGTTGATTGGGGTAAATTCTTCTGGTTTTTCTCGTCAATAAATTTCTTAATAATATGTTTATATTTATATCCTCTAGTACCCTTTATTTGACCATCAGGTGTATAGTCTCTTCTATATGCATTAGTAGTAATTAAAATCTTTTTATAGATTTCGAGTTCAAATTTATCATAATTTTTTGGTATTTTATGAAACATTAGAGAAAATAGCCCTGGTGTTAGGGCCCATATTTGACCACCAACTTGTATTTTATCTTCATTAAGTTTGAGCGTACTATCACCAAATTTCCATTCATTATTGAAATCTTTATGTGGACCATAGTTTGTATCTAGTTCATTTCTTCCTTCCAAGACTGATAAGTCAGTATAAGTATCTTCTGTATTGGAAGTCTGTGAGTAAAAATCATCATCATCATCATCGTCATCATCATTTACAGTATTAGCATCATTTAATGAGATGGTATTATCAAATATTGTTCCTTCTGCTAGTTTCTTTGGTGTACTTGACTCTATCTTGACTGATGTTTTTTCAGGCTTAAGACTTGTATTATTTTCAACTTCTACCTTCATTTTACTTTCTTCTTTCATGGGAATTCTTTTAATTTTTTTAGAACTATTTATGAATTCTTTGAGAGGTTCTGTTATAGGTTTAAATGTATCTCTGAGTTGTTCATGTGTATCTATTTCACCAGTTTTTATACTACGAAGCTTTTTCTTTAAGACATTTCTTGTCAACACCAATTGTTTTAAAATTTTCTCATCCATGCTTAATAATAGTAAATAACAGGTATCAGCTATTAGATCAGGTATCAGCTTTTCAGGAGCTGGTCTGGTTATCAGATCAGCTTTCTAGGACCTGGTCTGGTTATTAGATCAGCTTTTTAGGACCTGGTCTGGTTATCAGATCAGCTTTTTAGGACCTGGTCTGGTTATCAGATCAGCTTTTTAGGACCTGGTCTGGTTATCAGATCAGCTTTTCAGGACCTGGTCTGGTTATCAGATCAGCTTTTCAGGACCTGGTCTGGTTATCAGATCAGCTTTTTAGGACCTGGTCTGGTTTTCAGATCAGCTTTTTAGGACCTGGTCTGGTTATCAGATCAGCTTTTCAGGACCTGGTCTGGTTATCAGATCAGCTTTTTAGGACCTGGTCTGGTTATCAGATCAGCTTTTTAGGACCTGGTCTGGTTATCAGATCAGCTTTTCAGGACCTGGTCTGGTTATCAGATCAGCTTTTTAGCACCTGGTCTGGTTTTCAGATCAGTTTATCAGGTAGCAGCTCAGCTTATAGCAAATAGATGTATGAAGTTTAAAGTTAGATTAATAACTAAAGTGAATGTTTATCAAGAGTAGTTTATATAGTTATGAAATAGTCAAATTGCTTTCTGTAGCGACCATTATTTAATTCATTATCTTTGCTTATCACCAAAAATCCATATTTATCCTTCCAACACTCTCGACAAATTTCTTGGAACTTTTCATAACTCATATCGCTGCCAACATGATCCCTATAAACATGCTTCATATTCGTCTCATCTTGCTTAAACATTATAATAACATTTGCATTGTCTCTTATTAAATGCTTGGGAATTCTAGTATAAGTTTGACACAAGTAGAATGAATCAACATCCCTATGTCGCCCCATACAAAAATATGTACGTATATTATTCTGTTTTTCACATGCAACATTATCAAATATCATAATTGAATTAGTTTTAGCTTCGTCAGGTGGAATACCTGATTCATTATCTGTAAATGTATAATATCCCATTCCTTTAATTGGTGAAATTAGTTTCTTCAGATATTCATATTTGGGCTGATATAAAGATTTTGAGTATAAATAGATGTTTTCAAACTTGAGTCCATTAGGACTTTCTAGTAAGCCAATCATAACATTAGTCTTTCCACAATTTGATGGTCCCACTATTAGAGCACGAATAGAATTTGGTAAGAGGGGGCTGTGCTTTATTTTTGAAGTAATGTTCGATGATTGATCAATATTACGAACTAAAATATTTTTATGTTGTTTCACTAACTGCATTTTTGTAACTAAATGCATTTCATAATTGTTACCTCTTATTATAGAAAAAATTAGATAATATGGTTATACGATATCAAAAAACGTTTAGTCATAAAAACACCTTCGTTGGGGGAGGTATAGTAGATAAAATAATAAACGCTCTACCTGTTGAACTTCATCTTCCTGGATATCAGTACTGTGGACCTGGAACAAAACTACAAAAACGTTTAAATCGAGGTGACAAAGGAATTAATTTATTGGACTCTGCTTGTAAAAATCACGATATTGCGTATTCAAAAAATAAGGATTTAAGTACTAGACATAAAGCTGATAAAATACTGGAAAATTCAGCTTGGAATCGAGTTTTATCAAAAGATAGTAGTCTTGCTGAAAAATCATTTGCATATATGCTTACTAACGCAATGAAAGCCAAAACAAAATTTGGTATGGGTGTGGAGAAAAAGAAAAATGTTGGAAAGAACAAGCTAAATGATAAAAAACTATTTAGAACATCAATTAGAGCTGCAACAAAAATACTAAATAATGAAAAGCCATTATATATTAACTCAGCTATTAAAATTGCACGAAAAACTATCAACAAATCATTAAAAGGAAGAAAATCTCAAATTATAGTACCACGTGTAATACGTGTCCCAAAAATTGGTGGATTTTTGCCTCTAATACCGATTTTAACTGCTCTGGGTGCAATTGGTAGTCTAACAACTGGAGGTGCTGCCATAGCTAAAGCTGTAAATGCAACAAAGAATGCCAAAAATCAACTTGATGAAGCAACTAGACATAATAGAGCGATGGAATCTATAGCAGTTGGCAAAGGACTTTACTTAAAACCATATAAAAAAGGTTATGGCTTAGTTCACAAAGAAGAATCAAAAAACTCTTAGAGATGCTGCCCAACAGACCATTATCTGATGTGGACCTAAACCGTTTCTCTATAAATATTCCATATTTTAGAGGAGTTTAAAGTGGAGTCCATTTTTTTAATTAGTTCTTCTCACTTTGAATGTTTAACTGGAAATGATCTTAAAAGAAGCGATGATGACTTCAAGAAGACTAATCAAAAATAATTATGGTGAAATAGTGAATAAGTGGTGGATAGTGGTAGACAGAAAGAGATAGTTATAGAGAAAAAAGGGATAGAGAGAGATAGAGTGCTAAAAAGAATAATGGAATAGAGATGTTTAAAAATTTACTGAGAAAATTAGTCTTTAAGGAACCTTCCAACATTCATCATCATTCATTTATCAGCAAATAAAATGAGCCAAATTAGACGTACTCTAAACCAATTTATAAGAGATTTTGAAAGCTTCAGGCTTTTTGATCATTGGGAGATGATAAAATTTTTCCAAAATATGCTGGATGAGAACGAAGAATATGGAGTTATGGAAGATGAAGACAACACAGAAGGGCACTTCAAAAGCTGTCCTTGGTATGATCCTGAGTGTGAGGAAGGACCCGATACTTGTAGATGTACAATATATTTTTTACGAAAAAATATATTAGAACATCTAATAATTGGATACTACGAAATGTTTCCATCATTATAAATAAAATAAATAAAAATTAAACTAAATTGTATTATTAAAAGAAACAAATGAAATAAATATAAAATAAAATTGTATTATTAAAATATTCCTCGTTTTGTATTATTTTTTCTAAAGGAAAATTAGGAATCATCTGTTTTTGTAAGTTTTTTGGTATTCATCTCAATTGAAAAATATTTTCCATTGTCTTGGTTGTTTCTCTTTATAAAATTTAATGGAATTTAATAATATTGTGAAATTCAATTTCTCTTGTACAGAACTTCTCAAAGAAAACAAGACTGAGCATGCTTAAATGATATGAAAACAAGACTGTGCATGTTTAAGCGATATGAAAACAAGAATTTGCAAATAAGCAAAAACAAAAAATTTTTTGATCCAACGAAGTAAAACCAGTAAAGAAATAAACACCAGTCACATATGTATTTCATTCTTTTTTCAATATTTTATTTCAAATTTTTTCTTAAAAATTTATTTACATTTGTACAATCATTTTTCTTGATAAATAAATTAATAGGATTTTATAATTATAATTATATAATTTTTACAAAAATAAATAGGATTTTATATACATCAATTTTTCTTTTAATAAATAGGATTTTATATACATGAATTTTTCTTAATAACAAAGATTTTTTATATATCAATTTTTCTTAATAACAAAGATTTTTTATACAATTTAAAAATTTAAAACTAATTTACTAAAAATTAATTAATTTTAACCATTTTCTTGCATTCTAGCAATCTCATCTAGCAACATGTCAAGTTCGTATTCAGGGTTAGTTTCCTTAATACGAAAATGATACCATGCATATGTGTTAATGTTATTTGACCTAATTTTTCTCTTATCGTCTCCATAACTTAATACTACCTTATTTAATTCACTAGTATATATTTGATGTAGCTTAGATTTAAATGTTAACATACTATCATATACATTGGTCTTATTAAATAAACAATTTTTATAAGTAGCTAAACTATATTTATCTAATATGGCTCTCTTTACCCCCTTCGATTTCTTTACATCATTTTGATCTTGAACACTAAATGAATACATTTTAGATCGCAACCCGACAAATTCTTTCATTATTTTTCCACAATTTTCGTCTTTCATCATACCCAGCACCTTTTTATTAACTAGAGGAAAATTATAAATGTTGTCTGTAGGATAGTCCGATGTATCAAATTGTTCTTGTATGTCATTTTTTATGTCAGCATAAAAGTCGTCCGTCTTTTTTGAATATATAAAAGAGTCCGTATCCATATAGTTTAAGGAGAGTTTTGTCTTAAACTTAGGCTCCATGTACCCGTAATGGAAATTATACATTTTCCATTTGGACAGCTCGAGTACACAAAATCCTAAGTAAATTGGTTTATTGTAGCAGGTTTTGACTCTTGTCATTTCGATTGCTACAAGGTCCTCTGAAAATATAGATAAACTATGAAAATTTGGTTTTGATATCCAATCTTGGGCACCCAAATGACTACAGTTCATTCTCTCCCAACTATTGACAATTTTAACATCTCTCCTCTTGTCCACATTTTCCATGGTTTTACCATACACTGCATTATTGAGAAGTTTGAAAAAATTTTTTTCAAAAGCATTTTTAGCAGTGGCTCTATGTCTGGTATTTAAGTCAATGTAGCTGTTGGAGCGTGGAGTTTTTAGGCCAATTGAGGTTTTCTCCATAATATTGGTTTTTTTTTTATATACTTACTTTTTTTTTCCATTTTTTATATAACATAACATAAATATATTAACTTAAATAATAATAATTGTTACAAATTATTAAATGAATTAACTCCTTTATTGAACTGCTTTAAATTACAAAACTTAATTAATATAAAACAAACTTAATTAACATATACTTGAACTTAATTACTTACATTAATTATAATAAATACCTGGAATATACTCTTTCGTTAATTTGTAACTGTGTACCTGAAAAGAAAAGAAATAACATGAATATTAAAAATTTATAATAAATAGTGACAGTTTGTGAACATATACTTACCGAACAAGACGTGTGCTTTTATTATTCAAAGTGTTTTTTTTTAAATCTAGTCCATTAGTTAACCTAATTTGTTGGTTAAATAAAATTAAATTAAATAAACTTTAAAAAGACTTTATTCGTTTGCCTTAAAAAACCTTAAGGCTCAACATTTTGGCGCCCGAGCAGGGACTTGATTTAAAAAAGTGTACCTATAAATTCTTTGATAATCTATTTCAAAGAAAAAATTAATTAATATCGGTGTGCGCGTTAATTTCGGTCAAGAAATAAAATTAATTTCTTTGATAATTTATTTCAAAGAAAATATTGACTTATTTAGTTTGCAACATTTGTGACTAGTTTGTGTTTGCAACAATTGTTGGTTGCAATTAAAACATAAAAAACAACAAAAACGCACATAGTGTTCAAACTACATTATCACCAACCCTCATTGGATAAATGCCTCGTCGTTGCCGCTGCATTCTTTGCTGTCCCAACAAAATACAGGGGAGTAATAGTGATTCTGGTCGATCACAAACAGAGGTAACAAGTGTAAACAATATTGTGTTTATTCTTTATAATCTGTAAATTAATCAGATTAAAAATTCTTTAAATTATTAAGAATTTTGAAAATTGACCGCTCGTAGCGAGATAAACACAAAATATTATTTACGCTTTCTTTTGAAATACATACATACATATTTATATACATATTTATTTATTGTGTGGACAAACGCCCTCAAGTGAAACACAAAATTTCGCGAGTGTTATACATATATACATATGTACGTACATATATGCGCATATGTTATATAAAACGAACAAGCAAACATACATAAAACATATTTATAAATTGTAATCAATTATTGTTTGAAAAAATTTCACAACCGTCGGTATTTCAATTATGAAAAGGAAGCAAATGCGAGTTTAATTTACTTTGTATTATGACTATATACGAACATTTAATATTTCATTTCATAATTTATTTGATTTGTTTCTATTAATTGTCATTATTTGCACATAATTAAACTAAAGAGATTGTTGTTGTTGATTATTTACTGGTTCTATTCCGTTCGTTCCGTGTTGCTAGCATATTAAAATAATCACAACTGATTACAGAGTAACTGTTCACACTTCACACAAATTCGTATTTCAAATTGTATAAATTTTTTATACATGTTGAAAAGTTGCACGAATCTGTGAACGGTTTTAAAAAATAGAAAAATTGTTATAGTTGTTCGAGCAAACTGGTAATAGCATACGGTTTGAATTTTACGAACGAGATTTTAACGTAGTAACGTTAAAATCCAACAAGTAAAAGTTTAAACAATCAAGTGCAAATATTATTGCGAATTTTTGCCGACGCGAGTATCTTTACTTATTGTGAATAATATATCAATTTAAGGATTCATATTCAAGTTGCGTACTAGTTAGAATTTGTATATCAATCTAGCTGTGTGCTCAAAATTAATTACATTATTTTCACAAAGAAAATTCTGAAAAAAACTTCTCGGAATTATCATTGTTATATTTGCTTGCATTTAAAATTTTCGTTTAAAATATGGCTGGTGGTAAAAGACATCAAAGCGCTCCTGCTTCAGAAAATATCGATACTCTAACGCAGAGAAAATTTAAAGTGGTTGAAAATATTGAAAGAATTAAAAAATCAATTATTGAAAAGACTATTTCCTTCAATCCCTTTGAGATCGAATGTCGGTTGGAAATTCTGAAAGATCATATCGCTCAAGCAATGGAATTTCAGTCTGAACTGGATATTTTAGATCCAGGAAATGACGACCGTTCAGAGCTTGAAGATTTATGTGTGACTACGAAGTCTCTACTATTGAGTCTTCAGGCCAAAAATAGAAGAACGAGTTTGCCAGAAGCTTCATTTATGCAAGCTCATCATTCTAGGCTTCCAAATATGCGGCTTCCTAAATTTAGTGGAAAATATTCCGAATATAAAAATTTTATGAGCCTTTTTGAAAATTTAGTCCACAACGATCCAACTTTAACAGACATCGAAAAATTCAACCACTTGATATCTTGTTTAACTGATGAAGCGTTAGGCACAGTAAAAGCATTTCAAGTTACTGAGGAAAACTATCCCAAGGCAATAGCGAGCTTGAAAAAAGTTTACGACAATGATTGTTTAATTTTCTTGAAAACAATATCAAAACTATTCGATCTCCCTGAGATAAGTAAACCTTCAGCCTCAGCCTTGAGAAGCTTAATCGACACAGTTTCCGCTATAAATGATTCTTTGTTGTCAATTGGCGATGATAGAAAGATTTCAAATGCTATTTTGATTCATTTAGTGATGTCGAAAGTTGACTCAGTCACTAAATCCAAGTGGGAAGAACAGCTAGATTTTGAAAGGCTCCCATTATGGTCTGACTGCGAGGTTATGTTAAATAAAAGATATCAGCACATTTCTGCTGATGAATCTTCAACTACAAAGCCTAAGAATTCATTTAAATCTAAACAAGAGTTCGCTTCTAAGAAAAATGAAAGAACATCTCTAGCTTTAACAAAATTTAACAATCTGTGGAAAAATGTTTATTCTGTAAATCTGGAAATCACAATATCTATAATTGCTCTTCCTTTGCTACAGTACCAGTAATTCAGAGATTTGAATTTATAAAAGGTGCACCTGCATGCATAAATTGCTTGAAAAAAGGTCACACTGTGGCGAGGTGTACTGCTCAAAAATGTAGAGTTTGTGGTGGTTCGCATAATAAGCTTTTGCATCGCTACAGCTCCGAAATTCAGAACAATGACACTGCTCAAAATTCTTCTGCAAATTTCATCTCTGAGCAACCGTCAACCTCTCGTGCGTCTACAAATCACTCATCTTCGGATGAAAGTGTAATTCTTGCCACAGCAGTGGTAAAGGTGAGATGTAGCTCTGGAGATTATATTTTAGCAAGAGCATTATTAGATTCCAGTTCTCAAACTAATTTGATTACCGAGGAACTGGCTCAAACCTTGAGAATCAAGCGAAGAGGAGGCAGACTAAATTTGTCAGGTATAGGTGAAACTAATTCTGTTGCGAAGTCCAATATAGAAATTTCTGTTATGTCGAGGGTTAATTCTGCTAAATTTTCTGCAAAGTTTTGGGTGTTGAGTTCAATCACAAACTTCCAACCTGATCGCAGAATTTCTATCAATAACTGGAGCATTCCAAAGAATATTGAATTGGCAGATCCTGAATTCTATAGGCCACAAAAAGTTGACTTGTTAATCGGTGGTGAAGTGTTCTTTGAATTATTATGTGTTGGACAAATAAAGTCTAATCCAAGCCTTCCTATTCTTCAAAAAACATCTCTTGGCTGGGTGGTTGCTGGAAAGCATAATCAGTCAAAGGGCTCAAGTTCAAATGTATATCACGTTAGCAACAGAATAGAAAACGAGGAAGCTATTGATTCAATTGTTCGCAAATTCTGGGAATTAGAAAAAGTTTCTAACGAATCAGAAATAATGTACACTGAGGAGCAACAAAAATGCGAAGAAAATTTTATAAAGAATATTCGACATTTACCGTCAGGGCGGCTTGAAGTCTCACTGCCTTTCAAATCAGACCCTCATGTGTTAGGATCATCTTTTGAAACTGCCAAAAGGCGATTTCTTGCGCTTGAACGAAAACTTACAAATGATGAGACAATGAGAGCTATGTATCATGATTTCATGAAAGAATATGCTGATTTAGGTCATATGTCGATTGCAGACAACAATATTCCAGATTTTCCTCACTACTTCATACCGCATCAATGCGTGTTAAGACCTCAGAGTACAACTACTAAGCTTAGGGTAGTTTTTGATGCTTCGAGTCGGACTTCGACACGAATTTCGCTCAACGAGATACTAATGGTTGGGCCTACTGTGCAAGAAGAATTATATTCGACTCTACTCCGTTTTCGTTTCCATAAATTTGTTATCACTGCAGACATTGAGAAAATGTATCGCCAGGTATTAGTTGGAGATACTGATAGAAATTTTCAATTGATCCTTTGGAGACAAAATGCTTCTGATCCGCTGCAAGTATTCCGGTTGAATACTGTAACATATGGTACATCTTCTGCACCGTTTTTAGCGATCAGATGTCTCACGCATTTAAGCGATTTGCACAAGGAGACTTTGCCTGTCGGGGCAAAAGTTATTCGAAGTGATTTCTATGTGGACGACTTGCTAACTGGGGCCGATAGTTTTGAAGACCTCTTAACTATTCGAGATCAAGCGACTCAAATACTGAGTTCAGCTGGATTTAATTTAACGAAATGGTTTTCAAATCACCCCGATTTTAATATATCTAATTGCAAGGAAAAATTGTTACATAATGATTCTGATTCAGCTAAGGCTTTGGGGATACATTGGATAAATGGTTCTTTTAAGTTTCATTTGGAAGATAATTTTAAAACTTTGAAAGCAACGAAAAGAAACATTTTGTCAGTTTCGTCTAAGTTGTTCGACCCGCTCGGACTTCTGTGTCCAATAATAACAAAGTCAAAAATATTACTTCAAGAACTTTGGGTTCAGAAACTCGACTGGGATGAAACTATACCTATGCGATTACACACTGCGTGGGAAAATTTTAGGGAAAATTTAGAAAAAATCAACTCTATTAAAATCCCAAGATTCGTACAAACCACTTCATCAGCCAAAATTCAGATTCATGGGTTTGCTGATGCTTCAATTCGGGCTTATGGATGCTGCCTATATATTCGAAGTCGAAACTCATCGGGAGTTTCTTGCACTTTATTGACAGCAAAGTCAAAAGTAGCCCCGCTCAAGACAAAATCTCTTCCGAGACTTGAGCTGTGTGCAGCACATCTTTTAGCCAAATTGTGGCATCGAATTGAGAAAATGATTAGCTTTGAAATCGAGAGTATAATTTTCTGGACAGACTCGGAAATTACTTTACATTGGATAAAAACTCATCCATCCAGTCTCGCAACATTCGTTTCGAATAGAGTTGCCGAAGTACAAGAATGGTCAGATCGCGTTGTATGGCGACATGTGCCTACACGAGAAAATCCAGCTGACATTGTATCTAGAGGCTGTAATGTGGATGATCTAAAGACATCCAATTGGTTTAATGGTCCTTCATTTCTGTTAAATCGAATTGTCGAATTGTCCGATGTGGCCTGTTAATCCGCATTTTGAGTTAACAGAGGATCAATTATCTCAAGAAATGAAGAAAGCTCATGTTTTCGTTGCTGTAGAGAATTCAATGAATTTTGAAAATGTCTTCTTAACTCTAATTGAAAATCATTCGTCATACAAGAAAATTCTGCGAATTGTATGCTTTATATCAAGATTCATTGACTCTTGCAGAAAATTAGAAACTTGTAAACTAAAAAACCCTACTGCAAAAGAACTGAGCTGTGCTTTCTATATGCTTGTAGAAGTTGTCCAGAAAGAATATTTTTCTGATGAGATTAACAAATTAAAAAAATCTCAAGTTTTGCCGGCAAATATTCAAAGACTCACACCATTTATCCATAATTTTACAGAAAATAAGCGAAACTTTTCACTAATAAGGGTAGGTGGGAGGTTGTTAAATGCACCTTTACCATACAACACTAAATTCCGACTTTTATTGCCCAAAAAGAATCTCTTTGTCATGCGATATTTACGAAATCTGCACTTCGAAAATTGCCACGCTGGTACGAAGGCATTAATTGCCCTTTCAAGGGAAAATATTTGGCTCATAAATGCCAAAGATGAGTGCAGTAAAATCGTGAAGAATTATATCCACTGCTACCGCTACAAACCAAAGCTCATGACCCAAATAATGGGAAACTTGCCCGGCGATAGGGTAAAAGCTTCGCGGCCATTTTTAATAGTTGGCGTAGATTTCTGTGGTCCCGTAAACATTTCGTTGCGTATACGTGGAAAACCACCAGTTAAAATGTATATAGCGGTTTATGTCTGTTTCACGTCGAAGGCTGTCCACTTAGAATTAGTATCTGACTTATCATCTGATGCTTTTATTCTTTCTTTTAAAAGGTTCACTGCTAGGAGAGGGCTTCCCAGCAAGGTGTATTGCGACAACGCGACCAATTTCGTAGGAGCCAGCCGAATATTGAAGGAACTCGTGAAGGCATTCGAGACCCAGAAAGAGGACATCGTTTCATTCGCAGCGTCGTACAAGGTCGACTTCATCTTCATACCTCCCAGAGCACCGCACTTCGGAAGTCTGTGGGAAGCGGCCGTAAAACAAGCGAAGCACCTACTTCTACGAGCTGTGGGCAATGCGCTGCTCACGCAAGAAGAAATGGTGACAATGCTCGTAGAAGTAGAGGCGGTGCTAAACAGCAGACCAATAGCACCGCTGTCACCAGATCCGAACGACGGGGATGCACTAACTCCGGCGCATTTTCTAATCGGGGAGGGTCTGCGTTCGCTGCCGCCAGAATCCGTCGGAGACGTCAACGACAACAAACTGCGGTGCTTGAAGCGATGGCGAATGCTATGCGCTCTCAAGCAGAGGTTCTGGCGAGCTTGGTCCAAAGACTACGTCCTGCGGTTGCAAGACAAAGGCAAATGGCTCAAAGAGGAGCACAATCTGCAATGCGGCCAAATAGTGGTGGTCCACGAGGACAATCTCCCGCCCCAAGAGTGGCCGACAGGGAAAGTCGTCCGCGTATACGAAGGCCAAGACGGCAAGGTCAGAGTGGCGGAGGTAAAGACAAAAAACGGCGTCTTTAAACGACCAGTTGCAAAACTAGCCCCACTCCCAGTATCTTGAAGACATACGGTCCTTCAATGGGGCCGGAATGTTGGAGCGTGGAGTTTTTAGGCCAATTGAGGTTTTCTCCACAATATTGTTTTTTTTTTATATACTTACTTTTTTTCCATTTTTCATATAACATAACGTAAATATATTAACTTAAATAATAATAATTGTTACAAATTATTAAATGAATTAACTCCTTTATTGAACTGCTTTAAATTACAAAACTTAATTAATATAAAACAAACTTAATTAACATATACTTGAACTTAATTACTTACATTAATTATAATAAATACCTGGAATATACTCTTTCGTTAATTTGTAACTGTGTACCTGAAAAGAAAAGAAATAACATGAATATTAAAAATTTATAATAAATAGTGACAGTTTGTGAACATATACTTACCGAACAAGACGTGTGCTTTTATTATTCAAAGTGTTTTTTTTAAATCTAGTCCATTAGTTAACCTAATTTGTTGGTTAAATAAAATTAAATTAAATAAACTTTAAAAAGACTTTATTCGTTTGCCTTAAAAAACCTTAAGGCTCAACAGTAGCCTTTTAACCATGGAGATTGTTTAAATGCTAGAATACGATGAGTTTTCTTTAAAACTAAGCCATATTCTAAGCACTGTTTTAGAACTCTAAAGTGTATCACATATGATTGCTTTGTAGAGAAATCGGTTATCAACTTGTTATACTTCGCTTGCATAGGTTTCTTATTTTCAGCGCAAAAAGGAAGATCATTATGCAAGTCGTGTAAATGAGAGGGATAATCCAACGTGACCTCATATACATAACCGTCTGTTCCAATATCAGCTATGCTGTTTGGATCCAGATTCAGCTCGTCTTGCGATAACCATCTGAATCCACCATGAGGAAGATATTCCGACATTGCCCAACCGTAAAGGTTATTTGCGTCTAAGTAGACAAGAAATTCTGATGGTTTTGATGCATCGAAATCTTCCAAATATTTGTTATTCTCTTTCGAATATCTTTGGCTACACTGTACGATCCCCCCACGTATACCTTTTTTCATAAAATTGTACATGTCTATGTCTGTCAATAACTCTAATTCAATTTTTGTATATTTGAGCATTGCATCCCAGGAAAGGCCAGGTGCTGTATAATACTGGCATGGATCGAGCTCATAAATACCCTTACAAACTTTTCTAAAATTCTCAAAAATATCTGTCAGTAAGAGGACATCTGTTTTTAAGTAAAGTTCCATGTAGTCTTTCATAGTTTTGCAACCAAAAGTATTCCATACTTCTACAGCATGTGAGTATTCCTCTAAAGAACACTCTTTATTGTTCAACTTATTAAAGAAATCACTGCGTGAAGGGAGCTGACACTCATCTAATTTTTGAAATGAATTTAGGTACTCATAGGGGAAAATACCTTTTTTCTTAATAAGCTGAAACTCGTTTTCTGACTGAAATAATGACCTTATAGTGCTAAAATCATTATCCGACAAATTGCAGGCTAATGATTCCAAACTCTCAGCCATAAAACGTATTGTATCAAGAAATCTTATTTCAAGCTTATGACCATCACTCATTTCTGAAAATTGGGAGAGGGATATATAAAGCTCCTTATTGAGAGGGAGTACTTTCAGCTGCATTGAAATTTCACCTAGTTCCTTAATAAAAAGATGTGAGTCATAGTTCGAATAATTATGAAAGTAAACTGGTATAAACTTGGGAATTTGATAATTTAAATTACACTTATTGTGGGCTGCACCTCTATATTTACCACTAATGTGGCAATGATCTCTAACGCGATCTTTACCTAAAAATTTTTGACAAATATGACAATTTACCGCACTATAAAAACTATACACATCAGAAGGGGATAAAGTATCCATTTGCCTATTATTAACTAAATAATTATTGTAAATAACCTCACAATCTTTAACTAAATATGATAAAAAATTTTTGGAGGCATCTTCCCCAGTATAAACCCTTAACTTATCTAACTTACTGTTATGGAGACACTTAATGTAATAACTAAATGCACAAGGAGTGTGCTTTTTAATTAAACTAGTTTTATCACTTACATTATTACTTATATCTTCCAGGATGCATTCGAAGTCAGCATAAACCACAAAGGGGACATCCATTTTCCTTTGATGCCCCTTAAAGCTGAGAATTGCATCCGGACCTGATGGCATACTTGTCACAATTTTACCGCATTCAGTCTTATGATGACTTATTCCACTCTCGCTATGAGTGTACTGCAGACAGGTGTTGCAGAAATGCAGTTTGTGTCCATCCTTCGTTATCTGACTTTGTAAAAGTCTGTGAATAATAAAAATAGATAAAAATTTATTAGTAAAATGTATCTATTATAAAATATATAAAACAAGTATATGTATCATTAAATTAAAGTGTAGTATAATTTTTTAACTTACTTTGATATGTCCTTTATCAAAATATAGTGATGAACTTCACCATTCTCCAAAAGAAGCAAGTTTACATGAGTAATTTTCTCGTCCTTAGTCACATAATAAGGACCAATGATTTGATTTGCCTCCTCATCATACCCAAATACGTTAACGCTTATTCTAGGATTGTTCACCTCAAACACGTTAATTTTTTTTAGAGCTAATGGGAAGCTTAAATTTTGGAAATTTAACACTTCACCATTTCGCGTAAAAATAATGTCTGCTGAAATGTCCTGAATACCATAAGAACTGCAACGTTGTGGGTTATCGTATGTTGTGGTATCCATGGCAGCAATCAAACACCACTTGAAGCAGTATTCATCATCATTATCAATATTGATGCAAGCTTTTTTTCTTCCTAGTTTTTGTGGTGTGGATATCCAACTTGATCCTTTGACGAGCGACGATTTGTTGATGTTGATTTCTGCTCGGACTATGCGTGATAAAGTCCAACCTGAATCGCGCTCTTCAAATTCTGACATTTTGGTTGAAATCTCCTCAACCTGTTTACGGAATATTTCTTTTATGTTGTCTGCCTTCGTCACCAAACTCATTTTAGCTACATGTGTTATAACACACAACTCCAAATCTTCTTCAACAATTTTGATATACTCCGCCACAATACTCACATGAAATTTAATGATTGTATGCTTACACAAACTCATGTGAAGTCTCTCAATAAAAATATTTATGTTTTCCTTCATAAACTCTTCCAGAAGAAGTTGGTCCTTTCTGTTTAAAATAGCATACGTGGCGATATGATTTTTGAAGGCTTTGGATATTTTGAAACATTTCACATTCTCTGCTACTTCTTCTGTCCTAGAATGTGAAGCGCTCATTGGAGTTGGCAAGAAAATTCTGCGAATTGTATGCTTTATATCAAGATTCATTGACTCTTGCAGAAAATTAGAAACTTGTAAACTAAAAAACCCTACTGCAAAAGAACTGAGCTGTGCTTTCTATATGCTTGTAGAAGTTGTCCAGAAAGAATATTTTTCTGATGAGATTAACAAATTAAAAAAATCTCAAGTTTTGCCGGCAAATATTCAAAGACTCACACCATTTATCCATAATTTTACAGAAAATAAGCGAAACTTTTCACTAATAAGGGTAGGTGGGAGGTTGTTAAATGCACCTTTACCATACAACACTAAATTCCCACTTTTATTGCCCAAAAAGAATCTCTTTGTCATGCGATATTTACGAAATCTGCACTTCGAAAATTGCCACGCTGGTACGAAGGCATTAATTGCCCTTTCAAGGGAAAATATTTGGCTCATAAATGCCAAAGATGAGTGCAGTAAAATCGTGAAGAATTATATCCACTGCTACCGCTACAAACCAAAGCTCATGACCCAAATAATGGGAAACTTGCCCGGCGATAGGGTAAAAGCTTCGCGGCCATTTTTAATAGTTGGCGTAGATTTCTGTGGTCCCGTAAACATTTCGTTGCGTATACGTGGAAAACCACCAGTTAAAATGTATATAGCGGTTTATGTCTGTTTCACGTCGAAGGCTGTCCACTTAGAATTAGTATCTGACTTATCATCTGATGCTTTTATTCTTTCTTTTAAAAGGTTCACTGCCAGGAGAGGGCTTCCCAGCAAGGTGTATTGCGACAACGCGACCAATTTCGTAGGAGCCAGCCGAATATTGAAGGAACTCGTGAAGGCATTCGAGACCCAGAAAGAGGACATCGTTTCATTCGCAGCGTCGTACAAGGTCGACTTCATCTTCATACCTCCCAGAGCACCGCACTTCGGAAGTCTGTGGGAAGCGGCCGTAAAACAAGCGAAGCACCTACTTCTACGAGCTGTGGGCAATGCGCTGCTCACGCAAGAAGAAATGGTGACAATGCTCGTAGAAGTAGAGGCGGTGCTAAACAGCAGACCAATAGCACCGCTGTCACCAGATCCGAACGACGGGGATGCACTAACTCCGGCGCATTTTCTAATCGGGGAGGGTCTGCGTTCGCTGCCGCCAGAATCCGTCGGAGACGTCAACGACAACAAACTGCGGTGCTTGAAGCGATGGCGAATGCTATGCGCTCTCAAGCAGAGGTTCTGGCGAGCTTGGTCCAAAGACTACGTCCTGCGGTTGCAAGACAAAGGCAAATGGCTCAAAGAGGAGCACAATCTGCAATGCGGCCAAATAGTGGTGGTCCACGAGGACAATCTCCCGCCCCAAGAGTGGCCGACAGGGAAAGTCGTCCGCGTATACGAAGGCCAAGACGGCAAGGTCAGAGTGGCGGAGGTAAAGACAAAAAACGGCGTCTTTAAACGACCAGTTGCAAAACTAGCCCCACTCCCAGTATCTTGAAGACATACGGTCCTTCAATGGGGCCGGAATGTTGGAGCGTGGAGTTTTTAGGCCAATTGAGGTTTTCTCCACAATATTGTTTTTTTTTTATATACTTACTTTTTTTTTCCATTTTTCATATAACATAACGTAAATATATTAACTTAAATAATAATAATTGTTACAAATTATTAAATGAATTAACTCCTTTATTGAACTGCTTTAAATTACAAAACTTAATTAATATAAAACAAACTTAATTAACATATACTTGAACTTAATTACTTACATTAATTATAATAAATACCTGGAATATACTCTTTCGTTAATTTGTAGCTGTGTACCTGAAAAGAAAAGAAATAACATGAATATTAAAAATTTATAATAAATAGTGACAGTTTGTGAACATATACTTACCGAACAAGACGTGTGCTTTTATTATTCAAAGTGTTTTTTTTTAAATCTAGTCCATTAGTTAACCTAATTTGTTGGTTAAATAAAATTAAATTAAATAAACTTTAAAAAGACTTTATTCGTTTGCCTTAAAAAACCTTAAGGCTCAACAGTAGCCTTTTAACCATGGAGATTGTTTAAATGCTAGAATACGATGAGTTTTCTTTAAAACTAAGCCATATTCTAAGCACTGTTTTAGAACTCTAAAGTGTATCACATATGATTGCTTTGTAGAGAAATCGGTTATCAACTTGTTATACTTCGCTTGCATAGGTTTCTTATTTTCAGCGCAAAAAGGAAGATCATTATGCAAGTCGTGTAAATGAGAGGGATAATCCAACGTGACCTCATATACATAACCGTCTGTTCCAATATCAGCTATGCTGTTTGGATCCAGATTCAGCTCGTCTTGCGATAACCATCTGAATCCACCATGAGGAAGATATTCCGACATTGCCCAACCGTAAAGGTTATTTGCGTCTAAGTAGACAAGAAATTCTGATGGTTTTTATGCATCGAAATCTTCCAAATATTTGTTATTCGCTTTCGAATATCTTTGGCTACACTGTACGATCCCCCCACGTATACCTTTTTTCATAAAATTGTACATGTCTATGTCTGTCAATAACTCTAATTCAATTTTTGTATATTTGAGCATTGCATCCCAGGAAAGGCCAGGTGCTGTATAATACTGGCATGGATCGAGCTCATAAATACCCTTACAAACTTTTCTAAAATTCTCAAAAATATCTGTCAGTAAGAGGACATCTGTTTTTAAGTAAAGTTCCATGTAGTCTTTCATAGTTTTGCAACCAAAAGTATTCCATACTTCTACAGCATGTGAGTATTCCTCTAAAGAACACTCTTTATTGTTCAACTTATTAAAGAAATCACTGCGTGAAGGGAGCTGACACTCATCTAATTTTTGAAATGAATTTAGGTACTCATAGGGGAAAATACCTTTTTTCTTAATAAGCTGAAACTCGTTTTCTGACTGAAATAATGACCTTATAGTGCTGAAATCATTATCCGACAAATTGCAGGCTAATGATTCCAAACTCTCAGCCATAAAACGTATTGTATCAAGAAATCTTATTTCAAGCTTATGACCATCACTCATTTCTGAAAATTGGGAGAGGGATATATAAAGCTCCTTATTGAGAGGGAGTACTTTCAGCTGCATTGAAATTTCACCTAGTTCCTTAATAAAAAGATGTGAGTCATAGTTCGAATAATTATGAAAGTAAACTGGTATAAACTTGGGAATTTGATAATTTAAATTACACTTATTGTGGGCTGCACCTCTATATTTACCACTAATGTGGCAATGATCTCTAACGCGATCTTTACCTAAAAATTTTTGACAAATATGACAATTTACCGCACTATAAAAACTATACACATCAGAAGGGGATAAAGTATCCATTTGCCTATTATTAACTAAATAATTATTGTAAATAACCTCACAATCTTTAACTAAATATGATAAAAAAATTTTGGAGGCATCTTCCCCAGTATAAACCCTTAACTTATCTAACTTACTGTTATGGAGACACTTAATGTAATAACTAAATGCACAAGGAGTGTGCTTTTTAATTAAACTAGTTTTATCACTTACATTATTACTTATATCTTCCAGGATACATTCGAAGTCAGCATAAACCACAAAGGGGACATCCATTTTCCTTTGATGCCCCTTAAAGCTGAGAATTGCATCCGGACCTGATGGCATACTTGTCACAATTTTACCGCATTCAGTCTTATGATGACTTATTCCACTCTCGCTATGAGTGTACTGCAGACAGGTGTTGCAGAAATGCAGTTTGTGTCCATCCTTCGTTATCTGACTTTGTAAAAGTCTGTGAATAATAAAAATAGATAAAAATTTATTAGTAAAATGTATCTATTATAAAATATATAAAACAAGTATATGTATCATTAAATTAAAGTGTAGTATAATTTTTTAACTTACTTTGATATGTCCTTTATCAAAATATAGTGATGAACTTCACCATTCTCCAAAAGAAGCAAGTTTACATGAGTAATTTTCTCGTCCTTAGTCACATAATAAGGACCAATGATTTGATTTGCCTCCTCATCATACCCAAATACGTTAACGCTTATTCTAGGATTGTTCACCTCAAACACGTTAATTTTTTTAGAGCTAATGGGAAGCTTAAATTTTGGAAATTTAACACTTCACCATTTCGCGTAAAAATAATGTCTGCTGAAATGTCCTGAATACCATAAGAACTGCAACGTTGTGGGTTATCGTATGTTGTGGTATCCATGGCAGCAATCAAACACCACTTGAAGCAGTATTCATCATCATTATCAATATTGATGCAAGCTTTTTTTCTTCCTAGTTTTTGTGGTGTGGATATCCAACTTGATCCTTTGACGAGCGACGATTTGTTGATGTTGATTTCTGCTCGGACTATGCGTGATAAAGTCCAACCTGAATCGCGCTCTTCAAATTCTGACATTTTGGTTGAAATCTCCTCAACCTGTTTACGGAATATTTCTTTTATGTTGTCTGCCTTCGTCACCAAACTCATTTTAGCTACATGTGTTATAACACACAACTCCAAATCTTCTTCAACAATTTTGATATACTCCGCCACAATACTCACATGAAATTTAATGATTGTATGCTTACACAAACTCATGTGAAGTCTCTCAATAAAAATATTTATGTTTTCCTTCATAAACTCTTCCAGAAGAAGTTGGTCCTTTCTGTTTAAAATAGCATACGTGGCGATATGATTTTTGAAGGCTTTGGATATTTTGAAACATTTCACATTCTCTGCTACTTCTTCTGTCCTAGAATGTGAAGCGCTCATTGGAGTTGGCAGAGTTTCTTCTCTTCTTTCTTCTTCTTCTCCATCACTTTCCGGTAAACTTATGTCCATAGCATCGTTGTACAAATTCCCTCCATGGATAGCCACACCTTGTTGTTGAGCTTGTTGTTGCTGCTGCTCTTGTTGATGATAATTAAGAGGTTGCCATTGCATCAAATTGGAATACTGCTGCATTTGATTATCTGGTGTGACGGGATTATAATTGTAAATTGGGTGCTCATATTGCATTGGCACTCCTAATTCCAAAAACTGATTATTCCATGGCATACCGTATTGTTGATAATTCAATGGCACTTGATATTGGGGGTAATGTAGAGAAGGATGTTGCTGATGATGAGACATATTTAGGTGCTGTTGATAATTTGCAAGAGATGTCTGCGGTTGTTCTAGATTTCTGTTCCGGCTTACGATCACTTGATCCTGCACACTATGATTTTTGACATGATCCAAAAAGGACTTTTGGTATTTATATACCTTATGGCATATTTTACACTGATAACCTGAAGAACTCATTTTTATTATTTTATTGTTATTATTTCACTTTAACACAATTTCTGTTGATGGTTGTAAATACAATGAAGTACTGATGTGATGGTTAGAAAAGTTGCCGTATTTATACAAAAATTAGTAGCAGTATCCTTGCAGCATATTTACTTTTTGTTTCTCTGCTGATGACTGTACTTAATTGAAACTTTGCTGCTTTAAAATAATCGTAGACAAAGAAAATGATTACGTTGCAAAATATAAATGTATTCTACAAAATATTTTACGCACAAGCATCCTCAGTCATACATACAAATACACATACATACATACATACATACATACATACATACACATGCAAATATACACACATACATACATACATACATACACATGCAAATATACACACATACATACAATTATATTTCCTAAACAAATAAATAAATACCAGCGACAAACAAGCTGGATCATCCACACACAAGTATAGGGTGTTCATATACAAGAGAACATTTTATAAATAAATAAAATAATTAAATTAATTGTTTATTAAATTATTTAATTATATTATTTATAAACAATTTATTAGCGTGAGGAAATCATACACATATTCCCCCGATTCATATGAGAATCGCGTAGTAGTCATCAAATTTATTTTCTCTGATATTAGTGATATAGTATTACGATAACGAATTTCTATAGTCTGGCAACACTGGCAATTTTCCCTTTGGTACTAGAAAATAATAATCATGTTTTGCCGTCGGCATTTGAAAAAAAAATATAAATGTGTTTTGCCGTCGGCATTTAAAAAAATAATAATCATGTATTGCTGCAGGCATTTGAAAAAAAAATAATAATCATGCATTGCCGTAGGCATTACGAAAAATTATAATGCATTGCCGTAGGCATTAGGAAAAATTATCATGCATTGCCGTAGGCATTAGGAAAAATTAATAATCCCTATTTCCCCCACTGGTATCAGGAAAAATCATTTTCATGATTTTCCCGTCGGCATATACACTTGAGAAATCTTAATTTTATAAAACCCCTCAAACCACACCCACAAAAATAATCACCCGTTATCACAATTAATACTACCCAAAAAAAATCATCCGTTCCCACAAAGTTAATGTAAACAAAAAACTCCTTATGTAAACAAAAATCTGGACGGACTTATTGAACCACCCTCGCAGGTATCAAATTTCACAAATTTCCAAGAATTTAACAATTTTCAAATTTTAATTACCCAAATTTAACAATTTCAGCCACAATTTAAAAATTTCACCCACAATTTAACAACTTCAGCCAACAATTTTGCAAGTTTAATTGACGCAGGACTGGTAGTTCACTACTACTAACGAGTGGTTAAACGCAATGCAGAAGGAATATACATCCCTTTTAAATAAAAACACATGGGCACTAACTAGTTTGCCAAAAGGTCATAAACCTATTGGGTCTAAGTGGGTGTTTAAAAAGGGGCAAAAATGGTGAGGTTGAAAAGTTTAAAGCTAGGCTAGTAGCCAAAGGGTGTTCCCAAAAATATGGCGTAAATTATAAAGAAACATTTTCTCCCGTTCTAAAATATTCCACCGTACGTTTATTACTAGCATTAGCGGTGGAAAATAATATGTACTTACACCAAATGGATGTATGTACTGCTTATTTAAATGGCGAATTAAGTGATGAAGTATACACGCATCAACCGGAACATTTTGTAGACGCTAAAAATCCCGAATTTGTCTTAAAACTAAAGAAAGCAGGTCCGCTACAATTTTTTTTTTGGGTATGCAGATAGAACGAGATGGTGATTTGGGAGATATTTACTTACACCAAAAACAATATATTAAGGATCTACTACAGCGTAATATGTTAGAAAAATGCAGATCATCATCAACACCATTGGACTCAGGATTCCAAGTTTATTGCAAAAATAAAGACTGCGATAAAGTCGATCCAACGAATTACCAAGGAATGGTAGGAGAATTAATGTACCTCGGAATATCTACCAGACCTGACATTATCAACTCAATTTCTAAGCTTGCGCAGTGTAGTAAAAGCCCTCATAAAGAACATCTAGCGGGATTAAAGCATATTATGAGATACCTATCGAGTAAAATTGAATTTAAGCTCCATTATCGTAAAACTGGAAAACCCATTGAGGGGTTTGTCGACGCAGATTGGGGCAGCAATGCAATAGACCGGAAGTCGTATACAGGCTGCTTATATATGTTATCTGGTTGCAGTTTTACGTGGGAATCGAAAAAGCAGAGGTGTGTAGCATTGAGTAGCACTGAATCCGAATACGTAGCTTTGGTGGTAGCAGCAAGAGAGGCGCTGTACTTACGCTCACTCACTTCTGAAATCGGTTTGAACGATTTTAAAAGCGCAACCGTTATCAACAGTGACAACTTAAGTGCCCAACAGATAGCGAAAAATCCAACGCATCATGCAGCAAGTAAACACATTGATACTAAATACCATTTTATAAGAAACTTGTTGAAAAAAAAAATTATTAATCTTAAGTATGTAAATACTAATGACATGATAGCAGACATACTAACAAAAAATTTACCGAAAGTACAAAATTTACATTTTGCACAGCTAATGGGATTTAAAGTTGTTGCAAGTGAATAAAATTATTTTTCGTTGTAAACATTATGTTCGTGTTGAGCGCTGGTATGTTAAGTTATCGATTATAAACACATATATCTGATAAATACTTTTTTAACTGTATCAAATACTTTTAGCATTAATCACACGAGTTATTAATAAAGTGACCTTTGAATTTAAAACATCCTAACAGTATGTATATTACATGGGATTTTAAAAGTTTTCGTCGCTCATTTTGGAACACCTTTTTATATATTTGTTGTAGCGACCAAAGTTCTACATACACTGTCCAAATTTCAGACCCGTAGCTTTTACCGTTTCTGAGAAAATAGCCTTCTTCCTAAAACATGAAATATGTTTAATTATTAGGAAAAAAGTTCAAGTTTTCCAACCCTGGAAACGTTTTTTAATTTTGTTAACTTTTAAAATTGCTGTTTTTTAACTATAAATACAAATTTTATTCATACCGAAGTATAAAATAAGTTAATTTAATAAAAAAGTAATAAAAACTTGTTTTCGGTAGTTATTTTCTATGGGAAAATAGAGTTTGAGTTTTCCAGCTCTGAAACCGTCAGCCCGATTGTGCTGATTTTCAATAGCACAATTTTTCGGAAAATTTCTGACACACCAGTCCAAGAACGAAGTCTCTCGCTGTTCTGGGAGCTTGGGAAACCCGATTTCACGTACAGACAGACGGATAGACGGACAGACGGACATCGCTTGTTCGTCTTCCCTATACTTTATGTGTCGCTTATTAATATTGTAAAAATTACAAACGGAATGACAAACCTATATATACCCTTTTACCATTTTTTGGTAAAGAGTATAATAAATAAATGTATAAAAAAAGGTATGCTTTAAAATTAGGTTGAGTGTTTTTCTATACAGCAGTTAAGTTTCTCTGTACTTCTTGTACGTATGATTACACTAATACACTTATACCTAGCTCATACCGATTTGATAACGCTTTACGATCTTAATCAAAATTTGCGATTGTATTGTGAAAAAGATTTTTACCCCCCAGGGTATACATAGATGTTTACACATCAAAAATCTTTAAAAATATTTGAATAAAATTATAAATACTGAACTTTTATTCGTTTTGAATTCTTACTATTAATCGTTGATCTCTTTAAAAAGTTTTGTACAGAATTTATGATAATAAAAAAATTAATTTTTGTGTACAAAAGAAAATATTTTTTATACCCTTTACCAAAAAATGGTAAAAGGGTATATATAGGTTTGTCATTCCGTTTGTAATTTCTAGAATATTAATAAGCGACACATAAAGTATATATATTCTGGATCCTTATGCATAGGGAAGACGAACAAGCGATGTCCGTCTGTCTGTACGTGAAATCGGTTTTCCCAAGCTCCCAGAAGAGCTAGAGACTTCGTTCTTGGACTGGTGTGTCAGAAATTTTCCAAAAAATTTTGCTATTGAAAATCAGCAAAATCGGGCAGACGGTTTCAGAGCTGGAAAACTCAAACCCTATTTTCCCATAGAAAATAACTACCGAAAACAAGTTTTTATTACTTTTTTATTAAATTAACTTATTTTATACTTCGGTATGAATAAAATTGGTATTTATAATTAAAAAAAAATTAATAATCTAAAAAATTAAAAAAACGTTTCCAGGGTTGGAAAACTTTAACTTTTTTCATAATAATTAAACATATTTCATGTTTTAGGAAGAAGGCTATTTTCTCAGGAACGGTAAGAGCTACGGGTCTGAAATTTGGACAAAGTATGTACAACTTTGATCGCTACAACAAAAAATACATGAGAATTAAAACTTAAAGGGTATTCCAAAACGAGCAACGAAAAATGTTAAAATCCCATGTAATATACATACAATTGTATGTACAAATGTACATATGTATATTGACACTTGAAATTTGTAAAATTAGTGTATTTTTATATAGGCTACAACAATTAACACTAAAATTAAAAACTTCTAAATTAAAGGGTGGTCCATCAGTTAATGCAATTTTGACTATTTAATTTTGACATAATGCTATTTCTTGGAAACCGTAAGAGTTAAACTCTTGAAATTTTCAAAAACGGTCAAACTAAGAAATCCGAAAATTATAAAATCGTCAAAAATTTAAAAAAATCGCCAAAACCGAAAAAAATCGCTAAAATGAAAACAAACCGCTAAAATTAAAAAAAACGTCAATTACCGAAAAAATCGCCAAAACAAAAAAAAATTGCCTACATAAAAAAAATTCCCCAAAAATTAAAAAAATCGCTTATATGAAAAAAAATCGGCAAAATCAAAAAAACGCGAAAACGAAAAAAAATCGCCAAAATTAAAAAAACGCCAAAAACCGAAAAAAATCGCCAAAACGAAATCCTCCAATGACAAAAATCCGCTAAAATCGCAAAAAAAAATGCTTATATGAACAAAAATCGCCAAAAATTAAAAAAAATCGCCAAAATCAAAAAATTCGCCAAAACGAGAAAAAAGTGTCAAAACTAAAAAAATTGCCAAAAAGAAATAAAAACGCCAAAAACCGAAAAAATCGCCTATATGAAACAAAATCGCCAAAAAAACGCCTAAATGAAAAAAAATTGTCAAAATCAAAAAAATTGCCAGAAGGAAAAAAGTCACCAAAATTAAAAAAACGCCAAAAACCGAAAAAAATGTCCTAGGCCAAAAAAAAAATTGCCTATATGAAAAAAATCGCCAAAACTAAAAAAATCAGCAAAACAAAATAAATTGCCAAAATTTAAAAACCACCAAATTAAACATAATGCCAAAAACCTAAAAATTGCACTAGAGAAAAAAGTATGAATTTTTTCACAAAATTAATATGTACCTCTGTGCTTCTGTATGTATCTCTATACTACATAAACGCACTTGGTGAAGGGTATATACGATTCGGCACAGCCGAATATAGCACTCTTACTTGTTTTTAATACATATATTTATTTATTGTATCTTCAAATATGAACTAACAATAAGTGATCAAATCTTAAAGCTAAAATATAATTATTTAGCCCGACCAGTGTCGGCCAAAACTTAGTTATAATTTAAATAATACAAAGTAGTGATAACACTGTGGAACATTTTTGGGATTATTGTCTGGGGGTGAGAAATTCCAGGTCAGGGTGATGGTACTAGGTCAGTATAGTAAAACCCTCAAAGGGTTTGGCGTTCGTATGTGTCAGTTTTTTTATGACCTTTTAAATTTTTTCCTTATCTTGAATTTTTTTCGCTTAGTTGTAACATTTTGGCAAAAACGTAGTTTAACATAACTCGAGAACCACTTGTCCGATTTTGATGAAACAAATTTAGAAAAATTAAGAATTACAATTTCTCTAATCTGTTCCTATACCGTTTTCCTATATGTGCAAACCTTTCGAAGTTAAAATGAATGTATGAAGGGAAAGAAGTATTTTTTGCCTAAAAATTTAAATATTTTTTTTTTAAATTCATAAAAAATCCAGAATGGAAAAAAGTGCCAAAACTAATTACTTTCGCGTAAAGTCACATAACTCATGAGCAACAAAAGGGATAGATCATGAAAATCAATGCACGCGTTTCCCATTTATTCACAATTAGGTAAATGTATGAATTTCAAAAATTTGCTACAGATATGCACAACATTATTTGGAGAAAACATTGACACTCACAAGCCGAACTCTCTCATATTTTTCTACAGTACTGAAAGAGAAATATTGATGTGGCAACACTGGTTCTGTAATGTTCACATAAAACATGCATTGTCATTATACATTTGCTCTTTCTCACACTGGTTCTGTGATTTTTGTCATTCAACAAGTGCCGACGAACGCAAACAGTAAAAGTGATTTTTGTCCAGTTTTTTAAAAGTGAAGAAAATAGAACAGAATATGGAACTGTGCAAGCCAAAAACACACAAACATCTACAAGCAGTAGATGTTCTTCACAAATGTTATCAAGGACATAGTGTTTGAGTTTTGACTTAATTAGAATTGCTGACCCACCGCATGCTCTCCCCCTCGGGTCCTTTGAATCATATAGAGTGTAACCATTTATTTTAAATAAGCTCCTTGAAGTCAAATGAGTCTCAGAGACCAACATTATATCAATATTTTTTTCCATGAGGAAGTGCTCAAGTTCATTTTTATGCTGGCGAATGCCGTCTGCGTTCCAGAAACATATTTTTAACATGTTCATGGTTTGTTTACTAATGCTTGAAGCAGTGTATTCTGCATTCGCAGCATTTCTTGCATCATGCTAGTCATATTTGTTGTAAAGTTGTTTATAGTTAGCACCAGATTCTCAATAGTAGCTTCAAGACGACTAAAGTTAAAGCCTGAGTTTGCATTCGCTAAATTATTTTGCGGTGAAACATTTTGTGTGGCACTAGAACTAGCCTTAGCAGCATGGGCATACGATACACGTGAAGTAACTGGTTGACTCACTTGAGCAAAAGAAGCGGAGAACGCGTTTAATGGTTAGGTTGGAGCTAATTTAGGTTTTTGACTCATAGTCTGTTTAACAAAATAATATACAGGGCATCCTCTATATTTAGCGATGTGATTACCTCCACAATTACAAAATTTTTTTTGTGCTTGTTCTTTTGGCTTAGTGCAGCTAGCAGTACCATGCAATTCACCGCAGATAACACAAACTGTAGGTAAATTGCAGTAAGTTTTTGTATGGCCATAATCTTGGCAATTATGGCACTGTACATGACCTGAACGCTTACGTGGCTCTTCAACTGTGATTTTTCGGTGTAACAGAAACTTTACGCTATAAATTGGATGGGTTTCATTTTTTTTTTTCAATTGTATGTCATTCGGCTCCAGTTCAATGTGAAATAGGGGTTGGGCGACCTTTTCTCTGTTAATTATATTAGTAACATTTTTTACCTTAAATCCTTGGTCTAGAAGCGCACATTTTAGTTCTTCGGGCTCAACATATGAATCTATGCCCTTTAGTACTATCTGTAGGCCTTTAGCACTCTTAAGATGGTATGTGCAAAAGTTTGTTTTATTTTTTTCAAAATCATTTACAATTTTTCGGAAATTGTTTTCATCATATATTTGGATTTTAGTTTCATCAATATTACCTCGTTTAATTGGAATTACGTGAAAAGTATTTTCACCAATGGTCGACAGTAGTTTTGTTAGAAGCGCGTTAGAACTTTTTTCCCTCACATATATAGGTGCTGGCTTAAATGACTTCTGAGATAATGAAGCGGTCTTGTCGTTATCGTCTTGCAAGAATGAAAAACGATTTTGGCGATTCGTGGATGATGCGCTGTTATCCCTAGACATCTTTGGAACAGAAGAAACTTTAGAAGAATTCGGGCTTCGCCCAAGCTTTACCACGGTTATATATCTATCCATTCTGACTCGTACCTTTGGTTTTGAGCTGCTGTTATCTGTAGTGATAACTTGGTTAGGTGATGAACAGCCCGAAGCGAATGATTTCAATGGCTTAACTGACGAAGTACTAGGCAACTGTAATGTTAAAGAATCACTAGTAGGCATTGGACAAAGCGAAGTTGATCGCTGTCGAAAAAGTGGATTTGTTGTTAGAAAAAGTCTATCATCAGATTTTTTATTTTTATTAAGAGCTTCCGAACTCACAGTAAGTCTATCATCGGGTTTTTTATTTTTAATGTTATCATTATGAGCATCAGAGCTCACAGTAAAATAAGCATTTCTGCCGTTATAACTCACTTCACATTAATTTGTTTTTGAGGTACTCATATAGAGTATTCCTCAAGGGAACTTTTGTTTGTTTTTTTTTTTTTTTTTGATTATGGTTTTTTTTTGTTTTTGTTATTTATGACTATGTAAAAAATATTAACAAAGTAATTAAAGCTTATTTATGAAAGTTAATAATATGTATTACGAATATTTTTATTATTTTTTATGATATTTTTTTGTTTAGTATGTACATATGTAAGAAAAAACTCCGCTATGACGTTAGTTCACTATGAAGGTACAACGAGAACTGAACAAGGGAATATAAGCAAAGTTACTTAGTTTTATTTTTAAATTTAAGAAAAATTATGCAAAACTAATTCAATAAACATTTTAAAATAAAAAAAGAAAACCTTGGTGTGTTTTTTTGTAAATGGCGAGCTTTTTTCTCCATTTTGGTGCGTTTTGAAATTTAAAAGTTGACAACGCTGGACATATATCAACAAAGAGCACAAATTGTATACAACAGTGGTCGCCAAACTTTTTTCTTGAGATGAACATTTTCCCCATATACCAACCATATATTCCGCTTACTTACTCCAAATTACAGATAATTTTTTGAACAAAAATTCTTTTAATAAAATGTTTAATAGCTTAGACAATTTTTACGGAATGTTTTAAAACAATCCTTGCGAATTACTCTTATTCAATTATGCTTTATAAATACAGTTATAAACAGTTCCAGTGAAAAATACTGCCTTAGAACGAGTCCAAATTAGAAAAGTGTCAAAAAATTAAAAAATTATATTTGGTGAAAAAGACATATATCTGAAATTTACTGAAACAATTTATATATATGGTTCGAAAGGGCCTAGTATCTTCCTAAGAACGATTCCAAAGTAGAAAAGTGTAGAAAAAATCGAAAAAAATATATTTGGTGAAAAAATACAGACATACATATAAGGTAGATTTTTTTATGAAATTAAATGATATTTTTTTACATTCTTTAATTGAACTGTAGTGAATTTTAATCAGAAATAATTCATAGTCAGGCTCAAGTTCAGTAATTTCAATTCTAATTGAATGAAATATTTTTATTAATTAATGTGAGTTTCTAAAGAAGAGAAGAAAAATTAAACTTAGACTTTAAGCTGGGGGAAATACCGATACTTTTCTGTGCAGCCACGCACTTCATCAGCACCATAGTCTATCTACTTGGGTAGAGATTCTTAAATTTACAATGAAACGGAATATCAGAAACGATTGTTGTGTATACAATTGATTTACCTTTGGTAAACACATTTATAAGCATCACTATTAATTTTCTGTTTTTTCCATTTTTTAATATAATTTCGTGCTAACCTAAATAGAAAAATGAAAAAATGGAAAAAAACAGAAATTTAATAGAAAATTTTTAGCTGCTCCCCCAGCTTAAAGTCTAAGTTTAATTTTTCTTCTCTTCCTTAGAAACTCACATTAATTAATAAAAATATTTCATTTAATAAGAATTGAAAATACTGAACTTGAGCCTGACTATGAATTATTTCTGATTAAAATTCACTACAGTTCAATTAAAGAATCTAAAAAAATTTCTCACTTAATACATCATGGGCACGTGACAAAATATGTTCACTTGGCTATCATTGTTCACTTGGCTATCACAGTTTGAGAATGCTGGAATAACCACAATAAAACTGTAGAATGCAACAACAAGTAACATAAGACCACTACAATAATACTTACGTGGATGTACCGATGGTAAATCGAATAAGTACAAATAATTAATGTGATGATCGTAAAAGATAAGCAAGAATAGTTAAACATACTTAGGTAGAGTAATATAATTTCGTGCTAACGTAAATAGAAAAATGAAAAAATGGAAAAAAACAGAAAATTAATAGTGATGCTTATAAATGTGTTTACCAAAGGTAAATCAATTGTATACACAACAATCGTTTCTCATATTCCGTTTCATTGTAAATTTAAGTTAAATAGCTGATGTTAATAAGAAAATCTACCCAAGTAGATAGACTTGGTTGCTGATGAAGTGCGTGGCTGCACAGAAAAGTATCGGTATTTCCCCCAGCTTAAAGTCTAAGTTAAATTTTTCTTCTCTTCTTTAGAAACTCACATTAATTAATAAAAATATTTCATTCAATAAGAATTGAAATTACTGAACTTGAGCCTGACTATGAATTATTTCTGATTAAAAAACATTTTTGTTATATAGAACATAATAACTTACGAACGACGATATGTATGTTTATTGTGCTGTATATTTTTATCCTCACAAAAACATAAATGTGAAAAAACGCCAAATTCCTGTCCAAAATTTCGGCCATTAAAAGTAGTGAGATATAAATTTTGACCAAGTTCTTGTTTGCCACAATACCTAACACAGAAATATGTTATGTATTATATATATTTGTAATCTTAAGGGTGTCATATAATTTCTAGATAATCTGCTAACTTGAAAATATTTTTACCGATTTAAAGAAATTAACAAATAAAAATTTTTCGCTCCTTTTTTAGAAAAGTAAAAATATTGCCAAGTTAGCAGATTATCTAGAAATTATATGACACCCTTACGATTGGCCGCAATTTCGGACAGGAACTTGGCCTTTTTTCACATTTATGTTTTTGTGAGGATCTGACTACTTTTTAAAAAATGTTCTATAATAACACTTTTTAAACTTAAAATTTCTGGTATGTCTTATTTCTATTAAGCGTGATGGGTGCTAGATTGTAGACCTTAAAAATGCACTGCTGTGTCATTACAACGGGTTGCTAGTGTGAACGCAATCTGGTAAGAGTCATCTGGAAAGAAACTTGTTAAATACAGCGTACATTTTAGTGGACGTGACGCCGTCTATTTTCTCAATATACTTACATATTAAAGTCTGCTTGGCCAAAATACATAAATCAAAAGGATTTTCTCAATGCGCATGCAAAGTTTCAATAGGGCAGATGGTGCTTTAAGTTTTGGATTTTCCGATTGAGTACATCAATTACTATTTGTGTACAAAATGTCAACTCTCTATAGTATGATATTATGTAAAATATTTATGGGCCTTGCCCGGCCGACTTTTATATCTGCTGGTTCTCATGGGTCCTGCAAAGTTTGGTATTAAAAAGTTAATGAGAAATATATGAGTAGTAAATTTAAAACTGCTAAACCGAAGTACATGAAAGAAAAAACTACTATTTATGGGTGAAGTCACGGCTACTTTTCAAAATAGGAAACTTTTATTTTGGATAAGTGCAACGTGTATGAAAAGTTTTAATAAAATGTATCTTAATTTTGAATTTGAAGTGCTTATTTCCACCATGTGGTAGCAACTTCTGGTTTTTCAGGTTTTTATTAGTGATCTCTGATCTTAATTTATTTGTGTATCAAATTAAAGCTCGCTAGTGCGAATTGGAGTTTTAACATCGTGGCGCCATATACCGGGTAAAACTTTTTTTGTTTTAAGATTTTCCCCTTGGCTTACGCAGCAACACTTATATGCATGTGTATAAAATTTCAGCTCTCCAGCGTGAATTATACTTTTAATTTTATCAGCATTACCTCTCCCTCTATTTCTTACTCAAAATTTTGTTACGAGCAGCGCTTATAATTCATGCTAATTTTCTTCTAAAATATGGAAGACCAAAGTAGATTAAACACAAGGCTAACATTTTATGGGAATAATTACGCCCACTTTTTAAGGTGATAGTTTAAAGTATTGTGCACGTGCAAAGCGTATGCAAGATTTCACTAAATTAGCTTGAATTAAAAGATGTATATTAAGTTTTTAGTTCAAAATAATATTAACGTGGCCCCACCCATTCTGATAACATATTTTGGGTTTTCAGATTTTTTTAGTTTGTTTCTCACCTAGACCTACTTGTGATCAAATTTCAGCTCATAAGCGCAAGTATTGATTTTTAATTTTTATGGGTGCAGCCCCACCCCTCTTACCAATATTTCCAGGTTTTCAGATTTTTTTAGTTGATTTCTCACCTAGACCTACTTGTATATAAAATTTTATATCCCTGGCGCAACTTTTAATTTTTAATTTTTTGGGCGTAACCGTGCCCACTTTCCAAACTCAAAATTTTTTGGCTAGTGCTTAGTATTCGTGTCAAGTTTCGTTACAAACAGATAATAATAATTACATAAATAGTATATCTAAATATGCTGAGCCGCAGGGTATTAAAATGAGGTTTAAATTGTATGTGCGTGTCACCGCCCACTTTTTTAATAACAAATTTATAGTCTTGCATTACCGCAGTATATATGCCAAATATAAATAATATAGCTTCCATTAAGCGCCTTATATTAGCTTTTTTAATTCTGACTTTCATGGGCATAGCCCCGCCCATCTGGCCAAAAGTTTCCAAGTTTTCAGATTTTTTTATTTTATTTCTTACATAGAACTAGCTCTATATCGCATTTCAGCTCAATAGCACACATTTTTATTTTTGTGGGCGTAGCCTCGCCCTCCTGGTTAAAATTTTCGGGTTTTCAGATTTTTATGGTTCATTGCTCACCTAGATCTTTTCGTGTACCAAATGTTAGCTCTCTAGCAATAGCGGAAGTACTTCATCAATTTGATGAGTGTGTCAGTGGTCAGTGGTCATTGAGTATTTCTTAAAATATGCACTTTTTGCAACTCTATATCTCCGGAACCTTTCATTGTAAAACTTTCAAACTTCGCATATGAATTTATTTATACCCTTTACCAAAAAATGGTAAAACGGTATATATAGGTTTGTCATTCCGTTTGTAATTTCTAGAATATTAATAAGCGACACATAAAGTATATATATTCTGGATCCTTATGCATAGGGAAGACGAACAAGCGATGTCCGTCTGTCCGTCTGTCTGTACGTGAAATCGGTTTTCCCAAGCTCCCAGAAGAGCTAGAGACTTCGTTCTTGGACTGGTGTGTCAGAAATTTTCCGAAAAATTTTGCTATTGAAAATCAGCAAAATCGGGCAGACGGTTTCAGAGCTGGAAAACTCAAACCCTATTTTCCCATAGAAAATAACTACCGAAAACAAGTTTTTATTACTTTTTTATTAAATTAACTTATTTTATACTTCGGTATGAATAAAATTGGTATTTATAATTAAAAAAAAAATTAATAATCTAAAAAATTAAAAAAACGTTTCCAGGGTTGGAAAACTTTAACTTTTTTCATAATAATTAAACATATTTCATGTTTTAGGAAGAAGGCTATTTTCTCAGGAACGGTAAGAGCTACGGGTCTGAAATTTGGACAGAGTATGTACAACTTTGATCGCTACAACAAAAAAAAATGAGAATTAAAACTTAAAGGGTATTCCAAAACGAGCAACGAAAAATGTTAAAATCCCATGTAATATACATACAATTGTATGTACAAATGTACATATGTATATTGACACTTGAAATTTGTAAAATTAGTGTATTTTTATATAGGCTACAACAATTAACACTAAAATTAAAAACTTCTAAATTAAAGGGTGGTCCATCAGTTAATGCAATTTTGACTATGTAATTTTGACATAATGCTATATCTTGGAAACCGTAAGAGTTAAACTCTTGAAATTTTCAAAAACGGTCAAACTAAGAAACACGAAAATTATAAAATCGTCAAAAATTTTAAAAAATCGCCAAAACCGAAAAAAATCGCTAAAATGAAAAAACCGCTAAAATTAAAAAAAACCCCAATAACCGAAAAAAATCGCCAAAACAAAATTGCCTACATAAAAAAAATTCCCCAAAAATTAAAAAAATCGCTTATATGAAAAAAAATCGGCAAAATCAAAAAAAAACGCGAAAACGAAAAAAAATCGCCAAAATTAAAAAAACGCCAAAAAACCGAAAAAAATCGCCAAAACGAAATCCCACAATGACAAAAATCCGCAAAAATCGCAACAAAAAAATGCTTATATGAACAAAAATCGCCAAAAATTAAAAAAAATCGCCAAAATCAAAAAATTCGCCAAAACGAGAAAAAAGTGTCAAAACTAAAAAAATTGCCAAAAAGAAATAAAAACGCCAAAAACCGAAAAAATCGCCTATATGAAACAAAATCGCCAAAAAAAAACGCCTAAATGAAAAAAAAATTGTCAAAATCAAAAAAATTGCCAGAAGGAAAAAAGTCACCAAAATTAAAAAAACGCCAAAAACCGAAAAAAATGTCCAAGGCCAAAATAAATTGCCTATATGAAAAAAATCGCCAAAACTAAAAAAATCAGCAAAACAAAATAAATTGCCAAAATTTAAAAACCACCAAATTAAACATAATGCCAAAAACCTAAAAATTACACTAGAGAAAAAAGTATGAATTTTTTCACAAAATTAATATCTATGTACCTGCATATCTCTGTGCTTATGTATGTATCTCTATACTACATAAACGCACTTTGGTAAAGGGTATATAAGATTCGGCACAGCCGAATATAGCACTCTTACTTGTTCTAATTATGGTTTAAATATCATAATTTTACAATTGCGGGGAACAAAGTTATGAGGGGGGTAAAAACAGCTCGAATGGCTTCCTGTTAATATACACACTGCGTGCATTGGCCAGAACTTGGCCTGGCGCACTACCGTGCGCCTAGATTTATTACATATTTAATTCACTATTGCGTTTAAAGATTTTTTGAGTATATGGCGGCCTAGCGTTAAAATATAAATACTATAGGCGCAGGTCATTCTTTTTATTGCAGTGTTGTGCAAACACAGAATATTTATTTAGCGGAGCAAATTTTATTGTAAAAATGGAAGATTCCTGGGCTGCTGACTTCATTAAATATTCTGTATTGTGCATACCTTTTAGCTAAACTGATTAAATTACCCAATCTAAATTATTTTCTCTGTTCCTCTTTTATTCCTTTTCATTTGTTTACATTCATCAGCTCTTAATTTTGCGGCACATTCACCAAGCCGTTTCTAAGAAGTAACTGTTGGGGTCAAAAGTTGGCAACAGTTGAGCTCAACAGCTACGTCTTATGAAGGCGCCCATTATCGAATATAACAACAATCTGTATTTCAAAATTTTCAAACACCTCCAAAATCTTGAGTTACGGGTAAAAAACCGGGTTTCCGTACCAGTAGGCACTTATCAACCTCTAACTAAGTTAAATAACAAACGATTTTGAAGTTATAAACGGATTTAGAAAAAAGATACTACGACATTTCAAACTACATATCTGTATTTTTTCACCAAGTACATTTTTTTTAGAAATTTTTCTACTTTGGACTCGTTCTTAGACAGTATTTTTTGTACTGGAACCATAAAGTTTATAACTTCATTTAAAAAAATATAAATGATTAAGAGTAATTCGCAAGTTTGTTTTAAAAAATTCCCTCGAAATTGACTGTTATTAAAAATTTTATTAGAAAAAAAAGTACCTGTATGATATATTTCTCGCTCTATTTATACGCTTTCTGTATATTTAGGCTTTAAGAATGATGAAAGTATAATTTAATAGACATATATCAACAAAGAATACAATATTCATACAACAGTGGTCTCCAATACCGGTTACAAAAACCCAGGTTTTTACCCGTAACTCAAGATTTTGGAGGTGTTTGGAAAATTTCAAATAAAGATTGTTGTTATACTCGACAATACCTACGAGAAAAACAGTAACACGTCACAGGTATTTCGACTTTAGTAAAATTTGTCACATAGTTTAATTTATTGTAGGATAAGAGCAGTAAATAATGTTCACGGTTAATAACAATAATTCAATCCTTGGTTTAAAAGAAGTAAATTTTATGGTGATTGTATATTAAATTATTTTTTCAGCGACACCTAAAGTATTTAAAAACATAAAAACACTTACAGCCTGTTTTTCGAAAATGAATAAGTGTATACGTTCTTTAAAATAACGAAAAAAACTATGTTTTTAAAACATTTATTTAGTTTCATGTGAGTGACAACAAAAGAGCTTTCAGTTTTGTACACTCATAAAATTTTGTATGTAAAATTAATTAAAATTCGATCTACATATTTTTCATTTGATTTTAACGAAAATCCTGTTTAATGTTTAATTTTAAAATGTTAACTGACTTAAAACTCTAAGAAAAATTGTTTTCTTTTATTTTTCACTTTAACTTACTTACAAAAATAAATAAATAAACGAGCAAATGTGAAAGAATTTCTCCGCTGTGCAAAAAAAAAATTACGAGTGCTTGAAGTGAAATGTCCATACAAAAACCGGTTTTAACGTACACTTGCTGCATACGTTAGTTTTTTTTGCACAATTGGGGTTTTCTTTGATCGGATTAACACAACTTTTAAGAGAACGAATCTCGACTTCCATATAAAGAAAAAAAAATTTCTCTTGTTTCTGTAATATTTCTGTTACTAAATTCAGTACAACAAAATAATATTTACATTATTTTCATAATTTAACTGCCAAACAAATCACAAGAATTTTTAGCATTGAGTCTAAAAATTGCTTACCCCCTAGTTCATAAAATTTGAAATTTTTCTTTTTTACATTTATTTATTTATTGTATCTTCAAATATGAACTAACAATGAGTTTTCAAATCTTAAATCTAAAATATAAGTATTAGGCCCGACCACTGTCGGGCATAAACTTAGTGATAATTACAAATAATACATAATAGTGATAATGAAAAAAAAGAAACAAATATATATATTTTTAAGAAATCCCATCTGGAGTGTTGAGTATAAGATCCCTTGTGTCCCTCTTTTTTAGGCGGATGTGAGCAGTAAAATTCAAGATGTTACGAGTAAGTGGATTAGGATCTGACACGAGTTTTGTTAAATATTTGCCTGCGTATTTTGCAAGTTCATCAATCACTAGTGGCATATTCAAATCACGATGTGTATTTGAGTTTTTGATGTACCATGGAGCCGATGTTATCAAACGTAAAATTTTGTTTTGCCTTCGTTGGATTCTCTCGACGTTAGAAGCTGAAGCAGTGCCCCATAACTGAATTCCGTAGCACCATATTGGCTTCAAAAGCGACTTGTATAGTAAAAGTTTGCAGTCTAGGCTGAGTGTTGAATTTCTACCATTCAGCCAATATATCTGAGTTAGTTTAAGTTTCATTTGTATTAGTTTTGAGTCAATATGGTGTTTCCATGTAAGTCGTCGATCAAGGTGTATACCAAGGTATTTTACATGTGAATGTTGAGGAACAACTTGATTGTTGATTCGAATTGATGAACAAGTATCTCTTCGCATGGTAAATGTTACCTGAACACACTTTTGCTCGTTTAACTTAATTCTCCATAATTTTAACCATAGTTCCAGTTGTGTAATATGTTTTTGTAGGTATAGGGAAGGCTCGTGAGGGTTTTCGTGCATACTTAAGCAGGCTGTATCATCGGCAAACGTAGATGTATGGATATTACTGCTCAAAGGCATATCAGAAGTATAAATCAAATACAAAACTGGCCCCCAGTATGCTCCCCTGTGGCACATTGGATGATATAGATTCGGGCACACTCATGAATTTTCCTTCCACAACCGTGAACTTCCGGGTAGTAATGTAACTTTCTAATAAATTCACCAAATTTATTGGTAGATATGATTTTAATTTTAAAATTAGGCCTTCATGCCACACTTTATCAAATGCCTGCGAAACGTCAATAAACAGTGCAGGACAGTACTTCTTTTCTTCAAATGTTCTTCTTATAAATTAAACCAATCTATGAGTTTATTCAATGGTGCTATGCTGACTTCTAAAACCAAACTGATGGTCTGGGATGCACCCACTACCAATTAGAATTGGGGACAATTTTGACATGAGCAGTTTTTCGAAAAGTTTTGACATTGTTGATAGCAGACTCATTGGCTTGTATGATTCTGCTTTGGTAAGATCTTTGCCTGGCTTTGGAATCATTTTAACTTTGGCAAGTTTCCAGCTGTGGGGATATAATACTCTAGTCGTAAAATTGCATTAAAAATTAATAACATAATTCTAATTGCAATACGAAGCAATTTTATTAGAATCTGGTTACTAATTCCATCAATACCCGGTGCTTTCTTCGGGTTGAGTTCAGCAATTAGATTTTGTACATCAGAAATTTTAAATTTTATGGGTCGACGGGGTAGCGCAACTACACTCGGGAAATCAACAACTAGAGTACATGTGTTTGGGGTAAATACGGATCTTAAATGCTTTGCAAACAAGTTACTTTTTTTAAAATTTCACTCCTGGCCCAAACTCCGGTAGAAGTGCGCAGAGGTGGTTTAAACTCAACGGGTGTTTTAACTCTTTTCACAGCGCGCCACAAAGAATAATTATATGCTGCTGTGACATCGAAATTTTCCAGATAATTTTTAAGAGATGCAGTTTTTTCATATGCAAGCAGTTCTTGGAGTCTTTTAGTGCACTCTTTTAATCTAATTTTATTTTATTTATTTATTGATCTGTGCTGTTGCAATTCTCTTCTAGCTCTTCTTTTTGCACATATGAGATGTTCAATATCTGTAGAATATATTCTGTTAAACCCAGTCTGCGAATGGGAGGAAGTGGCATGTTCAGCTGCCTGCTTAATATTTTCGTTAAGATTAGCAATATTAGATTCAATATCGTCATGAGTTCTTAGCTTAATGTTTTCAGTGCAATGACTACTAAGATATTTTTAAATCGCAGCCAATTAACACGACTAACCATTTTCACATATTGGTGAGGTAGAGCACTTCTCAGTGGGCTACAGATTGTAACGATCGTGGGAGAGTGATCGGACGATAGATCTAGGAAAGCTTCAACATGAATTAATTCCCTAGAAATATTTTTCATCACGCCAAAATCTATAACATCCGGAGTTTTATGTATGTCAGTAGGCCCTAAGTGGGCTCCCTACTAGAAATGACGTCCAAGCCCATTTTTGAAATTGTGTTGAACAACGCTCGTTCTCTAAAAAAAAGTTTTTTTTAATAGATTTTCCTTTTTTTATTCCGTCACTGCTATAATTTTGTGAGTGTGATTTTTTGGTTATACCAAAAAAGCTCTTTTTATGACAAAACGAAAGCTTCTGAAAACTTTTTATAAAAAGCAAATTTTAAACGTTATTGTTTATAAACGAAACATAAAAACGAAAGGGCTTATGTTTTCGGAAAACCGTCTGTTAATTTCAAACCCCAAATCTGTGTATTTTTTACAATTTCAGATTTTCAATTAATTTCTAAGATTTACAAGTCTTCTTCCCGTTTTTTACATTCACCATTAAATTAGAGATAGCAAATTCCTCTTCATGGGAATAAAAATTTCGCGGGAATAAAAATTTCACATATTATTCACGATAGGGGTGATTAGTAACACTAAAATCTTAAACACATATCGATGGTGTTCTGTAAAAAGGGTCAATCTCGCACAATTTTACATAGAATATTGGATCTTTTTACCCAACACCCCAGTACAAAAAGAGACTCCAAAAAAGTCATGAAAATGTAGAGTTTACGATGCGGAAGTAGTGCAAATTTCGATCCGATCTAATGATTTTTACATAGGGTTGTCATTGCAAGAAGTTCTCTTTTCCGATACCTGGTCACTGAATTGGAAGCGATATTAAGAAAAATTTTTTTTGTATTCTATGATAATAATTTCATGTATGAAAAATGGTAAATAGTTACCTATTTTAACAATTGGTTTCTTTTTATACGAATTTAAGCCCGAAACAGTGTTTTCATGTAAATTTAAGCAAATAACTTTTAAATTTTAGACTAAAAACAGTTCATAAATTTCTTTAAAAAAATAATTTTTTGTTAAATTCTGGTGAGTATTTTCTAACACTATGGAGGAGTTACAAGGTTTTGTGTGACTAAAATAAGCTTCTACATGGTTTTTTGCTCACTCTCGGCAAATTAAAAATATCGATTTTTTCGAAGCAATGAAAATGTACTTCCGCTAGAATGACTTCCATTTTTTTTCACTGGGACCATCAATATTTTTAAATTAAAGTGTACGTACTTACATAAATATTTACACATTTATGAATATTTACATATATACATAAACGTACAGAAATAGCACTACAAATACCAAAGTGCAACCGATTACATATCAAATGATAGAGCAACCGACGTAAAATGTCTTGTTTGTTCATAAAATAAATATTTTGCACTCTCACTTAAGGCTACGTACTATATTATTCTAGCCATTTTTAATTAACTCCATCTATATTTTAAATAAATCGTAATAATTATGCATCTTAAAATAACATACCACAACATTCATGAACAGTGTTATTTATAAGATAAACTGGACATCCAATGCCAATTATTTTGCTTTTTAGTTTAGCTTTTAATAAATAAAATTTGTCAGAAATGCGAAAAGGAGAAACAAAATACTGAAGAAAAACTAAGGCATTTACATGAAGAAATACTTTTTGAAGTCGCCATAGGCCCTTGATTTCCAACTGTGACGTACTAAGATCTTCAAGGAGGATGCAATTATACGTTGTCTCCCAGAAAAGGTTAAAACGCGATTTCAGAAAAAACCAAGATGCGCCCTTTTTATACACTTTATTAAAAATGGAAAAGGGTATAAATAGGTTTGTCATTCCGTGTGTAATTTCCACAATATGAATATGCCATCCATAAAGTATATACATATATTCTGGATCCATATGAATAGGGAAGACGAATAAGCGATGTCCGTCTGTCCGTCCGTTCGTCCGTCTGATGTACTTGAAATCGGTTTTCCGAAGTTCCCAGAAAAGCTAGAGACTTCGGTCTTGGACTGGTGTATCAAAAGTGGTCCAACTTAGATTAAGATTGAAAATCAGCAAAATCGAGCAGACGGTTTCAGAGCTGAAAAACTTAAACTTTATTTTACCATATAAAAGTAACTACCGAAAACTAATTTTTATTTTTTTTTATTAAATAAACTTATTTTATACTTCAGTATGAATAAAATTGGTATTTCAAATTAAACAAATTTAAAAAATTAAAATGACGATATCAGGGTTGAAAAACTTAAACTCTTTTTCTTATACAAAAGTAACTTACTAAAACAAATTTTCCCTTTTCGCTATAAATTAGACATATCTTATACTCTTAAAAGAAAGAGATTGGGAAACTTACACTTTTTATGATAATAAAAGTAAGAATGGCTAACTACTTTTTTCTTTTTCTTTATAAATTAACAAAATTTTATGTCATGGAAAGAAAAGTTTGGTATAGAAAAGTAGAAAAATAAAAACCACAGCTCCAGAGCTGGAAAATTTTAGCTTTTTTTAAATATTAAAATATTTAAATAAAACTAATTTTTTCCTTATTTCCTTTTTTCTTTGCTCGTTAAACATATTTTATATATTTCTTAAAGAACTAGATAGGTATAAGGAGTCAGATAAATATTATAGGATAATTGCAGGGTTGGAAAATTTAATTTTTTTATATAAAAGTAACTACGTAAATTATTATTATATTTTGTTTGTGTACAAATTAAATGTACTTTATGTCTTACGGCCCTTTTCACAATGTACAATTAGAAGCTAACAATGACTTTAACGGCAAGTTTGGTATGAAGAACTGTCAGTTAAAGTTCACATTAACTCTTACTCTACTTTTCACAATGTATGGTTAAGAGTTAACGTGAACTTTAACTGACAGTTCTCCATACAAAACTTGCCGTTAAAGTCCTTGTTAGTTTTTAACCATACATTGTGAAAAGGTACGTTAATCATACATTATTAACAGGGACGTTAGAAAGAAATAGTTTGGAATTAAAAATTATAAAAATAAAAATCATTGCTCCACACTTGGAAAACTTAAACTCTTTCTGGTATATAAAACTAATTAAATCAAAATATATATTTACTTGGTAATTATATATATTCTATATTTTAGAAAGAACTAAATTACTATTAAAAACCAGAAAAATCAAAATTATGGTTCCAGGGTTGGAAATTAATAAACAAAATTAATTTGGTAAAATAAACCAAAAACTATTTTTTCCGTTAAACATATTTCATGTTTTAGGAAGATCTTTACTCAAGATTTTTTATATATGTTAAATTTTTATGTGGATATCTCACTTAAGTATAAACGAGGGTTTGTACAATGTTGCTTATTATGCTCTCAGCACAGTTGTGTTCTAAATCGATAGTCTTTCATTTACAGCTTGTAACGAATTCTTATTAGTTTCTTAGTAAATGAAAATAGAAATAAAATTTATCGCTAAAATATATTGAAGGAAATATTCCTTTTCATTTGCCTGAAAACGTTCCTTCCTGCTGAACAAAACGGAAAATATTCTTTAGGAGTATGAATGGAATGGGATGTTTCAATTGAGACACTAAACAGTTTTGCAACATCAAAGATTACTAAATACGGGGAAAATCTAAAACAAGTTAGGCTACTTGCTATGGGGTATAATACTAACCTACTACTACTAATACTAGGGTTATTAAATAGTAGCAGGGTTTTGAACATCTCGAGCGCGAGTAACCAAGCCCAAATTTTTAGATATTGTATTAACGTGACGTCAATGTTGACAACTGGAATAAGGGTAAATAAATGTAACTTATTTTTTATATACAGAGTGTACAAAAAAATATTCAACTATTGCTAATATCAAAAATGAAATATTTGAATCAAATTATTTAGTCGAAAAATATCGATAGGTCACTTATTAAAAATTGCACTCTAACAAAAAATTATATAATTTTTTACAAAACAAATATGTATATTAGTGTTTCTAATTTCCCGGACTTTTCCAATTCAAGGGAATTGCAAAAATATATGAATTTAATTAAATGGCCTCAATAAAATATATAATTTTATGAAAAAACATACAACGTTTACACGTAATTCACAGGTTGATTTTTTAATGATTTTTGAAACACGATTCTTGGAGTTTGTACGCGAACGGTATAGAAAAGCAAAAGCAGTAGAAAAATCAAATTTTTTTTGCATTCAATGTGACAACAGCTTTTTTAATACAAAACAGTGTTACCTCTAAATATTTTTGTCACTAATATAGGAGTATTCCCTTTTCGGACGAATATTTTATTTTGGCCAAAGTGTAGGTACTTTTTATTGTCAAATTGCATTTTTTGGGCATAAATTTTTAATTTACTATACTGAAAATTTATTTTTGCTGATAAGCCGTTTCAAGATTTGTTTTGGCTCGAAATAACATAGACTTTTATCTAATTATTTTGGTGTCGCAGTGCCCGCCTTTGGATCAGATCTACACTCTATTTTTCTAAGAAAATGAGCATCTATTAAACAATGATTTAATAATTAAAGATGTTACTAACAACTATTTAACTTATATCTTAATAAAGTCCATGAGTACAGAATTTCAATGAATGTTGAATTTGTATTATAAGATAATTTCTGAAAAACTGTCGAAGAGTATGTCTTAATTTCGAATGAAAAGTTGTTACTTTAAATAATTTAATACAAAAGAATTACATACATATGTCAAATTTTAAGTAACCTACTGTAGTTCCGATAAAATAATAACTGATGTTTTATTTTGAAGAAATAATTTTGATTTACAAAAGGTTTATAAAACAAACTTTTTATGGACATTTGCTTGCTAAACGTTTTGAAAGACAAAACTATTTTTTTCTGAATAAGGCCTTAAATGTTTTTAATTTATTTTCTTTAAATTAAATTAATAAAGTTGGTATGTTTTCGTATGGGAGAAATTTTTTAACGGATTTTTTAAGAATCTATTGGCATTTTTGGATGAAAAAAAAATCAAAACTAGAAACTAGTCATCGTATGAATGTAAAATGTTTTTGCAAGCAAATTTTAAAGAGAATAAAAAATAAAACAAGATTTTTAATTCTCGTATGAATTGGGCCTTAAATTAAAAACAAAAGAACTTTATTCGTTCGTTTGATAAACAATATTTAAAAAACAAATAAATTCAAATGCTTTGAGTTATAGCATGGATGGAAATTTCATATACATCATCCAATCTAGATACTATAAACACTTTTTATGTTGAAACTATTTCGCAAACCTCTTTAGTTTTTAAGTAATAAAACAACGAAAAGCAATGTAAAAAAGCAAATTCCGAAAACGTAAATGTAAATTCCCCGGGATTTTTAAAAAATAATTCCCGGGAATTCCCGGGATTTTTTTCCCGCTTAGAAACTCTAATGTATATACATATGTACTTATGTATGAGTCTGTAAACTACATATGTATATATACATACGTACTTCGGTAAAGGGTATATAAGATTCATCACAGCCGAATATAGTAATCTTACTTGTTATATTAAGCCATTGATATTTATTTGTTAAACTCTAATTCGAGTCAATTTCTCGTGTTCAGAAAGAGATTAATGACACGTTTGATGTATTTTATACACAGAAAAAAATGTCATCAAAATGCAACCAGCAAAACAAATTGTTAATACACAGAAAAAACTAATTTTCCATTTCAAACACAAAATTCTCTAAATCAAATACTAATTTTTTCAATTTAGGTCCTACAAAGAAATTTGTAAATTGAAATTCAAATTTTTGTAATAACTTGTTTGGAAAAAAACCCCGATTTTTTCAATCAACAGATTGTCTGATTCAACAAAATTTTTAATGAAAATAAAAAGTAACCAAAATAAATAACTTTTGTATACAGTATGCAATTTCTATATTGGAACAGAAATGTTCTCTTAACAATTTTTTTACAAGTATTACTTTATATTAATTGTATCAACTAGAATTTTTCACTCCATATTGTTTTTGGTTTTGCTTAAAACAAAATTGGATCAAACTATTTACTGGAATAGTAAAAAATATTTACTGATCCAAAATTTTATTTCAAACAAACTTTTGTTTGAAAATTTCTTGGGAATAATTTTTTCTGTGTAGTTAATTTAAATTGAAATAAGTATTTAGTTAATATAAAAAATTAAGTTGTTGATATGACAAACACAGAAATTTTTTTCAATAAACTGAACTAACCAAATTTTATGTTATACATGGCGCAAAAACTCAAAAAAGTTATTGTTGATATAACAAATCAAATTTTTTTTAGTCAATTCAATTACTCAACAAAATTATTTGTTAAATTATATCATAACGGAATACGCACATGTAGAAGAAACAGAAGAACTCACATTTTATGTGTATTCATTATTTGGTTATCTAATAACGATTTGCTCTTTAGCTGAGTGGTAAGTACATTAGTCTATTAATCAAGAGATTGCCGGTTCGACTCATCCAAACATCTTTAAAATTTAGCAAAAAACTAAATTCTAAAAAAATACAAACAAATAAACAACACATTAGAATTTGAAAAACAAATTCATTAAAAAAAATTTTTTTCTCTTAACAACTCAATTGTTAATAACACAATAATTTCAATTAGAAATAGTTGAGTTGATTTTGTTTTCTTATGTTACAAATGTGTGTTTGTATTTACAAAAATCGTTGTAGGTGCCTTTTTTAATAATATTTTAATTGTATTTACAAATAAATTATTTGTATTTACAAATGATTTTCATGTAAATACATATTTTCTATCGTTGGTAGTAGATGAACGTAAATAAAATATCTTTGCAAATCAATAAATTTGCGACAAAATGGCATCGATCTGTTAGTGCATATTTTTGCATATATTATAATAAATACATATTTTTGCAGATTTCATTATAAATTTATATTTTTAATAAATTTTTAAGTTTTTTCATGCTAAAAATCAAATTTTGGTTTTTGATTAGTTGCAGTGTTTGCTACTGTGGAAGGACAATCGAATTTTTTTTGATATTATTCGACATTCAAAATCTCCCTAGGACTCTTTCAACGCATTTGAAAAGTTCAATACTTTGGTTTAAGTCAAGAATTCCACTGAAAATTAAAAAAAAACAAGAGCATGGGATAATAGCCCTTTTATTTAAAATTTTTCATACAAAATTTTCCTAAAATGGATTTCAAATTCATTTTATTTTTTATGAATATGGGGGAAACCCATATGAAGGTTTTTGTATATGTTTTTTTTAATAAGCTTAAATTAAAAATTCTTAAAAATTTTTGTGAATCAACTACGTGACATAGAAGTCTAATAAATTTGATTAATTTTTTTCCCGTATCTATAAAGTAACAAGTATTATCTTAAGTGGACTTTTAAAATCATAACTATAAGATTTAGTTTAAAATGAAGCCAACATTATATGAAATAAAGTTTTTGTTGTGAATATACATTTCTCACAACACTTTTTTACATTTTGTTCTATATGCTCTTATTGTTTTATAGCATAGTTTCATAAATAAGTGCATATAGAACAAAGTGGGGTTTTTTAAAACGCTTATTAATCTTAAAATCTTTTCCAAGGACGAATTTTTTTTCACAGCAAAACTCGGAAACTCTAATAGTTTTCTTGGTAAAAAGGTTCCGACAAGTTTTTCCGTTCAGTTTTTTGTAACTAATAACTAAACTTCAACAGTGATTTCCCAAAAAACATTTTTATGAGAAATTTTTAGATTCTTTAATTAAACTGTAGTTAATTTTAATCAGAAATAATTCATAGTCAGGCTCAAGTTCAGTAATTTCAATTCTTATTGAATGAAATATTTTTATTAATTAATGTGAGTTTCTAAAGAAGAGAAGAAAAATTTAACTTAGACTTTAAGCTGGGGGAAATAGCGATACTTTTCTGTGCAGCCACGCACTTCATCAGCACCCTAGTCTATCTACTTGGGTAGAGATTCTTATTAACATCAGCTATTTAACTTAAATTTACAATGAAACGGAATATGAGAAACGATTGTTGTGTATACAATTGATTCACCTTTGGTAAACACATTTATAAGTATCACTATTAATTTTTTGTTAGCACGAAATTATATTACTCTACCTAAGTATGTTAAACTATTCTTGCTTATCTTTTACGATCATCACATTAATTATTTTTACTTATTCGATGTACCATCGGTACATACATGTAAGTATTATTTCTTCTCTTCTTTCGAAACTCACATTAATTAATAAAAATATTTCATTCAATAGGAATTGAAATTACTGAACTTGAGCCTGACTATGAATTATTTCTGATTAAAATTCACTACAGTTCAATTAAAGAATATAAAAATTTCTCACTTAATACATCATGGGCACGTGACAAAATATATTCGTTTGGCAATCACTGTTCACTTGGCTATCACAGTTTCAGAAGGCTGGAATAACCAAAAATAAAACTGTAGAATGCAACAACAAGTAACATAAGACCACTATAATAATAATAATAAGTAAATAAGTAAAAATAATTAATGTGATGATCGTAAAAAATAACCAAGAATAGTTAAACATACTTAGGTAGAGTAATATAATTTCAAGCTAACTTAAATAGAAAAACGAAAAAATGGAAAAACAGAAAATTAATAGTGATACTTATAAATGTGTTTACCAAAGGTAAATCAATTGTATACACAACAATCGTTTCTCATATTCCGTTTCATTGTAAATTTAAGTTAAATAGCTGATGTTAATAAGAATATCTACCCAAGTAGATAGACTATGGTGCTGATGAAGTGTGTGGCTGCACAGTTTAATTTTTCTTCTCTTCTTTAGAAACTCACATTAATTAATAAAAATATTTCATTCAATAAGAATTGAAATTACTGAACTTTAGCCTGACTATGAATTATTTCTGATTAAATGACATTTTCACGACAAACTGTTGAAAATAAATTTAAATACATGTTTGAAAAAAGTTTTTTATTACATTTTAGAAGTTATTATGACAATCAATCCTAAGGATTTCAAGATATACGTAAAATATGACCTGGCACTACGTTACAGATGTGGAGTTCGATTTCACTAACAAAACTGCTTTACTCTGCGAATTGGGCAAGTATTTTTAGACAAAACTTTTTTGTTAGGACTAATATACATATATACATTTATTTTCCCAGCTCCGGGATAAAAAAATGTTTTTCCTTTTTTTCTGTTAGCCTTAGTAAATAGCGTGGCATTACTTGAATTTCCACTGGATATTTTTTTGTTAAAAATTAAAAAAAAGATATACAAAAGTTTAGGAAAACTATATTTGTTATTTTTTATTAGCTTTTAAACCCTGCTCCGTTCACGCTCTATTTTGAAAAATATACTTAAAATTTATGATTGTTTTATTAATTATTAACGCTGATAATGGCGATAAAAAATTCAAAATCAGAATAAAAACGGGGTTTAAGACTGGTTAAACAAGCCAAACCGAGTTGAAAATTACCCTAACCAGCCCAAAAATAAATTTTTCGGAAAAAATCCGTAAGATATCCAAAAAACCGGCTCCGAACCGTATACAAAACATATGATTTGTGTAATGCTGGTAGTGTAGCTTGCCATTGGTGAAATAACTGTAAAATCGGTTTAGCGGTTTGGTCGTGAAAGCGAAGAAAACAAACGAACAAACTCAAAACCAAAATTTTAAGTACATTTAAAAAAACATTGTACTTTACAAACATACTTTTGAAGATTAATGTTATATTTAATATTTGTTTTATAAACGATTTTTTTATTATCATATAAGCTAATAATACTTTGTTATGCAAACAATTTAAAATTTTTATACATTCATATTTTACATTTAAGAAGTTTATTATTCGACATATTGTCATAATTATATTTTAATTTGAAATTTATTTGCTTGTGGTTTAGCTTGGTCTATATACGTATTTCATTGGCGCTTAAACCAAATCATCAGTAGACTTCAACCACAAATTTTGAACAGTCACAAACCTCTTACTTTATGCACAGACTTTCAAAAACTATATGAGAATTCATAGAACAATAATATTTTTGAAAATCACAAAGACAAAATAAGTTTGGTAGGCTTTGAAACTCATACAAAACCCAGCAAATAATTTATATTCGATATGAATCTATTTTATTTTTCTACACCTTCATACAATTAGTAATCCATTGGATAACAATAAAAGTAATTACAAGGCAAAATGAAAAATAAAATCTAAAATTTAACATTTAAGAAGTTTATTATCCGACATATTGTCGAATAATAATAATAATATTTGTGACTGTCAAAATTTGTGGTTGAAGTCTACTGATGATTTGGTTTAAGCGCCAATGAAATACGTATATAGACCAAGCTAAACCACAAGCAAATAAATTTCAAATTAAAATATAATTATGATTATTATTATTTTATACTTCGGTATGAATTAAATTGGTATTTATAATTAAAAAAAAATTTAAAAACTTAACAAATTAAAAAATCGTTTCCAGGGTTGGAAAACTTTAACTTTTTTCCTAATAATTAAACATATTTGATGTTTTAGGAAGAAGACTATTTTCTCAGGAACGGTAAGAGCTACGGGTCTGAAATTTGGACAGTGTATGTAGAACTTTGGTCGCTACAACAACAAATATATAAAAGCTAAAAATTAAAGGGTGTTACAAAATGAGTGACGAAAACTTTTCAAATCCCATGTAATATACATACAATTGTATGTATGTATGTACATATGTATATTGACACTTGAAATTTGTAAAATTAGTGTATTTTTATATAGGCTACAACAATTAACACTAAAATTAAAAAAATTTAAATTAAAGGGTGGTCCATCAGTTAATGAAATTTTGACTATGTAATTTTGACAAATTGCTATATCTTGGAAACTGTAAGAGTTAAACTCTTGAAATTTTCAAAAACGGTCAAACTAAAAAATCCGAAAATTATAAAATCGCCAAAAATTTAAAAAAATCGGTTTGTCATTCCGTGTGTAATTTCCACAATATGAATATGCCATCCATAAAGTATATACATATATTCTGGGTCCATATGAATAGGGAAGACGAATAAGCGATGTCCGTCTGTCCGTCCGTTCGTCCGTCTGATGTACTTGAAATCGGTTTTCCGAAGTTCCCAGAAAAGCTAGAGACTTCGGTCTTGGACTGGTGTATCAAAAGTGGTCCAACTTAGATTAAGATTGAAAATCAGCAAAATCGAGCAGACGGTTTCAGAGCTGAAAAACTTAAACTTTATTTTACCATATAAAAGTAACTACCGAAAACTAATTTTTATTTTTTTTTTATTAAATAAACTTATTTTATACTTCAGTATGAATAAAATTGGTATTTCAAATTAAACAAATTTAAAAAATTAAAATGACGATATCAGGGTTGAAAAACTTAAACTCTTTTTCTTATACAAAAGTAACTTACTAAAACAAATTTTCCCTTTTCGCTATAAATTAGACATATCTTATACTCTTAAAAGAAAGAGATTGGGAAACTTACACTTTTTATGATAATAAAAGTAAGAATGGCTAACTACTTTTTTCTTTTTCTTTATAAATTAACAAAATTTTATGTCATGGAAAGAAAAGTTTGGTATAGAAAAGTAGAAAAATAAAAACCACAGCTCCAGAGCTGGAAAATTTTAGCTTTTTTTAAATATTAAAATATTTAAATAAAACTAATTTTTTCCTTATTTCCTTTTTTCTTTGCTCGTTAAACATATTTTATATATTTCTTAAAGAACTAGATAGGTATAAGGAGTCAGATAAATATTATAGGATAATTGCAGGGTTGGAAAATTTAATTTTTTTATATAAAAGTAACTACGTAAATTATTATTATATTTTGTTTGTGTACAAATTAAATGTACTTTATGTCTTACGGCCCTTTTCACAATGTACAATTAGAAGCTAACAATGACTTTAACGGCAAGTTTGGTATGAAGAACTGTCAGTTAAAGTTCACATTAACTCTTACTCTACTTTTCACAATGTATGGTTAAGAGTTAACGTGAACTTTAACTGACAGTTCTCCATACAAAACTTGCCGTTAAAGTCCTTGTTAGTTTTTAACCATACATTGTGAAAAGGTACGTTAATCATACATTATTAACAGGGACGTTAGAAAGAAATAGTTTGGAATTAAAAATTATAAAAATAAAAATCATTGCTCCACACTTGGAAAACTTAAACTCTTTCTGGTATATAAAACTAATTAAATCAAAATATATATTTACTTGGTAATTATATATATTCTATATTTTAGAAAGAACTAAATTACTATTAAAAACCAGAAAAATCAAAATTATGGTTCCAGGGTTGGAAATTAATAAACAAAATTAATTTGGTAAAATAAACCAAAAACTATTTTTTCCGTTAAACATATTTCATGTTTTAGGAAGATCTTTACTCAAGATTTTTTATCTATGTTAAATTTTTATGTGGATATCTCACTTAAGTATAAACGAGGGTTTGTACAATGTTGCTTATTATGCTCTCAGCACAGTTGTGTTCTAAATCGATAGTCTTTCATTTACAGCTTGTAACGAATTCTTATTAGTTTCTTAGTAAATGAAAATAGAAATAAAATTTATCGCTAAAATATATTGAAGGAAATATTCCTTTTCATTTTCCTGAAAACGTTCCTTCCTGCTGAACAAAACGGAAAATATTCTTTAGGAGTATGAATGGAATGGGATGTTTCAATTGAGACACTAAACAGTTTTGCAACATCAAAGATTACTAAATACGGGGAAAATATAAAACAAGTTGGGCTACTTGCTATGGGGTATAATACTAAGCTACTACTACTAATACTAGGGTTATTAAATAGTAGCAGGGTTTTGAACATTTCGAGCGCGAGTAAGCAAGCCCAAATTTTTAGATATTGTATTAACGTGACGTCAATGTTGACAACTGGAATAAGAGTACATAAATGTAACTTATTTTTATATACAGAGTGTACAAAAAAATATTCAACTATTGCTAATATCAAAAATGAAATATTTGAATCAAATTATTTAGTCGAAAAATATCGATAGGTCACTTATTAAAAATTGCACTCTAACAAAAAATTATATAATTTTTTACAAAACAAATATGTATATAAGGGTTTCTAATTTCCCTGACTTTTCCAATTCAAGGGAATTGCAAAAATATATGAATTTAATTAAATGGCCTCAATAAAATATATAATTTTATGAAAAAACATACAACGTTTACACGTAATTCACAGGTTGATTTTTTAATGATTTTTGAAACACGATTCTTGGAGTTTGTACGCGAACGGTATAGAAAAGCAAAAGCAGTAGAAAAATCAAATTTTTTTTGCATTCAATGTGACAACAGCTTTTTTAATACAAAACAGTGTTACCTCTAAATATTTTTGTCACTAATATAGGAGTATTCCCTTTTCGAACGAATATTTTATTTTGGCCAAAGTGTAGGTACTTTTCATTCTCAAATTGCATTTTTTGGGCATAAATTTTTAATTTACTATACTGAAAATTTATTTTTGCTGATAAGCCGTTTCAAGATTTGTTTTGGCTCGAAATTACATAGACTTTTATCTAATTATTTTGGTGTCGCAGTGCCTGCCTTTGGATCAGATCTACACTCTATTTTTCTAAGAAAATGAGCATCTATTAAACAATGATTTAATAATTAAAGATATTACTAACAACTATTTAACTTATATCTTAATAAAGTCCATGAGTACAGAATTTCAATGAATGTTGAATTTGTATTATAAGATAATTTCTGAAAAACTGTCGAAGAGTGTGTCTTAATTTCGAATGAAAAGTTGTTACTTTAAATAATTTAATACAAAAGAATTACATACATATGTCAAATTTTAAGTTACCTACTGTAGTTCCGATAAAATAATAACTGATGTTTTATTTTGAAGAAATAATTTTGATTTACAAAAGGTTTATAAAACAAACTTTTTATGGACATTTGCTTGCTAAACGTTTTGAAAGACAAAACTATTTTTTTCTGAATAAGGCCTTAAATGTTTTTAATTTATTTTCTTTAAATTAAATTAATAAAGTTGGTATGTTTTCGTATGGGAGAAATTTTTTAACGGATTTTTTAAGAATCTATTGGCATTTTTGGATGAAAAAAAAATCAAAACTAGAAACTAGAAAAAAATCATCGTATGAATGTAAAATGTTTTTGCAAGCAAATTTTAAAGAGAATAAAAAATAAAACAAGATTTTTAATTCTCGTATGAATTGGGCCTTAAATTAAAAACAAAAGAACTTTATTCGTTCGTTTGATAAACAATATTTAAAAAACAAATAAATTCAAATGCTTTGAGTTATAGCATGGATGGAAATTTCATATACATCATCCAATCTAGATACTATAAACACTTTTTATGTTGAAACTATTTCGCAAACCTCTTTAGTTTTTAAGTAATAAAACAACGAAAAGCAATGTAAAAAAGCAAATTCCGAAAACGTAAATGTAAATTCCCCGGGATTTTTAAAAAATAATTCCCGGGAATTCCCGGGATTTTTTTCCCGCTTAGAAACTCTAATGTATATACATATGTACTTATGTATGAGTCTGTAAACTACATATGTATATATACATACGTACTTCGGTAAAGGGTATATAAGATTCATCACAGCCGAATATAGTAATCTTACTTGTTATATTAAGCCATTGATATTTATTTGTTAAACTCTAATTCGAGTCAATTTCTCGTGTTCAGAAAGAGATTAATGACACGTTTGATGTATTTTATACACAGAAAAAAATGTCATCAAAATGCAACCAGCAAAACAAATTGTTAATACACAGAAAAAACTAATTTTCCATTTCAAACACAAAATTCTCTGAATCAAATACTAATTTTTTCAATTTAGGTCCTTCAAAGAAATTTGTAAATTCAAATGCAAATTTTTGTAATAACTTGTTTGGAAAAAAACCCCGATTTTTTCAATCAACAGATTGTCTGATTCAACAAAATTTTTAATGAAAATAAAAAGTAACCAAAATAAATAACTTTTGTATACAGTATGCAATTTCTATATTGGAACAGAAATGTTCTCTTAACAATTTTTTTACAAGTATTACTTTATATTAATTGTATCAACTAGAATTTTTCACTCCATATTGTTTTTGGTTTTGCTTAAAACAAAATTGGATCAAACTATTTACTGGAATAGTAAAAAATATTTACTGATCCAAAATTTTATTTCAAACAAACTTTTGTTTGAAAATTTCTTGGGAATAATTTTTTCTGTGTAGTTAATTTAAATTGAAATAAGTATTTAGTTAATATAAAAAATTAAGTTGTTGATATGACAAACACAGAAATTTTTTTCAATAAACTGAACTAACCAAATTTTATGTTATACATGGCGCAAAAACTCAAAAAAGTTATTGTTGATATAACAAATCAAAATTTTTTTAGTCAATTCAATTACTCAACAAAATTATTTGTTAAATTATATCATAACGGAATACGCACATGTAGAAGAAACAGAAGAACTCACATTTTATGTGTATTCATTATTTGGTTATCTAATAACGATTTGCTCTTTAGCTGAGTGGTAAGTACATTAGTCTATTAATCAAGAGATTGCCGGTTCGACTCATCCAAACATCTTTAAAATTTAGCAAAAAACTAAATTCTAAAAAAATACAAACAAATAAACAACACATTAGAATTTGAAAAACAAATTCATTAAAAAAAATTTTTTTCTCTTAACAACTCAATTGTTAATAACACAATAATTTCAATTAGAAATAGTTGAGTTGATTTTGTTTTCTTATGTTACAAATGTGTGTTTGTATTTACAAAAATCGTTGTAGGTGCCTTTTTTAATAATATTTTAATTGTATTTACAAATAAATTATTTGTATTTACAAATGATTTTCATGTAAATACATATTTTCTATCGTTGGTAGTAGATGAACGTAAATAAAATATCTTTGCAAATCAATAAATTTGCGACAAAATGGCATCGATCTGTTAGTGCATATTTTTGCATATATTATAATAAATACATATTTTTGCAGATTTCATTATAAATTTATATTTTTAATAAATTTTTAAGTTTTTTCATGCTAAAAATCAAATTTTGGTTTTTGATTAGTTGCAGTGTTTGCTACTGTGGAAGGACAATCGAATTTTTTTTGATATTATTCGACATTCAAAATCTCCCTAGGACTCTTTCAACGCATTTGAAAAGTTCAATACTTTGGTTTAAGTCAAGAATTCCACTGAAAATTAAAAAAAAACAAGAGCATGGGATAATAGCCCTTTTATTTAAAATTTTTCATACAAAATTTTCCTAAAATGGATTTCAAATTCATTTTATTTTTTATGAATATGGGGGAAACCCATATGAAGGTTTTTGTATATGTTTTTTTTAATAAGCTTAAATTAAAAATTCTTAAAAATTTTTGTGAATCAACTACGTGACATAGAAGTCTAATAAATTTGATTAATTTTTTTCCCGTATCTATAAAGTAACAAGTATTATCTTAAGTGGACTTTTAAAATCATAACTATAAGATTTAGTTTAAAATGAAGCCAACATTATATGAAATAAAGTTTTTGTTGTGAATATACATTTCTCACAACACTTTTTTACATTTTGTTCTATATGCTCTTATTGTTTTATAGCATAGTTTCATAAATAAGTGCATATAGAACAAAGTGGGGTTTTTTAAAACGCTTATTAATCTTAAAATCTTTTCCAAGGACGAATTTTTTTTCACAGCAAAACTCGGAAACTCTAATAGTTTTCTTGGTAAAAAGGTTCCGACAAGTTTTTCCGTTCAGTTTTTTGTAACTAATAACTAAACTTCAACAGTGATTTCCCAAAAAACATTTTTATGAGAAATTTTTAGATTCTTTAATTAAACTGTAGTTAATTTTAATCAGAAATAATTCATAGTCAGGCTCAAGTTCAGTAATTTCAATTCTTATTGAATGAAATATTTTTATTAATTAATGTGAGTTTCTAAAGAAGAGAAGAAAAATTTAACTTAGACTTTAAGCTGGGGGAAATAGCGATACTTTTCTGTGCAGCCACGCACTTCATCAGCACCCTAGTCTATCTACTTGGGTAGAGATTCTTATTAACATCAGCTATTTAACTTAAATTTACAATGAAACGGAATATGAGAAACGATTGTTGTGTATACAATTGATTCACCTTTGGTAAACACATTTATAAGTATCACTATTAATTTTTTGTTAGCACGAAATTATATTACTCTACCTAAGTATGTTAAACTATTCTTGCTTATCTTTTACGATCATCACATTAATTATTTTTACTTATTCGATGTACCATCGGTACATACATGTAAGTATTATTTCTTCTCTTCTTTCGAAACTCACATTAATTAATAAAAATATTTCATTCAATAGGAATTGAAATTACTGAACTTGAGCCTGACTATGAATTATTTCTGATTAAAATTCACTACAGTTCAATTAAAGAATATAAAAATTTCTCACTTAATACATCATGGGCACGTGACAAAATATATTCGTTTGGCAATCACTGTTCACTTGGCTATCACAGTTTCAGAAGGCTGGAATAACCAAAAATAAAACTGTAGAATGCAACAACAAGTAACATAAGACCACTATAATAATAATAATAAGTAAATAAGTAAAAATAATTAATGTGATGATCGTAAAAAATAACCAAGAATAGTTAAACATACTTAGGTAGAGTAATATAATTTCAAGCTAACTTAAATAGAAAAACGAAAAAATGGAAAAACAGAAAATTAATAGTGATACTTATAAATGTGTTTACCAAAGGTAAATCAATTGTATACACAACAATCGTTTCTCATATTCCGTTTCATTGTAAATTTAAGTTAAATAGCTGATGTTAATAAGAATATCTACCCAAGTAGATAGACTATGGTGCTGATGAAGTGTGTGGCTGCACAGTTTAATTTTTCTTCTCTTCTTTAGAAACTCACATTAATTAATAAAAATATTTCATTCAATAAGAATTGAAATTACTGAACTTTAGCCTGACTATGAATTATTTCTGATTAAATGACATTTTCACGACAAACTGTTGAAAATAAATTTAAATACATGTTTGAAAAAAGTTTTTTATTACATTTTAGAAGTTATTATGACAATCAATCCTAAGGATTTCAAGATATACGTAAAATATGACCTGGCACTACGTTACAGATGTGGAGTTCGATTTCACTAACAAAACTGCTTTACTCTGCGAATTGGGCAAGTATTTTTAGACAAAACTTTTTTGTTAGGACTAATATACATATATACATTTATTTTCCCAGCTCCGGGATAAAAAAATGTTTTTCCTTTTTTTCTGTTAGCCTTAGTAAATAGCGTGGCATTACTTGAATTTCCACTGGATATTTTTTTGTTAAAAATTAAAAAAAAGATATACAAAAGTTTAGGAAAACTATATTTGTTATTTTTTATTAGCTTTTAAACCCTGCTCCGTTCACGCTCTATTTTGAAAAATATACTTAAAATTTATGATTGTTTTATTAATTATTAACGCTGATAATGGCGATAAAAAATTCAAAATCAGAATAAAAACGGGGTTTAAGACTGGTTAAACAAGCCAAACCGAGTTGAAAATTACCCTAACCAGCCCAAAAATAAATTTTTCGGAAAAAATCCGTAAGATATCCAAAAAACCGGCTCCGAACCGTATACAAAACATATGATTTGTGTAATGCTGGTAGTGTAGCTTGCCATTGGTGAAATAACTGTAAAATCGGTTTAGCGGTTTGGTCGTGAAAGCGAAGAAAACAAACGAACAAACTCAAAACCAAAATTTTAAGTACATTTAAAAAAACATTGTACTTTACAAACATACTTTTGAAGATTAATGTTATATTTAATATTTGTTTTATAAACGATTTTTTTATTATCATATAAGCTAATAATACTTTGTTATGCAAACAATTTAAAATTTTTATACATTCATATTTTACATTTAAGAAGTTTATTATTCGACATATTGTCATAATTATATTTTAATTTGAAATTTATTTGCTTGTGGTTTAGCTTGGTCTATATACGTATTTCATTGGCGCTTAAACCAAATCATCAGTAGACTTCAACCACAAATTTTGAACAGTCACAAACCTCTTACTTTATGCACAGACTTTCAAAAACTATATGAGAATTCATAGAACAATAATATTTTTGAAAATCACAAAGACAAAATAAGTTTGGTAGGCTTTGAAACTCATACAAAACCCAGCAAATAATTTATATTCGATATGAATCTATTTTATTTTTCTACACCTTCATACAATTAGTAATCCATTGGATAACAATAAAAGTAATTACAAGGCAAAATGAAAAATAAAATCTAAAATTTAACATTTAAGAAGTTTATTATCCGACATATTGTCGAATAATAATAATAATAATAATATTTGTGACTGTCAAAATTTGTGGTTGAAGTCTACTGATGATTTGGTTTAAGCGCCAATGAAATACGTATATAGACCAAGCTAAACTACAAGCAAATAAATTTCAAATTAAAATATAATTATGACAATATGTCGAATAATAAACTTCTTAAATGTTAAATTTTAGATTTTATTTTTCATTTTGCCTTGTAATTACTTTTATTGTTATCCAATGGATTACTAATTGTATGAAGGTGTAGAAAAATAAAATAGATTCATATCGAATATAAATTATTTGCTGGGTTTTGTATGAGTTTCAAAGCCTACCAAACTTATTTTGTCTTTGTGATTTTCAAAAATATTATTGTTCTATGAATTCTCATATAGTTTTTGAAAGTCTGTGCATAAAGTAAGAGGTTTGTGACTGTTCAAAATTTGTGGTTGAAGTCTACTGATGATTTGGTTTAAGCGCCAATGAAATACGTATATAGACCAAGCTAAACCACAAGCAAATAAATTTCAAATTAAAACATTCATATTTTATTTTTTTAAGAAGTGTATTTGTAAGTACCCAGCAAAAAATTTCAAAAAACGTAATCGGGTTTGGAATTAAGCAATTTTGGTGGAAGCTCTTCCTTACTGGATTACCAACTTATTTTGCATTTCGATTCGAATAGTTAATTTCTCCGGTTGGCAACTTTGCTATTCTGCATTCCGTTCCTCGATTTCTCTTTCGATTCTATGTATTCTGCATTTCGATCGTAACTACGTTTTTGTAGGTTGTTATTTTAGTGACGAAAAGTTTTAAATTTTTGTTTGTTTAGCTTCAAAAAGAGATTAATTCAAAAAAAAATGTATTAAATGCAAAACAAAGTTTAATTAATGAACTGCACAGTTTGTTTTGTTTTTATACCCTTTACCAAAAAATGGTAAAAGGATATATATAGGTTTATCATTCCGTTTGTAATTTCTACAATATTAATAAGCGACACATAAAGTATATATATTCTGGATCCTTATGCATAGGGAAGACGAACAAGCGATGTCCGTCTGTCTGTCTGTCCGTCTGTCTGTACGTGAAATCGGTTTTCCCAAGCTCCCAGAAGAGCTAGAGACTTCGTTCTTGGACTGGTGTGTCAGAAATTTTCCGAAAAATTTTGCTATTGAAAATCGAGCAGACGGTTTCAGAGCTGGAAAACTCAAACTTAATTTACCCATAGAAAATAACTACCGAAAACAAGTTTTTATTACTTTTTTATTAAATTAACTTATTTTATACTTCGGTATGAATTAAATTGGTATTTATAATTAAAAAAAAATTTAAAAACTTAACAAATTAAAAAATCGTTTCCAGGGTTGGAAAACTTTAACTTTTTTCCTAATAATTAAACATATTTGATGTTTTAGGAAGAAGGCTATTTTCTCAGGAACGGTAAGAGCTACGGGTCTGAAATTTGGACAGTGTATGTAGAACTTTGGTCGCTACAACAACAAATATATAAAAGCTAAAAATTAAAGGGTGTTACAAAATGAGTGACGAAAACTTTTAAAATCCCATGTAATATACATACAATTGTATGTATGTATGTACATATGTATATTGACACTTGAAATTTGTAAAATTAGTGTATTTTTATATAGGCTACAACAATTAACACTAAAATTAAAAAAATTTAAATTAAAGGGTGGTCCATCAGTTAATGAAATTTTGACTATGTAATTTTGACAAATTGCTATATCTTGGAAACTGTAAGAGTTAAACTCTAGAAATTTTCAAAAACGGTCAAACTAAAAAATCCGAAAATTATAAAATCGCCAAAAATTTAAAAAAATCGCCAAAATGAAAAAAACGCTAAAATTAAAAAAAAAACGCCAAAAACCGAAAAAAATCGCCAAAACAAAAAAATACTTATATGAACAAAAATCGCCAAAAATTAAAAAAAATCGCCTAAATAAAAAAAATCGCCAAAAAAAAAAAATCACCAAAACGAAAATAAATCGCCAAAATTAAAAAAAAACGCCAAAAACCGAAAAAAAAATCGCCAAATCAAAAATAAATTGCCTATATGAAAAAAATCGGCAAAAACTAAAAAAAATCGCTTATATGAAAAAAAATCGGCAAAATCCAAAAAAAATCGCCAAAACGAAAAAAAATCTCCAAAATTAAAAAAACGCCTAAAACCGAAAAAAAATCGACAAAACGAGAAAAAAGTGTCAAAACAAAATAAACAAAATCCCCACAATGACAAAAATCCGCAAAAATCGCCAAAACAAAAAAAATGCTTATATGAACAAAAATCGTAAAAAATTAAAAAAAATCGCCTAAATGCAAAAAAAATCGCCAAAATCAAAAAAATTGCCAAATCGAAAATAAATCGCCAAAAATAAAAAAAGGCAAAAACCGAAAAAAATCGCCATAACAAAAAAAATTGCCTATATGAAAAAAATCGGAAAAAAAATCGCTTAAATGAAAAAAACGTCAAAATCAAAAAAATCGCCAGAACAAAAAAAATCGCCAAAATTAAAAAACGACAAAAACCGAAAAAATCGCGCAAACGAGAAAAAACTGTCAAAACTAAAAAAATTGCCAAAAAGAAATAAAAAACGCCAAAAAACGAAAAAATCACCAAAACAAAAAAACAAATTGCCTATATGAAAAAAAATCGCCAAAAAATAAAAAAATCGTCTAAATGAAAAAAAAAAATTCAAAATCAAAAAAATTGCCAGAAAGAAAAAAAATCGCCAAAATAAAAAACGCCAAAAACCGAAAAAAATCGCTAAAACGAGAAAAAAGTGTCAAACCTAAAAAAATAAAAAAAATTATATATATAATAAATAAACAAATCGCCTAAATGAAAAAAATCGTCAAAATCAAAAAAATCGCCGGAACGAAAAAATCGCCAAAATTAAAAAAACGCCAAAAACCGAAAAAAATCGCCAAAACCAAAAAAAAAATTGCCTATATGAAAAAAAATCGCCAAAATGTAAAAAGCACCAAATTAAACATAATGCCAAAAACCTAAAAATTGCACTAGAAAAAAAGTATGAATTTTTTCACAAAGTGAATATGTACCTACATATCTCTGTGCTTATGAATGTATCTCTATACTACATAAACGCACTTTTGTAAAGGGTATATAAGATTCGGCACAGCCGAATATAGCACTCTTACTTGTTCTGTACTGAAATGAGATTTTTATTTAATTTATTACAGGTAGAACAGTATAAAAATTTGACATACCTATTTAATGACAACAAAAAACGATGTTGTCTGTGAATGTAATTAAATTTAAATAAATAAACTTTATTTTTGTGTTACAATTATGTGTAAAAAATTAATATATCACCTCTGGCGTGACAGGATTTTTCACACTGGATAAGTTTGGCCTCTCGTTTTTTTAACTTTCTGCACTTAAGTTTCCAAGAATTTATTTAATAAAAATTTTCACAATATTTAATTATCATTTGTTTTAATGTTTTTGCACTAAATTTAACTTTTTTTTGCAAAATTGCTTAATTGTTCTGTTCCTATTTCACCCTTTTCATAGAAAAGCAGCAGGTTTAAACATTCTTTTCTCTTCTTCTTTTTCTTTCGATTCAGTCTTTTGCAGAATACCTCTTCTCGATCCGTGCGTAACTGAATGCGGGAACGCAATCGAAATGCAGAATAGGGGTGAATGATTTTTAATATTAATAATCGATTCTTGAGAAGTACTTACTTTTTTATTTTGTAACATGTTCACTTAATCTATTAAATCTAAAAGAAGCATTCTCCTCATTTTTCAAATTGTACATAATTTTTTTGAATTATATGTTATGTGATTTGTGAGCGAGTAATGAAATTTGGCAATCAGAAAAGTAAGTTATTTTATGATTAAAAATTTAAAATTATTTGCGTAGTATATTAAACTCCGTGGTTGTGTATTTGTTATGAAGTATTAAAATCGCTAAATTTCAAAGAACTCTTTCTGGATCCACCTAGGAAGAACGAATGATGCTCTATGAACTTCACTTGTGTAGTATTTCAATTTCATTGCATCGACTTGCACTGGCGAAAAAGTGTGCAAAGGACTTTTCAAACAGCGAGTTCCATCTAAGCAACCAATTATAAATCCAATTTGGCCACAAGGATAAGAAGGTATTGAAGTTACAGCATATACCACGTTTGGAAAGTATAATCGACAATTGTTCATAGTTTTTTTTACATGTGAGGAATTTAACCAAAAACTACCACCTTGCGAACAAATTATACCACCATCTCGTAGGGCAGTTCCCAAAAGTTTGAAGTAGTCTTCACTAAACAAATTTTCAGCAGGTCCTATTGGGTCTGAGCTGTCCGTAATGATAACATCATATTCATGTTTGTGATTCTTTATATACTCGAAACCATCGCCAATAAATAGTGAAACCTTCGGATTGGTAAATCCGCTGGACATATTAGGTAAGAACATTTTCGATACTTCAACTACCCGAGCATCTATTTCAACTTGATGAACTTTCTCAACAAGTGGATGTTTTGCAACTTCACGAGCAACACCGCCATCACCTCCTCCAACAATCAATACCTTCCTTGGATTACGGTGCGAGCTAAGAGGTAAAAAAGATATCATTTCTTGATATGAAAATTCATCTCTAGATGTGCATTGAATAATTCCATCCAGCAAAAGACACGTCCCATAGGTTTCACTAGATATAAAAAAAGAATATTATGTTTATTTATTTATTATTGTTATATACATATATATATGTATATATATATATATATATATATATATATATATATATATATATATATATATATATATACATATATATATACAAATATCTTAAGTGTTTCAAAGCGATGAATCAGTAGTATATTAAAAAAAATTTAGCGATATCAATGATATAGTAAAAAGATATATCTACATAAGCAAATGACAACAAGAAACGGACGCTACAAAAATAGAAGTTATTTTTGTGCACTTATATAATTAATAGGTAAACAAGTTTTTTGTAATCCCTTTTACACCGGTTCTGCTGCACCGATTTTGAAAAGATTTATATGGTTTTAAGGGTTTTCATCAGGTTAGGAAAAAAGTCTGCTCGCAAATGCTATTTTATTTTTTTCGTTTGTTTTAAAAATTGTTTTCGGAAAAGAATTAAATTTTAAATTCTTGGTTTTTTTCGGTCTCCTCGCAAACGAAATAAATAAACAAAACTTGATTTAATTCGACTTTCCCCAAAACTCATTTTTTCTATAAAATACTTTTCCCAAAAAGCACGTTTTGCTAAAAAGTACTTTTCCCAAAAAGCACCTTTTCCTAAAAAGTACTTTTTCCAAAAATCAGTTATTTCTAAAAAGAACTTTTCCCAAAAATCCCTTTTTTCTAAGAAGTACTTTTCCCAAAACGCACTTTTTTTTAAAAGGACTTTTCTTAAGAATCCCCTTTTCCCAAAAAGCATCTTTTTCTAAAAAGTACTTTTCCCAAAAAGCACCTTTTTCTTAAAAGTAGTTTTTCTAAAAATTACTTTTAGCAAAAAGCAATTTTTTCTAAAAAGTACTTTTCCCAATAAGTACTTTTTTCTAATAAATGCTTTTTTACTCTATCTACTGTAGTTTCTGAGATACAAATTTTACCATTTTAAACCCCCTTAGCATAAAAAACCGAAAAGGGGTAAAATTTTACCCCTTATAAGTGCAAATTTTCATAAAGTTTAAAATCCATTCAAGATTCTGTCCAGAAGAAAGGTACGCACCAAAAAGCTTTCTGCTACGTTGAATAATTTAGAAGATATGTCGAGTGCAAAAAAGGTACCAAAATTCTGTTTTTACCCCATCTTAATCCCTGAAAGTTCATATATTAGAAAAGTACCAAATACATGTCGGCTTATTTTTTAGCAGCATTCGTATGCTTTTAGAATTTTTAGTCTATCTAATGTAGTTTCTGATATATAAAGATACCAATTTTACCCTTTTTTACCCCTTTTTCCCCTTTTAGCGTTTGAATGTGCAAAAATCTTTTTTTAGTGGACTTACACATCGGAAGAGGAATCTACAAACCAAATTTCAGCTTTATAGTTGCAGTCGTTACAGTCGTTATTAATAAGATTTGCGAATTAAAAAGAATAATTCTTTACAATGTGGAAAATAAAATATGTTCGAATTAAATTCGTTTGCGAATTAATTTAATTCGAACACTCTTCCTACCCTGGTTGTCATCACAGATGTGCAAAATTTAAATCTTATTGAAATTGGTTTAGTATCCCACTTGAACTAAGATTCAATAAAAACGAATGCTCACTAAGGCGAAGAAATTTCGAAAAAAAATTCTTCGATATTTTTCGCTAAGAAAATTCGAATGTTCGCTACAGCCTCGAGCACCGAACTTCTTTCGAAAACTTTTCGAATTTGTGACGGTAGCTGAACGCATGTATGTCAGCCTACTAGTCTACACAGAGAAAACTAAATTTCGTTTTCAGTAACCAAATTCATTGAATCAGTAAATATTTTGTATGAATGCGGACCTACAAGGAAATTTTTAGATTCTGGTAACAATTTTGTAAAAATTTAACTGGAAAAAATTTTTATTTTTAGTTAACTTGTTATGGCATTAGAGAAAAAAGTTAACTGAAATTAAAAATATTTAACTGTTTTCTCTAATGCCATAATAAGTTAACCAAAAATAAAAATGTTTTTCCATTTAAATTTTTACAAAATTGTTATCATAATCTACAAATTTCTTTGTAGATTCTGATTCTGAATAAAGTTAACTGAAATTCAAAATAATTTCAGTCAAATATATTAATAATATCATCAGTTCTTGTTGTACATTCATAGTGAACAGTCGATTTAGCGGATTTTTATTTCGTACTAAACAAAAAAAATCAAACGAAAAAATATTCGGATTACATATTGTTATTGATAAATAAACTTTATTTGCGTTCCTAATATTTTTTACATAGTCATAAATAACAAAAACAAAACAAAAACGCAAACAAACAAAGTGCCCTTGAGGAATACTCTATATGAGTACCTCAAAAACAAATAACTGTGAAGTGAGTTCTAATAGCAGAAATGCCTATTTTACTATTTATAATATAAATAAAAAATCTGATGTGAGACTTACTGAGAGCTCTGAAGCTCTTTATGAAAACAAAATAAATAAGAAGTGGCGAGGCAACTTTTTCGTCAGCGATCCAGTGTCAACTAGTGATTCGTTAACATTACCGTTGCCTAGTACCTCTACATGTAACTCAGCGATATCATCCGCTTCGGGCTCGTGGTCATCACTTCACCAAGTTTGTACTGAAGTTAAGAGCAGCATAAAACCCAAGGTCCAAGTCGCAATGGACAGATATATAAGTGTGGTAAAGCGCGGGCGTAGTCCAAAGTCTTCGAAAATTTCATCTGCTCCAAAAATATTTAGGGATAAGGGCGCATCCTCTATTAACCGTCAAAACCGTTTTCAAATATTGCAAGATGACAACAACGAAACCGATGTATCTACAAACAAAACATCCAAGCCGCCACCAATCTGTTTGAGAAAAAAATTCAAATTTAATTTCAGTCATTGGTGAGAATAAACTTCACATCGTTCCAATAAAACGTGGTAACATTGATGAATCCAAAATTTAAATTTATGCAGAAAAACATTTTCGCAAAATAATTACTGAATTTGAAAAAAGGAATAAAAGTTTCTTCACATATCAGCTTAAGAGTGCTAAAGGCCTGCATATTGTATTTAAGGGCATAGATTACTATGTTGCTCCCGAAGAAATAAAAGATGCACTCGTCCTACAGGGATTTAAGGTAAAAAATGTGTCTAACATAATAAATAGGGAGAAGATTCCTCAACCTCTACTTCGCGTCGAAGTTGAACCAAACGGTATAAAATTTAAAAAAAAAACAAGACTATTCCAATTTACAATTTCAAATATCTCTTATACCTAAAAATAACAGTTGAAGAACCACACAAGCGTTCTGGACCCGTACAGTGCCATAATTGTCAAGAATATGGTCACACAAAAACTTACTGCAAGTTACCTTCAGTTTGTGTCATCTGCGGTGAATTGCACGGTACTGCTGGTTGTAGTAAGCCTAAAGATCTAGCAGAAAAAATAGGAGTAATTGTGGAGGTAATCACACCGCTAACTACAGAGGATGTCCTGCATATTCTTTCGTTAAACAGACTATTAGGCAAAAACCTAAATTAGCTCCTGCACAAACAGCAAACGCTTACTCCGCCACTTTTGCTCAAATGAGCCAACCTGTCACTTCACGTGTATCGTAAGCCGATGCAGCTAAGACTAGTTCTATTCCCACACAAAATAATCCACCTCAAAATAATTCAACGCATGCAAACTCAAGCTTTAATTTTAGTCGCCTTGAAGCTACTATTGAGAATCTGGTGCTGACTATAAATAATTTTACAACAAATATGACTAGCATGTTGCAAGAAATGCTGAGAATGCAGAACACTCTGCTTCCAGCATTAGTAAACAAGCCATGAACACGTTAAAGATATGTTTCTGGAACTCAAACGGAATTCGCCAACATAAAAATGAACTTGAGCACTTCCTCACTGAAAAAAATATTGATATAATGTTGGTTTCTGAGACTTATTTGACTTCAAGAAGTCTATTCAAAATTAATGGCTACATTTTATATGATTCAAAGGACCCAAGAGGAAGAGCTTGCGGGGGATCAGCAATTTTAATAAAGTCAAGACTCAAGCATTATATTATTGACAACATTTGTGAAGAACATCTACAAGCAACGAATATTTGTATCGAAAATTTTTGCACAAATTTTGTCATATCATCAATTTACTCCCCTCCTAGATTCGCAATTACTGAGGATTTCTACAAATCTCTTGGCCCTTGTTTCGTAGCAGCTGGAGACTATGATGCAAAACATACTTTCTGGGGTTCACGTCTTATCACACCTAGAGGGCGAGAGTTGTTCAACACAATTTCAATCAAAAATGGGCTTGGATGTCATTTCGAGTGGCGAGCCCACTTACTGGCCTACTGACATACATAAAATTTCGGATGTTATAGATTTTTGCGTTACGAAAAATATTTCTAGGGAATTAATTCACGTTGAAGCTTCCCTAGATCTATCGTCCGATCACTCTCCCACGATCGTTACAATCTGTAGCCCACTGAGAAGTGTTCTACCTCACCCATATGTGAAAATGGTCAGTCGTGCTAATTGGCTGCGATTCAAAAAATATCTTAGAAGTCATTGCACTGAAAACATTAAGCTAAGAATTAATGATGATATTGAATCTAATATTGCTAACCTTAACGAAAATAATAAGCAGGCTGCTGAACATGCCACTTCCTCCCATCCGCAGACTGGGTTTAATAGAATATATGCCACAGATATTTTACATCTCGTATGTGAAAAAGAAGAGCTAGAAGAGAATGGCAACAGCACAGATCACCCCAAAATAAAATAGATTAAAAGAGTGCACTAAAAGACTCCAAGAGCTGCTTGCATATGAAAACACTGCATCTCTTAAAAACTATCTGGAAAATCTCGATGTAACACCAGCATCTAATTACTCCTTGTGGCGCGCTGCGAAAAGAATTAAAACACCCGTTGAGTTTAAACCACCTCTGCGCACTTCTAGCGGAGCTTGGGCCAGGAGTGATATTGAAAAAGGTTACTTCTTTGCAAAGCATTTAAATCCGTATTTACCCCAAACACATGTACTGGAGTTGTTGATTTCCCGAGTGTAGTTGCGCTACCGCTCGACCCATTAAATTCAAAATGTGTGATTTACAAAATCTAATTGCTGAACTCAACCGAAAAATTGCCTCGTATTGCAATTAGAATCATGTTATTCATTTTTAATGCCATTTTACGACTAGAGTATTATCCTCACAAATGAAAGCTTACCAAAGTTAAAATGATTCCAAAGCCGGGCAAAGATCTAACCAAGGCAGAATCATACAGGCCAATAAGTCTGCTATCAACAATGTCAAAACTTTTCGAAAAACTGCTCATGTCAAAATTGTTCCCAATTCTAATTGGTAGTGGGTGTATCCCAGACCATCAGTTTGGTTTTAGAAGTCAGCATAGCACTATTGAACAAACGCATAGATTGGTTCAATGTATAAGAAGAACATTTGAAGAAAAGAAGTAGTGTTCTGCACTGTTTATTGACGTTTCTCAGGCATTTGATAGTGTGGCATGAAAGCCTTATTTTAAAATTAAAATCATATTTACCAATCAGTTCTCGTTGTACCTTCATAGTGAATAATCGATTAGCGGAATTTTTCTTACATTCTTATTAAACAAACAAAAAATTATACAAAAAAAAATATTAGTAGTGCATATTATTCGTAATAGGTACATACTGACTTTAATAAATAAGCTTTATGTGCTTTCCTAATATTTTTACATAGTGGAAATAACAAAAACAAAAAAAAACCGAAAACAAAAAAAAAACACAAACAGTGACATTGAGGAATACTCTATACGAGTACCTCAAAAACAAATAAACAATCATAAATTACAAAAACAACAAAAAAAACCGTAAGCAAAAAACACAAAAAGTGCCCTTGAGGAATACTCTGTATGAGTACCTCAAATACAAAAAATTATGAAGTGAGTTCTAACGGCAGAAATGTCTATTTGACTGTGAGTTCTGAAGCTATCAATGAAAATAATACAAATAATAAATCTAATGAAAGTATTTTTTAACGACAAATCCAATTTTTCGTCAGCGATCAACTTCGCTTTGACCAATTCCAAATAGTGATTCATTAACATTACAGTTGCCTAGTACTTCTTCATATAAGTCAGTAATATCATCTCCTTCAGGCTCGTGTTCATCACTTAATAAAGTTATCACTACAGATAAAAGTAGCTCAAAACCCAAGGTACAAGTCGGAATGGACAGATACATAACAGTGGTAAAGCGGCTGCGAAGCCCGAATTCTTCAAAAATTTCATCTGCTCCAAAGATGTCTAGGGATAATAGCGCATCATCTACCAATCGTCAAAATCGTTTTTCATTATTGCAAGTCACCGACGACAAGCCCACTGCATCATCGCAAAAGTCTTTTAAGCCACCACCACCTATATATTTGAGAGAGAAAAATTCTAACGCCCTAATTAAAAAATTAGTCTCGGGCATTGATGAAAGCGCATTTAATGTTATTCTAATAAAGCGTGGTAATATTGACGAAACTAAAATTCAAATATACGAAGAAAAAAATTTCCGCAAAATAGTGACTGAATTTGAAAAAAAATAAAACAAGTTTTTATACGTACCAGCTTAAGAGTGCCAAAGGTATGCAGATCGTATTGAAGGGTATTGACTCTTATGTTAATCCCGAAGAAGTAAAAGATGCACTGATGATACAAGGATTTAAGGTAAAAAATGTTACCAACATAATCAATAGGGAGAAGATACCCCAGCCTCTATTTCGTGTTGAACTGGAGCCTAATGACATACAGCTGAAAAAAATGAGACACACCCAAATTATAGCCCAAAATACCTCTTCTACCGAAAAATCACAGCTTAAGAGCCACATCAGCGATCAAGTCCTGTACAGTGCCATAATTACCAAGAGTATGGCCATACAAAAACATACTGTAAATTACCCACTGTTTATGTAGTGTGCGGCGAATTACACGGAACTGCTAGTTGCAATAAGCCAAAAGATCAAAGTGATAAAAAATGCAGTGTGCTAACTACAGACAGGTTGTCCTGTGTACTATTTTGTCAAACAGACTATGGTGCAAAAACCCAAATTAGCTCCATCTCAATCAGCAAACGCTTACTCCGCCAGTTTTGTGCAAATGAGCCAACCAGTAACTTCCCGTGTATCGTATGCCGATGCTGCCAAAACAAATTCTATTCCCCCACAAAATGTTCCACCTCCAAATAATTCAACGAATGCAAACTCAAGCTTTAACTTTAGTCGCCTTGAAGCTACTATTGACAATTTGGTGCAAACTATAAATAATTTTACAACAAATATGACTACCATGATGCAAGAAATGCTGAGAATGCAGAATACTCTGCTTCAAGCATTAATTAACAGGCCACGAACACGTTAAAAATATGTTTCTGGAACGCAAACGGCATTCGCCAACATAAAAATGAACTTGAGCACTTCCTTACGGGAAAAAATATTGATATAATGTTGGTCTCTGAGACTCATTCAAAATAAATGGCTACACTATGCATGATAGAAAGGGCCCTAGAGGGAGAGCATGCGGTGGATCTGCAATTCTAACTAAGTCAAGACTCAAGCACTATATCCTTGACAACGTTAGTGAAGAATATATGAAAGCTACGAATATTTTTGTAGAAAATTTTTGTTCTAATTTCGTGATATAATCAATTTACTCACCTCCAACATTTTCAGTTACCGAAGATCAGTATGAGAAGTTCTACAAACCGCTTGGATCTTGTTTCGTGGCAGCTGGAGACTACAATGCAAAGCATACGAACTGGGGGTCGCGCCTTGTAACACCTAGAGGTCGAGCTTTGTTTAATACAATTTAAAAAATGGGCTTAGATGTTATTTCGAGTGGGGAGCATACTTATTGGCCTACTGACGTACGAAAAATTCCGGATGTTATTGATTTTGGCGTAATGAAAAATATTTCAAGGGATTTAATTAATATTGAAACTTCTCTAGATCTCTCCTCCGATCACTCCCCCACTATCGTTACAATTTGTAACCCACTAAGAAGTGACTTACCTCACCCATATATGAAGATGACCAATCGTGTTAATTGGCTGGGATTCAAAAAATATCTTAGTAGTCATTGCACGGAAAATATTGCGTTAAGAACACCCAATGACATTGAAACTAACATTGCCAATCTTAACGAAATTATTAAACAGGCTGCTGAACATGCCACTACCACCCATCCGCAGTCTGGGTTTAATAAAATTTATTCCAGGGATATTAAACATCTCGTATGTGAAAAAAGAAGAGCTAGAAGGGAATGGCAACAGCACAGATCACCCCAACATAAACTCACACTTAAAGAATGTTCTAAACGACTTCAAGAGTTGCTTGCATCTGAAAAAACTGCATCTCTTAAAAATTATTTGGAAGGTCTTGATGTCACACCAACATCTAATTACTCTTTGTGGAGCGCTGCTAGAAAGCTTAAAACACCCGTTGAGTTTAAGCCACCTCTGCGCACATCTACCGGAGCATGGGCAAGAAGCGATACGGAAAAATGTAAAATATTTGCTGAGCATTTAAAATCCGTATTTACCCCAAATACATGTACTGGTGTTGCTGATTTGCCGAGTGTAGTTGCTCTACCCCCTCGAGCCATAAAATTTAAGATGCGTGATGTACATAAAGTAATTGCTGAACTCAAGCCAAAGAAAGCTCCAGGTATTGATGGAATTAGTAACAAGATGCTGATGAACTTGCCGCATATTGCAATAAGAATCTTGCTGTTTATTTCTAATGCCATATTACGACTGGAGTACTATCCACAACTCTGGAAGCTTGCAAAAATCAAAATGATTCCAAAGCCGGGCAAATATCTTACTAAAGCTGAGTCATATAGGCCAATAAGTTTGCTGTCAACTATGTCAAAACTCTTCGAAAAGCTGCTCATGACAAAATTGTCCCCAATTTTAACTGATAGTGGGTGCATCCCAGACCATCAATTTGGTTTTAGAAGTCAGCATAGCACCATTGAACAAACTCATAGATTGGTTCAATTTATAAGAAAAACATTTGAGGAAATGAAGTTTTGTACTGCCCATTTTTTTGACGTTTCTCAGGCATTTGATAAAGTGTGGCACGAAGGTCTAATTTTAAAATTAAAATCATATCTACCAATAAATTTAGTGAATTTATTAGAAAGTTACATTACTAGCTGGAAGTTCACGGTTGTGGAGGGAGAATTCTTGAGTCTTCCGAATCTATATCATCCGGTGTGCCACAGGGTAGCATACTGGGGCCAGTTTTGTATTTGATCTATACTTGTGATATGCCTTTGAGCAGCAATGTCCATACATCTACGTTTGCCGATGATACAGCCTGCCTGAGTATGCATGAAAACCCTCACGAGGCTTCCCGACATCTGCAAGAACATATTACACAATTGGAAATGTGGTTGAACTTATGGAGAATTAAGGTAAATGAACAAAAGTGTGTCCATATAACGTTTACCCTAAGGAGAGAAACTTGTTCCCCAATTCGAATCAATAATCCAAATATTCCTCAACATTCCCCAGTGAAATACCTTGGTATACACCTTGATCGAAGGCTGACATGGAAACATCATATTGACTTCAAGCTAACTCAGATGAAACTTAAGTTATCGCAAATTCATTGGTTGATTGGCAGAAATTCAACACTTAGCCTGGACTGTAAACTTTTAATATACAAGTCGCTTTTGCAGCCAATATGGTGTTACGGTATCCACTTATGGGGCACTGCTTCAGCTTCCAATGTAGAGAGAATCCAACGAAGGCAAAACAAAATTTTACGGTTAATAACATCGGCTCCATGGTACATCAAAAATTCCAATATCCATCGTGATTTAAATATGCCACTAGTGATTTAAGAAATTGCAAAATACGCAGGCCAATATTTAACAAAACTCGAGTCACATCCTAATCCGGTTGCTCGTAATATTTTGAACTTTACTGGACACATCCGCTTAAAAAAGAGGGACACAAGGGCTCTATTACTCAAAACTCCAGATAGGATTTCTTGAAAATACTTTTTTTATACTTTTTATACATTTTTTTCTTTTTTGGATTATCCCTACTTATGTATTATTTATAACTATTAACAAGTTTATGTCCGACAGTGGTCGGTCCTAATAATTATATTTTAGATTTAAGATTTGAATACTTATTGTTAGTTCATATTTAAAGATATAATAAATAAATACATGTATTAAAAAAGAAATATTTACCAATCTATTAGAAAGTTACATAACTACCTGAAAGTTTACGATTGTGGAAGAAGAATTCATGAGTCTGCCCCAATCAATATCATCCGGTGTGCCACAGGGTAGCATACTGGGGCCAGTTTTGTATTTGATTTATACTTGTAATATGCCTTTGAGAAGTAATATCCATACATCTACGTTTGCCGATGATACAGCCTAAGTATGCATGAAAACCCTCACGAAGCTTCCCTATATCTACAAGATCATATTACAGAACTGGTTAAAATTATGGAGAATTAAGGTAAACGAGCAAAAGTGTGTTCAGGTAACATTTACCCTGCGAAGAGATACCTGTTCCCCAATTCGAATCAACAATCAAGTTGTTCCTCATCATTCACATGCTAAATACCTTGGTATACAGCTTGATCGACGACTTACATGGAAACACCATATTGACTCAAAACTAATACAAATGAAACTTAAACTAACTCAGATATATTGGCTGATTGGTAGAAATTCAACACTCAGCCTAGACTGCAAACTTTTATTATACAAGTCGCTTTTGAAGCAAATATGGTGCTACGGAATTCAGTTATGGGGCACTGCTTCAGCTTCTAACGTCGAGAGAATCCAACGAAGGCAAAACGTTTGATAACATCGGCTCCATGGTACATCAAAAACTCAAATACACATGTGATTTGAATATGCCACTAGTGATTGATGAAATTGCAAAATACGCAGGCAAATATTTAAGAAAACTCGAGTTACATTCTAATCCGCTTGCTCGTAACATCTTGAATTTTACTGGTCACATCCGCCTAAAAAAGAGGGACACAAGGGCTATTATACTCAACACTCCAGATGGGATTTCTTGAAAATATATTTTTTTATTTTTTTTTTGAATATCACTATTATGTATTATTTATAACTATCACTAAGTTTATGTCCGACAGTGATCGGGCCTAATACTTATATTTTAGATTTAAGATTTGAATACTTATTGTTAGTTCATATTTGAAGATACAATAAATAAATAAATATATAAAAAAAATATATATTAATAGGAGCAGCAAAACATTTTTAAAGATTTTTTTGTATTACTCAACAATTTTGTTTATAATTTACAAGCACTTTCACTAAAATTTTTCGCATTACCAGAAAATAAATTATTCAGTTAATTAACATTTCTTACCAATTTTTCTAAAAAAATTAGTAAAATTTTTATTTGACAATGCAAAAAAAGTTTGCAAAAATTACTTTAAATATTTCAGAAAAAATAACCGAATCAAATAAAATGTTCTACTATTTTTTTACTTTCTTTATAGTTAAGCACTTTATTCCCGCTTTTGGAACCCGTCAGTGCACTTCAACCCAAAAAAGTTTTTAATTTAGCTAACAAACTCCATATGTTTACAGTAAGACTCTTAATACTATATTAAGAATCACAATATACAAATGTAATAAGTTTGAAAACCGCAAAAAAATCTTTACAAAAAAATATGTATTTTTTTATTTACTAAATAAAATGTTTTTTTATATCTATAAATAAATTTATAGAAAAAATAAAAAAATCAGACAAATTTTTTACAATATATAAAAATAAATTTAACTGAAAATAACAAGTTTAAATATATCCTTACTAATATTATAAATGTGAAAGTGAGTTTGTTTGTTTGTTTGTTTGTTACGCTTTCACGCCCAAACCGCTGAACCGATTTTAAAAATTCTTTCACCGATCGAATGCTGCATAGCCTGCGTTAAACATAGGCTAAATTTTTATACGGTTCGGAACCGGTTTTTTATATTCGCCGGTTTGTTATTATTCGGTATTTTTTTTCGTTTTTGAAAATATATTTCTGTGCTGGTAAGAGTCATTTTCGAATCGGGTTTGATTGTTTAAAGGGTTTTGAAACTGGATTTTATGGTGTTTTAGATTTTTTAACCGACTTCAACACGTCAATTTGACGTGTATGTTGCTTTTTTATGTTTGTTACCGCATGCCTCCGTCATTTGTAAGCCGATTTTCAAAATTTTTGTTTTGTTGGGAAGGTAATGCATGCAGTTGTGTCCCACATATTTTTTTGTACACTAAAAAAATTTTTTGGAAGAAATTGATTTTTGAATAACTTTGTTATTTATCAACCGATTTCCAAAACTCTTTTTGTCTGTCAAGAGGGTGAGCCGACAGATTACACTCCAAAAAATTTTTGGAGAAATTACACTGAAAAAAAATGTTTGGGTAAATTGATATTTTAATAATTTCGCTATTTATTAACCGATTTCCGAAATTCTTTTTGTATTTTTATAGGATACGCCGACTACACTAAAAAATTTTTTGGACAAATTGATTTTGAATAACTCCGTTATTTACTTAACGATTTCAAGTATTTGAAATGTGATATTCGAAGCATAAAGACATGTTTTTTTTGGCATCCTACAATATCAGAAGTGGAATTAACCACAAGAAATATAGGAAAATTTTTTTTCCTTCTGAAAATTAAATAAAAAGAATTGTGTTTGTTAAAAAAAAACAATAATTAAAAGAAATTTTTGAAAGTAAAATTTGAAAAGTAAATTGGAAAATAGAACTGAAAACAAATTGTCGTTACCATAGAAACAAGTAAAACTGGAAAAACAAACTGAAAAATATAAAATAAAATTTATTTTATTAATGTTCTTTCTTGCAACTCACTTTTCTTAGTTTTTCATACATTTTATTATCAGTATGCCTCGCAAGAGATTATCTAATTTATCGCAACACACCGCAAGAGCAAGGGCTGCAAAAATAAATCGTTTGGGAGAATCTTCCGTTGAAGGAATCTCAAGAAGGGATCAGCAAACAAGCAGGCAATCTGCTTTTAGGGGTAGGGAATCAGCTTCTCAAACACAAGTTCGCTTAGATGAGCAAGCTACACGGCAAGCTACTCTACGAGCTTCTGAAACCCCTGTCCAGATGCAACTTCGTTTAAATGCGCAAGCAGTTAGCCAAGCTATATATAGAGCTTCCGAAACACCGCTTCAAACGCAAGTTCGTTTAGAAGAGCAAGGGGAACGCTAAGCTAATACCAGGGTTTCTGAAACGCTGCTTCAAAATCAAGTTCGTTTAGAAGTTCAAGTTGAACGCCAATCTAATTTAAGAGCTTCGGAAACTCCTCTTCAAACGCAACTTATTTTAGATGAGCAAGCTGAACGCCAAGCAACTTTAAGAGCATCTGAAACGCTTCTTCAAACACAGCGTTGTTTAGAAAGACAAGCAGAGCAGCAGTTAGCCGCAAGAGCAGGAGAAAACCAAGAACAATCGCAGATGAGAAGAATCGCTCATGCACAAATGCAAACAGAGCGCCGTCGAAATTTCGTTTGTAACAATTGGTCAGTATTTAATCGATTTGGGTTTTTATATGATCCTTTAGTTGAATTCTGTAGCCACCCTTTAATCGTTATTGGTTCAATGAATAAAAAGTGTCGGTTTTGCGATGCTTTAAAATGGAAAGATGAAACGCCTGGAATGTGCTGTTCCAATGGAAAAGTTTCCCTTCCGTTACTTGGCGAACCACATGAACCTTTAAAATCTTTATATTTATGCGCTACAGCTGAATCCAGACAATTTTTAAAATTAAATCAGGAAATATAACTCCTGTTTCCAAATGACATCTTTTGAAGTAGACAAAATGATAAGAATGCCCGGATTTTCTCCAACTTTAAGAGTACAAATTGTTTCACTTTTTCCATCAGAAAATGAACCACATAAATTTTTGCAAGTTTATTTTATGGGTAATGAAGAAACTGAGATAAACTGTCGATGTCAGTATATTGAACAAGTCAAAAGAAATACGGTATTGAAAATTCTAAGAGTGTTACATTCTCACAATGTTTTGATAAATACCTTCAAAGGTGCAATAGAAAACTGGCCATCGGACAACTACAAAGTTGTCATTCATGCTGATCGGACTCCACGTGGCGAGCATGAGAGGCGTTATAATGCACCGGTGACTAATGAAGTCGCTGTTTTGGTTGGTGGTGATCTATGCTGTCCACGAGACATTGTATTACGTGCAAATGATAATACACTGACACGCGTAGCCGACACTCATAAATTTTATGATAGTTTGCAATACCCATTAATTTTTAGTAAAGGTGAGCCAGGATACCATTTTCATATTCCTTTAATTAATCCAAATCCAAGACAGCCACTTCCCAATAAAAAAGTTTCATGTATGGATTTTTATGCCTATCATATGATGCTTCGAGAGAATGACTAATCTCCTTCTACGATCAAGACAGCTCTTTCATCAATTCTTAGTAGATATGTACATTAAAGTAGAGAGCGAACGTCTCCGCTACATTTCATTAAACCAAACCAAATTGTGTGCTGAAAACTATATTCACCTCCAAGATGCCATTAGTACTGATGGTGATGTTAGACCTAATGACTTGGGAAAGATGGTGATTCTTCCCTCCACTTTTGTGAACAGCCCCCGTTATCTCCATGAATACACTCAAGATGCCTTTGTTTATGTACGAACTTACGGCAGGCCTGATCTCTTCATAACTTTTACTTGCAATCCTTCATGGCAAGATATAACTGAAGAGCTAATGACTGGGCAAAAACCAACTGATCACCATGATATAGTTGCACGCGTATTTCGTTTAAAAGTGCAAAAACTTATAAATGTTATATGTATTCTATTGAATGGCAAAAAAAGAGGTCTACCACACGTGCATATTCTTCTCTGGTTGAAATAAACACTGAGATCCAACCAAATAGATGATATTATTAGTGCTGAAATTCCGGTCCCACAGGTGGATGGGAATTTGTATGACATTGTTATAAAAAACATGGTTCATGGCCCCTGTGGAGATCTAAATCCAGCATCGCCATGCATGAAAAACGGGAAATGTACGAAGAAGTTTCCCAGACAAATGATAAAGGAAACAGTCCACAATGATAAAGGCTAGCCTTTATACAGACGAAGAGCGCCAGGAGATGGTGGTAGAAGGGTAACAATTCAGGCTCGCGGTGGTATTCTCAAGGTTTTTGACAATAGCTGGGTTGTGCCTTATTCACCAATTCTATGCAAATTATTTAATGCACACATTAATGTTGAAGCATGCAACTCAGTTCGTGCGATAAAATATATTTGCAAATACATAAACAAAGGCAGCGACCAAGCAATTTTCAATCTTCGCAATGAAGGTGTGAAACATCCTCTTAATGAAATACAAACCTATCAATCAGGACGATATGTTAGTAGCAATGAAGCAGCATGGAGGCTTCTTGGATTTCCTTTACATGAAAGATATCCAACCGTAACACACCTTGCCGTACACTTGGAAAATGGGCAGCGAGTGTTTTTTAATGAAAGCAATTTTCAAGAAAGGATTTCATCTCCTCCAAAAACCACACTTACTGCTTTTTTCAGCTTTGTGTGAGTGATCCTTTTGCAAAAACACTACTGTATTCTCAAGTTCCCCGTTATTATACTTGGAATGCTTCGAGAAAAGATTGGCAACTTCGTATCCAAGGTACATCTGTAGAAAATCAGCCAGGAATTAAATCATCGGATGCTCTTGGTCGTGTGTACACTGTTCATGTAACGAATTTTGAATGCTTTTGCCTGCGAATATTATTACATCACGTTCGAGGTCCAACAAGCTTTAGAGACCTTAAAATAGTCAATGATCAGGAATGCCGAACTTACAGAGAAGCATGTGAAGCTCGACGACTGTTAGATAATGACAATCATTGGGACGAAACTATGGAGGAAACTATAGAGTGCCAATCACCTAATAAAATGAGGGAACTTTATGCAATACTGATATCATCTTGCGGTCTTTCTAATCCTCAAGCACTTTGGGATAAGTAAAAAGATTATATGGTGGAAGATATTTTGCTACGACTGCAGCAAGTACAAGAAAACATGAGCTTCAACGAACACGTCTATAATGAAGCGCTTACAATAATTGAAAATAAGGTTTTTACGTTGGAAAAAAGCTGCATGAATTTGGAATGATAGCTCCGCAACAAGCTTACGGAAATAGCTTCGACAATGATATTGCTCGAGAATTGGACTACGATTTTTAAGCACTGCATCATCAAGTAAGCGAACTGATCCCTAAATTAACTCCAGAACAAAGTGTCGTTTTCCATAAAGTGTTACAAAAAATAGAATCAGGCAGTGGTGCACTGTTTTTTCTCGACGCTCCTGGAAAAACGTTTTTACTTAACTTAATATTAATGTCAGTGAGAAAAGACCACAAGATAGCAGTTGCTGTTGCTTCTTCTGGCATAGCTGCGACTCTTCTGACTGGCGGCCGTACTGCACATTCCGTTTTAAAATTACCGCTAAATCTAGCATATGAGGACTCACCCGTCTGCAATTTCAGCAAAAATAGCTCTCGAGGCAGAATGCTCCGACAATGTAGTCTTTTAGTGTGGGATGAAAAAACGATGTCTCACAAAAAAGCTGTAGAATCGTTAAATAGAACTCTTCAGGACTTAAGAGAAAGCACAGATATTATGGGCGGAATGGTAGTTTTGTTGGCAGGTAATTTTCGACAAACTCTCCCTGTTATTCATAAGGGTACACTGGCAGATGAAATAAGAGCCTGTATTAAATCCTCAAGCTTATGGGCAAAGGTAGAAAAACTGAGTTTGAAAACAAACGTGAGAGTTCATCTTCATAATGACATTGATTCAGTACATTACGCAGAGACATTATTGAAAATCGGCGGTGGGTGTTTGGATGCAGATGCTGAAGGTAATATTTTACTTTCCGAAGAAAAATGACGTTGTCAATAGAATAAATAGTGAAGTTTTTGAAGAAGTTCAAGGGGAAATGAAGGAATATCTATCAACAGACACAATCATGGATACAGAACAAAGTACTTCGTTTCCAACAGAGTTTTTAAACTCGATAGAAATATGAGGTGTACCCCCACATAAACTTCAATTAAAAATTAATGTTCCTGTAATGCTTATGCGAAATCTAGATGCTCCTCGACTATGTAATGGAACAAGACTTCGCATCACACAGTTAAGGCAGAACATAATTGGTGCCACTATATTGACAGGCGTGGCAAAAGGGGAAAGTGTTTTAATACCTCGAATTCCAATTATCCCAACCGATCTTCCGTTTCAGTTCAAACAGGTTCAATTTCCAGTCAAACTCAGTTTTGCTGTTACCGTTAATAAAGCGCAAGGTCGAACATTGCAGGTAGCAGAGGTGCATTTGGAAAATCAATGCTTTTCCCATGGTCAACTTTATGTAGCCTGTTCCCGTGTGTCTACTGCTAGAAATCTGCACATATTTGCATATTGCAGAAGCATCCTGCAGTAATATTCGATTTTGATGTCTCTTAAAGGAAACCGTTATTAAACTTACAAACTTCTAATTTTGTATAATATTAGTATTTTAAGATGTAAATTTTGTTTTTGATTTTTAAAATGAACTACAATTCAAATTTTTTAGCTATGGCAATTTAAGAGTTCTTCAATTTGCTTAGTTCCAGCCAATAAATATAATTTTTTGTTTTATTTACTTTCCAATAATGATGGTAAATTGTGTCTCATTTAATCAGATTAACGCGAGCGAAGCCGCGGGTAAAAAGCTAGTAAATAAATAAATCTAAAAAATTTCGTTACAAATTTTACTTAATATAGATAATTTTCATTCTGTACAGTTTTTTTACATAAAATAAAAATTAATGTTCCTGTAATGCTTATGCGAAATCTAGATGCTCCTCGACTATGTAATGGAACAAGACTTCGCATCACACAGTTAAAGCAGAACATAATTGGTGCCACTATATTGACAGGCGTGGCAAAAGGGGAAAGTGTTTTAATACCTCGAATTCCAATTATCCCAACCGATCTTCCGTTTCAGTTCAAACGGGTTCAATTTCCAGTCAAACTCAGTTTTGCTGTTACCGTTAATAAAGCGCAAGGTCGAACATTGCAGGTAGCAGAGGTGCATTTGGAAAATCAATGCTTTTCCCATGGTCAACTTTATGTAGCCTGTTCCCGTGTGTCTACTGCTAGAAATCTGCACATATTTGCATATTGCAGAAGCATCCTGCAGTAATATTCGATTTTGATGTCTCTTAAAGGAAACCGTTATTAAACTTACAAACTTCTAATTTTGTATAATATTAGTATTTTAAGATGTAAATTTTGTTTTTGATTTTTAAAATGAACTACAATTCAAATTTTTTAGCTATGGCAATTTAAGAGTTCTTCAATTTGCTTAGTTCCAGCCAATTAATATAATTTTTTGTTTTATTTACTTTCCAATAATGATGGTAAATTGTGTCTCATTTAATCAGATTAACGCGAGCGAAGCCGCGGGTAAAAAGCTAGTAAATAAATAAATCTAAAAAATTTTGTTACAAATTTTACTTAATATAGATAATTTTCATTCTGTACAGTTTTTTTACATAAAATAAAGTTGGAACAAATAATTTACTGAAACAGTAACAAATATTTACTGAAACTAAATTTAATTTCAAAACACACGTTTGTTTGAACATTTTTTGGGAATAAATTTTTCTGTATAGAGATACCAAGTTCAATGCATGAAAGCACCGTAATTTAAAAAAAAATTAAAACACATTTCTAAATACATATGTGCAATAATTGAACAGAAAAAAATTTGTTACGATAGCCCAGTGGATGTGTGTTAGTTTGTTAGAATGGAGGTAACATGTTCAAATTCTGCAGCGTAAATTAAGGCATTAAAAAAAAGTAAGTTAAAATAAATAAACAAAAAAATTAAATCCTTTTTTCTTCTACCTTTTTGGGATATCGAAATTAATTCGATATACTCTCACTTTTGATATAGCGTGTCACTCTCGATAGTTTTACACGATAAATGTTCGAGATATATTTGAAATCGATATCAATAACGAAAGTCTTGGTCAACTGGGATTTTGAATATATTACATTTACATAAGTAAAGGCGGTGTCAGATACAACTTCAACACTTTGCGTGAAGTTTCTAAGTTTGGGAAAAAAGCATGACGCAAAATATGTAGGACACAATGAAAACTATAACAACACTCACTGTTTGTTTCACTCTTTTGTTTTATGAACAATTCGATTACTCTGATTTCACTAAACCGTTTTTTGTGTAACTTTACCGAAATTTTAATAAAAATTTTATGTTAACATGCGTGTTTAGTCCAACAAATTAAGAAAAGTAAAGCTGGATTCACCCATTGTTTCCGAACAAAACTTTTGTCCGGACTAATATTTTTTTATATTGACTTTGTTCTTTCTTGTACATTTCATCATATACATATGTCAAAGCGAATCTTCAACGCAAGGCGAAGCAAAAGTTATATCTGACATGGCGTCAAATATAAATTCGTTTGGCGTTATTATGTGTTCGTTAAAAAAATAAGTAAATAAGCGCTTGTTAAAGAGCATTGATTTGTTGTAAATATGTGTATCAAAGTGGATAGGATTGTTTGATTTGCTTATTTTGTTTTCTGAATATATTTAGTGACAAATGCAAATGATTTTAAGGATAGCATGGCTAATTTAAATTATGTAGGCTGAGTTCTCGAACGTAGTTAAAAATTATATTTTTTTACAATATGTTTTTGAAAAAGAAATTAATCACGGACGAAATATAATAATTATTCTTGAATTTTCAAAAAAGAAAAGCAACTACATACAAATAAACATCAAAAAAAACTTGACAATTACACCATTCAATTGTTCTGAACTGGTTTTTTCTAAACCCAATGGGCCATAACCACAGTCAAAAAAAAGTCTGCTTTTTTGGTTTTAGAATGCACTTTTTTAAAAAATTAACTTTCGACATACCATAGACGAGAAAAAACTGCACTTTAAAGGAAAAAGTCGGTTCTAAAGTTAAACATGCTGAAGCTGTTTTTAACTAGATTAGCATTGACTCTGACTCTCTTGTTCAAGCCAAAACACATTAAAATGTATGTATGTACACATTTGTATGAATGTATGGCTTTCTATCTCTTGGCTTCTTTTTTTCTATATGTAAACAATTTATAATCCAATTATTGAACAGTTTATTGTATTAAAATAATACAAAATACCAATACCTTTAAAATTTTCTCTATATTAATTATTTGTTAAGTTGTTTTTATGTTCGATTGTTTTATTTATTTTTTGTTATTAAATTTAACCAAGGTTGGCAAACGGTATAGTAAAAATACCGATACCGATTCAAATACCGCTAAAATCAGATACCGGTATCGATACCGATACCGAATTCCATTTCGGTTGGAAAATACCGGTATCCAGAATACCGTTTACGACTATACCGGTATGTACCGGTATACCGATTTCCACCAAAATTAAAATTTCAAACATTTATTTTAATTAACTTTCTTCTATAAACACGTTTTTGTTCTCCTTTACACATTCTTATGAAACGTATATCTAGACATATAAATGTTTTAAATTGGTGAAAAGAGCAAAGGCACTGTAAGCGAGAGTTATTGTATATGAAATCGCGAAAATGAGTATATTGGTTATGGATACACAAGCTAGTGCGAAGATTTAAAGTTTTGAAGGGTACTTTTTTAATATATTGCACATTAAACTGGTCCCAAACATATTTATCTTTAATTGATATACTATATATGTGCTCTGTATAAAATATGAGGTTTACTGCCATAATTGCCTAGCGGGGCCTAAAGTACCCGATACACAGTGAGGATTTTGTAAAAAAAATTGGAAATAAATTTCTAAATTAGCTGTTCTATTACTATGAAATCTTACGCAGCATTGAGGAAGGTGTCACAGAGCTTAAGTCTGGAATTTAGACTATATATCTTTAAAGGGGGCGGAGCCACAAAGCACCAAAATAGACAACCTTGGGTTAATGAAAAATTAAAATCCATGCCAAGCTCCTGTTTTTGATCAGATAGAAAGGATTTTTTGCAAGTGTTTTTTTATCCAAGATCTAAACAAATTCTAGTACATTTATGGGTTTTCGCTTACAGTTTAGGAAATATTAGAGAAAAAATATTAAAATTTTGACTTTTTTACCAACCTTTGTTCTGCTAATGGAGAAGTCAAATGTTGTTAGATTAAAAAAATTAAACTCATTATGAATAAGGAACAAAATTTGTAATATTAAAAAAAAATTGGTATCAAAATCACAATTAAGTCAAAAGTTATACTCAATTTTTATTTTTGCAGTATTCTTCTTACAATTTCGCTGGACGGTGATTAGATTTTTGGATATACATATTTAAAAAAAATCTTGTTTTAAAGTGGCGTAATACATTAATAATACATTGCTTATTCTTGTAATTTAAGAAACTTTGCTTGTTGTTGGTTAAGCACGTCTAAATGCATTTCGTTGCTGCTTAGGCAACTCATGAACCATAATTCCAATTCAATAATATTTATTATAACAATATTATTAATTCTGTTTATTTTATTACTGCGAAATTTAGCAAACAACTTTAAATCTTGTAATTACACAATTTGAAAGTTTAAAAAATGGGCGGGGCTACGCCCATTAATATTTAATATTATATTTCACGTGTTTCTACTCAAACGATATTTATGAAACTTACCACACACCTTGAACTCTAAAATAGACACATTCTTCCAATAAAAAAGAAATAGGCGGAGTTACGCCCTTTAAAATTTAATATTTTATTTTAAGTCGTGCTACTTTACCGATTTTTACAACACTTAACACTCACCCTGGCGGAGAGCAGCCTATTAAAATTGAGTTTTATATTTCGTATACTTCTTCTTGACCAAACGATTTAAAAAATGTTTTTTAAAGAGTTCATTTCCAGTTTGGTCCCATAAATTTTTTTCGAACATTTTCTTCAGATCTTTGTATTAAAGTCGGTTGCTTTATTTTTTTTTTTGTAGAATTATTAATAATGACGATGTTTGATATTTGATATATAGGAAAGAAAAATGAATTTTCTTTCAGTAGACTTCAACCACAAATCAAAAAAAGGCTTGGGGGTTTGTAAGCTTTTTTTTTAAATTTCCCAACCCTGGAATCACTTTTTTGATTTTTATTTTTAATATTTGTTTTATTATTGAAATATAAAATAGGTCTTTAAAGTTTCAAAAAAAATTTCAAGTTTTCCAGCTCTGAAACCTTCTTTTTTAATTCTTACATATCAGTCTAAGCAGCGTGACCGTTTGACCGACTAAAGTGGCAAATTGCCACTTTTTTGACTGCCTTGCCACTTTTTGTCTACCTTTTATTAGAGTGAATTACATAAAAATACATTAAAAACTAAAAGTTTAATATAGTTTTCTCGTTTTTTTTTAATTTTGCCCCTTTTTTTTTGATAAATCCCCTTTTGGTGCCACTTTTTGAAAGATGTCATCGGTCACCCTGAGTCCAAGTCGTTAAGCAGCTCTGGGTCGGGGAACATCTCTCGCGTCATCGTAATTATTTCTTAAGTGCGGTCAGGCTTGTGTGTGTTGTTTGGCCTTCGAGAGTTTTTCGTCTCGCTCGCACTGGTTGACTGATCTGCCACGGATAACCGTATAACTAAAGTGAGCGCTAAGTTAAAGGCAATGTAAGTTAAAATAAATTTATAATAATGAATAGCCTAAAGTAGCGTTTTATAAGTCCGACAAAATCCTACTTTTAAACATATTTAAGTTGTAATAATGGCCCTAAATGTTAAATGTACGAGAAATTTGTTTTGTTTGTTTTTAAGTTGGCTACAAGAATATTGTTTATTGCTTGATATCAAATATTCAAATATTCATTTCGTCTGAATTTGGCGAGTACGAATACGAATATCGAAAAAGACGAATATTAGGGAATTCGAATACGAATATGCGCACATAACTAAGTGCATACAATTCTACATGTACTTCGTGTATAATGTACATACACTGTATGTATTTATTTTTATTATTTTGTTTAATTAACCAAAATGCATACTTTATACATATATGCAAAGTTTCAACTGCAGTTTACTTATTTTACTTTTTTAATAAAAGTATAAAAACGTATATAGAAACATATAAGTTTAAATGTTTTTATATGTTAATGTAAAAATACTCCCTTTTCGAAGTAATTTAATAAAAAAAAGAGATTTTTTGCTATATTCACTGTCTGAACTAATAATTTAGCAGTCATATCGGTATACCGGTATTATAAACTCAATAACGGTATGTACCGGTAATACCGATACCGAAATAAAAAAAATACCGATACCGTTACCGATACCGAAATTTAAAAAAATAGTTGTACCGGTATCAATACCGATACCGTTATTTGTTTCTGTTGCCAACCTTGAATTTAACCCTTTTTCATTACACAGAATCAGATGATGGAGATGAGAGAGAGAGTGATGCCATTTTCTTATGATTTGTTTTCGATCATATGAAAAGTTTCCAATATTTGTTGTGGCACCCAGTTAAAGTCGGTTCAACTAAAAGTATAGTATAGTATAGTAGACTATAGTAGAAAAATATTTAGAAACAAGTTAAGTTGTTTCTAAATGAAACCGACTTTATTCTCTGACTATGGTTATGGCCCAATGATTTTAAAATATTATTTTTTATTTTTTAACCAGAAAAGATTGTTATTTCCTGAGGGAAAATTACGGCACTCGTTTTCGAATGAAATTACGAAATATTTAGAAAGAGTTTGTATGAAAAATTTTAAAATTTCGAATGGTATCGAATACCGTAATTTGCCTCGTGATTTTTATATTTCAACCGGAAATAATTGTTGTATCGTGATTTTTCTTTTTTCAAGCAGTAATAATAATTAGTGGATTCGTTCTGCTAGTGTTTGTTAGAATATTTACAATTAATTTTGGTGTTATTTGCTCCTTAAAAATTATCACATATAATTTGACTTACAGAACGATACGAAATTTAGCCTAATCAAATCGACGGTCCCATTCCAAAACATGGTAAGTCGACATAACATGTTATGCTGGGAATAGCATTTCTGAATTCATGGTTTATTAACTTTGGTTCTGTAAAATTTTTATAGTAATCGACTATTCTATCAAAAGTTAGGAGCAAAAATGTACATAGCATAATTTTTGAAGTTTGAAAAATCTCCATTTTTAAATTTTTTTAAGTACACTTAGCATGATTTAGTAGTCAAAAAAATAATGTAATTTTTTCTCCAAACTTAAGCAGCATGCCATATGTACTTAGATGACTATTTTAAGTAAGAATGGACCACCAGATAGATGCTAATTCTACTTAGATGACAATCTTAAGTATTCTAAGTCATTTTTAACTATGATGTACAAACAATTTATAAAGTTGAAAAAAACTAAAAAAATTATATTGCAATTATTAAATGATTTTAAAAAGTCTCAAGTTTAAATCTCATTACATTCCCAAGATATATCATCAATAAACTTTGAAGGCGTTTATATCAAATTTTGCTTTTTTGACTTAGGAAGTTTTAGAATGGAGCCGTCGATAGGTATGCAAATTAGTATGTACATATGTAATACCTACATGCATGTTTGTATCTAAGGATGTATATAGTAAATCATTATAAATAATAAATTTATTAATGATTTCCCCAGCAAAAAAATAAATGATGCGTTCAAAATGGAATAGTGTTTCATGCTTCTTTTAGCATTTGTTTCTTCGAATGCATTCTGAATGTCATCGCAAATCGTAAATAATATCCTCACAAAAACATTTTTTTTTTAAATACATATATTTATTTATCTTCAAATATGAACTAACAATAAGTGATCAAATCTTAAAGCTAAAATATAATTATTTAGCCCGACCAGTGTCGGCCAAAACTTAGTGATAGTTTAAATAATACAAAGTAGTGATAATCAAAAAGGAAAATTAAATGTATTTTCAAGCATTCCCATCTAGAGTGTTGAGTAAAATACCCCTTGTGTCCCTCTTTTTTAGGCGGATGTGTCCAGTAAAGTTTAAAATATTACGAGCAAGCGGATTAGGATGTGACTCGAGTTTTGTTAAGTATTTGCCTGCGTATCTTGCAATTTCTTCAGTCACTAGTGGCATTTTTAAATCACGATGCAAATTTGAATTCTTAATGTACCATGGAGCAGATGTTATTAACCTTAAAATTTTGTTTTGTCTTCGTTGAATTCTCTCTACATTGCAAGCTGAAGCAGTGCCCCATAACTGGATACCGTAACACCATATTGGCTTCAAAAGCGACTCGTGTATTAAAAGTTTGCAGTCCAGACTAAGTGTTGAATTTCTGCCAATCAACCAATGAATTTGGGATAACTTAAGTTTCATCTGAGTTAGCTTAAAGTCAATATGATGTTTCCATGTAAGCCTTCGATCAAAGTGTATACCAAGGTATTTCACTTGGAAATGTTGAGGAATATTTGGATTGTTGATTCGAATGGGGGAACAAGTATCTCTTCTTAGGGTAAACGTTGTATGGACACACTTTTGTTCATTGACTTTAATTCTCCATAAGTTCAACCAGATTTCCAACTGTGTAACATGTTCTTGAAGATATCGGGAAGCCTCGTGCGGTTTTTTGTGCATACTAAAGCAGGCGGTATCATCGGCAAAACGTAGATGTATGGACATTGCTGCTCAAAGGCATATCACAAGTATAAATCAAATACAAAACTGGCCCCAGTATGCTCCCCTGTGGCACACCGGATGATATAGATTGGGGCAGACTCACGAATTCTCATTCTACAACCGTAAACTTTAGGGTAGTTATGTAGCGTTCTAATATATTCAGAAAATTTATTGGTAAATATGATTTTAATTTTAAAATAAGGCCTTCATGTTCATGTTCATGGCCAATCTATTAGTTTGTTCAATGGTGCTATGCTGACTTCTAAAACCAAATTGATGGTCTGGGATGCAACCACTATCAGTTAAAATTGGGGACAATTTTGTCATGAGCAGCTTCTCAAAGAGTTTTGACATTGTTGATAGCAGACTTATTGGCCTGTATGACTCAGCCTTGGTAAGGTCTTTGCCCGGCTTTGGAATCATTTTGACCTTCGCAAGCTTCCAGCTTTGTGGATAATACTTCAGTCGTAAAATGGCGTTAATAATTGCAATATGGGGCAAGTTTATCAGCATATTGTTACTTATTCCATCAATACCTGGAGCTTTCTTCGGGTTGAGTTCAGCAATTAGTTTCTGAACATCACGCGTCTTAAATTTTATGGCTCGAGGGGGTAGCGCAACTACACTTGGGAAATCAACAACACCAGTACATGTGTTTGGGGTAAATACGGATTTTAAATGCTCAACAAATATGTTACCCTTTTTCAGTATCGCTTCTGGCCCAACCTCCGGTAGAAGTGCGCAGAGGTGGTCTATATTCAACGCCACAAGGAGTAATTAGATGCAGGTGTGGCATCAAGATTTTCCAGATAATTTTTAAGACATACAGTTTTTTCATAAGCCAGCAGCTCTTGGAGTCGTCTAGTGCACTCTTTAATCCTAATTTTATTTTGAGGTGATCTGTGCTGTTGCCATTACCTTCTAGCTGTCCTTTTTTCACGTAAAAGACGTTCAATGTCTGTAGAATAAATTCTATTAAACCCAGTCTGCGGATGGGAAGTAGTGGCATGTTCAGCAGCCTGTTTTATATTTTCGTTAAGATTTTCAATGTTAGATTCAATATCACCTGGTGTTCTTAGGTTAATATTTTCCGTACAATGGCTACTGAGGTATTTTTTGAACCCCAGCCAATTGACACGGTTGATCATCATTACATATGGGACAGGGAAGTCACTTCTTAGTGGGCTACAAATTGTAACAATCGTGGGAGAGTGATCGGAGGACAGATCTACAGAAGCTTCAACATGAATTTATTCCCTAGCGATATTTTTCATGACTCCAAAATCTATAACATCCGGAATTTTTTGTATGTCCGTAGGCCAGTAAGTGGGCTCCCCACTTGAAATGACGTCCAAGCCCATTTTGAAATTGTGTTGAACATTGCCCGACCTCTAGGTGTAATAAGACGCGAATTCCAGAACGTATGTTTTGCATTGTAGTCCCCAGCTGCTCCAAAACAAGGGCCAATAGATTTGTAGAATTCCTCGAATTGATCCTCAGTAATTGCGAATCTGGGAGGGGAGTAAATTGATGATATCACAAAATTTGTAACAAAATTTTCGACACAAATATTTGTTGCTTGTAGATGTTCTTCACAAATGTTATCAAGGACATAGTGTTTGAGTCTTGACTTAATTAGAATTGCTGACCCACCGCATGCTCTCCCCCTCGATTCCTTTGAATCATATAGAGTGTAACCATTTATTTTAAATAAGCTCCTTGAAGTCAAATGAGTCTCAGAGACCAACATTATATCAATATTTTTTTCCATGAGGAAGTGCTCAAGTTCAGTTTTATGCTAGCGAATGCCGTTTGCGTTCCAGAAACATATTTTTAACATGTTCATTGTTTGTTTACTAATGCTTGAAGAAGTGTATTCTGCATTCGCAGCATTTCTTGCACCATGCTAGACATATTTTTTGTAAAGTTGCTTATAGTTAGCACCAGATTCTCAATAGTAGCTTCAAGGCGACTAAAGTTAAAGCCTGAGTTTGCGTTCGCTGAATTATTTTGCGGTGAAACATTTTGTGAGGGACTAGAACTAGCCTTAGCAGCATCGGCATACGATACACGTAAAGTAACTGGTTGACTCACTTGAGCAAAAGAAGCGGAGAACGCGTTTAATGGATGGGTTGGAGCTAATTTAGGTTTTTGACTCATAGTCTGTTTAACAAAAGAATATACAGGGCATACTCTATATTAAGCGGTGTGATTACCTCCACAATTACTACATTTTTTTCTGCTTCTTTTGGCTTAGTGCAGCTAGCAGTACCATTCAATTCACCGCAGATAACACAAACTGTAGGTAAATTGCAGTAAGTTTTTGTATGGCCATATTCTTGGCAATTATGGCACTGTACAGGATCTGAACGCTTACGTGGCTCTTCAACTGTGATTTTTCGGTGTAACAGAAACTTTACGCTATAAATTGGATGGGTTTCATTTTTTTTCAATTGTATGTCATTCGGCTCCAGTTTAATGTGAAATAGGGGTTGGGCGACCTTTTCTCTGTTAATTATATTAGTAACATTTTTTACCTTAAATCCTTGGTCTAGAAGTGCACATTTTACTTCTTCGGGCTCAACATATGAATCTATGCGCTTTAGTACTATCTGTAGGCTTTTAGCACTCTTAAGTTGGTATGTGTAAAAGTTTGTTTTATTTTTTTCAAAATCACTTACAATTTTTCGGAAATTGTTTTCATCGTATATTTGGATTTTAGTTTCATCAATATTACCTCGTTTAATTAGAATTACGTGAAAAGTATTTTCACCAATGGTCGACAGTAGTTTTGTTAGAAGCGCGTTGGAATTTTTTTCCCTCACATATATAGGTGGTGGCTTAAAAGACTTCTGAGATGATGAAGCGGTCTTGTCGTTATCGTCTTGCAATAATGAAAAACGATTTTGGCGATTCGTGGATGATGCGCTGTTTTTGCTAGACATCTTTGGAACAGATGAAATTTTAGAAAAATTCGGGCTTCGCCCACGCTTTACCACGGTTATATATCTGTCCATTCCGACTTGTACCTTTGGTTTTGAGCTACTCTTATCTGTAGTGATAACTTGGTTAGGTGATGAACAGCCCGAAGCGAATGATTTCAATGGCTCAAGTGCCGAAGTACTAGGCAACTGTAATGTTAAAGAATCACTAGTAGGCATTGGACAAAGCGAAGTTGATCGCTGTCGAAAAAGTGAATTTGTTGTTAGAAAAAGTGTATTATCAGATTTTTTTTTCCGAACTCACAGTAAGTCTGTCATCAGGTTTTTATTTTTATTGTTATCATTATGAGCATCAGAACTCACAGTAAAATAGGCATTTCTGCCGTTATAACTCACTTCACATTTATTTGTTTTTGAGGTACTCATATAGAGTATTCCTGAAGGGCACTTTTGTTTGTTTGTTTGTTTTTTTTTTTTTTTTGATTACGGTTTTTTGTGTTTGTTATTTATGACTATGCCAAAAAATATTAACAAAGCAACTAAAGCTTATTTATCAAAGTTAATAATATGTATTACGAATATTTTTTTTATATGATTTTTTTTTGTTTAGTGTTTATGTAAAAAAAAACTCCGCTATGACGTTAGTTCACTATGAAGGTACAACGAGAACTGATTCAAAATGTGTGGTTGAAGTCTACTGATGATTTGTTACAGCAACAATGAAATGCATATGGACCAAGCTGAACCACCAGCAAATAAATTTCTATCAAATAATAAGAATACAATACCTCAGTGGTGGGGTGTATGCTATGACAGTGAAGACGATGCGGTTTGTATCCTGGATGTGAAAAGGTTTCTTTGTTGTTGTCTCTTTATGTGAAAAAACGTCATCGAATCTGGGAATTTTTATGGGTTCTAAGCACTCATTTCAATAATGAGCAGTTTTGTTAAGTGTGAACCCATGCTCGTCAATGTCAAGCCTGTCTTAAGATCCTGCGTTCTGCACCTACATTGAACCAATTCATTTACGGTAGAATCACTCCATTAACTATTTCTTTTTTTTTCATGCCAAGTTTTGTTTATACATTTATACGTTTATACGAAATTTCACCGGAACATAGTAAGCTAGTAGGTTATTTGCAAGTTATGTATACATTGTGTCGGGACATACATACAAACATAAATCAAAAATATGAAAAAACGGCCGTCGCTAGAACTATAAAATATTTTGGGAATCCTCATTAAAAAGACCGATCTTTGATTTGAGGGGAAAAAATCTTTTTTCAAGTGAGTCGCTCTAATGTACATATTTTAAAAAATGTATCGGAAGAGTAAATGAAAACTAAGTAAACAACAACATGTATATTTCAACACTCTCTCTCAATAAGATAGCTTTAAGAAATCTATAATTGCAACAAAACTTCTTTTTTAATTAGTGTTTTTATGGGAATTTTTACAATTTAAGTTTGAAATTTGTAAACGCACTAATAATCCCAAAATTATATTTTACTTATTCAGTAAAATATTTTTTTTTAATAAAATACATTGAAATTGATTATTGAGGGGTTTAGCTGGATCCTATGCGCATTTCACTGTTGCTAATGCAGATCATCAGGGAACCTTTACCCAAAGTTTCTTAGAACAACTAGAGTCATTATGTTATAAACTTTCATTTAAATAAATGAGAAGCTCAACAACAAATAACAAAGTTGAAACAAGAACTCAATAATCAACATGTTTTTTTATTTTCTTACTTTACCATTACTACAATGGCTGACTTTTTTTCAGCATCAAATTGTAGATATAAAGAGTATGTAAAAAGAAAATAAATGTAAATAACAACAATAGCTATTCAAGATAGAGTGTTGCCACACAAGTATTTTTTTGACCGGGTGCCGTCAAATTAATAATTAGTGTTTTTATGGGAATTTTTACAATTTAAGTTTGAAATTTGTAAACGCACTAATAATCCCAAAATTATATTTTACTTATTCAGTAAAATATTTTTTTTTAATAAAATACATTACATTAAATACATACTCAATAATCAATTTCAATGTATTTTATTAAAAAAAAAATATTTTACTGAATAAGTAAAATATAATTTTGGGATTATTAGTGCGTTTACAAATTTCAAACTTAAATTGTAAAAATTCCCATAAAAACACTAATTATTAATTTGACGGCACCCGGTCAAAAAAATACTTGTGTGGCAACACTCTATCTTGAATAGCTGTTGTTGTTATTTACATTTATTTTCTTTTTACATACTCTTTATATCTACAATTTGATGCTGAAAAAAAGTCAGCCATTGTAGTAATGGTAAAGTAAGAAAATAAAAAACATGTTGATTATTGAGTTCTTGTTTCAACTTTGTTATTTGTTGTTGAGCTTCTCATTTATTTAAATGAAAGTTTATAACATAATGACTCTAGTTGTTCTAAGAAACTTTGGGTAAAGGTTCCCTGATGATCTGCATTAGCAACAGTGACATGCGCATAGGATCCAGCTAAACCCCTCAATAATCAATTTCAATGTATTTTATTAAAAAAAAAAAAAAAAATATTTTACTGAATAAGTAAAATATAATTTTGGGATTATTAGTGCGTTTACAAATTTCAAACTTAAAACTTCTTTTATCTAACTCTTTTTTTGTAAATACATCAGCAACTTGATACTTTGTGGAAATATGTTCAATCTTCAAATGACCTTTCAAAATATGATCTCTGTGAACATGATGTTTAATATCAATATGTTTGGATCTCTTATAGCATGTTCACACGGACAGCAATGATCGAGGTTCGCTCTCTTATTCACGGTTCGCGGTCGAATCTTGATTGAATCAACATGGTCCGCCAAAAAAATTTTTGAGAGCGAACCAACATGCTTCATTTTGAACCTTGCTGCGAACCATGCAGAAATTGCTATCATCCCTAGTCTTGATAGCAAATTATCGCTAATTTATCTGAACTAGCTATCAAAATAAAATGAATACACACATACCCATGCACACAAACCCAAAAAAAATGGATGCGTGTATAAATTAAACATACCAGAACACATTTTATTAATTATGTTTTCTTAATTTGTTTATCTACAGTAAAAAAAGCAAATAACGCAGCATATAAAACTCGTGCCAACTATTCACGTATGTATTTATGAATGTATGTATAAAATTATATACATCAAAACAGTGATGCCAATTATTGATACTCAAAACGCGTAAATTTGTTTGGAAAAAGTGCTTAATTCAAAAAATATACGTTTTGCGCAAAATTAAGTAAAATTTTTCGAATAAGCGCGAAAACGAAATAGTTTTAAAATGTTTCTTTTGTAAATCAAAAAACCAAAAAAATGTTTGTAAAATAATTTAAATTGGTGGTAAATTTTGCTTTACTTCAACATTTTCTAAACGGCTTTTCTTCTTATATCGTTGTCCTTCACACTCAGATGCATTTTGGCGGCTGTTGTTATAGCCTAATATGAAATATCTCTACCATGGGGTAAAAATTACCACGCGTATGTATTTATGTAACTTGTACAAAAAAATGTTTTCTATTTTTAGGTAATATTTCAAAGAAAATCTATTTCTATAGGCTACGTAAATAACATCGATTTTAAATAACTCAGGGGTTGAGCAATAACAGAATTCTTTTAAAAAGAGTTGTAGTCGAAGTAAAATTTTCCACCACGTCTACAGTTAAGGATTAGTTTTATATCGAAGTCTGGTAAATCAACAGCTTTCGACCTGAAATAAAAATAAATGTCCTGAAATTTTTGATATAGGGGCTAAAAATTTACATATAATACAGCAAGCTAATGTACATACACTGCGCAAATTCAGATTTAAATGAATTATAAAAATCAGTAACGCAGTTCCTACAACTATATTTTCCTACTGTAGTCTCTATTATGTTACTAAACTTTATACCTTTGGCTATGAAGAAATTATGTTAAAGCTTTGAACAAATTTTCAATTCATGTTTTTTCGTTCAATTCAGGAAGTGCTATTTCTTGGATTAAAAAAATTTCCGTTTTTTGCACTTTATAAAACACTTTTTATCCAATTCTTATTGCTTTAGTAAACAAGAATGCTGCCTTTATATTTAAAAAAAAATATCTAAATTTAACGATTTTTTATAAAAAATTTTCGCGAAAATTAAAAGGGGTAAAATTTACTACCACATCTCAAGGTATGTCCAAAAATTTCACCTATTAAGTTAAACGTTAAAAATTGATAACTATCATTTAGATTTCAATAAGGTGCATATAAATAAGGTACATATTACATATATAATAGAAGTAAATATGTTTATATGTATACATAAGTACATATATATAAAATTGGTCGTAATTAAATAAAATTTCGATTTCTCGCACTTCCAAAATCATACATACATTGTCTGTTTTTAGGATCTACTTAATGTCTTTCAAAGCAAAAAAAATTTGGAAGAAATATCTGATTACTCTAGATTCTTCCTTATATTATTCTTCTCTTTTAAATAGGTAAAGCAAACTATCAAAATAAAATTAATAAAAAGCAATATTGCTAGATTAAATGGAAAAAGTTCACAAAGATTAAAATGTAGCCATATTGAACAAAAAGTAAAAAAGGTTAAAAGGGCTGAAAGATAATTGTAAAAAGTGCTAGATTTGCGGCTTTTCTTAGTTGGGGGCCAACATTTTTTTCGCGTTTTGAGGGACTGAAAACGGGTTAAATATAGCCCGAAAACGGATATGTTGGCATTACTGCAGCAAAAAGATTTGTCAAAACGAACCACGAATGTGTCGTTTGAACGGCATGGTTCGCAATCGTGGTTAGGAGAGCGAACCAAGTTGGTCATCTTGCCGTCTGAACATGGTATTAGATTCAGAATTTTTAGCATTACAATGCAACCAGCATTATCTTCACACATCAAAAAGGGTTGTTCACATGTCACCTTAAGTTATGATAAAAATGGTACAATTGTACTTTTATTGTACAATTCAAAACGTAAAAGAACGTTGGTACCTCAGTGACTCATTTGGTACTTTTTGAAAAATTTGCGAGAGACTATGTATATCGTTTTTTTTTTATAAAAAAAAATAAATAACGATCATTTAAAATAAATTCAGTTTGACAGAAAAGTGGCGATCTTGATTTGTTGTTGAGAGCGACTACCTTGTTAGATATGCATTACACTTGTTTTATTTACTATAAAAAACAATATCTAACTTCACCGGTGTTTTGTTTTCAACATGATAATTTGGCTTACAAGGCGATGCGAACCTTAGCCTGTTAAATATAGAAACAAATTAAGTTCGAAGAATAATAATTAAATTAACTAAGATTAATAGGTATGGGCTTGTGGCAAAAATTAAAAATAAAATATATGTACTTAATTGTAACAAACCAAAAAAGTTTGTCTTAAGTAGAACAATAATTAAGCAACTTAACTAACATGTGCATAATTAGTAAAGGACGAACGACAATCGAAAGACTGTTGTAAGTTTAGAGATGGTAAATTTGAGCTTTCATTACAAAAACACCTTTCAGAAAATTGAAATACGATGAATCAAAACAATTCACATATTCCATTTGCAAAAACGTTTCGTATATAGGGCAGAAATTTACATCAACCACATACAGTGGACCAAAACACAGAAGAACGCTGATGATGAAGGTTTAGTGGCCTTCAAAAACGGCTAGCTGTTCCGTTCAAGCATGTGTTGTGTTGTCAGAATATTTACAACTAACTTTGATGTTATTTGTTCATTAATAATTATCACATGTAATTTGGCATACAAGGCGATACGACTTTAGCCTTTTATATATAGAAACAAATTAAGTTCGAAGAATAATAATTAAATTAACTATAATGATAGCGTCGTATCCATTTATTTTATCTCTTGTATTAATTTAAAATTTATAAGAAATTTAAAAACTTGCTAAAGTAATAACATATTAATCGTTTAAGTGATGGAATTAAATAAAGCTAGGTATGCTACATACATACAAATCTACATACATATGTAAGTAAACAACCAAATAAAAAACTTTATTGCTTAATTCACAACAATTTGAATTATGTATTTGTTTTTTAATTGTGAACACACTCTGTGTAGTGTATTAATGTATTTTGTATTCTTAATGAAAACCGAAGAACAAGCTACATACAAATTCTCTCAGAGAGCCTCTCCCTGAATACAACATTTTAAAAACATATGAAATAAAAGTGTAATAGTGTATTTCATTTTTATATGAAAATTTCAAACAACAAATGTTACACTCTTGTATTTAATATGAAAATACAATCGATACAGAGATACAAGAGGTTTTGTGAATTAAGCATATATATCTAGAAATAAAATGTAAAGTTGTATAGTTACGGCTTTTAAAAAGTTAAAAAGTTCTGTGTTACCTTTTGCGAAAATAAATAAAGTTACTATATTTATGATTTGAACGGGCTTAAGTTCGTATCGCTTTTGAATCCAAATTACATGTTATAATTATTAATCAACAAATAACTAACACATAGTTCAACGGAACAACTAGCTGTTTGCGAAAGCCACTTAATCTTCATCATTCTTTTGTGTTTGCTCCACTGTGTGTGGTATCACTTGGTGTAGATTGCTGCTTTATATGCGTAAATTTTATGCAAATGGAAGATATGAATTGTTTTGATTCGTTGAAATGAAAGTTTATAACATAATAACTCTAGTTGTTCTAAGAAACTTTGGGTAAATGTTCCCTAATGATCCCCATTAGCAACAGTGAAGTACTCATAAGATCCAGCTAAACCCCTCAATAATAAGTTTAAATGTATTTTTAATAAAAAAATATTTTACTTAATAAGTAAAATAATAATCTGGGATTATTAGTGCGATAAAAAATTCTAAACTTAAATTGTAATAATTCCCATAAAAAACACTGAAATATTAGATCCTTTAAGGATTTCACAAAAGTTTTCTTGATTACGTCCCATGTATCCAATATCTTAACAAATATCAAGGTGTACACATAGCTTCAAATACATCGAACCTCCAAGCAGCTCTCAGCATGGTTTATCACTAACTTCTTCTTCACAACGAGGTAGTTATACATTCTTTTCCATCACTAGCATTACATTCAGTCATTGCAAATTTCGATAAAATTTTATCAATGCTAGAAGTTTGACTCAAATACACTTCTCCGTCTTGAATTTTATAATAAATTTTTATATCAAGAATATATGTCAGTTTTCCACAGTCGGACATTTCAAAAGCTTCACATTCATGTCATTCAAATCATTTCCACCAATTAAGACGTCATCTACATAAAGTAGTAGCAATACTACTTTACCATTAATACAATATGTACAAAGGCAGTAATTGTGTTGTGATCTTGAAAAAAGGAGTTCTTTAAGAACGGAACTAGTGTTTTTGATTCCAGCACCTAGGACTTTATTTCAATCCTTAAAAAATTTTAAATAATTTGAAAGCCATTCCAGGTTAGGTTCATAACTTCTGAGATTTTCAAATAGTTTTCTTCTTCTAACTCACCGTGTAAAAGAGCAGTTTTAACGTCTAGTTGGTAAAATATGTAACCTCTTTTTACACCGCAACCCAAAACTAGTATTGTGTAGTTCATGAACAAACTAATTGAAATGAACGATTCAGTACTTTGAACTCAGTGAACTAGTTACATTTTTTTACGATTACTAGTTTAATTTTTGAACTAAGAACTAAAACACCAAACGAACTAACACAGCGGCTATGAATTAAATGTTTTCAATGTTTTGCCTTACTTTTTTACTAATTGTGTGCTTTGCTTCAATACTCATCCATATGTACTTATGTAAGCATACATTTATATTTATTTCTTGTTCATCGATGGCTACTATAACAAATGCAATAAACAAGTAAACACTACCCTCTAGTTAGTCTAAACCATATCTCTCTTTGTCAACACTCTTTTTTATAGCGGCAATTGCTGTGGACTTAACGTCGTTGCCATAGTAATCCTGATTCCACTGTAGATAAATTTGATATTTTGAACCCTTGATTTTCATTTAAATAAATTACCAACTATTTTTGCTGTAGCTATAATATTTCCATCCTTCTCTAGATAAAATTCATTGTTTTTAAAATGTACTTCATTTCCAGCTTCTACAATCCCACCCACAGACAAAAGATTCTCCCGGAAATCAAAACTGTATAAAACATTATTTAAGTTCACCCTCACACCATCGTTGCTCAAACCATTAACTTCTCCAATCCTATTGAATACAACAGTTTCACAATCTTTTGAATACTTATATAACGTGGTTCATCACGTTCATTTATTTTTGAAAATATTGTATATTGTTTTTTTTTGTATTCATCGAATCTAACCATAAAACTAATACAATGACAAACGGCAGCTTTTGTTTCTTTTACATGGCAGTCCTTTTTCTTCTGACTGTAGTGTCCACATTTATCACATTTTACATTGAAGTTGATTTTTTATTATTTCTCGTAGTATAAGCAGTAATAGTTTCTTCACAAGTTTCAGAGTGTCTTATCTCTTTTTCGACTCTTCAGCTAGCAAACGCTATTTACCACTGATACATTCAGCTAATCCTTTGGAAGATTTTCCAAAACAGTTACTACAGCATCATACGACTCAGGAAGAGTAAAAAACAGTTAAAGGCAGATTTCAGTTGACGTGTTAAAGAATCGTATTTCAATAAATGGCTTGCAATTTCATCTCCGGAATTTAATCTTAATTCTGCAAGCTCTTTTCTTACCAATGTTTGATTTTGGCTGACTTCTTTTCGAACGTCACCAAAGTGATTCCCACAATTCCTTTGCAATTTTCTTATTTCTTACGTATTCAAGGAAATCATCATGAATAAAAAATAATAACATCTTGAGACTTTGCATCTTATATCAGGAATGCCTGTTGACCGGTTTGGGGCTTTATGGTTCCGCCCCCTTTTAAGATATATAGTCCAATTCCAGACTTAAGCTTGCTGACACCTCCTTAAATGCACGTTTAGAAACGGCAAAAATATTTCCATATTTTTCAAAATCCCTCCACTGTGCGATAGTAAGACAATTTTCAGTCAGTGTTGGCGTTGGTTGTATAAACATGTATGTAAAAACACCTCATCATTCTAGGCTTGACGGAGAAAAAGCATCTGAACTTTTTGAATTTAAACATTCCTGTCTTGAGGTGAGGAAAAGTAATCTAACTTTTTTAACGTCTGTTTAAGTTAAAGTTTGTTTTTAAGTTGGCTACAACAATTTTGTTTATTCTTTGAAGTAAAATAAATTTCTTGTTTTAATTGTTACAAACTAACTGCCTTATTAAGGCTTTAAAAAGGGTTTTTAGAACAAATTTCCATACAATATTCTCTTAAAAAGTCTTTATAAATCCATAATAATTTTTATAAATAAGGCTGTAATATATTTAGGCCATTTATTTAAATTTCGTTTAGAATTTATTCATTTATTTTCTTTTTGGGAAAATATTCATATTCGTATTCAGCTGAATTTGGCTACAAATATTCCCGCATTACTAATATGTATTTGCGTATGCATATTAGAGCGTGAATACAAAGTGAATGAAGATAAAAAACTTGATTTTGTTACACCACTCAAATCCTCAAAGAGATATATTTTTGTAGTTTTTTTTGCATATTTTCTCCCAAGACAACATATTAAAAAAAATACACAATTTGAAAAAGTTTTCAAGTCGCGCCCAGAAATTACGATTTTTTAAGAATTTTTATAAGAGGTTAAAATAAATTCTAAAAAAATCTTTCAATTGTGCAAATATGCACAAACCTACAAAAGTATATCCCTTTTGACATGGTCCAGCTCACGAACGGCCATCTCTAGACCCCTTTTAGAGAGGTAACATAATATTTCTTCTGTGAGTCGCTTAATGTATGTATATACATATGTATGTATACGTGCTTAAATTTTGGTAGAAAATATATGTATGTATGTATGTATATGTAACTTCTTACGTGTCAATAATTTGTATATCTTGATATTTAGATTTTTCTTGATGAAGAATTGTTTTAACTTTTAAAGAAAAACATTGCCCCGGCCACAACTCGTTATTAATTTCACTAAACCAACCGCTCTTTATGGAATCCATAATGATATTGAAAATAATTAAATCATGAAATAAATGCTATTATCTGTTTCAGTGCTCGTGTATAAGGTTATCAAAAAGGCAGCATAATATGTACATTAGAGTGGCCGTTAATTGTATGGAGATTTTTTTGATATCTTATATTTTCAGTTTTATGTAAAAAAAATACAAAAAAATTTCATAGCGATAAGTTATGTTTTAGGGGGTGCGTCCGCCTCTAAAAGTTGGCCATCAAGCCCATTTATTCAATGTAATTTATTTTTAGTTTTCTTTTGCCCCTTTGTATATGTATGAAATAATTTAATAGATATAAGCTTTTATTGTATATGCTTAATATAAATAATTTCCACATAAATATAACTTTGTTACATAACATTTTTGGTATTTTGTTGGTTATTTTCTTCTTTATTTTCTAAAATATTAACCTTAGAAAAACCTTTCTGTGAGACTAATGTTGTTGACTTAAGGAGCTAATATATTGCCATATCATATTCTCGTAAAATGGTTCTTTAAAAAGAAACAAAAGCAAACAATTTCGCTATGATTTTTTTTAAATTTTTTTTATATAAAACTTGGCCGATTTTGAGGGCGAAAGAATATAAGAAATAAAAAAATATTAACGGCCACTCTAATATAAATCCATAGGTACATTAGAGTATGTACCCACCAAACCAAATGTTTCGACTTTTTCTAGTCAGACTTTTGGGAACAAATTCTTTATGACATTTTGGTAGTGTCTCTGAACAGTTTAAAAATTAAACATCTGAACATTAAAACTCTGATTTATAAGTTTTAATTTATATATGTAAATGTAGTAACTAAAAAATAATTGTGAAAAATATTAAAATAAGTAACTATGTAATAAATATGTATGTATGCTTATGCTAATTACTTCGACAAAAGCAGCAACATAACGGTGAAGTGGTACTCTACTGTATGAGCAAAAATAAACCGTACCAGCATGTTGCGGATTCTTACCGACACATCGTAGCGATTTCTTACCGACATGTCGTCACGATTTCGTAACTGCATATCGTTACGAAGTCGTGTCAACCATTTCATACAAAAATCGTTGTGATTTCGAAAATATTTTGGTACCGAAATCGGAATCCACTAGTCGTAACGAATTCTTTACGAATTCGGAGCATTTGGTTTAGTGGGTATATATGTATGTATGTATTACTGTCCTGCACAAGACCATTTATAAGACCTTTCAAGACATGAGCGAAATATTCAAAAACCAACGCTAAACCACACTGTTGGCAAGACATTTATTTCAGTTGTTTGGCTTGCCAACAGTGTTGTTTAGCGTTTGTTTTAGAATATTTCGCTGTAGTAAAGCATTGGAAAAATATCTCATGACTTGAAAGGTCTTATAAATGGTCTTGTGCAGAACACTAGTATGTATGTATGTACATATGTATGTATCTACTAGTGATGTAACGAATGTAACTTTTTGATATTCGCGAATACGAATATTTCAAACGATATTCGCGAATACGAATACGAATATTTGAAACGATATTCGCGAATACGAATACGAATATTATATTCAATATGAAATATTAAAAAATTGTTATGAAAAAGGATTTTACACTCTTGTTGGCGTACTTTAAAGTTAATAATATGTACCCAAAATTTTAATGATCGTCATTAAATAATATTTGAAAATGATACAAAGTACAAATTTCTATAAAAAAACTAATGTACATATTTGTACAAACTAACATTTTTAGTCATTTATTTAAATTTCGTTTAAGATTTATGCATTTATATATATTTAATTTCTTTGGGAAAATATTTGTAATCGTAGTCGCGTTCGCCTGAAAATGGCCGAATATTCGACAGTTCGTTTACGCATACGAATATTCGTACATCACTAGTATCTACATATCACTCACTTGTTTCAATAGTGTCATATATAAAAAAATTCGTATTTTAAGTAAATAAAGAAAAATAATTCGGTACATATTTCTTTCGTCTTTTGTTTTGTGTAAAAATTTCATATACATAAATAGATTGAATTTTCTTCAGGCAGGAAAAAAATATGTTCGCAAATGCTATTTTATTTTTAACCGACTTCAAAAAAAGAAGGAGGTTAACAATTCGTCTCTTTGTTTTAGGTGTGTATGTTCATAACTCGGTGCATTTTAGACCGATTGTAAAACTTTTTTTGTTGTCTGAGAGGGTATAGCTTCCCATTGGTCCCATTCTAAAAAAAATGTTGGCAGGGACACGCCCACAATTGTTTTAACTTGATTTTACGATCTCTTACTTATTTTTTTGCTGCGAAACTTAACAAAAATTTTTGGTTTTTGAAATTACACAATTTTAAAGTTGAAAAAGTGAGCGGGGCTACGCCCATTAAAATGTATTATAACATTTCACGTGTTTATATTTCTCCGATTCCTATGAAACTTGGCACACAGCCTAAGCTTAAAAAAGGCACAATCTTGCGTTCAAAAAAGTGGGCGCGGCACGCCTATTAAATTTTAGTATAATATTTCACGTGATTGTACTTAACCAATATTTACGAAACTTGGCAAACACTTTGAGCTCTTAAAAAATCAACAATCTTGTTAAAAAAAAGTGGTCGTAGCCACGCCCTATGAAATTTGATAATATATTTCACTAAAAAGCTCAAAATAACACTTTAAAAATAAATTAAACTAAAAATTAAATTAAAGCTAAAAATAATACTGATCTAGTTAAATAAAATATTTTTACATATATTACACATAGTGTTGTTTGAACTTAGTGCCAGTAATACAGGTACTAAACATATTGGAATATGACCGGTAAAAAAATTTGCTAGAACTTTTTATGTACATATGTACATACATGTATGTGTGTATGTATGTCGTTCGCTACCAATATTGCTGGCACCAACTGCAAACAACCCTGTAGTAAATAAAATAATCAATTGACAGAAAACACTAACTTATAAATTAATTATTTTGCAAGTGACTACAAATTGGTTTAAATCTCATGCAGATATCAACCAAACATATTGAATAAAAGCACACGTAAGAAATAAATAAAAGCAAAATAAGTAAATGAAAAGAAAAAAAATCAAAAGAAGCATGCCATGAAATCAAATGCCAAATGTTTGTTTTGAAAGAAACTAAATAATTTAAATATTTTCTATGAGCGGTTCGTATTTTTATTTTTAGTGAATAAAATAATAATAAATATTTACATATATGTACATATGTATATGTATTTATATATGTACATAGATATATATAAATATACACATATATGTATTTATATATGTATATAATATATGTAATATAAATATACATATATCTTTTTTACTATAATATTAATTAACTACAAATTAGTTGAAAAATAAGTAGTTAGAGTCAATTTAAAAGTCATGCAGATATGGCCAATTGACTACTGCCTATGACATGCCTATGTAAAAGTAGTGAGTCGGCGACAAGGAAAATAGTCATTTAATGAACCAGTTGTGGTTATTAAAAAACCAGTTTGAAGGTACTTACAAATGGGTTTGAGTTCCTATAGGGAACACTATAGGTAACATACATATGTTTAAATATTTTATTTACCTAGATCAATATTATTTTTAGCTTTTTAGTGTTTATTTATGAAGTCGGTTTAATTTTTTTTTAAAGTTTTATTTTTATTCGTTTTTGGAATTTAAAAAATAAAACTCCGAAAAGAATTTTAATTTTAATAGTTGGTTTGATCGTTCTCCTCGCAATCGAAAAATAAACAAAAGTTCATTTAGTTCGTTTGCGAGGAGAACGGAAAACCCCAAGAAATTAAAATAGAATTATTTTCCAAATTTTATTTTATAATTCTAAAGAACGAATGCAATAGAAATTTAATTCATTTTCACATATCATCGCCCAGACCACACCACTTGTCAAGAGCTGAAATTTGGTGTTCAGTTCCTCTTCCGATATATACATCCACTAAGAAGGGAATTCGAACGTAAAAAGGGCATTAATGGTAAAATCGGTATCATTTTATCTCAGAAACTACGTTGGATAGGCTGGTAAAAAGCAAGCCGACATGTCTTTGGTACTTTTTTAACGTGTTGTTTTAGGGGTTAAAAGGCGGTAAAAACTGAATTTCGGTACCTGTTCAACACTCGACAGATCTTTAAATTATTGAACGTAGCAGAAATCTTTTTGGAGCGTTCTTTTCTTTTCGACAGAATCTCGAACGGGTTTTTGGCAGTTTTTGAACAGTCTTAGTTAAAAGGGGGTAAAATCGTACCAGTAGTAGTGAACTGCCATTCCTGGCGCCGATTAAAATTTTTAAATTGTGGCTGAAATTGTAAAATTGTGGGTGAAATTGTTAAATTTGGGTAATTAAAACTTGAAAATTGTTAAATTCTTGGAAATTTGTGAAATTTGATACCTGCGAGGGTGGTTCAATAAGTCCGTCCAAATTTTTGTTTACATAAGGAGTTTTTTGTTTACATTAACTTTGTGGGAACGGGTGATTTTTTTTGGGTAATATTAATTGTGGGTCTGGTTTAAAGGGTTTTATAAGATTAAGATTTCACAAGTGTATATGCCGACGGGAAAATCATGAAAATGATTTTTCCTAATACCAATGGTGAAAATAGTGATTATTAATTTTTCCTAATGTCTACGGCAATACATGATAATTTTTCCTAATGCCTACGGCAATGCATGATTATTATTTTTTTCAAATGTCTACGGCAATACATGATTATTAATTTTTCAAATGCCGACGGCAAAACACATTTTTATTTTTTTTCAAATGCCGACGGCAAAACATGATTATTATTTTTTTCAAATGCCGACGGCAAAACATGATTATTATTTTCTAGTACCAAAGGGAAAATTGCCAGTGTTGCCAGACTATAGAAATTTGTTATCGTAATACTATATCAGTAATATCAGAGAAAATAGATTTGATGACTACTACGCGATTCTCATATGAATCGGGAGAATGTGTGTATGATTTCCTCACGCTAATAAATTGTTTATAAATAAAATAATTAAATAAATTAATAAACAATTAATTTAATTATTTTATTTATGTATAAAATATTCTCTTGTATATGAACACCCTATACTTGTGTGTGGATGATCCTGCTTGTTTGTCGCTGGTATTTATTTATTTGTTTAAGAAATATAATTCTATGTATGTATGTATGTGTGTATATTTGTATGTGTATGTATGTATGTATGTATGTATGTATACTTGTTGTGTATGTATGTATGTATGTGTATTTGTATGTATGACTGAGGATGCTTGTGCGTAAACTATTTTGTAGAATACATTTATATTTTGCAACGTAATCATTTTCTTTGTCTACGATTATTTTAAGGCAGCAAAGTTTCAATTAAGTACAGTCGTCAGCAGAGAAAAAAAAAGTAAATATGCTGCAAGGATACTGCTACTAATTTTTGTATAAATTCGCCAACTTTTCTAACCATCACATCAGTACTTTATTGTATTTACAACCATCATCAGAAATTGTGTTAAAGTGAAATAATAACAATAAAATAATTAAAAATGAGTTCTTCAGGTTATCAGTGTGAAAGATGCCATAAGGTATATAAATACCAAAAGTCCTTTTTGGATCATGTCAAAAATCATAGTGTGCAGGATGAAGTGGTCGTAAGCCGGAACAGAAACCAAGAACAACCGCAGACATCTCTTGAAAATTATCAACAGCACCTAAATATGTCTCATCATCAGCAACATCCTTCTCTACATTACCCTCAATATCAAGTACCAATGAATTATCATCAATACGGTATGCCATGGAATAATCAGTTTTTGGGGTTAGGAGTGCCATTGCAATATGAGTACCCAAGTTACAATTATAATCCCGTCACACCAGATAATCAATGGCAACCTCTTAATTATCATCAACAAGAGCAGCAGCAACAACAAGCTCAACAACAAGGTGTGGATATCCATGGAGGGAATTTGTACAACGATGCTATGGACATAAGTTTACCGGAAAGTGATGGAGAAGAAGAAGAAAGAAGAGAAGAAACTCTGCCAACTCCAATGAGTGCTTCACATTCTAGGACAGAAGAAGTAGTAGAGAATGTGAGATGTTTCAAAATATCGAAAGCCTTCAAAAATCATATCGCCACATATGCTATTCTAAATAGAAAGGACCAACTTCTTCTGGAGGAGTTTATTAAGGAAAACATAAATATTTTTATTGAGAGACTTCACATGACTTTGTGTAAGCATACAATTATTAAATTTCATGTGAGTATTGTGGCGGAGTATATCAAAATTGTTGAAGAAGATTTGGAGTTGTGTGTTATAACACATGTAGCTAAAATGAGTTTGGTGACGAAGGCAGACAATATTAAAAGAAATATTCCGTAAACAGATTGAGGAGATTTCAACCAAATTGTCCGCATTTGAAGAGCGCGATTCTGGTTGGACTTTATCACGCATAGTCCGAGCAGAAATAAATGATAAAAATGGTACAATTGTACTTTTATTGTACAATTCAAAACGTAAAACAACGTTGGTACCTCAGTGACTCATTTGGTACTTTTTGAAAAATTTGCGAGAGACTATGTATATCGTTTTTTTTATAAAAAAAAATAAATAACGATCATTTAAAATAAATTCAGCTTGACAGAAAAGTGGCGATCTTGATTTGTTGTTGAGAGCGACTACCTTGTTAGATATGCATTACACTTGTTTTATTTACTATAAAAAACAATATCTAACTTCACCGGTGTTTTGTTTTCAACATGATAATTTGGCTTACAAGGCGATGCGAACCTTAGCCTGTTAAATATAGAAACAAATTAAGTTCGAAGAATAATAATTAAATTCACTAAGATTAATAGGTATGGGCTTGTGGCAAAAATTAAAAATAAAATATATGTACTTAATTGTAACAAACCAAAAAAGTTTGTCTTAAGTAGAACAATAATTAAGCAACTTAACTAACATGTGCATAATTAGTAAAGGACGAACGACAATCGAAAGACTGTTGTAAGTTTAGAGATGGTAAATTTGAGCTTTCATTTCAAAAACACCTTTCAGAAAATTGAAATACGATGAATCAAAACAATTCACATGTTCCATTTGCAAAAACGTTTCGTATATAGGGCAGAAATTTACATCAACCACATACAGTGGACCAAAACACAGAAGAACGCTGATGATGAAGGTTTAGTGGCCTTCAAAAACGGCTAGCTGTTCCGTTCAAGCATGTGTTGTGTTGTCAGAATATTTACAACTAACTTTGATGTTATTTGTTCATTAATAATTATCACATGTAATTTGGCATACAAGGCGATACGACTTTAGCCTGTTATATATAGAAACAAATTAAGTTCGAAGAATAATAATTAAATTAACTATAATGATAGCGTCGTATCCATTTATTTTATCTCTTGTATTAATTTAAAATTTATAAGAAATTTAAAAACTTGCTAAAGTAATAACATATTAATCGTTTAAGTGATGGAATTAAATAAAGCTAGGTATGCTACATACATACAAATCTACATACATATGTAAGTAAACAACCAAATAAAAAACTTTATTGCTTAATTCACAACAATTTGAATTATGTATTTGTGTATCAAATACACTTTTTGTTTTTTAATTGTGAACACACTCTGTGTAGTGTATTAATGTATTTTGTATTCTTAATGAAAACCGAAGAACAAGCTACATACAAATTCTCTCAGAGAGCCTCTCCCTGAATACAACATTTTAAAAACATATGAAATAAAAGTGTAATAGTGTATTTCATTTTTATATGAAAATTTCAAACAACAAATGTTACACTCTTGTATTTAATATGAAAATACAATCGATACAGAGATACAAGAGGTTTTGTGAATTAAGCATATATATCTAGAAATAAAATGTAAAGTTGTATAGTTACGGCTTTTAAAAAGTTAAAAAGTTCTGTGTTACCTTTTGCGAAAATAAATAAAGTTACTATATTTATGATTTGAACGGGCTTAAGTTCGTATCGCTTTTGAATCCAAATTACATGTGATAATTATTAATCAACAAATAACTAACACATAGTTCAACGGAACAACTAGCTGTTTGCGAAAGCCACTTAATCTTCATCATTCTTTTGTGTTTGCTCCACTGTGTGTGGTATCACTTGGTGTAGATTGCTGCTTTATATGCGTAAATTTTATGCAAATGGAAGATATGAATTGTTTTGATTCGTTGAAATGAAAGTTTATAACATAATAACTCTAGTTGTTCTAAGAAACTTTGGGTAAATGTTCCCTAATGATCCCCATTAGCAACAGTGAAGTACTCATAAGATCCAGCTAAACCCCTCAATAATAAGTTTAAATGTATTTTTAATAAAAAAATATTTTACTTAATAAGTAAAATAATAATCTGGGATTATTAGTGCGATAAAAAATTCTAAACTTAAATTGTAATAATTCCCATAAAAAACACTGAAATATTAGATCCTTTAAGGATTTTACAAAAGTTTTCTTGATTACGTCCCATGTATCCAATATCATAACAAATATCAAGGTGTACACATAGCTTCAAATACATCGAACCTCCAAGCAGCTCTCAGCATGGTTTATCACTAACTTCTTCTTCACAACGAGGTAGTTATACATTCTTTTCCATCACTAGCATTACATTCAGTCATTGCAAATTTCGATAAAATTTTATCAATGCTAGAAGTTTGACTCAAATACACTTCTCCGTCTTGAATTTTATAATAAATTTTTATATCAAGAATATATGTCAGTTTTCCACAGTCGGACATTTCAAAAGCTTCACATTCATGTCATTCAAATCATTTCCACCAATTAAGACGTCATCTACATAAAGTAGTAGCAATACTACTTTACCATTAATACAATATGTACAAAGGCAGTAATTGTGTTGTGATCTTGAAAAAGGAGTTCTTTAAGAACGGAACTAGTGTTTTTGTCTCCAGCACCTAGGACTTTATTTCAATCCTTAAAAAATTTTAAATAATTTGAAAGCCATTCCAGGTTAGGTTCATAACTTCTGAGATTTTCAAATAGTTTTCTTCTTCTAACTCACCGTGTAAAAGAGCAGTTTTAACGTCTAGTTGGTAAAATATGTAACCTCTTTTTACACCGCAACCCAAAACTAGTATTGTGTAGTTCATGAACAAACTAATTGAAATGAACGATTCAGTACTTTGAACTCAGTGAACTAGTTACATTTTTTTACGATTACTAGTTTAATTTTTGAACTAAGAACTAAAACACCAAACGAACTAACACAGCGGCTATGAATTAAATGTTTTCAATGTTTTGCCTTACTTTTTTACTAATTGTGTGCTTTGCTTCAATACTCATCCATATGTACTTATGTAAGCATACATTTATATTTATTTCTTGTTCATCGATGGCTACTATCACAAATGCAATAAACAAGTAAACACTACCCTCTAGTTAGTCTAAACCATATCTCTCTTTGTCAACACTCTTTTTTATAGCGGCAATTGCTGTGGACTTAACGTCGTTGCCATAGTAATCCTGCTTCCACTGTAGATAAATTTGATATTTTGAACCCTTGATTTTCATTTAAATAAATTACCAACTATTTTTGCTGTAGCTATAATATTTCCATCCTTCTCTAGATAAAATTCATTGTTTTTAAAATGTACTTCATTTCCAGCTTCTACAATCCCACCCACAGACAAAAGATTCTCCCGGAAATCAAAACTGTATAAAACATTATTTAAGTTCACCCTCACACCATCGTTGCTCAAACCATTAACTTCTCCAATCCTATTGAATACAACAGTTTCACAATCTTTTGAATACTTATATAACGTGGTTCATCACGTTCATTTATTTTTGAAAATATTGTATATTGTTTTTTTTTGTATTCATCGAATCTAACCATAAAACTAATACAATGACAAACGGCAGCTTTTGTTTCTTTTACATGGCAGTCCTTTTTCTTCTGACTGTATTGTCCACATTTATGACATTTTACATTGAAGTTGATTTTTTATTATTTCTCGTAGTATAAGCAGTAATAGTTTCTTCACAAGTTTCAGAGTGTCTTATCTCTTTTTCGACTCTTCAGCTAGCAAACGCTATTTACCACTGATACATTCAGCTAATCCTTTGGAAGATTTTCCAAAACAGTTACTACAGCATCATACGAATCAGGAAGAGTAAAAAACAGTTAAAGGCAGATTTCAGTTGACGTGTTAAAGAATCGTATTTCAATAAATGCCTTGCAATTTCATCTCCGGAATTTAATATTAATTCTGCAAGCTCTTTTCTTACCAATGTTTGATTTTGGCTGACTTCTTTTCGAACGTCACCAAAGTGATTCCCAAAATTCCTTTGCAATTTTCTTATTTCTTACGTATTCAAGGAAATCATCATGAATAAAAAATAATAACATCTTGAGACTTTGCATCTTATATCAGGAATGCCTGTTGACCGGTTTGGGGCTTTATGGTTCCGCCCCCTTTTAAGATATATAGTCCAATTCCAGACTTAAGCTTGCTGACACCTCCTTAAATGCACGTTTAGAAACGCCAAAAATATTTCCATTTTTTTCAAAATCCCTCCACTGTGCGATAGTAAGACAATTTTCAGTCAGTGTTGGCGTTGGTTGTACATATAAACATGTATGTAAAAACACCTCATCATTCTAGGCTTGACGGAGAAAAAGCATCTGAACTTTTTGAATTTAAACATTCCTGTCTTGAGGTGAGGAAAAGTAATCTAACTTTTTTAACGTCTGTTTAAGTTAAAGTTTGTTTTTAAGTTGGCTACAACAATTTTGTTTATTCTTTGAAGTAAAATAAATTTCTTGTTTTAATTGTTACAAACTAACTGCCTTATTAAGGCTTTAAAAAGGGTTTTTAGAACAAATTTCCATACAATATTCTCTTAAAAAGTCTTTATAAATCCATAATAATTTTTATAAATAAGGCTGTAATATATTTAGGCCATTTATTTAAATTTCGTTTAGAATTTATTCATTTATTTTCTTTTTGGGAAAATATTCATATTCGTATTCAGCTGAATTTGGCTACAAATATTCCCGCATTACTAATATGTATTTGCGTATGCATATTAGAGCGTGAATACAAAGTGAATGAAGATAAAAAACTTGATTTTGTTACACCACTCAAATCCTCAAAGAGATATATTTTTGTAGTTTTTTTTGCATATTTTCTCCCAAGACAACATATTAAAAAAAATACACAATTTGGAAAAGTTTTCAAGTCGCGCCCAGAAATTACGATTTTTTAAGAATTTTTATAAGAGGTTAAAATAAATTCTAAAAAAATCTTTCAATTGTGCAAATATGCACAAACCTACAAAAGTATATCCCTTTTGACATGGTCCAGCTCACGAACGGCCATCTCTAGACCCCTTTTAGAGAGGTAACATAATATTTCTTCTGTGAGTCGCTTAATGTATGTATATACATATGTATGTATACGTGCTTAAATTTTGGTAGAAAATATATGTATGTATGTATGTATATGTAACTTCTTACGTGTCAATAATTTGTATATCTTGATATTTAGATTTTTCTTGATGAAGAATTGTTTTAACTTTTAAAGAAAAACATTGCCCCGGCCACAACTCGTTATTAATTTCACTAAACCAACCGCTCTTTATGGAATCCATAATGATATTGAAAATAATTAAATCATGAAATAAATGCTATTATCTGTTTCAGTGCTCATGTATAAGGTTATCAAAAAGGCAGCATAATATGTACATTAGAGTGGCCGTTAATTGTATGGAGATTTTTTTGATATCTTATATTTTCAGTTTTATGTAAAAAAAATACAAAAAAATTTCATAGCGATAAGTTATGTTTTAGGGGGTGCGTCCGCCTCTAAAAGTTGGCCATCAAGCCCATTTATTCAATATAATTTATTTTTAGTTTTCTTTTGCCCCTTTGTATATGTATGAAATAATTTAATAGATATAAGCTTTTATTGTATATGCTTAATATAAATAATTTCCACATAAATATAACTTTGTTACATAACATTTTTGGTATTTTGTTGGTTATTTTCTTCTTTATTTTCTAAAATATTAACCTTAGAAAAACCTTTCTGTGAGACTAATGTTGTTGACTTAAGGAGCTAATATATTGCCATATCATATTCTCGTAAAATGATTCTTTAAAAAGAAACAAAAGCAAACAATTTCGCTATGATTTTTTTTAAATTTTTTTTATATAAAACTTGGCCGATTTTGAGGGCGAAAGAATATAAGAAATAAAAAAATATTAACGGCCACTCTAATATAAATCCATAGGTACATTAGAGTATGTACCCACCAAACCAAATGTTTCTACTTTTTCTAGTCAGACTTTTGGGAACAAATTCTTTATGACATTTTGGTAGTGTCTCTGAACAGTTTAAAAATTAAACATCTGAACATTAAAACTCTGATTTATAAGTTTTAATTTATATATGTAAATGTAGTAACTAAAAAATAATTGTGAAAAATATTAAAATAAGTAACTATGTAATAAATATGTATGTATGCTTATGCTAATTACTTCGACAAAAGCAGCAACATAACGGTGAAGTGGTACTCTACTATATGAGCAAAAATAAACCGTACCAGCATGTTGCGGATTCTTACCGACACATCGTAGCGATTTCTTACCGACATGTCGTCACGATTTCGTAACTACATATCGTTACGAAGTCGTGTCAACCATTTCATACAAAAATCGTTGTGATTTCGAAAATATTTTGGTACCGAAATCGGAATCCACTAGTCGTAACGAATTCTTTACGAATTCGGAGCATTTGGTTTAGTGGGTATATATGTATGTATGTATTACTGTCCTGCACAAGACCATTTATAAGACCTTTCAAGACATGAGCGAAATATTCAAAAACCAACGCTAAACCACACTGTTGGCAAGACATTTATTTCAGTTGTTTGGCTTGCCAACAGTGTTGTTTAGCGTTTGTTTTAGAATATTTCGCTGTAGTAAAGCATTGGAAAAATATCTCATGACTTGAAAGGTCTTATAAATGGTCTTGTGCAGAACACTAGTATGTATGTATGTACATATGTATGTATCTACTAGTGATGTAACGAATGTAACTTTTTGATATTCGCGAATACGAATATTTCAAACGATATTCGCGAATACGAATACGAATATTTGAAACGATATTCGCGAATACGAATACGAATATTATATTCAATATGAAATATTAAAAAACTGTTATGAAAAAGGATTTTACACTCTTGTTGGCGTACTTTAAAGTTAATAATATGTACCCAAAACTTTAATGATCGTCATTAAATAATATTTGAAAATGATACAAAGTACAAATTTCTATAAAAAAACTAATGTACATATTTGTACAAACTAAAATTTTTAGTCATTTATTTAAATTTCGTTTAAGATTTATGCATTTATATATATTTAATTTCTTTGGGAAAATATTTGTAATCGTAGTCGCGTTCGCCTGAAAATGGCCGAATATTCGACAGTTCGTTTACGCATACGAATATTCGTGCATCACTAGTATCTACATATCACTCACTTGTTTCAATAGTGTCATATATAAAAAAATTCGTATTTTAAGTAAATAAAGAAAAATAATTCGGTACATATTTCTTTCGTCTTTTGTTTTGTGTAAAAATTTCATATACATAAATAGATTGAATTTTCTTCAGGCAGGAAAAAAATATGTTCGCAAATGCTATTTTATTTTTAACCGACTTCAAAAAAAGAAGGAGGTTAACAATTCGTCTCTTTGTTTTAGGTGTGTATGTTCATAACTCGGTGCATTTTAGACCGATTGTAAAACTTTTTTTGTTGTCTGAGAGGGTATAGCTTCCCATTGGTCCCATTCTAAAAAAAATGTTGGCAGGGACACGCCCACAATTGTTTTAACTTGATTTTACGATCTCTTACTTATTTTTTTGCTGCGAAACTTAACAAAAATTTTTGGTTTTTGAAATTACACAATTTTAAAGTTGAAAAAGTGAGCGGGGCTACGCCCATTAAAATGTATTATAACATTTCACGTGTTTATATTTCTCCGATTCCTATGAAACTTGGCACACAGCCTAAGCTTAAAAAAGGCACAATCTTGCGTTCAAAAAAGTGGGCGCGGCACGCCTATTAAATTTTAGTATAATATTTCACGTGATTGTACTTAACCAATATTTACGAAACTTGGCAAACACTTTGAGCTCTTAAAAAATCAACAATCTTGTTAAAAAAAAGTGGTCGTAGCCACGCCCTATGAAATTTGATAATATATTTCACTAAAAAGCTCAAAATAACACTTTAAAAATAAATTAAACTAAAAATTAAATTAAAGCTAAAAATAATACTGATCTAGTTAAATAAAATATTTTTACATATGTTACACATAGTGTTGTTTGAACTTAGTGCCAGTAATACAGGTACTAAACATATTGGAATATGACCGGTAAAAAAATTTGCTAGAACTTTTTATGTACATATGTACATACATGTATGTGTGTATGTATGTCGTTCGCTACCAATATTGCTGGCACCAACTTCAAACAACCCTGTAGTAAATAAAATAATCAATTGACAAAAAACACTAACTTATAAATTAATTATTTTGCAAGTGACTACAAATTGGTTTAAATCTCATACAGATATCAACCAAACATATTGAATAAAAGCACACGTAAGAAATAAATAAAAGCAAAATAAGTAAATGAAAAGAAAAAAAATCAAAAGAAGCATGCCATGAAATCAAATGCCAAATGTTTGTTTTGAAAGAAACTAAATAATTTAAATATTTTCTATGAGCGGTTCGTATTTTTATTTTTAGTGAATAAAATAATAATAAATATTTACATATATGTACATATGTATATGTATTTATATATGTACATAGATATATATAAATATACACATATATGTATTTATATATGTATATAATATATGTAATATAAATATACATATATCTTTTTTACTATAATATTAATTAACTACAAATTAGTTGAAAAATAAGTAGTTAGAGTCAATTTAAAAGTCATGCAGATATGGCCAATTGACTACTGCCTATGACATGCCTATGTAAAAGTAGTGAGTCGGCGACAAGGAAAATAGTCACTTAAGCCCAGTTCAGACTATTATACAAGTATTAATACTTTTGTGAAAAATGCAGCTCTGACATGTTGAGTTGTTATTGTTTTATGAAATTGTTTAAACAAATATAAGACCAGGGATGCATTTTCATCAAAAGTATTAATACTTGTATTATAGTCTGAGTGGCCCTTTAATGAACCAGTTGTGGTTATTAAAAAACCAGTTTGAAGGTACTTACAAATGGGTTTGAGTTCCTATAGGGAACACTATAGGTAACATACATATGTTTAAATATTTTATTTACCTAGATCAATATTATTTTTAGCTTTTTAGTGTTTATTTATGAAGTCGGTTTAATTTTTTTTTTAAGTTTTATTTTTATTCGTTTTTGGAATTTAAAAAATAAAACTCCGAAAAGAATTTTAATTTTAATAGTTGGTTTGATCGTTCTCCTCGCAATCGAAAAATAAACAAAAGTTCATTTAGTTCGTTTGCGAGGAGAACGGAAAACCCCAAGAAATTAAAATAGAATTATTTTCCAAATTTTATTTTATAATTCTAAAGAACGAATGCAATAGAAATTTAATTCATTTTCACATATCATCGCCCAGACCACACCACTTGTCAAGAGCTGAAATTTGGTGTTCAGTTCCTCTTCCGATATATACATCCACTAAGAAGGGAATTCGAACGTGAAAAAGGCATTAATGGTAAAATCGGTGTCATTTTATCTCAGAAACTACGTTGGATAGGCTGGTAAAAAGCAAGCCGACATGTCTTTGGTACTTTTTTAACGTGTTGTTTTAGGGGTTAAAAGGCGGTAAAAACTGAATTTCGGTACCTGTTCAACACTCGACAGATCTTTAAATTATTGAACGTAGCAGAAATCTTTTTGGAGCGTTCTTTTCTTTTCGACATAATCTCGAACGGGTTTTTGGCAGTTTTTGAACAGTCTTAGTTAAAAGGGGGTAAAATCGTACCAGTAGTAGTGAACTGCCATTCCTGGCGCCGATTAAAATTGTTAAATTAAGGCTGAAATTGTAAAATTGTGGGTGAAATTGTTAAATTTGGGTAATTAAAATTTGAAAATTGTTAAATTCTTGGAAATTTGTGAAATTTGATACCTGCGAGGGTGGTTCAATAAGTCCGTCCAAATTTTTGTTTACATAAGGAGTTTTTTGTTTACATTAACTTTGTGGGAACGGGTGATTTTTTTTGGGTAATATTAATTGTGGGTCTGGTTTAAAGGGTTTTATAAGATTAAGATTTCACAAGTGTATATGCCGACGGGAAAATCATGAAAATGATTTTTCCTAATACCAATGGTGAAAATAGTGATTATTAATTTTTCCTAATGTCTACGGCAATACATGATAATTTTTCCTAATGCCTACGGCAATGCATGATTATTATTTTTTTCAAATGTCTACGGCAATACATGATTATTAATTTTTCAAATGCCGACGGCAAAACACATTTTTATTTTTTTTCAAATGCCGACGGCAAAACATGATTATTATTTTTTTTCAAATGCCGACGGCAAAACATGATTATTATTTTCTAGTACCAAAGGGAAAATTGCCAGTGTTGCCAGACTATAGAAATTTGTTATCGTAATACTATATCAGTAATATCAGAGAAAATAGATTTGATGACTACTACGCGATTCTCATATGAATCGGGAGAATGTGTGTATGATTTCCTCACGCTAATAAATTGTTTATAAATAAAATAATTAAATAAATTAATAAACAATTAATTTAATTATTTTATTTATGTATAAAATATTCTCTTGTATATGAACACCCTATACTTGTGTGTGGATGATCCTGCTTGTTTGTCGCTGGTATTTATTTATTTGTTTAAGAAATATAATTCTATGTATGTATGTATGTGTGTATATTTGTATGTGTATGTATGTATGTATGTATGTATGTATACTTGTTGTGTATGTATGTATGTATGTATGTATGTGTATTTGTATGTATGACTGAGGATGCTTGTGCGTAAACTATTTTGTAGAATACATTTATATTTTGCAACGTAATCATTTTCTTTGTCTACGATTATTTTAAGGCAGCAAAGTTTCAATTAAGTACAGTCGTCAGCAGAGAAAAAAAAGTAAATATGCTGCAAGGATACTGCTACTAATTTTTGTATAAATACGCCAACTTTTCTAACCATCACATCAGTACTTTATTGTATTTACAACCATCATCAGAAATTGTGTTAAAGTGAAATAATAACAATAAAATAATTAAAAATGAGTTCTTCAGGTTATCAGTGTGAAAGATGCCATAAGGTATATAAATACCAAAAGTCCTTTTTGGATCATGTCAAAAATCATAGTGTGCAGGATGAAGTGGTCGTAAGCCGGAACAGAAATCAAGAACAACCGCAGACATCTCTTGAAAATTATCAACAGCACCTAAATATGTCTCATCATCAGCAACATTCTTCTCTACATTACCCTCAATATCAAGTACCAATGAATTATCATCAATACGGTATGCCATGGAATAATCAGTTTTTGGGGTTAGGAGTGCCATTGCAATATGAGTACCCAAGTTACAATTATAATCCCGTCACACCAGATAATCAATGGCAACCTCTTAATTATCATCAACAAGAGCAGCAGCAACAACAAGCTCAACAACAAGGTGTGGATATCCATGGAGGGAATTTGTACAACGATGCTATGGACATAAGTTTACCGGAAAGTGATGGAGAAGAAGAAGAAAGAAGAGAAGAAACTCTGCCAACTCCAATGAGTGCTTCACATTCTAGGACAGAAGAAGTAGCAGAGAATGTGAGATGTTTCAAAATATCGAAAGCCTTCAAAAATCATATCGCCACATATGCTATTCTAAATAGAAAGGACCAACTTCTTCTGGAGGAGTTTATTAAGGAAAACATAAATATTTTTATTGAGAGACTTCACATGACTTTGTGTAAGCATACAATTATTAAATTTCATGTGAGTATTGTGGCGGAGTATATCAAAATTGTTGAAGAAGATTTGGAGTTGTGTGTTATAACACATGTAGCTAAAATGAGTTTGGTGACGAATGCAGACAACATAAAAGAAATATTCCGTAAACAGATTGAGGAGATTTCAACCAAATTGTCCGCATTTGAAGAGCGCCATTCTGGTTGGACTTTATCACGCATAGTCCGAGCAGAAATCAAAATCAACAAATCGTTGCTCGTCAAAGGATCAAGTTGGATATCCACACCTCAAAAACTAGTAAGAAAAAAAGCTTGCATCAATATACAAAACGATGATGAATACTGCTTCAAATGGTGTTTGATTGCTGCCATGTATACAACCAAATACAATCAAGAACGTTGCAGTTCTTATGGTATTCAGGACATTTCTGCAGACATTATTTCTACGCGAAATGGTGAAGTGCTAAATTTCAAAAATTTAAGCTTCCCATTAGCTCTAAAAAAAATTAACGTGTTTGAGGTGAACAATCCTAGAATAAGCGTTAACGTATTTGGGTATGATGAGGAGGCAAATCAAATCATTGGTCCCTATTATGTGACTAAGGACGAGAAAATTACTCATGTAAACTTGCTTCTTTTGGAGAATGGTGAAGTTCATCACTATATTTTGATAAAGGACATATCAAGGTAAGTTAGAAAATTTTACAACACTTTAATTTAATGATACATATACTTGTTTTATATATTTTATAATAGATACATTTTACTAATAAATTTTTATCTATTTTTTATTATTCACAGATTTTTGGCAAATCAGCTAACGCAGAATGGACACAAACTACAGTTCTGCAACACCTGTCTCCAGTACACTCACAGGGAAAACGATATGCATACTCATAAGGCTGAATGCGGCAAAATCGTGACAAGTATGCCATCAGGTCCGGATGCAATTCTCAGCTTTAAGATATAAGTGATAACGTAAGTAATAGAACTAGTTTAATTAAAAAGCACACTCCTTGTGCATTTAGTTATTATATTAAGTGTCTCCATAACAGTAAGTTAGATAAGTTAAGGGTTTATACTGGGAAAGATGCCTCAAAAAAATTCGTATCATATTTAGTTAAAGATTGTGAGGATATTTATAATAATTATTTAGTTAATAATAGGCAAATTGATACTTTATCCCCTTCTGATGTTTATAATTTTTATAGTGCGGTAAATTGTTATATTTGTCAAAAATGTTTAGGTAAAGATCGCATTAGAGATCATTGCCACATTAGTGGTAAATATAGAGGTGCAGCCCACAATAAGTGTAATTTAAATTACCAAATTCTTAAGTTTATACCAGTTTACTTTCATAATTATTCAAACTATGACTCACACCTTTTTATTAAAGAACTAGGTGAAATTTCAATGCAGCTGAAAGTACTCCCTCTCAATAAGGAGCTTTATATATCCCTATCCCAATTTTCAGAAATGAGTGATGGTCATAAGCTTGAAATAAGATTTCTTGATACAATACGTTTTATGGCTGAGAGTTTGGAATCATTAGCCTGCAATTTGTCGGATAATGATTTCAGCACTATAAGGTCATTATTTCAGTCAGAAAACGAGTTTCAGCTTATTAAGAAAAAAGGTATTTTCCCATATGAGTACCTAAATTCATTTCAAAAATTAGATGAGTGTCAGCTCCCTTCACGCAGTGATTTCTTTAATAAGTTAAACAATAAAGAGTGTTCTTTAGAGGAATACTCACATGCTGTAGAGGTGTGGAATACTTTTGGTTGCAAAACTATAAAAGACTACATGGAACTTTACTTAAAAACAGATGTCCTCTTACTGACAGATATTTTTGAGAACTTTAGAAAAGTTTGTAAGGGTATTTATGAGCTCGATCCATGCCAATGTTATACAGCACCTGGCCTTTCCTGGGATGCAATGCTCAAATATACAAAAATTGAATTAGAATTATTGACAGACATAGACATGTACAATTTTATGAAAAAAGGTATACGTAGGGGTATCGTACACTGTAGCCAAAGATATTCGAAAGCGAATAACAAATATTTGGAAGATTTCGATGCATCAAAATCATCAGAATTTCTTGTCTACTTAGACGCAAATAACCTTTACGGTTGGGCAATGTCGGAATATCTTCCTCATGGTGGATTCAGATGGTTATCGCAAGACGAGCTGAATCTGGATCCAAACAGCATAGCTGTTAATGGAACAGACTGTTATGTATATGAGGTCACGTTGGATTATCCCTCTCATTTACACGACTTGCATAATGATCTTCCTTTTTGCGCTGAAAATAAAAAACCTATGCCAGCGAAGTACAACAAGTTGATAACCGATTTCTCTACAAAGCAATCATATGTGATACACTTTAGAGTTTTAAAACAGTGCTTAGAATATGGCTTAGTTTTAAAGAAAACTCATCGTATTCTAGCATTTAAACAATCTCCATGGTTAAAAGCTACATTGACTTAAATACCAGACATAGAGCCACTGCTAAAAATGCTTTTGAAAATTTTTTTTCAAACTACCCAATTATGCAGTGTATGGTAAAACCATGGAAAATGTGGACAAGAGGAGAGATGTTAAAATTGTCAATAGTTGGGAGAGAATGAACTGTAATCATTTGGGTGCCCAAGATTGGATATCAAAACCAAATTTTCATAGTTTATCTATATTTTCAGAGGACCTGGTAGCAATTGAAATGACAAGAGTCAAAACCTGCTACAATAAACCAATTTACTTAGGATTTTGTGTACTCGAGCTGTCCAAATGGAAAATGTATAATTTCCATTACGGGTACATGGAACCTAAGTTTAAGACAAAACTCTACTTAAACTATATGGACACGGACTCTTTTATATATTCAATAAAGACGGACGACTTTTATGCTGACATAAAAAATGACATACAAGAACAATTTGATACATCGGACTATCCTACAGACAACATTTATAATTTTTCTCTAGTTAATAAAAAGGTGCTGGGTATGATGAAAGACGAAAATTGTGGAAAAATAATGAAAGAGTTTAGCTTAGTCTATATACGTATTTCATTGGCGCTTAAACCAAATCATCAGTAGACTTCAACCACAAATTTTGAACAGTCACAAACCTCTTACTTTATGCACAGACTTTCAAAAACTATATGAGAATTCATACAATAATAATATTTTTGAAAATCACAAAGACGAAATAAGTTTAGTAGGCTTTGAAACTCATACAAAACCCAGCAAATAATTTATATTAAACCAAAGCGCCAATGAAATACGTATATAGACCAAGCTAAACCACAAGCAAATAAATTTCAAATTAAAATATAATTATGACAATATGTCGAATAATAAACTTCTTAAATGTTAAATTTTAGATTTTATTTTTCATTTTGCCTTGTAATTACTTTTATTGTTATCCAATGGATTTCTAATTGTATGAAGGTGTAGAAAAATGAAATAGATTCATATCGAATATAAATTATTTGCTGGGTTTTGTATGAGTTTCAAAGCCTACTAAACTTATTTTGTCTTTGTGATTTTCAAAAATATTATTATTCTATGAATTCTCATATAGTTTTTGAAAGTCTGTGCATAAAGTAAGAGGTTTGTGACTGTTCAAAATTTGTGGTTGAAGTCTACTGATGATTTGGTTTAAGCGCCAATGAAATACGTATATAGACCAAGCTAAACCACAAGCAAATAAATTTCAAATTAAAATATAATTATGACAATATGTCGAATAATAAACTTCTTAAATAATGAAAGAGTTTGTCGGGTTGCGATCTAAAATGTATTCATTTAGTGTTCAAGATTAAAATGATGTAAAGAAATCGAAGGGGGTAAAGAGAGCCATATTAGATAAATATAGTTTAGCTACTTATAAAAATTGTTTATTCAATAAGACCAATGTATATGATAATATGTTAACATTTAAATCTAAGCTACATCAAATATATACTAGTGAATTAAATAAGGTAGTATTGAGTTATGGAGACGATAAGAGAAAAATTAGGTCAAACAACATTAACACATATGCATGGTATCATTTTCGTATTAAGGAAACTAACCCTGAATACGAACTTGACATGTTGCTAGATGAGATTGCTAGAATGCAAGAAAATGGTTAAAATTGATTAATTTTTAGTTAATTAGTTAATTTTTAAATTGTATATAAAATCTTTGTTATTAAGAAAAATTATTGTAATTAAAATCCTATTTATTAAAAGAAAAATTATTGTAAATAAAATCCTATTTATTCAAAGAAAAATTATTGTAAATAAAATTCTATTTATTGTTGTTAAAATTATATAATTATAATTATAAAATCCTATTTATTTATTTATCTAGAAAAATTATTGTACATATGTAAATAAATTTTTAAGAAAAAATTTTAAATAAAATATTGAAAAAAGAATGAAATATGTGACTGGTGTTTATTTCTTTAATGGTTTTACTTCGTTGGATCAACAAATTTTTTGTTTTTGCTTATTTGCAAATTCTTGTTTTCATATCGCTTAAACATGCACAGGTTTGTTTTCATATCATTTAAGCATGCTCAGTCTTGTTTTCTTTGAGAAGTTCTGTAAAGAGAAATTGAATTTCACAATATTATTAAATTCCATTAAATTTCATAAAGAGAAACAACCAAGACAATGGAAAATATTTTTCAATTGAGATGAATACCAAAAAACTTACAAACAGATGATTCCTAATTTTCCTTTAGAAAAAATAATACAAAACGAGGAATATTTTAATAATACAATTTTATTTTATATTTATTTCATTTGTTTCTTTTAATAATACAATTTAATTTAATTTTTATTTATTTTATTTATAATGATGGAAACATTTCGTAGCATCCAATTATTAGATGTTCTAATATACTTTTTCGTAAAAAATATATTGTACATCTACAAGTATCGGGTCCTTCCTTACTTTCAGGATCATACCAAGGACAGCTTTTGAAGTGCCCTTCTGTTTGTCTTCATCTTCCATAACTCCATATTATTCATTCTCATCCAGCATCTCTCAATGATCAGAAAGCCTGAAGCTTTCAAAATCTCTTATAAATTGGTTTAGAGTACGTCTAATTTGGCTCATTTTATTTGCTGATAAATGAATGATGATGAATGTTGAAAGGTTCCTTAAAGACTAATTTTCTCAGTAAATTTTTAAAGTAGTATCTCCTAATCTTTAAAAAATCTATACCATCATCTCTATTCCATATTTCTTTTTAGCACTCTATCTCTCTATCCCTTTTTTCTCTATAACTATCTCTTTCTGTCTATCACTATCCACCATTTATTCACTATTTCACCATAATTTATTTTTGATTAGTCTTCTTGAAGTCATCATCGCTTCTTTTAAGATCATTTCCAGTTAAACATTCAAAGGGAGAAGAACTAATTAAAAAAATGGACTCCACATCAAATCTAATTTCAAAATTTAATGATCTAAACAGCAAAACTTTAATCCACATAAAGGAGCTTGAATCATCAACGAAATATACTATTAGAAATGTGTTACGCGTAACAACTAAATATGGACCAACACTAAAAGTGGAAATGAATAAACACATAATGTTCCTGCCTAAACGGTATAATATTTTAACAGATGACGATATTAAAGATCTATCCAGTGGATCTTATTGCTTAAGCAGAGAAGGTGAAGAAAATCTAATCGTTGAGAGTGAGCTGAGTGAATTTCTAATTCAAAATTCCCAATTTCCTATTTGGCAATAAAATATATTAGATATGTATTTTAAATTATAAATAAAAAGACATTAAAGAGCTTTGTAAGATATAAATGTTTGTGTTTTTATTTAATATTTTCAGTTATTTCATAAAGAAATTTAAGACATAAGTGACCACAGGTAAATGTATTAAAATTCTGATGTTGATTATACAGGGTGTTTTTTTAGAGGTATAGAACTTCGAATTGAAATAAAACACAAGAAAATCGTTTTAATGTCCATTAATTTGGCTTTATTGGAAGGATAATTTTATGCCATTAATGTTTAAATATGATTTCGGGCATGTGGCCGCCGCGGCTGGCTCGAATAAAGCCAATTCTACAGGTCCAATTTTCAACCACTTTTTCGAGCATATGGGGCCGTATGTTGGCAATAACGCCACGAATGTTGGCTTCCAAGTCCCCTAACGTTTCTGGTTTGTTGGCGTAGACGAGCGACTTCACATATCCCCAAAGAAAATAATCCAATGGTGTCACACGATCTTGGTGGCCAATTGACAGGTCCATTCCGCGAAATTATGCACTCATCGAATGTCTCCTTCAATAAATCGATTGTGACGTACGCTGTGTGGCATGTAGCGCCGTCTTGTTGGAACCACAACTCATCCACATTCATGCCATCCAAATCAGGAACAAAATAGTTGGTTATCATGGCTCTATACCGGTCTCCGATGGCGAATCGATTCATTCGGGTCCTCTTCAACACTTTGCTCTACAGCGGCAATTGTTTCTTCGGTGCGCACTGTTCGACGTCTCTGCGGATGCGTATTATCACATAGAGTAAACGTAGTGCGAAAACGATCCATGGTTAACCGAATTAATTGCTCTGATGGACGATTATGTCGACCATAAAATGGACGGAGCTTGCGGTAAACTTCGCGAACTGAACCATTATTTTCGAAATAAATTTGCACGATTTGCAAGCGTTGTTCTTTTGTCAATCTGTTTATGATGAAATGGCAAACCAAACTAAATATTAATCACTTGACATCTGACAAAATGGCCGCCAGTTAAAAAAGTGATGCCAACTTAAAGTTCTATACCTCAATAAAAAAACCCAATAGTTGTATTTTACATTTGTACCAAGATATTTGACTACTTCTGAAGAGGTTGTAAGTTTCCAAAGCTTTCGAAATATTCTCTTTCATTGTTGTTTTTATAATATGCTACCCAATGTGACATGACCTGGTAATGTTGATACATCTAAGTTGATTATTCCACATTCAATTTTCTTTGCTCGTTTTGGTAGAGAATTCAACATGAAAACTCCTCTAAAATATGGAATATTTATAGAGAAACGGTTTAGGTCCACATCAGATAGTGGTCTGTTGCGCAGCATCTCTAAGAGTTTTTTGATTCTTCTTTGTGAACTAAGCCATAACCTTTTTTATATGGTTTTAAGTAAAGTCCTTTGCCAACTGCTATAGATTCCATCGCTCTATTATGTCTAGTTGCTTCAAGTTGATTTTTGGCATTCTTTGTTGCATTTACAGCTTTAGCTATGGCAGCACCTCCAGTTGTTAGACTACCAATTGCACCCAGAGCAGTTAAAATCGGTATTAGAGGCAAAAATCCACCAATTTTTGGGACACGTATTACACGTGGTACTATAATTTGAGATTTCTTCCTTTTAATGATTTGTTGATAGTTTTTCGTGCAATTTTAATAGCTGAGTTAATATATAATGGCTTTTCATTATTTAGTATTTTTGTTGCAGCTCTAATTGATGTTCTAAACAGTTTTTTTATCATTTAGCTTGTTCTTTCCAACATTTTTCTTTTTCTCCACACCCATACCAAATTTTGTTTTGGCCTTCATTGCGTTAGTAACCATATATGCAAATGATTTTTCAGCAAGACTACTATCTTTTGATAAAACTCGATTCCAAACTGAATTTTCCAGTATTTTATCAGCTTTATGTCTAGTACTTAAATCCTTATTTTTTGAATACGCAATATCGTGATTTTTACAAGCAGAGTCCAATAAATTAATTCCTTAGTCACCTCGATTTAAACGTTTTTGTAGTTTTGTTCCAGGTCCACAGTACTGATATCCAGGAAGGTGAAGCTCAACAGGTAGAACGTTTATTATTTTATCTACTATACCTCCTCCAACGAAGGTGTTTTTATGAGTAAACGTTTTCTGATATCGTATAACCATATTATCTAATTTTTTCTATAATAAGAGGTAACACATATGAAATACATTTAGTTACAAAAATGCAGTTAGTGAAACAACATAAAAATATTTTAGTTCGCAATATTGATCAATCATCGAACATTACTTGAAAAGTAAAGCACAGCCCCCTCTTACCAAATTCTATTTGTGCTCTAATAGTGGGACCATCAAATTGTGGAAAGACTAATGTTATGATTGGCTAACTAGAAAGTCCTAATGGACTCAAGTTTGAAAACATCTATTTATACTCAAAATCTTTATATCAGCCCAAATATGAATATCTGAAGAAACTAATTTCACCAATTAAAGGAATGGGATATTATACATTTACAGATAATGAATCAGGTATTCCACCTGACGAAGCTAAAACTAATTCAATTATGATATTTGATGATGTTGCATGTGCAAAGCAGAATAATATACGTACATATTTTTGTATGGGGCGACATAGGGATGTTGATTCATTCTACTTGTGTCAAACTTATACTAGAATTCCCAAGCATTTAATAAGAGCCAATACAAATGTTATTATAATGTTTAAGCAAGATGAGACAAATATGAAGCATGTTTATAGGGATCATGTTGGCAGCAATATGAGTTATGAAAAGTTCCAAGAAATTTGTCGAGAGTGTTGGAAGGATAAATATGGATTTTTGGTGATAAGCAAAGATAATGAATTAAATAATGGTCGCTACAGAAAGCAATTTGACTATTTCATAACTATATAAACTACTCTTAATAAACATTCACTTTAGTTATTAATCTAAATTTAAACTTCATACATCTATTTGCTATAAGCTGAGCTGCTACCTGACAAACTGATCTGAAAAGCAGACCAGGTCCTGAAAAGCTGATCTGAAAACCAGACCAGGTCCTAAAAAGCTGATCTGAAAACCAGACCAGGTCCTAAAAAGCTGATCTGAAAACCAGACCAGGTCCTGAAAAGCTGATCTGAAAACCAGACCAGGTCCTAAAAACCTGATCTGAAAACCAGACCAGGTCCTAAAAGGCTGATACCTGATCTAATAGCTGATACCTGTTATTTACTATTATTAAGCATGGATGAGAAAATTTTAAAACAATTGGTGTTGACAAGAAATGTCTTAAAGAAAAAGCTTCGTAGTATAAAAACTGGTGAAATAGATACACATGAACAACTCAGAGATACATTTAAACCTATAACAGAACCTCTCAAAGAATTCATAAATAGTTCTAAAAAAATTAAAAGAATTCCCATGAAAGAAGAAAGTAAAATGAAGGTAGAAGTTGAAAATAATACAAGTCTTAAGCCTGAAAAAACATCAGTCAAGATAGAGTCAAGTACACCAAAGAAACTAGCTGAAGGAACAATATTTGATAATACCATCTCATTAAATGATGGTAATACTGTAAATGATGATGACGATGATGATGATGATGATTTTTACTCACAGACTTCTAATACAGAAGATACTTATACTGACTTATCAGTCTTGGAAGGAAGAAATGAACTAGATACAAACTATGGTCCACATAAAGATTTCAATAATGAATGGAAATTTGGTGATAGTACGCTCAAACTTAATGAAGATAAAATACAAGTTGGTGGTCAAATATGGGCCCTAACACCAGGGCTATTTTCTCTAATGTTTCATAAAATACCAAAAAATTATGATAAATTTGAACTCGAAATCTATAAAAAGATTTTAATTACTACTAATGCATATAGAAGAGACTATACACCTGATGGTCAAATAAAGGGTACTAGAGGATATAAATATAAACATATTATTAAGAAATTTATTGACGAGAAAAACCAGAAGAATTTACCCCAATCAACAGGATCTAAGCCAAAAGGTAGCTATTTAGGTGATGGAATGATGGAATTTAATATTCATAAGCCCAACTATATATACTGGGATGATCCCAATGAGTTAGTAGATCGACTTCGACTACTGCTCGCATCACAAGGTGCAGGTCATACTAATCACAATAACGAGATTGTATCAATTATTGAAGAGCTACGTGAAGCGAATATAATACATTAACTCTAATAAAGTATATAAAGCATGTCTGTTGATAAATTTGGACACTACTTAAACGATACTAGCAACATAATTTCTTTGGAAAATGTACCTAAACTGTTGGGGTTATTTGTGGATACGAACAACAACATTGATGTCCAAAACAAAAGAATCAAAAATGTTGCAAAAGCTCTGGAGGAAAACGATGTTATCAATAAATTGTTTCTGCAAACTCAAATCGAAAAACTAGAAGAGAAATTATTAACATACTTTAAGGCAGACAATACTGTAATTCAAGAAGATTTTCAAATGCAAATCGAATAACTACAACGTGAAATAAAACTAGAGATAGAAGAAAATTATAAAATTGAAAAAGATATCCAAAAAATGAAAACATCCTTTGAAGAACAAATTGAGCAGCTTAATGAGAAAGTTTATAGATTGGAAAATTACATGTTTGTATCAATAGCTGAAAGTCCTTCAAGTAGATCACAACACTCTCCAAAAAATCTGTAAAAACAACTTAATGTCTTCAAAAAGAAATTTAGTAAACGAACTCCATAAGCAAGCACGAAAACATTTTGTGCGTCGCAGAGTTGTAATGAAAGGAATTGATGATCTTTGGCAAGCTGATTTAGTTGAAATGGGGAACTATTCTAAAGAAAATAAAAATTATCGATTTTTGTTGACTGTAATCGACACATTTTCAAAATTTGCATGGGCAGTACCACTAAAAACAAAAACTGCACTCGAAACAACCAAGGCAATGGCAGATATTTTTGAATTGGGGCAAGTACCAAAAAACTTACAAGCAGATGATGGTAAAGAATTTTTCAACAAAAACTTTGAAAAATTAATGCATAAATACGACATTAATCACTACTCAACATATAGCAGTATGAAAGCATCAATTGTAGAACGATTTAATAGAACATTGAAAGGAATGATGTGGAAAGAATTTAGCTATAATGGTTCATATAAGTGGATTGATATACACAAAGATTTAGTTAATGCATACAATAAAAAATTTCATCACACAATTAAAATGTCTCCTATTAAAGTCAACTCAACAAATGAGCAAAAGCTGCTTAATACAGTATACAGTCATTTGAAGATGTATAAAATGTCGAAATTTAATGTAGGAGATCATGTTCGCATAAGCAAATCTTTGAAAAAGGTTATAATCCAAATTGGACCACAGAAATATTCACAATTATCAAAGTTCAAAATACAAATCCTGCAACATACATATTAGAAGATTATCTTGGTAATCCTATTAAAGGTGGATTCTATACTGATGAACTTTCAAAAACTAGATTTCCAAATACATATCTAGTTGAAAAGGTTCTCAAAACTAAAACGAAGGAAGTATATGTTAAATGGCTAGGATTTTCAGATCAACACAATTCTTGGATAAGTAAGGATGAAATATTATAGTTGGAAGAAAAACTAAATCACCAACAGCATCATATCAAGAACAATAATAGCATTAATATTAAGAAACTAATGTTAATTTTAAAGTAAGAAAATGAAATAAATATGTAAATTATGCTTATAAACCATACTGTGTACTAAACTTTATTTAATTGTAATCAGTCTGTTATAATGTCAATAACACTTACTCTGAGCTCTAACTCATCAGAATTATCTGCTAGTTACTTTCCTCCTATTGAATTACATGGTGAATATGAGTGTGCTCTAACAGATTTTCATTCATACAACAGTATTCCAAATGTAGACACTTACAACAATATGATTCATATAGGAGAACATAAAATTGAAATACCAATTGGATTACGAATTAAATGATATAGTTGATTTTATAGAAACGACTTTGCCCAGCAAATAATATTTTTATTGAAGCCAATAACAACACAATGCAAGTTGAAGTTAATAGTTCCAAGGATCCTGTATATTTTAATAAAGACAACACAATTAGAAAACTTTTGGGATTCAATAGCAAAATCCTAACACCAAACAAATATTATTACTCAGATCTTCCAGTTAATATTTTTAAAGTGAATCTCTTGCGAATTGAAAGTAGTATCGCTATTAACACATATATGAATAACTCCAAATCGCATACACTTCATGAATTTCCGATAAATAGACGAGGTTCCAAGAAATCTCATCTATTTACCTGTGAACACCAGAGAGATAAGTTCACTAGCTCTACGCGTACTTGATCAACACGGTGATTTAATTAATTTCCGAGGAGAGGAAATTACAATACGAATACATTTAAGGTCAACTAAATAATGCTAATATAAATAAATACATTAAAAAATATCGCAGCAAAAACAACAACAACATTAAAGCGAACAGCTCAACAAAAATCTCTAACATCAAATAAAAATTTTCTGAATTCATTGAATTTGAAATTAAAGACAAAATGAGTTCAATAATAGACGTCTTCGATAAACCTTTGTCTGATGCAAATATAATCAAAAAGGACTATCATACATATGTACCATACTTACAGTCTTACAACAATAATGATGAAATTAGAATTTCAATACAAAATCAAGATTTGTACGTGCTACCCAGTGAGAGCTACATTTATGTGGAGGGGTTTGTTGCCTATGATAATAAGACCAAATCTTCGTCATCTTCAGAGAACTTTATACTAAAAAACAACTTTGTGGCATATCTGTTTGATGAAATTCGCTATGAGCTCAATGGAATTGAAATTGATCATACAAGATATTTAGGAGCCACAAGCATCATAAAAAATTTGGTTTCTATGTCACCAACTGAAAGCAACGTGATGCAAAATGCTGCATGGAACAAAATTGACGATGTCACTCTTGTAAATGGATTTTTTAATTTCTATGTACCTCTAAAAATGCTTCTAGGATTCGCTGAAGACTACAACAAAGTTATACTAAATGGAAAACATGAATTGATACTCTTGCGCAATAAGAACGATGAAGATCTTGTGAGCTCGAGTGTTTCTACTGAAAAAGCTAAACTTACAATTTCACTCATCTCATGGAGAATCCCACATGTACAATTATCGGACTTTAGCAAATTGAATATGATAAAAATTATTAATAATGGTGCTTCTATACCTATGGCATTTCGCAGTTGGGATTGTCATATTAATCCACAATTAAACATAGGAACTAGCCATATTTGAAATGTTAAACTGGCTGCAAATAGAGAACGCCCACGTTTTGTATTGATTGCTTTTCAACAAGAAAATAAGTTTGTTCATTGTGATTTGACTAATTTAAAAGTACATTTAAATTCAGTCTCATATCCATATGATGATCTTAACATAAAGTTTAAAAATGAACGATATGCAATTCTATATGATATGTATATAAGATTTCAACAATGTTATTATATGAAAGAATCTCAACCGCTTCTAACTGCACCAGAGTTTAAGACAAAAGCTCCTATTATTGTAGTAGATGTCAGTCATCAGAATGAATCACTCAATAATGGACCGATTGATATAAAAATAGAATTTGAAACAGCAACTAATATTGCAGCAAAAACAACAGCTTACTGCATTCTTATTCATGATCGTATAATAGAATATATACCTATCAAAGGACAACTTCGAAAAGTCTTATAAATTGAGTAATATGGATAAAAACATAATTTTTATAGACGTACAAGGTTTCAAGAGTAATTCAAATGATTTCATCGCAAAAGAAGTAGCGATTGTTTTCAACTATTATGAATATAACCATTTTATTATAAAATCCCCATTTGATTTTAAATGGTTATCAATAAAAAAGCAAAGAGAAGCAAAGTGGCTAACAAAAAACTATCATCACCTAAACTGGACTGCTGGATCAGTTTCATTTCAAAACGTTTGCAATTTTTTAAAAGCCAACGCAAGATGTTTAACAATTTATGTAAAAGGTGAAGAAAAAAGACGATCGTTGGAAAAAATGTTACACCGAAAAATTTCTAACGTTGAGGATATAGGCTGCATCAACTTTAAACAAATGGAAATCAAGTATCCAGAATATCTTTATTGTAGTTATCATAATTTTGGTGTTTGCGCATTAAAAATGTTATTTTACTAAATGCTTTAAATGAACTTTTTTTCTTCTTAAAATATGAATTTACACATGTAGGTATTATTATAAAATTTAAAAATATGTTAAACATTAAATAAATACAAAATAAAAGAATGTACAAGTGGTTTCTTATTTCAAGTACAAACTACATAAATGAAAGAAAAGTAAGTGGGTAGGAGGAGAGTTAACTTTATTGCTTACTTGCAAATTTTTACTTTTTTTGTTTCTCTGCTGATGATTGTACCTAATTGAAACTTTGCTGCTTTAAAATAATCGTAGACAAGGAAAATGATAACATTGCAAAATATAAATGTATTCTACAAAAAATTTTACGCACAAGCATCCTCAGGCATACATACAAATACACATATACATACATACAAATACACATACATACATACATACAATTATATTTCTTAAACAAATAAATAAATGCCAGCGACAAACAAGCTGGATCATCCACACACAAGTATAGGGTGTTCATATACAATAGAACATTTTATACATAAATAAAATAATTTAATTAATTGTTTATTAATTTATTTAATTATTTTATTTATAAACAATTTATTAGCGTGAGGAAATCATACACACATTCTCCCGATTCATATGAGAATCGCGTAGTAGTCATCAAATCTATTTTCTCTGATATTACTGATATAGTATTACGATAATAAATTTCTATAGTCTGGCAACACTGGACTTATTGAACCATCCTCGGAGGTATCAAATTTCACAAATTTCCAAAAATTTAACAATTTTCAAATTTTAATTACCCAAATTTAACAATTTCACCCACAATTTTACAATTTCAGCCACAATTTAACAATTTTAATCGGCGCCAGGAATGGCAGTTCACTACTACTCATACCGTTTTTTTTGGACAGAATTTTGAATCTGTTTTGACACTTTCTGAAAATTTTCAGGTATAAGGGTAAGATTTTACCAGCTTGAAATCAAGTGTAAAACAACTGTTATTCAAGCCACAAATGCAATTGTCAAGGGCTGAATTATACTTTATTTCATTCATTTATTGAACATTGTAACTCAAGCCTTGAATTATACTTTTATAATTCTACTGTACTTCAATTGACTTGAAGTGTATTTCAAGTTTTAAAAACAATGCTTTTAAAATAGAAAGCAAAATGCAATTCCTGTGTTTTCCTATAATAATTACCTGCACATCTGCCTTCTTTATTGTTTTCACGATTTTACTCACCCTTGCTTTCCAAATTCACTTTTTATACCCTTTACCAAAAAATGGTAAAAGGGTATATATAGGTTTGTCATTCCGTTTGTAATTTCTACAATATTAATAAGCGACACATAAAGTATATATATTCTGGATTTATGCATAGGAAAGACGAACAAACGATGTCCGTGTGCCTGTACATAAAATCGGTTTTCCGAAGCTCCCAGAAAAGCTAGAGACTTCTGCCAACCACAAAATGATAACTGCATGATGGGGTTGGCCAACTATTTTTTACGTCGTTGGCTAAACACTATGAAAACAACAAATATATTTCACTTAACAAAAAACTCAAAAATCACTGTGTTTTCCCAAAAATTTCAAGTTTTTTCATCCAGGCGGTTGTAAGCAGAATTTCGTTGTAGAAGCCAATAATTTCATTAGCGCAGTTATAAAGAAAAAATTTCAAATGTTAAGCCTGATATATATATATGTATTTTTTACTTCCTACATAGATATACAATTGAACGGAAAACTTTTTAAATTTGAAATTTTAACTTTTTGTTGCGATATGCCAGCCCGAGCTTATGCTGCAGATGTCACACTGGACTTGCTTCCTGCAAAAGGTGTACTGTTAAAGAGGATACAGTAAATAAGAGTCGCGTATTTAAGAAAATAAATTGCGAGGAGCGCTCATATTCGTCATTTAAAAATAAAACGCGTCGTTATTGAAGAAAGGCACATCCTATATCTCCGAATTAGCAAACAATTACTTCAATTTGAGAAGTATGATGTGATCGAATATGGCCCATAGACTAGGTATACATAATGAATAAATAAATGAAATTAAAAGCTAATTGTAAAGAATGCATTCTCTTATATATTACAAGAAAATGTATCAGCGTTTCTACAAAACCTACAAATGGTATCTAAAAATTTAACTTTTGAGTCTCAAAGCAAATTATACGATTTAATGAATCTAGCAAACTGGAAAGCTACACAATTCCGCTTCTTCTATTATACGCTAGCGCAATTACTTTAAAAAAAAGTATTAGATGTTAAAAGGTACAAACATTTTTTAATTTTATTCGCCAACATAAAAATGAACTTGAGCACTTTCTTACGGAAAAAAATAGTGATATAATGCTGGTTTCTGAGACTCATTTGACTTCAAGAAGTCTATTCAAAATTGATGGCTACATTTTATATGATTCAAAGGACCCAAGAGGAAGAGCTTGGGGGATCAGCAATTTTAATAAAGTCAAGACTCAAGCATTATATTCTTGACAACATTTGTGAAGAAAATCTACAAGCAACGAATATTTGTGTCAAAAATCTTTGGACAAATTTTGTCATATCATCAATTAACTCCCCTCCTAGATTCTCAATTACTGAGGATCAATACGAGGCCCTTGTTTAGTAGCAGCTGGCGACTTTAATGCAAAACATACTTTAAGGGGTTCTCGTCTTATGACACCTAGAGGCCGAGCGTAGTTCAACACAATTTCAATCAAAAATGGGCTTGGACGTCATTTCGAGTAGGGAACCCACTAACTGGCCTACTGACATACATAACATTCCGGATGTTATAGATTTTGGCGTCATGAAAGATATTTCTAGGGAATTAATTCACGTTGAAGCTTCTGTAGATCAATTGTCCGATCACTCTCCCACGATCGTTACAATCTGTACCCCACTGAGAAGTGCTCTACCTCAGTCGTGTTGATTGGCTGCGGTTCAAAATATATCTAAGTAGTAATTGCACGGAAAACATTAAGCTAAGAAATCATAAAGATGTTGAATCTAATATCGCCAATCTTAACGAAAATATTAAGCAGGCTGCTGAACATGCCACTTCCTCCCATCCGCAGACTGAGTTTAATAGAATATATTCTACAGATATTGAACATCTTGTATGTGGAAAAAGAAGAGCTAGAAGAAAATGGCAACAGCACAGATCACCCCAAAATAAAATTAAATTAAAAGAGTGCACCAAAAGACTCCAAGAGCTGCTTGCATATGAAAAAACTGCATCTCTTAAAAACTATCTGGAAAATCTCAATGTCACACCAGCATCTTATTACTCCTTGTGGCGTGCTGCGAAAAGAATAAACACACCTGTTGAGTTTAAACCACATCTGCGCACTTCTACCGGAGTTTAGGCCAGGGTTGATACTGAAAAAGGTAACTTGTTGGAAAAGCATTTAAAATCCGTATTTTCCTCAAACACATGTACTGGTGTTGTTGATTTTCCAAGTTTAGTTGCTGAACTCAAACCGAAGAAAGCTCCTGGTATTGATGGAATTGGTAACCAGATGCTAATAAAATTGCCTTGTATTGCAATTAGAATCATGTTATTCATCCTTAATGCCATATTACAACTAGATTATTATCCACACAGCTGGAAGCTTGCCAAAGTTAAAATGATTCCAAAGCCGGGCAAACACCTTACCAAAGCTGGATCATACAGGTCAATAAGCCTGCTATCAACAATGTCAAAACTTTTCGAAAAACTGCTCATGTCAAAATTGTCCCCAATTCCGATTGGTAGTGGGTGCATCATAGACCATCAATTTTGTTTTTAGAAGTCAGCATAGCACCATTGAACAAACGCATAAATTGGTTTAATTTATAAGAAGAACATTTGAAGAAAAAAAGTACTGTTCTGCACTGTTTATAGACGTTTCGCAGGCATTTGATAAATTGTGACATGAAGGCCGAATTTTAAAATTGAAATCATATCTACCTATAAATTTTCTGAATTTATTAGAAAGTTACATTACTTCACAACTGGAACTATGGTTAAAGTTATGGAGAAATAAGGTAAACGAGCAAAAGTGTTTTCAGGTAACATCTACCATGCGAAGAGATACGTGTTCCCCACTTTGAATCAACAATCAAGTTGTTTCTCAGCATTCTCACGTAAAATACCTCGGTATACACCTTGATCGACGACTTACATGGAAACATCAAATTGACTCAAAGCTAACAAAAATTAAACTTAAACTAACTCAGATATATTGGCTGATTGGTAGAAATTCAACACTAAGCCTAGACTGCAAACTTTTACTATACAAGTCGCTTTTGAAGCCAATATGGTGCTACGGAATTCAGTTATGGGGCACTGCTTCAGCTTGTAATGTCGAGAGAATCCAACGAAGGCAAAACAAAATTTAACGTTTGATAACATCGGCTACTTGGTACATCAAAAACTTAAATATATATCGCAATTTGAATATGCCACTAGTGATTGAAGAAATTGCAAAATACGCAGGCAAATATTTAACAAAACTCGAGTCACATCCTAATCCACTACTTCTGTATTATTTATAACTATCAGTAAATTTATGTACGACAGTGGTCGGCCCTAATACTTATATTTTACATTTAAGATTTGAATACTTATTGGTAGTTCATATTTGAAGATACAATAAATAAATAAATGTATTAAGAAAAATTTATTCACTTCATGTCGTATTTTGTCGTCAACCAAGTTAGCCACATTTAAATCAAAATACTTTCAAGAATTATTAAAATGTTTTGTTGAACTTATGCCTCGATACTACGGCCCTAATTCGCAAGCTATGAATATACATACATAATCTAATTCATATACCAGATAATGTAATTAACATAGGAGCTCCTTCATCACAATTTTAAGCTTTTGACTTTAAATAGTTTGGTATTTAAAGTCAATTGTTAAATCAACTACAAATCCAATAGGGCAAATTGAAATTGCACATTTTCCATACCAACAGTTTCTCCAATAATATACCTTTAGTATTTACTCGTGTTAAAAATAGAAAATATTTACTAGGAAAAATCATAGACACAGTTGAATCGAAAACACAATTTTCTTTTGTCAAAATTTATAGATATAAAATTACAACCATTCCTCCTGATAATACCTGTTTACTAGTAATGGAAATGTCATGGTTATATCAGAAATTTTTAGTAGCAAACTTTCTGTATACGAATGTGATAATATTTACTTAAAAGGCCATTGCCATATTCATAGTCACAGAATAAAGTTGGATCGTTTTAGATACAACTGAACATAAACAAGTAAGAGTGCTATATTCGGCTGTGCCGAATCTTATATACCCTTTACCAAAGTGCGTTTATGTAGTATAGAGATACATACATAAGCACAGAGATATATAGGTACATATTAATTTTGTGAAAAAATTCATAATTTTTGTGCAATTTTTAGGTTTTAGGCATTAAGTTTAATTTGGTGCTTTTTTGCGATTTTTTCCAAAAAAGCAATTTTTTGGTTTTGGTTTTTTTAATTTTGGCGATTTTTTTGATTTTGACGATTTTTTTCATTTAGGCGATTTTTTTATTTTTTATATAGTTAATTTTTTTTATTTTTTTGTGGCAATTTTTTTAGTTTTGAAATTTTTTTTCTCGTTTTGGCGATTTTTTTTCGTTTTGGCGATTTTTTTCAGTTTTTGGCGTTTTTTTAATTTTGGCGATTTTTTTTCGTATAGGCAATTTTTTTTTGTTTTGGCGATTTTTTTCGGGTTTTGGCGTTTTTTTTTAATTTTGACGATTTTTTTTCGTTTTGGCGATTTTTTTGGTTTTGACGATTTTTTTCATATAGGCAATTTTTTTTGTTTTGGCGATTTTTTAGGGTTTAGCGTTTTTTTAATTTTGGCGATTTATTTTCGTTTTGGCGATTTTTTTTTTTGGCGATTTTTTTTCATTTAAGCGATTTTTTTTAATTTTTGGCGATTTTTGTTCATATAACCATTTTTTTGCTTTGTTGTGGGGATTTTGCGGCTTTTGGCGTTTTTTTGTCATTGTGGAAATTTATTTTTAGTTTTGACACTTTTTTCTCGTTTTGGCGATTTTTTCGGTTTTTGGCGTTTTTTTTTAATTTTAGAGTTTTTTTCATTTTGGCGATTTTTTTTTAATTTTTGGCGATTTTAGAATTTTCGGTTTTGAAAATTTCAACAGTTTAGCTCTTACGGTTTCCAAGATATAGCAATTTGTTAAAATTACATAGTCAAAATTTCAGTAACTGATGGACCACCCTTTAATTTAAATTTTTTTAATTTTAGTGTTAATTGTTGTAGCATATATAAAAATACAATAATTTTACAAATTTCAAGTGTCAATATGCATATATACATACATTATACAATTGTATGTATATTACATGGGATTTTAAAAGTTTTCGTCACTCATTTTGTAACACCCTTTAATTTTTAGCTTTTATATATTTGTTGTTGTTGCGACCAAAGTTTTACATACACTGTCCAGACCCGTAGCTTTTACTGTTCCTGAGAAAATAGCCTTCTTCCTAAAACATGAAATATATTTAATTATTAGAAAAAAAGTTAAAGTTTTCCATCCCTGGAAACGTTTTTTTAATTTGTTAAATTTTTAAATTTTTTCGTTTTGGCGATTTTTTTTATTTTGGCGATTTTTTTTCATTTAAGCGATTTTTTTTAATTTTTGGCGATTTTTGTTCATATAACCATTTTTTTGCTTTGTTGTGGGGATTTTGCGGCTTTTGGCGTTTTTTTGTCATTGTGGAAACTTATTTTTAGTTTTGACACTTTTTTCTCGTTTTGGCGATTTTTTCGGTTTTTGGCGTTTTTTTTAATTTTAGCGTTTTTTTCATTTAGGCGATTTTTTTTTAATTTTTGGCGATTTTAGAATTTTCGGTTTTGCAAATTTCAACAGTTTAGCTCGTACGGTTTCCAAGATATAGCAATTTGTTAAAATTACATAGTCAAAATTTCATTAACTGATGGACCACCCTTTAATTTAAATTTTTTTAATTTTAGTGTTAATTCTTGTAGCATATATAAAAATACAATAATTTTACAAATTTCAAGTGTCAATATGCATATATACATACATAATACAATTGTATGTATATTACATGGGATTTTAAAAGTTTTCGTCACTCATTTTGTAACACCCTTTAATTTTTAGCTTTTATATATTTGTTGTTGTTGCGACCAAAGTTCTACATACACTGTCCAGACCCGTAGCTTTTACTGTTCCTGAGAAAATAGCCTTCTTCTTAAAACATGAAATATATTTAATTATTAGAAAAAAAGTTAAAGTTTTCCATCCCTGGAAACGTTTTTTTAATTTGTTAAATTTTTAAATTTTTTTTTATTATAAATACCAATTTTATTCATACCGAAGTATAAAATAAGTTAATTTAATAAAAAAGTAATGAAAACTTGTTTTCGGTAGTTATTTTCTTTGGGAATATTGAGTATGAGTTTTCCAGCTCTGAAACCGTCTGCTCGATTTTGCTGATTTTCAATAGCAAAATTTTTCGGAAAATTTCTGACACACCAGTCCAAGAACGAAGTCTCTAACTTCTCTTGGAGCTTGGGAAAACCGATTTCACGTACAGACAGACGGACAGACGGACATCGCTTGTTCGTTTTCCCTATGCATAAGTATCCAGAATATATATACTTTATATGTCTCTTATTAATATTGCAGAAATTACAAACGGAATGACAAACCTATATATACCCTTTTACCATTTTTTGGTAAAGGGTATAAAAACCTGTTTCTAAATATTTTTCTATTATAGTCGAAAACAAAGTGTGTGTTGAACCGACTTTAACTGGGTACCACAAGAAATATTGGAAACTTTTTTTTTCGAAAACAAAATTTAAGAAAGTGGCATCACTCTCTCTCATATTACTCTGTGTAATGAAAAAGGGTTAGATTTAATAACCAGTGAAAAAATGGAAGTCACTCTAGTGAAAGTACATTTTCATTGCTTCCAAAAAATCGATATTTTTAATTTGCCAAGAGTGAGCAAAAAAAACATGTAGAAGCTTATTTTAGTCATCCAAAACCTTGTAACTCATCCATAGTGTTAGAAAATACTCACCAGAATTAAAAAAAATATTTTTTTTATTTATGAACTAATTTTAGTCTAAAATTTAAAAGTTTTTTTCTTAAATTTGCATGACAACCCTGTTTCAGGCTTAAATTCGTATAAAAAGAAACGAATTGTTTAAATATGTAATTATTTACCATTTTGCCTAGATGAAAATATTATCATAGAACATAAAAAAGGGAGTTTTTCTTAATATCGCTTCCAATTCAGTGACCAGGCATGGAAAAAGAGAACTTCTTGCAATGACTACCCTATGTAAAAATCATTATATTGGATCGAAATTTTCACTAATTCCAGATCGCAAACTCTACATTTTCATGACTTTTTTTGGAGCCTCTAGTAGTAGGGAACTAACTACCAATCCGGTGGCAATTAAACTTGCAAAATTGTTCGCTGAAATTGCTAAATTGTGGCTGAAATTTGTGTTTTCGGCGGCGCTTTGATGTTTTTTGTTTACATTAGGAGTTTTTTGTTTACATTAAGAGTTTTTTGTTTACATTAAGTGTATGTCTGTCTGTCTGTCTGTCTGTCTGTCTCTCTGACTGTCCGCTTGACCGTGGGAATTTTTGTGTGGAATATTTTGTGTGAATGTATTAAGGTTCTCATAGTTTTGAGGTTTTTATGTGTGTATATGCCTACGGCAAAACATGATTATTATTTTTTTCTAATACCGAAGGAAAATCATGGAAATTATTTTTCCTAACGCCGATGGGAAAATCATGCAAATGATTTGTCCTTATGCCGACGGGAAAACGTGAAAGTTATTTTTTCTAATGCTAATATAGGTGTTGGTAGACTGTGATTTGTGTGGATGGGTGTTTTTAGGTGTTGTAATATGTAACCGTAGGAGTTTGTGGATGTATCTGTCTGCAGGAATTTAAGCGAGGCTTTGATAAGCAGAGGCGGGGGTGTAGTTGATGTAGATCGATTACATGTATGTATGTATGCCTTTGAGAATTTAATGCTGATCGTGATTAAGGTCGGAGGGGGGGGGGTGTGTTGTGGAAGTAGATGTATCGTATGTATATATGTGTGTGTGTATTTCTCTAGAAGTTGGAATGTATATATTTCTGTAGGAGCTTAAGGCTGATGGCGATTTATGAGGGGCGAGGTATTCTAGTAATATGTAACCGGAGGAATCTGTATGCTTGTATGTATGTAGGAGTTTAAGTCTGATAGTGATTTAGGTGGGTATGGTTGTGACGTAATATGTAGCCATAGGGATTTGTAGGTGTGTCTGTCTGTAGGAGTTTAAGGCTGCTCGTGATTTGAGGTGGGTGAGGATTTTGTTGAGGTAGATTGATTGTGTGTATGTATGTAGGGCTGTGAGAATTTAAGATGATAATAATGATGATAATAAAGAGGCAATATGTTCTTGTTATATGTAGCCGTGGGAATCTATATGTACATACATACATATGGATGTGGGAGTTTAAGACTATCCATAATTCAGGTAGGTGAGAGTGTTCTGTTGTTGAGATTAATTTTATATACTGTATATATATGTATGTATGTATGACCATATGAATTTGTGAAGGTATATCTGTGGGGATTTCAGGCTGGTCTTGATTTGTGAGGGCGAAGTTTTGTTATAATTTTCTTAGATGAATTCTGCTATGTGTGTGTGTGTGCGTGTGTAAATGAGTTTCTCGTGCTGGTATTTATATATATATAGAAATACATTATTTTCAATATCGACATTTGGTACTATAAAATACTATCATATATCTGAACTTCCCTAATCCTAGTATGGTTTTATACTTACGACTGCTTTATATTTTCTCATGCTTAAATTTGTCTCGCGTTAAAGTCTGCCTTTGAGAATTTTCTTTTATATTACAGATTTTGTTTATTTAACTACATCCACCTTTTTTGACTGGACGACTTTTCTACACACAGAAAAAAACCAACTTAAAATCAGTAAAAACCATGTTGAATTAATAAGAAACATTAGCGAAGGTTTAGTCATATTGAAGTTTCTTATTTCAATATGGAAAAAATATTAATTTACAGTATTCATTTATTAAACTCATTAGTTTTGAGGTATCTCAACATACATTTTCTATTATTGAATTAATGTGACGCATTCTTATTTTTAAGCAGCTTAATTTCCTTGAGTGCAGGTCATGGGAATTTATGCTTAATATATTTTCATGATGTTGATATGTAAGTGTGATTGTTAAGATCTAATAAATACTTGAGCATTGAAAAGAAATTTGATATGTATACATACATATCTACAAATTGATTTTATGTTTGCATGTATGTATGTATGTATATACAAATATGTAAGTGTTTATCTCAATCTTTGAATACATATTTTTTTTCGTCATGTCATGTCTTTTGTTCTTGTTGTTGTTGTTGCTGCTGTTGGTGTGTATAGATGTGAAATATCTTCAATTTGTTTTTATTTGAAATTAAAAAAACGTTGTTTAAATTTTCATTTGCATTTACTTAAAAGTTTGTGAGTATTTTCTTTTTTAAGTAAAGCTGAATTCCTAAAGATACATACTCTAAAGTAATAGTAACTATAATAGAAATATTTCCTATATTTAATTTAAATTTGCTTAAAGATGATGCAGCCTATATAGTCAACGTTAGAAATTTTTGGGTGTACTGATTCAGCACGTCCAGCTTTGGTGATGACAGTTTTTTTATTAGCCAGTTTGCTTGGTTTAACTTTTTTATTTATTTTTTTTTTTGATAAACATTTAAAATCAAAGGGGAGTTTTATAATGAAATTTTTATTTTCATAATTGATGAAAACAAACACTACTTTTTTTCCAATGAAATCATTTGAATTACTTTTGAAACCTTAGTCCTCTATAAAATTTATATTTATTTTCCATATTGCTTAATTTATAAGACTTTAAAAATGTGTCCTTCGGTGGTAATATGTTCTATTATACGATTTAGAATAAAAATGCAGTAAGCTGATGTCTTTGCTTACTGTTTCAAATTAAAATTTTATTCAATTGGTCCCCTATTGCATAAAAGGAGCTTTTTTCTTAAACTCTGATGCAGTTAGAAGCGCTGGAGATTCTTTCATACATATAATATAGAATTGAATAACATTTGTTTTTGATTTTTATGTTAAGAAGTATAGATATAAATGTACTTTTAAATTAGTTAAATCATAATTTACAAACTAATTTTCTTCTTGAATAGCGATCAACAGAAAACAAAGTCGTTTTCTAAGAATTTAAATCTACTCTCTTGACGGTTTCTGTAGTATACAGGAACCGCGTATACTACACGAATTAATTTATTATGGATAATACGATATATATTTATTTTATGAAGGCTGATCGTCTTTAGCTTTTATTTGATGTTCTAGAAGTTACGATTTTTTTCATATTATTAAAGTGCAGCTTATTGTATTCATATTTTTGATATATTTAATTTAATTGTGCTTTGGGTGTCTGTTAGATAGAGTGAGAACGTTTTAAAGCAGTTGGTGTTGACAAGAAATGTATTGACGAAAAAGCTTCGTAGTATAAAAAGTGGTGAAGTAGATACACGTGAACAACTAAGAGACAATTAACATTTATAACAGAACCTCTCAAAGAATTCATAAATAGTTCTAAAAAAATTAAAAGAATGTCCATGAAAGAAGAAAGTAAAATCAAGACAGAATTTGAAAATAATAGAAGTTCAAGGCATGAAAACCCATCAGTCAAGATAGAGACAAGTACACCAAAGAAACTAGCAGAAGGAACAATATTTGATGATACCATCTTATTAAAAATGATGCTAATATTGTTAATGATGATGACGATGATTTTTACTCACAGACTTCCAATTCCGAAGATACTTATACTGACTTATCAGTCTTGGAAGGAAAAAATAAATTAGATACAAACTATGGTCAACATAAAGATTTAAATAGTGAATGGAAATTTGGTGATAGCAACCTCAAACTGAATGAAGATAAAATACAAGTTGGTTTCCAAATATGGGCTCTAACACCAGAGCTATTTTCCCTAATGTTTCGTAAAATACCAAAATAGTATGATAAATTTGAACTTGAAATCTATAAAAAGATTTTAATTACTACTAAAGTTTACATACAGAGTCATCATCGTTTTCTGACGGAGAACGATGTTATCAGAAAATTGTTTCTAGAAACTGAAATCGACAAACTAAATGACAATTTAATAATATGGCTTAGGGCATTAATATTCTAGAATGTTTAAATGCAAATTGATGTACTACAACGTGAAATAAATTAGATATAGAAGAGAGTTATAAAATTAAAAAAGACATTCTTAAAATGAAATCGTGTTTTGAAAGACATATTGAATTGAATTGATAATGAATAGATTGGAAAATTAACTAGATGATAGTATAAAAAGCTGGAAGGGCATCAAGTAGGCCACAACACTCCAAAAAATCTGGTAAACAACTCAATGTCAATGAAATTTTGTAAACCAACTCTATAAGCAATCTATAAAATTGACTGTGTATTGTAGAAATATAATGAGAGAAATGGATGATATTTGGTAAGCTGATTACTTGAAATTGGGGACTATAATACAGAAAATATAAATTATTGATTGTTGTAGGCTGTAATTGTCACATTCTCAAATTTTATATGGTAAGTATCGTTGAAAATAAAGGCTGCACTCTAAAAACCAAGGTAATGGAAAATATTTTTGAACTGGTACGAATACCAAAACCTTAAAAGCAGATGATGGTAAAGAATTTTTTAATAAACACTTTGGAAAATTCATTCACAAATATAGGATTTAACATAACTCAATATGACATCAATAGTACAATGATTTTATAGATTATTAAAAGAAATGATGTGAAAAGAATTTATCACTAGGTGTTCATATAAGTGGATTGATATATAAAGACTTATGTACTTAGTGTATAAAATAGAAAAGTTCAAGAAAAACTGCAAAATACAGTATACAGTAATTTGAAGACGATAAAATGTTTATATATAAAATTAAATAAATAAAAAATTGCAAAGGAAAAATCTAGTTTGTCTTGTTTTTGAATAATTGATTAAGAATGATAGGTCTTAGGAAAGATAATTAACTTAATGTATTGTAATTATCTAAATTAATGAAATATTGATAAAACTTAAGCATTCAAAATGAAGTAAAACACAGTGTTATTTTCAGCAACACATCATATTATCAGTTTTTATAGTAAAAGATGTACATTTTCCATTTTGAAAGCTCTAAGCAAAAAATTTTAAAATACGAATATGCGCCTATTAAAAAATATCTTCACTTTGTTTATTTCTATAGCTATCAGATCTTTAGAAAATATAAATAAACTAAAGAAATTGGACTTTGGTATCCATTCTTTAAGAATATAGATGTGTATAAATGAGTATCAAACAAATTTAGTGAATAAATATGGACTTCAACAAGAATCATACTGAAGCATGCATAAATTATAAAATGTAATGTAAACAGATATTACTTTATATCTGTATCTGTATGAGTATCAAATAAATTTACCGAAAAAATGAAAGCATGTCGAAGCATGTACATATAGTTAATAAAAATTCCTCACGTCATACAATTTTTGGAAATGAAATACATACATATGTACATCTGTATCTACTGTGTGCAAAATTCCAAAGAGTGAATTCGTAAATTCTAATAGTATAGATTTTTAATTAAAACACTCTTGCGTCACTATCGATAGAAGCATGCTAAGGCATGCATGCTAGCAAAAAAGTATGAATAAAGCTGTTGGATGATGATGATGAAAAGCTCTTTTTTAATAATGAATTCCCAGACAGCAATTGTATCTGGATCAATGCAACTCATGATTGTATTGTATAAGGTATGATTGATGGTGATGAGAACCTTTTTAAGCGAAAAATCATTACATCTGCATGCGATACAATCAAGCCTACGTTAACAAGAATTACTTCAAGGGGTCAACCAGTAAATCTCATGTTGAAACACTTGATTTAAAATTCCCGCAAACATAGATATTCCAATGTTTCTGACACTTTATGCAAATACTTATGGTGAATTGCTTGCTGGTGGAGGTAACTGAGTTCTTTGTGATCGATTTTCTAGAATAGTTGATTATTAACATGTATTTCCTTGTATATGAACTAATTTCCACATACATACATATATTTATCTATATGTATACTTTTAAAAAATATATATGTAAATGTTCTCTATTTCAAGAAGTAAATCTAAAGCTCCAAACACTTAGACGACAGCAGACTTCACAACTTCACGACTTCAAATGAAGTTGGCTTCAAATGCTGCCGTGTAGTCAGCTACATAATTATTTTGAAGGCAGCAGCAACACTGCCAGATACATATTTTACATAAATAAAATTAAAGTTACTGACTCAAAACGTACTAATATCACGTAAAAATGTAAAAACACATCAATTTATATCATAATTTTAATTTTGTAATGTTATTTTCTTTTAAATATTACGAAAAATTTTAAGCTCTTATTTCTTCCAATTTATATTTATAGTGGCAGCACTGCATTTGCTCTTTGCTGCTCACGAAAATAGAAATTAGTCTAAGTTGGCAGCAGCAGCAAATGCTGTTGTGTAGTCGTGCTGCTGTGATGTCGTCAAAATAATCGTTTTCATTTAAACACATTTATTTTATTTTTGACACTTTGCTGTCTGCTGCCTGCTGTCGTCTAAGTGTTTAGAACTTTAATGTTGTGACACATTAGAAGGAAAAATAAATAAAAGTGAAGAGTGACTGACTAACTTATACGTAAGTGTGCTAAGAGACACATAAAGCACAATTAAATTAAAGATCTCAAAAATATGAACACAACAAACTTTAATAAAATGAGAAAAAATCGTATCTTCTAGAACATCAAAGAAAAGCCAAAGGCGATCAGCCTGCATAAAATAAATATATATCGTATTAATGTTAACTTAGTATCAGTATCAAGCAACACAATTTGGACAATTAAATTTTTAAAATTTAATTATCCATAATTAATTAATTCCTGTAGTATACGCGGTTTCTGTAGTATACAGAAGAGAGACGGTAGATCTAAATTCTTAGAAAACAGCTTTGTTTTCTGTTGAAGCACTTTCAGGAAGAAAATTAGTTTGTTCGTTATGATTTAACTAATTTAAAAGTACTTTTAAATGCAGTCTCGTATCCATACGATGATCTTAATATAAAAATTTAGAATGAACACAATTCTATATTATATGTATCTAAGATTCCAACAAAGGCAGAACCTCAAGTGCATCTAAGTACATCAGAGTGTAAGATAAATAAAATTTAATTTGAAACAGCAAGCAAATACATCAGCTTACTTCATTCTTATTCATGATCGTATAATAAATTATATATGTTCACATCAAAGGACAAATTCTAAAAGTCTTATAAATGAAGCAATATGGAAAATAAACATAAACAATCGACTTCATCGTAAAATAAGTAGGATTGTTTTTATCAATTATGAAAATAATAATTTCATTACAAAACTCCCTTTTAAAAAAGTAAAATTAAGCAAACAGGCTAACAAAACAAAAAACTATGATCACCTAAGCTGGACTGCTGGATCAGCTTCATTTAAAAATTTTTATACATTTTTAAAAGGCAATGATATGTATACCCACTAAAAACTTCTACCGTTGACTAACAAACGTTGCATCAACTTTAAAAAAATGTAAATTAAATATAATTAATATTTCTATTATAGTTACTGTTACTATAGTGTATGTATCTTCGGGAATTCAGTTTTACTTGAAACAGAAAATTCTGACAAACTTTTAAGTAAATCCAGATAAAACTTAAAACAGCGTTTTTTAATTTCAAATAAAAAAAAATTTGAAGATATTTCACATCTATACACTACATCAGGCACAAGAACAAAAGAAATGACATGACGAAAAAACATTTATTCAAAGATTGAGTTAAAAACTTATTTGTATGTACATACATACATAGTACATGCAAACATAAAATCAATTTGTAGATATGTATGTATACATATGAGATTTCTTATCAATGCTCCAGTATTTATTAGATCTTAACAATCACACTTACATATCTACATTATGAAAATATATGAAGCATTAATTTGCATGATGATGCACCCAGGGAAATTATTCTGCTTAACCCTCGGAGGTATAACCAGGTCTGTGCAGACTTTTTGCATGTAAAAGTGAGCATAACTTTATTGTTTTTCACGTTAGAGACAAATCCTTCCATGACTTTGTGGAGCTACATTTTCTGGACAAAATAAGTAAAAATTTAGTCCGATTTTGGGTCCGGGTTCGGGTTAATCCATTTTTTCAAATATTTTGGTTCGAACGACATAACCAGGTCTGTGCAGACCTATGAATAATTTGCGTGGAATGAATGAGTGACAGTTGCTTAAAATCGTTTTTATTGGTATTTTGTAAGGAATATGTACATAAAATATACATATTGAATATAGCGCATGCAAAATATTGGTATATCACCAGAATTGGAAGTGCTTTTGTATTTGAATAGTATTCATTTATAATTTTCCGCAAATATCTAAAGTAGATAAGTGTTCCTCTGTTATTTCCATAAGCCAAACAGCTTTATTTAGTGAAAAACATTTATTTGTTTTTTTTTTCAAAAACAAACGGTGAATATTGCGTATAGACATTTATAATTTTCCACAAATAAGTGTTCCTTTCTTATTCCATAAACCAAACGCTTGAAGTGTAAATATACAGTTTTTTTAGTGAAGAACATTTATTTGATTTCTTTTACAAAAGCAAACGGTAAGTATTGCTATTTTTGTCTTTTTATAAATAACGCTTATAATATTTTTATGGTTACGTAGAGAAAAATGGCATCATCATTTACTACCAATGATATGATGGACGTTGTGAACCGCACTGCAAGATTTTTATGTTTACCAGGAGATGAAAGAAGTCAAATGGAAGAAAAGTTAGCATTGTGGTTAGCCGCTGATGATGAACAGCCCGAGGAAAGTGTTCCTTTCGAAGGTGACGATGAAACGGACCCAGAGTATGTGCCATTGTTAGATGAAGCGGCTTCCGATGCTGAAACAGAATTGTCTATTGAAACGGAGAGTCTGTATGACGACGATGATGACTTGGAAGAGTTTTATGAAGGTGCTGCAGCTGTCCTCGAAGGTCTTGAAGCCGTCAGTATGGAAGAGGAACCATGTGCGAATATATTGTACATTTCAAAGGATGGTAAGTTGTGGTCATGTGCTCCGCCGACCACTGGTAGATATCGAGCGCATAACTGTGTTACTGTTGGTCGTGAGGGTCCAGTTTCAGGAACTGTGAGAAACCCAATCTCCATATTTAAATCTTTTATAACAACTGAGATCGTCAGCATAATTGTTTGTGAAACAAATCGTAAGGCCCAGGAGATATACCGTAAATGGTCTGATCAGAATAATGAGCAGACCCCACGAATGTGGACAAAACCTGTGACGGAAAACGAGATATATGCTTTCATTGGCCTTACTTTATTTGCCGGCATATTTGGGTCAAACGATCAGCCTGCTCCTGAGATGTGGAGCAAGAACTGAAACCCTATATACAAGGCAACGATGTCTGCCATCCGATATAAACAGATTCTTAAGTACATACGATTTGATAATAGCAGCACAAGATCCGCTCGACTTGTAGAAAGTAAATCAGCCGCCATCGACGATGTTTGGAACATGCTCATGAGCAACTTGGAGCGTCGATATGTTCCGGGTGGGCAGATAACAGTTGATGAGCAATTGTTTCCTTACCGTGGCCGCACGCGCTTCACCCAATATATTCCGTCAAAACCAGCCAAATACGGTATAAAAATCTGGTGGGTGTGCGACTCCAACTCCAATTATCCACTGAAAGGAATAATCTATATTGGAAAACAAGCAAACGAAGCACGTGCGGCAAATCTAGGCGAGAACGTTGTTCTGAAATTGGGGGAAAAGTATTGTGGTTCTGGGCGAACAATATATGCGGATAATTTTTTTTCGTCATATGATTTAGCCACAATCTTGATGACAAAACGGTTGGCGTATGTAGGAACCATGCGAAAAAATAAAGCCTGCATTCCGAAGGAGATGTTGGATCCTAAAAGAGATGTATTGAGCACTTTATTCGCCTACCACAACAATAAGGTCGCACTATGCTCATACGTGCCAAAAAAGAAAAAAGCAGTGGTTCTCATCTCGACGGAGCATTACACTTCCATCGTAGACTCATCGAAATCAGCTCAAAAGCCGCTCCAAATATTGGATTATAATAAATAAATTGACAGAACAGTTGGTAATCCCTCACATGGAACAAAGGGCAACGAATCCAATTGTACGAGGCATGCAACACGTCAAACAATCAATGGCGTTATTCGATGTAGAGGTAATAATTTAATTTATTTATTCATTAAACTCTAATTCTAGGCAAATTGTTCGACTTTATTTATTTTCCAGGCAGCTCCAGGCCCAGGGATAAATGACCAACCAATCCATGCCGTATCCTCGTCAAGTCGGCCATCGTGCTCCCTTTGCTATAAATTGGATAAAAAGCAGCGAAAAACACGGTTTCATTGCATGTATTGTAAAAAGCCTGTATGTTTACAGCACTCACATGCCATTCACTCGTGCCTTGAATGCCGTACATAATAGATTTTTTAATAATTTTAATTAATAAAATAGCGTATACAGCTACCTAAGATATCTTTTAATGAGTTTTTATTGTTAATTTTGTATTTTTACTACCATAAAACACAATTATACATATATTTAGCATACCGGGATATGTATTTCCATACAAATCCCATGTAGGTCTGCGCAGACCTGGTTATACCGTTTAGCGCCAAAAAATCCCTATACCTCGGAGGGTTAAAAATAAGAATGCGTCACATTGACATCACGAAAAAAAATATGTATTCATAGATTGAGATAAACACTTATTTATATGTACATTAGACTGGCCCTTATTTATAGAAAATTCCTTCGATTTCCGATTGCTGGGCGAAAAAAGTTTCCTCTTGAAACCAAATGCTTAGCATTAAAATTTGGTAGCGATCGGAGAACGTTTGAGCCTGCCGCCCAAGGCTTAAAGTTTGAAAAATCGAAATATATGGGAAAAATCAATGTTTTTGTTGAAATACTTAAATTTTAATACATAAAACTAGTTTTAGTTGTTGATTTTTAATATTTAATTGAATTGCCAATTAAATTACCATTAATTGGCAATAATTAATATAATAATTAAATTGTCTGTAACCAAGATTGCATTTTTGATTTGCAGCTTGATAATATAAAGTCGGACGAACCATCAACCTTTGCCCAAATGGAACCAACCACATCAAAAGTGATTAGTCGTACGTCTGATAAAGTATTACGTCAAATATATTTGATTGACAATGTGACACATCAAATAAGTGGAGCTAAATTACCCTCCAATCGACAAGTATTGCAAGTCTATTTTTATAATATTCGATTCGCCAAATTATCGCAGAAAGAAAGTGCAAGATTGGCAGTGAACGCTGCATCCCTTTTTTGGCTACAAGTCCGCTTACCGATCCGTGATTTGTACAAATGTGCTGATAAATTGATAAAACTGTACAATGAATAGCGACGTGTTTCTAAAAAGTCGTCGAAAGGGAAAGCGAACAAAGATCAGGCAGAATTTCTCGAAAATTTGGACAATCTCTTCGACATTGCTCACAACAACGCGTTGCAGATGATTCGCATTGAAGATTATCGGGAATTTTTATTGAAACAAAGACAAAAAGGGCGCCCCGGATACATGATCGGAGTCGATATGCATTTATTCAGCCGTGAAAAGCGATCGCAGGAGCGAAGAGCAAGAGAAGAGTCACGAAAGCGAAAGCACGATGAGTCTCAAAACGTAGATATTGGTAAATATTTTTAATTTGCATTGTATAATACATATCAATTATTGGAATGAATGAATTCCTAACTTATTTTATGATTTCATTCAGCGATTGAAGAAAACAATAGTGCTAGTGAAAGCGATAATATTTCCGACGACAACAATCCAACAATGGACGTGGACGATTATGACACTCAACCAGGGGAAAGAAGAGGCCGCACGCAATTGATAACACCACGTCTTTCAGCCGCTCTGGATGATGCTAAGGTTTCCGATAGAAAAGCAATACATATAATAATGGCAGTGGCAGAACCCTTGCGTGTCAACGTTGATAAGCATGTTGTCAATCGAACGTCTCTCCAAAATTTACGAAGAAAGCACCGTGAAAAAGAATTTGAGAAGATTCAGGCCGAGTTCATCGAAGACGTAATTTACTTTACTTTTGGTTTAATTTTAATTATATATATATATATATTTTTTTCCGTAGATAAATAGTTCACAATCATTAGTTGTTCATTGGGATGGCAAATTAATGGAAGCAATAGTTGGTAAAAAAAAAGTTGAGCGAATCGCAATTCTCGTCAGTTATAAAGGCACCGCAAAATTTCTCAGTGCAGCAATTGTAGAACCCGCCACGGGAGAAAATATTGCGGGCGCTGTTCGTAATGCTTTAATTAGTTGGAATATCATTGATCGCGTTGGTGCGATGAGTTTCGACACTACTTCTTCAAACACTGGTCCTAACAATGGTGCAATCGCATTCTTACAACAATATTTACAGCGGAAATTAATCAAACTTCCATTTCGTCATCATATTTTCGAAATTGTCTTGAAAAGTGTTTTTGACTTGAAATACTCAGCGACCAGTGCACCCGAAGTTCCTATTTTCAATCGATTTGCGGAAGCTTGGGACAATCTCAATCAAACTTCATTCAAATGCGGTCTCGACGACGAAATTGTCCCTTCAAAAATAAGCGAAGAGGATTGTGATGAAGTCTAACATGTCTGCTATCAAAATTTACAAAAAGATCAAATTCGCACTGATTATAAAGAATTTCTACAACTCACAGTCACATTCCTTGGTGGAAACGGTGGCAATTTTCGGACGTGTAGTTCAACGTCCCATGCAAGATTTATGGGAAAAGCAATTTATTGCCTGAAAATATTTCTTTTTCGCGAACAATTCAAATGCACAGATAGACAATTGAGCGCGCTGCGAGATGTATGTATTTTTCTAGTTCGACTATATGTCAAAGTCTGGTATGGATGCCCAAATGCCATCACAGCTCCAAATCAAGATCTACAATTTGTAAAGGACTCGATCGCATACGCTGAAACAGATGCAGCAGTGTCCAACATAGTTCTATCAAAAATCAAAAACCATTTGTGGTATCTAGCACCAGAAAACGTTGCTTAAGCATTTTTTGATCCTTCCGTTTCAGATGAAGCAAAGCGCAAAATGATCAAATGTCTCCAATCAAGTGAACCGAACGTAAACCTATTGGAGAATCGTTGAATTGCAAACGTTGAAGTTTTACGTTCCAGTTCATTGAGCGATTTAGTATCATATAAAACAAAATATTTTTTCACTGCATTTGGTTTGTCTGCCTGTTTTTTGGAAAAAGATCCATGGTTATGGGAAGAAGATGATGACTATCAAGACGCTTTGGACTTTTGTCGTAATTTGTTCGTCGTAAACGATGCTGCCGAACGCGGCGTCAAATTCATGAAAGATTACAATCGAATCTTAACAAATGACGAAAATCAAAAACAATTGGTATTTCAGTTCGTCGAGTCCTATCGTCAGAAATTCCCTTCACATAAGAAATCCACACTCACTTAAATTTGCCTTTATTTAGTATTTTTCAGCTATAAAATTTTCTAACTTTGATATTTTTCATTAAATTTTGGATTTATAAAGCTCGTTGAAATGGTTATTTAATTGGCAATTCAATTAAATATTAAAAATCAACAACTAAAACTAGTTTTATGTATTAAAATTTAAGTATTTCAATAACAACATTGATTTTTCGCATATATTTCGATTTTTCAAACTTTAAGTCTTGGGCGGCAGGCTCAAACGTTCTCCGATCGCTACCAAATTTTAATGCTAAGCATTTGGTATCAGAAGGAAACTTTTTCCGCCCAGCAATCGGAAATCTATTTTTAGTGGCCAGTCTAATGTACATACATACATGCAAACATAAAATCAATTTGTAGATATGTATGTATACATATCAAATTTTTTATCACTGCTCAAGTATTTATTAGATCTTAACAATCACACTTACATATCAATGTATATTGAGATACCTAAAAACTAAAGAGTTTAATAAATTAATACTGTAAATTAATATTTTATCATATTGAAATAATAAATTTTAATATGACTAAACCTTCGTTAATGTTTTTTATTAATTCAACATGGTTTTTCTCTGGGTGGTCGGACGGCTTATCGTCCAGTCAAAGCAGACAGATATGCATAGTTAAATAAACAAAATCACCAATATAAACAAATTTCTCAAAGGTAGACTTTAACGCGAGACAAATTTAAGCATGAGAAAATATAAAGCAATCGTAAGTATAAAAACATACCAGGATTAGGGAAGTTCAGATATATGATAGTATTTTATAGTACCAAATATCGATATTGAAAACAACTTATTTCTACCTACATATAACTACCAGCGCGAGAAACTCATACACACAAGCACACACAAACACATAGCAGAATTCATCTAAGAAAAATCCAAGAAAATTTTATCAACACTCCGCCCTCAGAAATCAAGACCAGCCTGAAATCCTCACAGATACACATTCACAAATTCCTATTGTCATACATACATACATACATATACAATATATAAAATTAATCTCAACAACACAACACTCTCACCTACCTGAATTATGGATAGTCTTAAACATATAGATTCCCACGGCTACATATAACAAGAACATATCGCCTCTAATAAATCACAATCATTTTAAATTCTCACAGACATACATACATACACACAATCCATCTACCTCAACAAAATGCTCACCCACCTCAAATCACGACCAGCCTTAAACTCATACAGACAGACACACCCACAAATCCTTATGGCTACGCATTACCTCAAAAACCCTACCCACCCAAATCATAGTCAGCCTTATAGCCTGTTTTTGTAACATAAGCTTTTTTATATTGTACATCAAATAACTAATGAATTGAACTTTTGGTTTTTGTTTATTTTATTTTGAGTAAAACGAATTTTTTGAATTTTTACAATTAAAATTTAAAATAATGGATGTTTTTTACCAAGAAAATTTAAATATTTTTCAGCATAAAAAAAACTAATCCTTGGCAATTTAAAGTGTTGGTCCAATCAACTCAATTACCACCTCCGAAAGTTTTGATTTCGACATGTATGAAATACATTCCTTTCCGGCACAAAACTGGTAACCACCAGTTGCGAGAAATATTAGGAATGTTGTCACTTTAATTATAGCGAGAACGCTATTGATTCTACTGTTTTGCTTCATTGCAGATTCCAGCAGTATTCGAAAAAATTCCTTGTTGGAAGTGGTATATAATTTCATTTATTGAACTTACTGCTCGTGTGGAAACTGTAGCAAATTTGCTGTGTCTCGCAATCTTCTGCGTTATCTCGGTCGCTATAAAAAAATCCAAGTGCAACGGATCAAATCATTGTTTTTTCTATAAACGCGTATTTTTTGTGTACTTTAAACAAACAATTTTTGAAAACTTTAATTTTTAATTATTTTTACAATTGATTGATAGGGTTGCTTCCTTTTCATTTTTAAAGAATCTTTTAATTTTCTATGAAAAAAGCTCTAAGAATTACAACTAAATACATAATTAATGGAAACATTGTTCTAAGACGTTTAATTACAAACAAAAAGAGCTTTTATTTTCAAACGAAAAAAGAAAATGAACTCAATTTCCAACTCGATCTTTTGCCTAATAATCGCTCGCCTTCTAACGTAAGGCAGTTCGATGAACAGGCTGTTAAACTCCTACATACATACAAACATACAGATTCCACCGGTTACATATTACTTAAATACCTGTTCCATGTATATGAACTAATTTTTACATACATACATATATTTATGTGTATGTATACTTTTAAAAATTATATATGTAAATGTTCTCTATTTCAAGTAGTAAAATCTAAAATTAGTGACACATTAGAAGGAAAAATAAATAAAAAAAAGAGTGATTGACTAACTTATACGTACAGTCTGCTAACAGACACACAAAGCACAATTAAATTAAAGATATCAAAAATATGAATACAATAAGCTGCACTTTAATAATATGAAAAAAATCGTAACTTCTAGAACATCAAATAAAAGCTAAAGACGATCAGCCTTCATAAAATAAATATATATCGTATTATCCATAATTAATTAATTCGTGTAGTATACGCGGTTCCTGTATACTACAGAAACCGTCAAGAGAGTAGATTTAAATTTTTAGAAAACGACTTTGTATTCTGTTGATCGCTATTCAAAAAGAATATGAATATTAGAATATTATGATTTAACTAATTTAAAAGTACATTCATATTTATACTTCTAATCGCCAAACCGAAAAAAAATCGCCAAAACCTGAAGAAAATCGCAAAAAATTAAAAAAAAAAAGCCAAATCAAATAAAATCGACAAAATTAAAAAAAAATTCTAGCACTAAAATAAATCGCCAAATTCGAAAAAATCGTTTAAATGAAAAAAAATCGCCAATATGAAAAAAACTCCAAAAACCGAAAAAAATCGCCAAAACGCGAAAAATGCGCTAAAACCAAAATAATTGTTTATGTGAAAAAAAATTGCCAAAATGAAAAAAAAAATCACCAAAATGAAAAAAAATCGCCAAATTAAAAAAAAAATCGCCAAAACGAAATAAATCGCCAAAATTTAAAATAAACGCCAAAAACTGAAAAAAAATCGCCAAATCAAAAAAAAATCACCTATATGAAAACAGTTTTGTATTTGATTTATACTTGTGATATGCCACTGAGCAGTAATATCCATACATCTACGTTTGCCGATGATACAGCCTGCCTTAGTATGCACGAAAATCCTCATGAGGCTTCCCGATATCTACAAGAACATATTAGTCAACTGGAACTATGGTTAAAATTATGGAGAATTAAGGTAAACGAGCAAAAGTGTGTTCAGGTAACATTTACCCTGCGAAGAGATACTTGTTCCCCAATTCGAATCAACAATCAAGTTATTCCTCAGCATTCACATGTAAAATACCTTGGTATACACCTTGATCGACGACTTACATGGAAACACCATATTGACTCAAAGCTAGTACAAATGAAACTTAAAATAATTCAGATATATTGGCTGATTGGTCGAAATTCAATACTCAGCCTAGACTGCAAACTCTTATTATACAAGTCGCTTTGAAGCCAATATGGTGCTACGGAATTCAGTTATGGGGCACTGCTTCAGCTTCTAACGTCGAGAGAATCCAACGAAGGCAAAACAAAATTTTACGTTTGATAACATCGGCTCCATGGTACATCAAAAACTCAAATCTACATCGTGATTTGAATATGCCACAAGTGATTGAAGAAATAGCAAAATATGCAGGCAAATATTTAACAAAACTCGAGTCACATCCTAATCCGCTTGCTCGTATTATCTTGAATTTTACTGGCCACATCCGCTTGAAAAAGAAGGACACAAGGGCTCTTATACTCAACACTCCAGATGGGACTGCTTGAAAATATTTTTTTTTCTTTTTTTTTGATTATCACTACTTATGTATTATTTATAACTATCACTAAGTTTATGTCCGACAGTGGTCGGGCCTAATACTTATATTTTAGATTTAAGATTTGAATACTTATTGTTAGTTCATAATTGAAGATACAATAAATAAATAAATGTATTAAAAAAAAAAAAAAAACCTATATGAAAAAAACGCCAAAATTAACAAAAATCGCCAATATACAAAAATCGGCAAAATAAAAAAAATGCCAAAATAATAAAAATTGCCAAAATTAAAAAAACTTCAAAACCCAAAAAAAATCGCCAAAACTTGAAAAAAAAGTGCGAAAACTCAGAAAGCGCAAATAAATTCAAAAAACCCCCAAACTAAAAAAAACGCTTAAAACCGAAAAAAACCAAAAACGAGAAAATTCCAAAACTATAGTTTATATTGTTCGTATTGAATTACATATCTCGTTCCCGAACGGAACCCTTCGTGCGCGGGTCAAAATCGCACTTCACTGAATTTATTTTAATTTTAAATAAAAACAAATTGAAGATATTTCACATCTATACACACCAACATCAGCAACAACAACAACAAGAACAACAACAAGAACAAAAGACATGACATGACGAAAAAAAATATGTATTCATAGATTGAGATAAACACTTATTTATATGTACATACATACATACATGCAAACATAAAATCATTTTGTAGATATGTATGTATACATATCAAATTTTTTATCAATGCTCAAGTATTTATTACCCAGTAAAAAATATGATCATCCAAAGAGTAATCTTGGAGCGCTCCTTTGCGAGTAATGGATTACTCCATAAAACTCCGGGTCTCATTGGATTTTTAACACAGCATGTCCGCAGAAACGAGTACTCCTTTTAAGCTCCTTATGGAGTACTCCCTTTGATCTTGAAAATGACGAAAGAGGGAGTATTCGCTTTTGTCTCCTAAAAGAGCATAAAGGGAGTAATCGTTTTTTTCTCCTAAAAAGAGCATAAAGGGAGTAAAAATTCATATAACATACAAATTTGTTTATTTTTTCAATTTCATTTTCAACTAGTCGTCTTAAATGACGCTTAGAAACTAAACTGACTAAATAGAAAAACAAAACGAAAACAACAATTAACAGTTATATCAATGAAAAAAAAAATGAACTGATACATCCCTCATTGATCCATTTGGAGTATTAAGCGAGGCATAAACAACAAAACAAAAAAAAGTTTCGATAGCTCGCTTATTACTCTAAATGGATGAACAAGTCATTACTCCTTTGTTGCTCGATTATGGATTAATCCATATATTTTTTACTGGGTAGATCTTAACAATCACACTTACATATCAACATCATGAACATATATTAAGCATAAATTCGCATGACCTACACTCAAGGAAATTATGCTGCTTAAAAGTAAGAATGCGTCACATTAATTCAATAATTTTCTATATAATAGAAAATGTATGTTGAGATACCTCAAAACTAATGAGTTTAATAAATGAATACTATAAATTAATATTTTTTCAATATATATAATTCACTGATTTTAAGTTGGTTTTTTTCTGTGTGTAGAAAAGTCGTCCAGTCAAAGAAGGTGGATGTAGTTACATAAACAAAATCTGTAATATAAACAAATTTCGCAAAGGCAGACTTTAACGCGAGACAAATTTAAGCAAGAGAAAATATAAAGCAATCGTAAGTATAAAACCATACTAGGATTAGGGAAGTTCAGATATATGATAGTATTTTGTAGTACCAAATGTCGATATTGAAAACAAGGTATTTCTATCTATATATAAATACCAGCACGAGAAACTCATATACACACGCACACACACAAACACACACGTAGCAGAATTCATCTAAGAAAATTCTAACAAAACTTCGCCCTCACAAATCAAGACCAGCATGAAATCCTCACAGATATACATTCACAAATTCATATGATCATACATATATACATACATATACAGTATATAAAATTAATCTCAAACACAGAACACTCTCACCTACCTGAATTATGGATAGTCTTAAACTCCCACATCCATATATATGTATATACATATAGATTCCCATGGCTACATATAACAAGAACATATTGCCTCTAATAAATCACAATCATCTTAAATTCTCACAGCCCTACATTCATACACACAATCAATCTATCTCAACAAAATCCTCACCCACCTCAAATCACGAGCAGCCTTAAACTCCTACAGACAAACACACCTACAAATCCCTATGGCTACATATTACGTCAACAACCCTACCCACCCAAATCACTATCAGACTGAAACTCCTACATACATACAAGCATACAGATTCCTCCGGTTACATATTACTAGAATACCTTGCCCCTCATAAATTGCGATCAGCCTTAAGCTCCTACAGAAATATATACATTCCAACTTCTAGAGAAATACACACACACACATATACAGACGATCCATCTACTTCCACAACACACCCCAAGCCCCCCCTCAACCAAAAACCATGATCAGCATTAAATTCGCAAAGGCATACATACATACATTTAATCGATCTACCTAAACTGCACCCCCGCCCCTGCTTATCAAAGCCTCGCTTAAATTCCTGCAGACAGATACATCCACAAACTCCTACGGTTACATATTACAACACCTAAAAATACCCATCCACACAAATCACAGTCTACCAACACCTATATTAGCATTAGAAAAAATAACTTTCACGTTTTCCCGTCGGCATAAGGACAAATAATTTCCATGATTTTCCCATCGGCATTAGGAAAAATCATTTCCATGATTTTCCTTCCGTATTAGGAAAAAATAATAATCATGTTTTGCCGTCGGCATATACACACATAAAAACCTCAAAACTATGAATAACCTTAATACATTCACACAAAATATTCCACACAAAAATTCCCACGGTCAGGCGGACAGTCAGAGAGACAGACAGACATACACTTAATGTAAACAAAAAACTCTTAATGTAAACAAAAAACTGCTAATGTAAACAAAAAACATCAAAGCGCCGCTGAAAACACAAATTTCCAAGAACTTAACAATTTCAGCAACAATTTAACAATTTCAGCCACAATTTAACAATTTCAGCCAACAATTTTGCAAGTTTAATTGCCACCGGATTGGTAGTTCCCTACTACTGCTTCTTTTTTTGCTGGGAAGATAATATAAGACAATCGTACATAAAAGCAACTTAACAAATAATTAATATAGAGAAAATTTAAAAATTATTGGTATTTTGTATTATTTTAATACAATAAAAACTGTTAAATAATTTTAACACTTTTTTAACTTTAAACTTGTGTTCTGGCAAATTAATTTTTTCGAGTCATGGTGTTGTTTGAGCAAATGAACGATATGTTCTAAACATATAATAAAAAACAAAAAACCGAGTTTAGTACTATTGGGGTCGAAAAAGTACAATTGTAAAAGCTAATTGGTACGAAATGAATTTTCTCATTTATCATCCCTTATACATACATATACATTTGGCTGGATCAAAAGAGCCAGATTCGATGCTAATCTAGTTAAAAACAGCTTCAGCAAATTTTAACCTTAGAACCGATGTTTTCCTTTAAAGTGCAGTTTTTCCCGTCTATGGTAGGTCGAAAGTTAAAAAAGTATTTAAAAAAACTGCATTCTAAAGCCAAAGAAGTAGACTTTTTTGTTGACTATGGTTATGGGCCAATATATTTAACGAAACTCTAGATTTTTTTACGTATCCACTATCATTAAGGGATGTAGACTTATGTGTCGTTAAAGATTTAGACCAGAAAAAATTTGAAATGGAGCTAAATATTTTAAGTGTATTCTTACCAAATACCAAAATGAAACAGTTGCTATTACTCTTTTACATAAAGAACTTAATGTACATTAATATAAAAATAAATAAAAACGAAAATAAATAAAAAAGAAAATAATAAAAATAATATAATAATGTAAACCGTAACGTTGGCAAACCTATTTGGTTTCTTGAGTAAAAGTGATTTGCCAGTGCCACAATTTTTGTACGATTGGCAATTTCTGCCTGGGTTCGTCCTTGGACTGGTGTGTCAGAAATGGTCCGAATAAAATTGGTATTGAAAATCAGCAAAATCGAGCAGACGGTTTCAGAGCTGAAAAACTCAAACTTTATTTTCCCATACAAAATAACTACCGAAAACTAGTTTTTATTACTTTTTTATTAATATAACTTATTTTATACTTCAGTATGAACAAAATTGATAGTTCTAATTTGAAAAAAAATTAAACAAATTAAAAAGACGTTTAATTTGTTTAACTTTTTTCTTATAATTAAACATATGTATTTCATGTTTTAAGAAGAAGACTATTTTCTCAGGAAACGTAAGAGGTACGGATCTGAAATTTAGACAGACTTTTTAGAACTTTGGTCGCTACAACATCAAATATATGAAAGTTAAAAACTAAAGGGTGTTCCAAGACGAGTAACGGAAAATGTTTAAATCCCATCTAATACAGGGTGTTTTTTAAGAGGTATAGAACTTCGAATTGAAATAAAACACAAGAAAATCGTTTTAATGTCCATCAATTTGGCTTTATTGGAAGGATAATTTTATGCCATTAATGTTTAAATATGTCTTCGGGCATGTGGCCGCCGCGGCTGGCTCGAATAAAGCCAATTCTACAGGTCCAATTTTCAACCACTTTTTCGAGCATATGGGGCCGTATGTTGGCAATAACGCCACGAATGTTGGCTTCCAAGTCCCCTAACGTTTCTGGTTTGTTGGCGTAGACGAGCGACTTCACATATCCCCAAAGAAAATAATCCAATGGTGTCACACGATCTTGGTGGCCAATTGACAGGTCCATTCCGCGAAATTATGCACTCATCGAATGTCTCCTTCAATAAATCGATTGTGACGTACGCTGTGTGGCATGTAGCGCCGTCTTGTTGGAACCACAACTCATCCACATTCATGCCATCCAAATCAGGAACAAAATAGTTGGTTATCATGGCTCTATACCGGTCTCCGATGGCGAATCGATTCATTCGGGTCCTCTTCAACACTTTGCTCTACAGCGGCAATTGTTTCTTCGGTGCGCACTGTTCGACGTCTCTGCGGATGCGTATTATCACATAGAGTAAACGTAGTGCGAAAACGATCCATGGTTAACCGAATTACTTACTCTGATGGACGATTATGTCGACCATAAAATGGACGGAGCTTGCGGTAAACTTCGCGAACTGAACCATTATTTTCGAAATAAATTTGCACGATTTGCAAGCGTTGTTCTTTTGTCAACTTGTTCATGATGAAATGGCAAACCAAACTAAATATTAATCACTTGACAGCTGACAAAATGGCCGCCAGTTAAAAAAGTGATGCCAACTTAAAGTTCTATACCTCAATAAAAAACACCCAATATATATACAATTGTATGTACATATGTGTATAGACACTTGAAATTTTTAAAATTTGTGTATTTTTATACAGATTACAACAATTAATACTAAAATTTATAAGAATTAAAACTAAAGAGTGTTCTATCAGTTTATGTAATATTGGCTATGTAATTTTGACAACTTGCTGTATCTTGGAAACCGTAAGAGGCAAATGCTTAAAATTTTCAAAAACGGTAATACCGAAAAATCACAAAATTATAAAATCGCCAAACTGAAAAAAATCGCCAAAACCCAAAAAAAAACCCATAAACCCTAATATCGCTAAAACTAGAAAAAAGCACAAAAACTTAAAAAAACACCAAATAAAAAAACCAAAGACCTAAACAAATAGCTACAACGAGAAACAAGCAATAACACTAAAAAAACACCATATTAAAAAAACGCCAAAACCCGAAAAAAATCACCAAAAACGAAAAAAGCACCAAATTGTAAAAAAATCCAGCAATAAAATAAATCGCCAAACTGAAAAAAAAATTGCTTAAATGAAAAAAAGTCACAAAAATAAACGCAATAAATTAAAAAAATCGTCAAAACGATTCTAGCTCTAAGATATATTGCAAAAACAAAAAAAATACACTAAAATGAAAAAAATCGCCTAAGAAAAAAACGCATAAAATAAAAAAAAAATACCTAAAACGAGCAAAAAGCACAAAAACTAGAAAATAACCAAATTAAAATAAATGCCAAAAACCAAAAATATCACAAAAACGAAAAAAGCACCAAATTGGAAAGAAATCTAGCACTGAAATAAATCTCCAAAATGAAAACTATCCTAAAATGAAAAATATGACCAAAATGTCAAAAAAAATCGCCAAAATTAAAATAGACGTAAAAACGAGAAAAAAGCACCAAAACTAAAACAATCGCCATATTAAAAGAAATGCCAATAACCTAAAAAAATTGCTAAAACGAAAAAAAAACAACAAAAAAAAGCACCAAATTAAAAAAAACGCCAAAAACTCAAAACTAAAAAAACCGAACCGAAACCGAAAAAACCCCAAAAACGAAAAAAAGCCAAAATTATATTTATTATATATTATAGGCTAAAGTTCATATAGTATTACATATCTAGTGTCCGTACGGGACCCTTCGTGCGCAAGTCAGAGTCGCACCTTACTTGATTTATTTTTAGTAAATGGAGATGGAAATAAAATTTATCGCTAAAGTACAGTTCTAACTATAAAGTTAATAAAAGAACACGCTCCGTTTCATTTCCCTGAAACGGTTCCTTTTTGGTCAACAAATGCGAAAAATTCTTTAGCAATAAACGTTTACACAATAGGTTCAATTACGAGTGTCGTATTTCGATTACGACGACGACGCTTTTGTACTAGATTAAAGACAACATGTCGCAATGTTCTTTAGTCTAGTACAAAATATGCATATGAACTTTTATCCAAACACCGAAGTATAAAGAGATAAACCGGTTCTTTTTTAATTATGCACTAGTTATTCTCCAGAAGAATTGTCTAAACTTTATGTTGTGTAGATGTATAGGGGGTCAATTTCGTGAATTGAATGAGAAAAAATCAAAATACTAAAATTCATCATCAAAAGCAGCCAAGTGAAGAGCTCCATCTAGAAATACAAGTAACAATATAATCAGAAGACAGTAATAAAGAAAATGGCTTTAACATTAGGTAAAAGTTTACATCAGTTCTCGTTGTACCTTCATAGTGAACTAACGTCATAGCGGAGTTTTTTTTACATACATACTAAACAAAAAAAATCATATAAAAAAAAATATTCCTAATACATATTATTAAGTATGATAAATAAGCTTTAATTGCTTTGTTAATATTTTTTGGCATAGTCATAAATAACAAAAACAAAAAAACCGTAATAAAAAAAAACAAACAAACAAGCAAACAAAAGTGACCTTGAGGAATACTCTATATGAGTACCTCAAAACAAATAAATGTGAAGTGAGTTATAACGGCAGAAATGCCTATTTTACTGTGAGTTCTGATGCTCATAATGATAACAATAAAAATAAAAAACCTGATGATAGACTTACTGTGAGTTCGGAAGCTCTTAATAAAAATAAAAAATCTGATGATAAACTTTTTCTAACAACAAATTCACTTTTTCGACAGCGATCAACTTCGCTTTGTCCAATGCCTACTAGTGATTCTTTAACATTACAGTTGCCTAGTACTTCGGCACTTGAGCCATTGAAATCATTCGCTTCGGGCTGTTCATCACCTAACCCAGTTATCACTACAGATAACAGTAGCTCAAAATCAAAGGTACAAGTCGGAATGGACAGATATATAACCGTGGTAAGGCGTGGGCGAAGCCCGAATTTTTCTAAAATTTCATCTTTTCCAAAGATGTCTGGGGAAAACAGCGCATCATCCACGAATCGCCAAAATCGTTTTTCATTATTGCAAGACGATAACGACAAGACCGCTTCATCATCTCAGAAGTCTTTTAAGCCACCACCTATATATGTGAGGGGAAAAAATTCCAACGCGCTTCTAACAAAACTACTGTCGACCATTGGTGAAAATACTTTTCACGTAATTCCAATTAAACGAGGTAATATTGATGAAACTAAAATCCAAATATACGATGAAAACAATTTCCGAAAAATTGTAAGTGATTTTGAAAAAAATAAAACAAACTTTTACACATACCAACTTAAGAGTGCTAAAGGCCTACAGATAGTACTAAAGGGCATAGATTCATATGTTGAGCCCGAAGAAGTAAAATGTGCACTTCTAGACCAAGGATTTAAGGTAAAAAATGTTACTAATATAATTAACAGAGAAAGGGTCGCCCAACCCCTATTTCACATTGAACTGGAGCCGAATGACATACAATTGAAAAAAATGAAACCCATCCAATTTAAAGCGTAAAGTTTCTGTTACACCGAAAAATTACAGTTGAAGAGCCACGTAAGCGTTCAGGTCCTGTGCAGTGCCATAATTGCCAAGAATATGGCCATACAAAAACTTACTGCAATTTACCTACAGTTTGTGTTATCTGCGGTGAATTGCACGGTACTGCTGGTTGTACTAAGCCTAAAGATCTAGCAGAAAAAAAATGTAGTAATTGTGGAGGTAATCGCACCGCTAACTATAGAGGATGCCCTGTACATTATTTTGTTAAACACACTATGAGTCAAAAATTTAATTAGCTGCAACCCAACCATTAAACGCGTTCTCCGCTTCTTTTGCTCAAGTGAGTCAACGAGTTACTTCACGTGTATCGTATGCCGATACTGCTAAGGCTAGTTCTAGTCCCTCACAAAATGTTTCACCGCAAAATAATTCAGCGAATCCAAACTCAGGCTTTAACTTTAGTCGCCTTGAAGCTACTATTGAGAATCTGGTGCTAACTATAAACAACTTTACAACAAATATGACTAGCATGATGCAAGAAATGCTGCGAATGCAGAATACACTGCTTCAAGCATTAGTAAACAAACAATGAACATGTTAAAAATATGTTTCTGGAACGCAAGCGGCATTCGCCAGCATAAAAATGAACTTGAGCACTTCCTCATGGAAAAAAATATTGATATAATGTTGGTCTCTGAGACTCATTTGACTTCAATGAGCTTATTTAAAATAAATGGTTACATTCTATATGATTCAAAGGACCCGAGGGGGAGAGCATGTGGTGGGTCAGCAATTCTAATTAAGTCAAGACTCAAACACTATGTCCTTGATAACATTTGTGAAGAACATCTACAAGCAACAAATATTTGTGTCGAAAATTTTGTTCTAATTTCGTGATATCATCAATTTACTCAGATTCGCAATTACTGAGGATCAATTCGAGGAATTCTACAAATCTCTTGGCGCTTGTTTTGTAGCAGCTGGGGACTACAATGCAAAACATACGTTCTGGGGTTCGCGTCTTATTACACCTAGAGGTCGGGCATTGTTCAACACAATTTCAAAAATGGGCTTGGACGTCATTTCAAGCCCACTTACTGGCCTACGGACATACAAAAAATTCCGGATGTTATAGATTTTGTAGTCATGAAAAATATCGCTAGGGAATTAATTCATGTTGAAGCTTCTGTAGATCTCTCCTCCGATCACTCTCCCACGATTGTTACAATTTGTAGCCCACTAAGAAGTGACTTCCCTGTCCCACATGTAAAGATGATCAACCGTGTCAATTGGCTGGGGTTCAAAAAATACCTCAGTAGCCATTGTACGGAAAATATTAACCTAAGAACACCAGGTGATATTGAATCTAACATTGAAAATCTTAACGAAAATATAAAACAGGCTGCTGAACATGCCACTACTTCCTATCCGCAGACTGGGTTTAATAGAATTTATTCTACGGACATTGAACGTCTTTTACGGGAAAAAAGGACAGCTAGAAGGGAATGGCAACAGCACAGATCACCCAAAAATAAAATTAGATTTAAAGAGTGCACTAGACGACTCCAAGAGCTGCTGGCATATGAAAAAACTGTATGTCTTAAAACTTATCTGGAAAATCTTGATGCCCCACCTTTTGAATATAGACCACCTCTGCGCACTTCTACCGGAGGTTGGGCCAGAAGCGATACTGAAAAAGGGTAACATATTTGTTGAGCATTTAAAATCCGTATTTACCCCAAACACATGTACTGATCTTGTTGATTTACCAAGTGTAGTTGCGCTACCCCCTCGACCCATAAAATTTAAGACGCATGATGTTCAGAAACTAATTGCTGAACTCAACCCCAAGAAAGCTCCAGGTATTGATGGAATAAGTAACAATATGCTGATAAACTTGCCCCATATTGCAATTAGAATCCTGTTATTTATTTTTAACGCCATTTTACGACTGGAGTATTATCCACAAAGCTGGAAGCTTGCGAAGGTCAAAATGATTCCAAAGACCTTACCAAGGCTGAGTCATACAGGCCAATAAGTCTGCTATCAACAATGTCAAAACTCTTTGAAAAGCTGCTCATGACAAAATTGTCCCCAATTTTAACTGATAGTGGATGCATCCCAGACCATCAATTTGGTTTTAGAAGTCAGCATAGCACCATTGAACAAACTCATAGATTGGTTCAATTTATAAGAAAAACATTTGAGGAAAAGAAGTATTGTTCTGCCCATTTTTTTGACGTTTCTCAGGCATTTGATAAAATGTGGCACGAAGGTCTAATTTTAAAACTAAAATCATATCTACCAATAAATTTAGTGAATTTATTAGAAAGTTACATTACTACCCGGAAGTTCACGGTTGTGGAAGGAGAATTCTTGAGTGTGCCCGAATCTATATCATCCGGTGTGCCACAGGGTAGCATACTGGGGCCAGTTTTGTATTTGATCTATACTTGTGATATGCCTTTGAGCAGCAATGTCCATAAATCTACGTTTGCCGATGATACAGCCTGCCTGAGTATGCATGAAAACCCTCACGAGGCTTCCCGACATCTGCAAGAACATATTACACAATTGGAAATTTGGTTGAACTTATGGAGAATTAAGGTTAATGAACAAAAGTGTGTCCATATAACATTTACCTTACAAAGAGATAATTGTTCCCCCATTCGGATTAGTAATCAAGTTGTTCCTCAACATTCACATGTGAAATATCTTGGTGTACACCTCGATCGACGGCTTACATGGAAACATCACATTGACTATAAGTTAACTCAAACGACATGAAATGATTGGCAGAAATTCAACACTCAGCCTAGACTGCAAACTTTTAATATACAAGTCGCTTTTAAAGCCAATATGGTGTTACGGTATCCAGTTATGGGGCACTGCTTCTGCTTCCAATGTAGAGAGAATTCAACGAAGACAAAACAAAATTTTAAGGTTAATAACATCTGCTCCATGGTACATTAAGAATTCATGATGCTGCTAAGGCTAGTTCTATTCCCACACAAAATGTTTCACCTCCAAATAATTCAACGAATGCAAATTCCAGCTTTAACTTTAGTCGCCTGGAAGCTACTATTGAGAATCTGGTGCTAACTATAAACAACTTTACAACAAATATGACTACCATGATGCAAAAAATGCTGAGAATGCAGAATACTCTGCTTCAAGCATGAATTAACAAGCCATGAACACGTTAAAAATATGTTTCTGGAACGCAAACGGCATTCGCCAACATAAAAATGAACTTGAGCACTTCCTTACGGGAAAAAATATTGATATAATGTTGGTCTCTGAGACACATTTGACTTCGAGAAGCTTTTTCAAAATAAATGGCTACACTATGCATGATAGAAAGGGCCCTAGAGGGAGAGCATGCGGTGGATCTGCAATTCTAATTAAGTCAAGACTCAAGCACTATATCCTTGACAACGTTAGTGAAGAATATATGAAAGCTACGAATATTTTTGTAAAAAATTTTTGTTCTAATTTCGTGATATCATCAATTTACTTACCTCCAAGATTTTCAGTTACCCAAGATCAGTATGAGAAGTTCTACAAATCGCTTGGATCTTGTTTCGTGGCAGCTGGTGACTATAATGCAAAGCATACGAACTGGGGGTCGCGCCTTGTAACACCTAGAGGTCGAGCTTTGTTTAATACAATTTCCAAAATGGGCTTAGATGTTATTTCGAGTGGGGAGCATACTTATTGGCCTACTGACGTACGAAAAATTTCGGATGTTATTGATTTTGGCGTAATGAAAAATATTTCCAGGGATTTAATTAATATTGAAACTTCTCTAGATCTCTCCTCCGATCACTCCCCCACTATCGTTACAATTTGTAACCCACTAAGAAGTGACTTACCTCACCCATATATGAAGATGACCAATCGTGTTAATTGGCTGGGATTCAAAAAATATCTTAGTAGTCATTGCACGGAAAATATTGCGTTAAGAACACCCAATGTCATTGAAACTACCATTGCCAATCTTAACGAAATTATTAAACAGGCTGCTGAACATGCCACTACCTCCCATCAGCAGTCTGGGTTTAATAAAATTTATTCCAGGGATATTGAACATCTCGTATGTGAAAAAAGAAGAGCTAGAAGGGAATGGCAACAGCACAAATCACCCCAACTTAAACTCAGACTTAAAGAATGTTCTAAACGACTTCAAGAGTTGCTTGCATCTCTTAAAAATTATTTGGAAGGTCTTGATGTCACACCGACATCTAATTACTCTTTGTGGCGCGCTGCTAGAAAGCTTAAAACACCCGTTGAGTTTAAGCCACCTCTGCGCACATCTACCGGAGATTGGGCAAGAAGCGATACGGTAAAATGTAAAATATTTGCTGAGCATTTAAAATCCTTATTTACCCCAAATACATGCACTGGTGTTGCTGATTTGCCGAGTGTAGTTGCTCTACCTCCTCGAGCCTTAAAGTTTAAGATGCGTGATGTACATAAAGTAATTGCTGAACTCAAGCCAAACAAAGCTCCAGGTATTGATGGAATTAGTAACAAGATGCTGATGAACTTGCCGCATATTGCAATAAGAATCTTGCTGTTTATTTCTAATGCCATATTACGACTGGAGTATTATCCACAACTCTGGAAGCTTGCAAAAATCAAAATGATTCCAAAGCCGGGCAAAGATCTTACTAAAGCTGAGTCATATAGGCCAATAAGTTTGCTGTCAACTATGTCAAAACTCTTCGTAAAGTTGCTCATGACAAAATTGTCCCCAATTTTAACTGATAGTGGGTGCATCCCAGACCATCAATTTGGTTTTAGAAGTCAGCATAGCACCATTGAACAAACTCATAGATTGGTTCAATTTATAAGAAAAACATTTGAGGAAACGAAGTTTTGTTCTGCCCATTTTTTTGACGTTTCTCAGGCATTTGATAAAATGTGGCACGAAGGTCTAATTTTAAAATTAAAATCATATCTACCAATAAATTTAGTGAATTTATTAGAAAGTTACATTACTAGCTGGAAGTTCACGGTTGTGGAGGGAGAATTCTTGAGTCTTCCGAATCTATATCATCCGGTGTGCCACAGGGTAGCATACTGGGGCCAGTTTTGTATTTGATCTATACTTGTGATATGCCTTTGAGCACTAATGTCCATACATCTACGTTTGCCGATGATACAGCCTGCCTGAGTATGCAAGAAAACCCTCATGAGGCTTCCCGATATCTGCAAGAACATATTACACAATTGGAAATGTGGTTGAACTTATGGAGAATTAAGGTAAATGAACAAAAATGTGTCCATATAACGTTTACCCTAAGAAGAGATACTTGTCCCCCAATTCGAATCAATAATCAAAATATTCCTCAACATTCCCAAGTGATATACCTTGGTATACACCTTGATCGAAGGCTTACATGGAAACATCATATTGACTTTAAGCTAACTCAGATGAAACTTAAGTTATCTCAAATACACTGGTTGATTGGCAGAAATTCAACACTTAGCCTGGACTGTAAACTTTTATTATACAAGTCGCTTTTAAAGCCAATATGGTGTTACGGTATCCAGTTATGGGGCACTGCTTCAGCCTCCAATGTAGAGAGAATCCAGCGAAAGCAAAACAAAATTTTACGGTTAATAACATCGGCTCCATAGTACATCAAAAATTCTAATATACATCGTGATTTAAATATGCCACTAGTGATTGAAGAAATTGCAAGATACGCAGGCAAATTCTTAACAAAACTCGAGTCACATCCGAATCCGCTTGCTCGTAATATTTTAAACTTTACTGGACACATCCGCCTAAAAAAGAGGGACACAAGGGCTATTTTACTCAACACTCTAGATGGGAATGCTTGAAAATACATTTAATTTTCCTTTTTGATTATCACTACTTTGTATTATTTAAACTATCACTAAGTTTTGGCCGACACTGGTCGGGCTAAATAATTATATTTTAACTTTAAGATTTGATCACTTATTGTTAGTTCATATTTGAAGATACAATAAATAAATATATGTATTTAAAAAAAAAAAAAGTTTACATGAAGCCAGAAGTTTACCAGCTTTCAATGGGAGTAGTGAGTATATGCTTACCAATTATCTTAGGGATCTATCAACAGTGTTACAGCTGACGCCAGCAGAGCATCAAAATACTATAAAGGCTGTTTTAAGCAACAGACTGCAAGATAAGGCGTTAAAAGCAGCAGAAACCTTAGTAAACCCTACATGGGAATGTATAATTGCCAAACTTAAAGAGGAGTTTGGAATTAAGAGAAGTTTTTTTAATGTAAGAAGCGATGCATTAAATGTAGAAGCTAAAAATATTGAAGATTTACACTACAAACTCAGGAAAATTCTGAGTTTAATGAATTCAAAGTACAGCTTAGAGCCGGACATTTTATATTCAACTGAAAACAACGAAAAACTAATTTTTGATATATATGTACATTAATCACTTACCTATTAGTATAAAAACACTTTTAATTCAGAATAATATTAAATCTATAAACACTTCTTATACATTTTGCTTAGAAAATAATTTGTTAAAAAACATTAAATTAATTAGCCATAGAAATGCGAATAGTTTTCCCAATAATGATTTTCGAAATAGATACAACAATTCCAATCAGCCTCAGCAATTTTAAAATTCTAATATTAATAGGGATTTTCAAACTCAGAATTTTCGTAATCAAAACAGATTGGATTATGGCAATGGCAATAATAGCGGAGGTTATAGAAGTAGTGATAACAATAGACAACATGTTAGTTATAATTCTGGAAATTTTGAACAAAATCAACGTACTTTGAACAGAAATTGTATAAATAATTATAGTATATAGTATAGTATAAATATTATTATTGATTATAATCAAGAACCGATGGAAATTGACGCTATTAATGCTACTGAAAATTTTCATTTACAGCCTCAGGGTCATCATTACCCATAGTGATGTTGACTATAAATAGTATAAAAACCAGATGTTTAATTGACAGTGGTGCTGCTACTACCATTGGTATTTATAATTTCTTTTCTCAAATAGGAATAAAGAAACGATTGATAAGACCAATGCTATTAAATACCTTAGTAGGTGATGATTCTAACAGAAGAAGTAATAGTTAATGTGCCAGATGAATTTAAAGAAAGTAATATGCCATGTCTGTTAAACTGACAAATTTTGTTAATAAAACATTCGATTGCATAATAGGAATAAATATCTTGCGATCTATTGGAGCCACAATAGATTTTAAAAATAATGCGCTTATTGTAAATAACAATGAAATTAGTATTATTGTGAATGATTTTAATTTGTCTTATGAATATATAAAATATTTACAGAAGTTTGAGTTAAAAAGACTCATAGACCTAATACCTGTGAATTTAAATCGAGAGGAAAATGAATTGTTAGAAACATTTTTATATAAAAATAAAAAAATCTTTTATATTGAAGGTCAAAATTTAACTACAACTACTTGCATAAAACATAAAATAATAACGACTTCTAATAGTGCAATTTATTGTAGAAATTATAGACATCCACCGATATTAGAAAACGAAATAGAAAACCAAATAAGCGACATGTTAAAACAAAATATAATACGTCCTAGTAAGTCGCCATATAATTCGCCTTTATGGGCCGTGAAAAAGAAATGGCGATTAGTTATAAATTTTAGAAAGTTGAATGAAATTGCAGTGGTTGACAAATTCCCATTGCCGAAGATAGAATCTTTATTTGATAAGTTAGGTAAGGCACAATACTTTTCTTCGCTGGACCTTGCAAAAGGATTTCATCAAGTTTTAATGGAAGAGAGTCATATTGAAAAACGGCATTTTCAACGTCAAGGGGTCACTTTGAGTTCATTCGAATGCCTTTTGGCCTAAAAAACGACGTTTTTTTTTTTACGTTTTATCCGATTATATTAATAAAATTTGTATTATATATATGGACGACATATTAGTTTTTTCGACATCTTTAACAGAACATTTTGAGAGTTTGCAGACAAGTTTTAATAAACTTAATGAATATAACTTAAAAATACAAATTGATAGGTGTAAATTTTTATCCAAGGAGACAAATTTTCTTGGTCATATTATTACAAATACTATAGGTATAAGACCAAATCCGGAGAAAATTAGTATAAAACAAAATTTGAAGTTACCGAAGGCAATAAAGGAAATAAAGTCCTTTTTAAGTTTAACCGGATATTATCGTAAATTTATTAGAAATTATTCTTTGATAGCTAGCCATATAATAAAATATCTGAAAAAAGACTGACCTTAATGATCAATTATATATTGACGCGTTTGAAAAATTAAAAAAGATTTTAATAAATCATCCTTTGTTATGTTATCCCGATTTTAATAAAAAATTTGTGTTGACCACTGACGGCAGTGATACAGCCATTGGTGCGGTGTTAAGTCAGGAAGGCAAACCGATAAGTTATGCTAGTAGGGCCTTGAATGGACACGAGAAAAATTATTCAACATTGGAAAAAGAGATGCTAGCAATTTTGGGGCAGTTAAATATTATCGTCCTTATGTTTATGGTCGAAAATTTATAGTTCAAACCGATCATCAACCGCTAAGGTGGCTTTATTCGTTAAAAGATCCTAATTCTAGGATAGTTGGGTGGAAAATTTTGTTAGATGAATTTTGTTTCGATATCGAGTACCTTAAAGGGGAAAGAGAATAAGGTGGCCGATTTTCTGAGCAGAGTTCAGTTGAATCAAACGTCTTTAAATTCAGTTCGGGCTTAAATTTGTTTGTGGTAAATAAAATTGTTAATAAACATAGGACACAGATGCGAATAGTACAAAATAAAAATAAAGAAACTGAAGTAATTTTTGGAAAATATAAAATAATTTATCTATCTAATGATGATTTATCCAATACACATTATTTAAATGATTTATTTAGAAGGGAATTGAAAATAGGCAAGGTCGGAATATATTTCGAAAACGACAGCAATTACAATATAATAAGGAAAAGATTGATTGATAATAAAATAAATTTTGTCAAATGACATTGAATCTGAAGAATATTTACTGACTATCGTTGACGATATTCACAAAAAGGGCAATCACAGAGGACTTCAAGAAAATTATGAGGAATTAAAAGGTAATTATGTTAATCCCAAATTATTTAAATTAATAAATAGATATATTAATAATTGTAGAATATGTAACGAAAATAAATATTATCGTAAACCTATAAGTAAATAAAATACTTCAATATACATTAACGCCGGACAAACCAAATGCAATTGTACATATGGATATTTTCCAAATACAAAAAACTTATTTTTTAACCACAATTGACAAATTCACAAAATTAGGCACAGCACACAGACTTAAGATAAAAATATGGTTACAGTCAAAACAAAAATTGAGGAGCGAATTGCATTTTTGGGTAAGCCTGACAAATTAATAATGGATAATGAATTTAATAATGCGCTGATAAAAGTATTCTGTCAGGAAAATAATATAGAAACCCATTCAGATATAGAAAGGATGCATTTGACACTTTTAGAGCACATAAGAATATTAAGGAATGCTGAAAAAGTTAATGACTCTGAGGAATTGGTATTAAAAGCAGTCAATTACTATAACAATAATATACATAGTACGACTAAGTTCAGACCGATTGACTTTATTAACAAGCTAGATATAAATTTAAAGGAAGTTAAAGAAAGATCAGAAACAAATAAGAGGAAAGCGATTGAGAGGGAAAATATGAAACGGGAAAAAATTACTTTGAATTTGCAAATTCCTGATTTATATATTAAGAACCCAGCTTCTGTAAGGCAAAAAGTTGCGAAAATATTTAATAGATATCATCTCAGTAACCCAAATAAAATTGACGTAGCCCAATTCCGACGACCATTAAAATGTATACAATAAAAGGAAAATTAAAAAAAAGGAAAACTATTTGCAAATTAAAAAGGGAAGTTCTTGATTAAAATAAATTTTGTTTAATCACAAGTAAATTTCTTTTCTTCTTATTTAAATTTTATAAAATTATCAAATTACAACAAATATTATATTAAGACATATTTTAAGTTTTATTAAAAAAAATAATATTAACTATTATAAGTAAATATTAAGGTAGTATATTTAATCAAATATTCAATCTAACCACGCAGCTGCGAACTTTATGGATGACACTTCACTTAAAATAAAAACTTTACTTGCTAAGACATACCTGATTCCGGGACTTACGTATGGCTATGAGCTTTTTGCTAATTGTGATTCAGTAAGTAAAGCTAAACTTAATGTTCTGTTTAATAACATCACCAGATATGTTTATGGGTTAAAAAGATTTGATCACATATCGCCGAACAATAAATTAATTTTTGGAGTATCTTTCAAAAACTTCTTGAAATTAAAGTATTAGTATTTGTACGTTAAATCATTTACACTCACCAACCCAAATATTTGTTTGATCTCATTAAATTTGCAAGGTCTTCTACGGAAAGAAATATTATTATACCACAGCATCGTAGCCTGGTATCTGAATGGCAATTTATGTTAAATGCTACTTGTCTTTGGAACATAAGTCTACACTCCCTGCAACTTACCAAAAACGCTATGGATTTCAGAACACATTTGTTTGATTTTTTTAGAAATAGTTTACGCCCCATATATTTTTGTATTAATTCAAATAGTAACAATAAAGCCAAAAACTCTCCCCTTATATTATTATACACATATACTAGAGCTAAGCAAGAAGTGCTTGTTTGCTTAGCCTTCATGTTGTACAGCCAGCGTTACCGTTGTAATATCTAAAAAGTGGCACAAAAAGAGGATTCCTTATAAAAAGGTGGCACCAAAAAGCGGATGTTAAAAAATAGGGGCAACTTTCACAACAAGAAAACTTAAACATATTTCCTTATTTTTAAAAACATCATGAGTAAAAAACAGGTTTTGCATATTTAAAGATTAAAAAATGCTATTTTTATTCACAAATAATTTTTAGTCAGGCTTAAGTTCACTAATTTCAATTCTTATTGAATGAAATATTTTTATTAATTAATGTGAGTTTCTAAGGAAGAGAAGAAAAATTTAACTTAGACATTAGCTGGGGAAAATACCGATACTTTTCTGTGCAGCCACGCACTTCATCAGCACCGTAATCTATCTACTTGGGTAGAGATTCTTATTAACATCAGCTATTTAACTTAAATTTACAATGAAACGGAATATGAGAAATGATTGTTGTGCATACAATTTATTTGCCTTTGGTAAACACATTTATAAGTATCACTATTAATATTCTGTTTTTAAATTTTTTAATTTTTCTATTTAGGTTAGCACGAAATTATATTACTCTATCTAAGTATGTTTAACTATTCTTGCTTATCTTTTACGATCATCACATTAATTATTTTTACTTATTCGATGTACCATCGGTACATGCATGTGTGTATTATTGTAGTGGTCTTATGTTCCTTTGTTGTTGCATTCTACAGTTTTATTTTGGCTATTCCAGCATTCTGAAACTGTGATAGCCAAGTGAACAGTAATTGCCAAGTGAACATATTTTTGTCACGTGCCCATGATGAATTAAGTGAGACATTTGTAGATTTTTAATTGAACTTGAGTGATTTTTAATCAGAAATAATTTTAGTCAGGCTTAAGTTCAGTAATTTCAATTCTTATTGAATGAAATATTTTTATTAATATATGTGAGTTTCTAAAGAAGAGAAGAAAAATTAAACTACTAAACTAAAATTAAACTACTGAACTAAAATTAAACTAGTCATACAACCATTTAAACTTCGTTTAAATGGTTGTATGACTAAACTTACACGATGAAATTGCTTAAGTTATCTTTTAATTATCAATTCTTATTGAATGAATTATTTTTATTAATTTATGTAAGCTTCTAAAGAAGAGAAGAAAAATTAAACTTAAACTTTATTAGCTAGGGGAAATAGTAATGTTAAAATCCGGGAAAAAACATGTCGTCTGCCCCCATTATCACAAAAATGATGGCAACCCTAATACAAATGGGGAGATTTTAGGGATTTTCATGCTGAGATTTTCTTGGCTATGTGCGTGTGTATGGAAGATTCATTCTTTCTGGGTATGTGTATGTATGTACACTTGTGTGTACAGCTTTTGTTGCTATGGTAGAGAAACGTTGTGCTTACAGCGCATGGATGTTTGTATATGTGGTGGTTGTATGTATGTATGTATGTATGTATGTGTGTCTGTTAATGTGTTTAATTGTGTGTGTGTGTGTTTATGTATTTAATTGTGTGTTTGCCGGTGGCGGATTCTTTTGTTGTAGTGGTAGACAAATATTACATCCCTCTAGGAAATGTCGATGGTGAAAATGTACTGACTCTATTTTGATTTGTCATCAGTACTACTCTCTAATTTTACAATTATTTTTGCTATAGGAATTTATCATGTGCTTGTCATTGAAAACCTACTAATAATAGTGAAACAATTGACAGGGTAGTGACTACGTAGTTCTTATGGGATGTGCAGACATACCAACCAAACAGTTAGTTCCAGTAATTTGTGTACATACAAATCTATATATGTATATAGACGAGTTGTTGACAATTTCACCACAAATACACCATATCTGTTTTCTATCCTTCTTTTGTAATGACGGATAGAACAAACTTATTATACTACAATTGTCTTTAGAATATCAGTTTTGCTACAAAGATACTTGGTTCTCAGTCTGACTGTAGGGTAGTGACAAGGGATCTGTGTAATTGTGTGTATGTAGTGATTGTTATTTGATAGACTTTGGTTTGCTGGTTTGAGTTATCGCATTTATGTTTGCGATTTCTGGGGAAATAATCTAATAGCAGCAGAGAGTGGCAACCCTGTTGTGAATGGCAGTGGATAGGGAATGCATTTGGTAATGCATGCTTATGTTGTTGGATTCACGTATGTAATCGTATCTATTTTTGCTTTGAAGAATAGCATTGCTTGTGTGAATTACATCAACATTTTTTCATATATATTTACAAATGAATGTGTATATGTTTTCAAGGCTATTGACGTACGTTGGAGATAGAAAATATTGTGTTGAAATAAGTTTTATATGTACAAGGGAATTTCAGATGTTAAATGCTTTGAATCCAGTCAGGTTGATATTTTTATTTCAGTATGTTTTACTTTAATGTAGCAATTATAGGAAATATCTTTTGGAGAAATACAGCAAAAACTTATAGAAGCACCTACTTTCACGTGTCCCGATTTTTTTCGTATCTGTGTATTAGAAACTGATGCTAGCGATTTTGTTCTGGGTATTGCTGTGTATATAAATTTCATCATATATCGTAATACCAAGAGAGAATTGTGGAAATGTGTATGTGTGTGTGTGAGTATGTATAAATATATGTGTGTCATCATATATCGTAATAAATTTGATTTGATGACTACTACGCGATTCGCATATAAAGTATATAAATAGAAGAAGTAAATAAACTTACTTTCATAACAAAAATTTCTAAATTGTTTGAAATCTAAAAACTATAAAAGTGATAGAACTAACTACTGTTTGTTAAAAAATTTACAGTGTATAAAAAATAATCAAATAAATTGTTTTAACTAAAACAAATTGTTTTTAAATAAAATAATTAATTAAATTGTTTATAAATAAAATAATTAAATTAATTAACAAACAAATAAATAATTAAATAAAATGAATACTACAAGTTGTACCATATGCAATAAAGTCTTTATGACACAAACAAAACTAAATCAGCATATGGAAACGCACTCATATGCTAACCAATCAAAGGCTGTCCTTGGAACTAGTGAGCTAAATCTTCAAAACAAATATTGTGAGGATTGTGATGAGATGATATCTTCAAATGGTTATATGACTCATGTCAGAACCACAAAACACAAAACCAGTTGGCACCAAGAACGGATTGTTGATTTTCTTACTAAGAAATTAAGTAAGTTCAATGGAGGATCGAGATATATATCCTCCTCAACAAAAATGTGGGTGTCTTGTTTCCGGAGGAGTTTCTGAAATCTGCAAAGAGGCTCCATAGTACAACAACTCAATGAATGTAGTGGGATACATACTACATGTAAATTTAATATGGAGCTCACATGTGATTATATGAAGATGGTGAAAGATGAGATCAATGTTTCCCAACTTGTAAATTTTTCGAAAATGATGTTGGCGACTTTGTCTGATGACATAAAAGACATGTACAAGAAACAGACGGAGGAGCTAAGAGCCAAAATGGAAGAATTTCAAGAGAGGGATAGTGGATAAAATTTGACTTCAATAAATTTCCTTGAAGTTAATATAAACAAGGCGTCCATAATTAGAGGATCGAGCTTTATACCTCTCCCAAAAAATATTGCAGCGAAAAGTGCATGCATAAATGTCGAGAACAATGATATTTATTGCTTTAAATTGTCTCTAATTGCTGCTTTGTAAACAGATAGCAGTCTAGATCGAAGACAACGGAAAAACTATAGAAACTACAAGATTGCAAACATTTCTGATGAGAATATTAATATAGGAGCAATTGTATTAAATTTTGAAGGCCTATAGTTTCCACTTCCATTGAAGCAGATAAAACAATTCGAGGATCAAAATGATATGAGCATAAATGTATTTGGTCACAATGGAACATCGCTTATAGGACCATACTACATAACAAAAGGAAAAAAACACATTGATATTAATCTCTTATTGATCCAGTCCAATGAAAACTTCCACTATGTGCTCGTCAAAGATATATCAAAGTGAGTTTCATTAGTGAATTTATGCAAAATGTGTTCCCTATTTAAAAAGTTACTTCTTATTGTTATATTAATTTACATATTATTTCATTTTCCTCTTTTTCTTAGACTCCTTCGTTCCAACATGACGGCACACAGATGTAAGATTAATATCTGTAACACCACCTGCCTTTATCATACACATGATGCTTATGTGTACAGTCAAAATAAACATTTTTGTGGTAAAAAAGTCATCAGGATGCCCGAAGATGAATGTATTATTAATTACAAAAACTACTACAAACAGCTAGATGTACCATTTGCCATCTACGCAGACTTCGAGTCTTATTTATGAATTTTCATATAGTTTTTGAAAGTCTGTGCATAAAGTAAGAGGTTTGTGACTGTTCAAAATTTGTGGTTGAAGTCTACTGATGATTTGGTCCAAGCGCCAATGAAATACGTATATAGACCAAGCTGAACCCCCAGCAAATAAATTTCAAACTAATTATGCTTATTTAATTATTTATCAATTTATTATTTATTATAATAATTTATAATAATATATTTATTATTATTTACTTATTTGTATATTAATTTATTTATGTATTTATTTCTGTATTTATTTATTAATTTTTATATTGGTTATATATATATATATATATATATATATATATTTGTTTATGAATGTATCTATTAATTTTAGTATTTTACTCACATTTTTATTTATTTTTTTGTTTTTCCTTATGTGCAAATTTCTGTTTTTATATTGCACAAACATGCACAGTCTTGTTTTCATGTCACTTAAACATGCGCAATCATGTTTTCTTTGAGAGGTTCTATACGAGGAATTGAATTTCACAACATTATGAAATTCCATTAAATTTCATCAGATATTTTCTTATCGACACTAACTGCTTCCATTATCTCATTTTTGTTTGGTAACAGCAAATAGCAGAACAGGTATCAGCTATCAGATCAGCTTTTCCAGCTATCAGATCAGCTTATCAGGACCTGGTCTGGTTTTTAGATCAGCTTTTCAGGACCTGGTATGGTTTTCAGTTCAGCTTTTCAGGACCTGGTCTGGTTTTCAGATCAGCTTATCAGGACCTGGTGTGGTTTTCAGATCAGCTTTTCAGGACCTGGTCTGGTTTTCAGATCAGCTTTTTAGGACCTGGTCTGGTTATCAGATCAGCTTATCAGAACCTGGTCTGGTTTTCAGATCAGGTTTTCAGGACCTGGTATAGTTTTCAGACCAGCTTATCAGAAACGGGTCTGGTTTTCAGATTAGTTTATCAGGTAGCAGCTCACGTTATAGCAAATAGATGTATAAAGTTTAAGCTTAGATTAATAACTAAAGTGAATGTTTATGAAGAGTAGTTAATGTAGTTATGAAATAGCTAAATTGCTTTCTATAGCGACCATTATTTAATTCATTACCTTTGGTTATCACCAAAAATCCATATTTATCCTTCCAACACTCTCGACAAATATCTTGAAACTTTTCATAACTCATATCGCTGGCAACATGATCACTATAAACGTGCTTCATATTTGTCTCATCTTGCTTAAACATTATAATAACATTTGCATTGTCTCTTATTAAATGCTTGGGAATTCTAGTATAAGTTTGACACAAGTAGAATGAATCAACATCCCTATGTCGCCCCATACAAAAATATGTACGTATATTATTCTGCTTTGCACATGCAACATCATCAAATATCATAATTGAATTAGTTTTAGCTTCGTCAGGTGGAATAACTGATTCATTATCTGTAAATGTATAATATCCCATTCCTTTAATTGGTGAAATTAGTTTCTTCAGATATTCATATTTGGGCTGATATAAAGATTTTGAGTATAAATAGATGTTTTCAAACTTGAGTCCGTTAGGACTTTCTAGTAAGCCAATCATAACATTAGTCTTTCCACAATTTGATGGTACCACTATTAGAGCACGAATAGAATTTGGTAAGAGGGGGCTGTGCTTTACTTTTCAAGTAATGTTCGATGATTGATCAATATTACGAACTAAAATATTGTTACGTTTAAATTTTATTAAACGTGTGAGTTATTTTGATTGCTCAAAAATAAAAATAAATAACAACACGATTTTCTTATTTGCAACTGAACTTCCTTTTATTCTTGACTAAACCAATTACAACTTGTCTTTTCTTATTTGCTTCTTAACGTTATTATCCACGGCACGATGTCTTTTACTTTCAACGATGTTCACTCTACTAAATTCCAATTTGTACTGACTGACTTCTCACATATGGCAGCTCTTTTTATACAACCAAATCCGGATCTAGAATATTCGCAAGCAGATGGTGTGGCAACATGCATTCATGTACTTAGTAAAGACCAACACAGAAGAAACGATATGGCCGTATAGGCGTGTTTTTTGTTGGTAGCCAGATGTTCACACAGTCTTGTAGCGTAATGGGGAAAATTCATATCGCCGTTTCTAGATGTTTGTAGGTGATTCGATTGGCCGTTAGTCTTTGAATTTTCAAAGTAACGACTTGTATGTTGGCAATGCAGTGTGCTATTTTTAGTACAGGGTGGTTACCATAAGTGCTCGCACTTTTATTTGTATACGTGTATGTCTGTAGCTTTGTACACAATTGTTGTTGCTGTAGTGCTTGCACATGAATATGTGTGTACGTTAAGTGCTTTAGTTAAATACTTCTAGATAGTTCTATGCATTAACCCTGTAGGAATATTTTTACGTAACAATATTTTTACGTTGTTTCACTAACTGCATTTTGGTAACTAAATACATTTCATAAATGTTACATCTTATTATAGAAAAAATTAGATAATATGGTTATACGATATCAGAGAACGTTTAGTCATAAAAACACATTCGTTGGAGGAGGTATATTAGATAAAATAATAAACGCTCTAGCTGTTGAGCTTCATCTTCCTGGATATCAGTACTGTGGAACAAAACTATTAAAACGTTTAAATCGATGTGACTAAGGAATTAATTGATTGGACTCTGCTTGTAAAAATCACACGATATTGCGTATTCAAAAATAAGGATTTAAGTACTAGACATAAAGCTGATAAAATACTGGAAAATTCAGCTTGGAATCGAGTTTTATCGAAAGATAGCTGTCTAGCTGAAAAATCATTTGCATATATGTATGCTTACTAACGCAATCAAAACCAAAACAAAATCTGGTATGGGTGTGGAGCAAAAGAAAAATGTTAAACAGAACAAGCTAAATGATAAAAAAACTGTTTAGAACATCAATTACGAGCTGAAACAAAAATACTAACGAAGGAAAAGTCATTAGATATTAACTCAGCTATTAAAATTGCACGAAAAACTATCAACAAATCATTAAAAGGAAGAAAATCTCAAATTATAGTACCACGTGTAATACGTGTCCCAAAAATTGGTAGATTTTTGCTTCTAATACCTATTTTAACTGCTCTGGGTGCAATTGGTAGTCTAACAACTGGAGGTGCTGCTATAGCTAAAGCTGTAAATGCAACAAAGAATGCCAAAAATCAACTTGATGAAGCAACTAGACATAATAGAGCGATGGAATCTATAGCATTTGGCAAAGGACTTTACTTAAAACCATATAGAAAAGGTTATGGTTAAGTTCACAAAGAGGAATCAAAAAACTCTTAGAGATGCTGCCCAACACACCACTATCTGATGTGGACTTAAATCGTTTCTCCATAAATATTCCATATTTTAGAGGAGTTTTCATATTGAATACTCTACCAAAACGAGCAAAGAAAATTGAATGTGGAATTATCAACTTAGATGTAGCAAGAGGACCTGGTACACTTTGGGTAGCATATTATAAAAACAAGTAAGAGTGCTATATTCGGCTGTGCCGAATCTTATATACCCTTTACCAAAGTGTGTTTATGTGGTATAGAGATACATACATAAGCACAGAGATATGTAGGTACATATTAATTTTGTGAAAAAATTCATACTTTTTTCTCTAGTGCAATTTTCAGGTTTTTGGCATTATATTTAATTTGGTGCTTTTTAAATTTTGGCGATTTATTTTATTTTGCTGATATTTTTAGTTTTGGCGATTTTTTTCATATAGGCAATTTTTTGGTTTTGGCGATTTTTTTCGGTTTTTGGCGTTTTTTTAATTTTGGCGACTTTGTTTCGTTCTGGCAATTTTTTTCATTTAGGCGATTTTTTTATTTTTTTGCGATTTTTTTCATATAGGCAATTTTTTTTGTTTTGGCGATTTTTTTCGATTTTTGGTGTTTTTTTAATTTTGGCGATTTTTTTTTCGTTTTGGCAATTTTTTTTTAATTTAAGCGATTTTTTAAATTTCTGGCGATTTTTTTCATATAGGCAGTTTTTTTTTTGTTTTGGTAATTTTTTTCGGTTTTTGGCGTTTTTCTTTAATTTTGTTTAGCTTTAGTTTTTCGATTAATTTTCGCTTAGACGATTTTTTTGATTTTGGTGATTTTTTTCATTTGGGCGATTTTTTTTTATTTTTGGCGAATTTTGTTCATATAAGCATTTATTTTGTTTTGGCGATTTTTGCGGGTTTTTGTCATTGTGGAAATTTTTTTTTGTTTTGACACTTTTTTCTCATTTTGGCGATTTTTTTCGGTTTTTGGCGTTTTTTTAATTTTGGAGATTTTTACCGATTTTTTTTCATATAATCGATTTATTTAATTTTAGGTGATTTTTTTTTCATATAGGCATTTTTTTTGTTTTGGCGATTTTTTTTTGTTTTTAACGTTTATTTCATTTTGGCGATTTATTTTCGTTTTGGCGATTTTTTTTAAGATTTGGCGATTTTTTTTCGTTTTGGCGATTTTTTTTTATTTTGGCGATTTTTTTGAATTTTTGGCAATTTTTTTTCACATAGGCAATTTTTTTTTGGTTTGGCGATTTTTTTCTGTTTTTGGCGTTTTTTTTAAATTTGGCGATTTATTTTCGTTTTGGGGATTTTTTTGGATTTTGGCGATTTTTTTCATTTAATCGATTTTTTTTTTAATTTTTGGCAATTTTTGTTCATATAATTTTTTTTTGTTTTGGCGATTTTTGCGGTTTTTGGCGTTTTTTGACATTGTTGGAAATTTTTTTTTAGTTTTGACACGTTTTTCTTGTTTAAGCGATTTTTTCGGTTTTTGGTGTTTTTTTTTTTAATTTTAGCGATTTTTTTCATTTAGCGATTTTTTTCGTTTTGGCGATTGTTTTTAATTTTTGGCGATTTTTGTTCATATAAGCATTTTTTTTTGGTTTGGCGATTTTTGCGGATTTTTGTCATTGTGGGAATTTTTTTTTTGGTTTAACACTTTTTTCTCGTTTTGGCGATTTTTTTCGGTTTTTGGCGTTTTTTTTTAATTTTGGCGATTTATTCTCGTTTTGGCGATTTTTTTTGATTTTGGCGATTTTTTTTCATTTTGGCGATTTTTTTCGTTCTGGCGATTTTTTTAAATTTTTGGCGATTTTATAATTTTCGGATTTTTTAGTTTGACCGTTTTTGAAAATTTCAAGAGTTTAACTCTTACAGTTTCCAAGATATAGCAATTTGTCAAAATTACATAGTCAAAATTTCATTAACTGATGGACCACCCTTTAATTTAAATTTTTTTAATTTTAGTGTTAATTGTTGTAGCCTATATAAAAATACACTAATTTTACAAATTTCAAGTGTCATACAATTGTATGTATATTACATGGGATTTTAAAAGTTTTCGTCACTAATTTTGGAACACCCTTTAATTTTTAGCTTTTATATATTTGTTGTTGTAGCGACCAAAGTTCTACATACACTGTCCAAATTTCAGACCCGTAGCTTTTACCGTTCCTGAGAAAATAGCCATCTTCCTAAAACATGAAATATGTTTAATTATTAGGAAAAAAGTTTAAGTTTTCCAACCCTGGAAACGTTTTTTTAATTTGTTAAATATAAATTTTTTTTCTAATTATAAATACCAATTTTATTCATACCGAAGTATAAAATAAGTTAATTTAATAAAAAAGTAATAAAAACTTGTTTTCGGTAGTTATTTTCTATGGGAAAATAGAGTTTGAGTTTTCCAGCTCTGAAACCGTCCGCGATTTTTGAAAATTTTTGGCGATTTTATAATTTTCGGATTTCTTAGTTTGACCGTTTTTGAAAATTTCAAGAGTTTAACTCTTACAGTTTCCAAGATATAGCAATTTGTCAAAATTACATAGTCAAAATTTCATTAACTGATGGACCACCCTTTAATTTAAATTTTTTTAATTTTAGTTTTAATTGTTGTAGCCTATATAAAAATACACTAATTTTACAAATTTCAAGTGTCAATATACATATGTACACACATACATACAATTGTATGTATATTACATGGGATTTGAAAAGTTTTCGTCGCTCATTTTGGGACACCCTTTAATTTTTAGTTTTTATATATTTGTTGTTGTAGCGACCAAACTTCTACATACACTGTTCAAATTTCAGACCCGTAGCTCTTACCGTTCCTGAGAAAATAGCCTTCTTCCTAAAACATGAAATATGTTTAATTATTAGGAAAAAAATTAAAGTTTTCCAACCCTGGAAACGTTTTTTAATTTGTTAAGTTTTTAAAATTTTTTTTTAATTATAAATACCAATTTTATTCATACCGAAGTATAAAATAAGTTAATTTAATAAAAAAGTAATAAAAACTTGTTTTCGGTAGTTATTTTCTATGGGTAAATTGAGTTTGAGTTTTCCAGCTCTGAAACCGTCTGCTCGATTTTGCTGAATTTCAATAGCAAAATTTTTCGGAAAATTTCTGACACACCAGTCCAAGAACGAAGTCTCTAGCTCTTCTGGGAGCTTGGGAAAACCGATTTCACGTACAGACAGACGGACAGACGGACATCGCTTGTTCGTCTTCGCTATGCATAAGGATCCAGAATATATATACTTTATGTGTCGCTTATTAATATTGTAGAAATTACAAACGGAATGACAAACCTATATATACCCTTTTACCATTTTTTGGTAAAGGGTATAATAACAATGATAAAGAATACCTTGGAAGCTTTGGAAACTTACAACCTCCTTCAGTAGTCAAATATCTTGGAACAAATGTAAAATACAACTATAATCAACATCAGAATTTCTTTATGAAATAACTGAAATTATTAAATAAAAATACAAACATTTATATCTTAGCTCTTTAATGTCTTTTTATTCATAATTTGAAATACATAGTTAATGTATTTTATTGCCAAATAGGAAATTGGGAATTTTGAATTAGAAAGTCACTCAGCTCACTCTCAACGTTTAGCTGTTCTTCACCTTCTCTACTTAAGTAATAAGATCCACTGGATAGATATTTAATATCGTCATCTGTTACAATATTATACCGTTTAAGGCAGGAACATTATGTGTTTATTCAGTTCAACTTTTACTGTTGGTCCATATTTAGTTGTTACACGTAACACATTTCTAATAGTATATTTCGTTGATGATTCAAGCTCCTTTATGTGGATAAAAGTTTTGCTGTTTAGATCATAAAATTTTGAAATTAGGTTTGTTGTGGAGTCAATTTTTTACTTAGTTCTTGTCACTTTGAATGTTTAACTGGAAATGATCTTAAAAGAAGCGATGATGACTTCAAGAAGGCTAATAAAAATAATTATGATGTAATAGTGAATAAGTGGGGGATAATGATAGAAAGATAGAGATAGTTATAGAGAAAAAGGGATAGAGAGAGATAAAGTGCTAAAAAGAAATATGGAATAGAGATGATGGTATAGATTTTTTAAAGATTAGGAGATACTACTATAAAAATTTACAGAGAAAATTAGTCTTTAAGGAACCTTTAAACATTCATCATCATTCATTTATCACCAAATAAAATGAGCCAAATTAGACGTACTCCTAACCAATTTATAACAGATTTTGAAAGCTTCAGGATTTAAATTAAAAATTAATTAATTTTAACCATTTTCTTGCATTCTAGCAATCTCATCTAGCAACATGTCAAGTTCGTATTCAGGGTTAGTTTCCTTAATACGAAAATGATACCATGCATAGGTGTTAATATTATTTGACCTAATTTTTCTCTTATCGTTCCCATAACTTAATACTACCTTATTTAATTCACTAGTATATATTTGATGCAGCTTAGATTTATATGTTAACATATTATCATATACATTGGTCTTATTTTTAAAAGTAGCTAAACTATATATATTTAATATGGCTCTCTTTGCCCCTTCGATTTCTTTACATCATTTTGATCTTGAAGACTAAATGAATACATTTTAGATCGCAACCCAACAAACTCTTTCATTATTTTTCCACAATTTTCGTCTTTCATCATACCCAGCACCTTTTTATTAACTAGTGGAAAATTATAAATGTTGTCTGTAGGATAGTCCGATGTATCAAATTGTTCTTGTTTGCCATTTTTTATGTCAACATAAAAGTCGTCTGTCTTTATTGAATATATAAAAGAGTCCGAGTCTATATAGTTTAATGAGTTTTGTCTTAAACTTAGATTGCATGTACCTGTAATGGAAGTTATACATTTTCCATTTGGACAGCTCGAGTACACAAAATCCTAAGTGAATTGTTTTATTGTAGCAGGTTTTAACTCTAGCCATTTTGGTTGCTACCAAGTCTGCGGAAAATATAGATAAAGTATGAAAATTTGGTTTTGAAAAAAATTTTTTCAAAAGCATTTTTAGCAGTGGCCCAATGTAGCCTTTTAACCATGGAGATTGTTTAAATGCTAGAATACGATGAGTTTTCTTTAAAACTAAGTCATACTCTAAGCACTGTTTTAGAACTCTAAAGTGTATCACATATGATTGCTTTATAGAGAAATCGGTTATCAACTTGTTATACTTCGCTTGCATAGGTTTTTTATTTTCAGCGAAAAAAGAAAGATCATTACGCAAGTCGTGTAAATTAGAGGGATAATCCAACGTGACCTCAAATACATAACCGTCTGTTCCATTATTAGTTATGCTGTTTGGGTCCAGATTCAGCTCGTCTTGCGATAACCATCTGAACCCACCATGAGGAAGATATTCCGACATCGCCCAACCGTAAAGGTTATTTGCGTCTAAGTAGACGAGAAATTCTGATGGTTTTGATGCATCGAACTCTTCCAAATATTTGTTATTAGCTTTCGAATATCTTCGGCTACACTGAATAATTCTCCACGTATACCTTTTTTCATAAAATTGTACATGTCTATGTCTGTCAATAATTCCAATTCAATTTTTGTATACTTGAGCATTGCATCACAGGAAAGGCCAGGTGCAGTATAATATTGACATGGATCTAGCTCATAAATACCCTTGGAAACTTTTCTAAAGGTCTCGAAAATATCTGTCAGTAAGAGGACATCTTTTTTTAAGTAAAGTTCCATGTAGTCTTTCATAGTTTTGCAACCAAAAGTATTCCATACCTCTACAGCATGTGAGTATTCCTCTAAAGAACACTCTTTATTGTTCAACTTATCTCTGCGTGAAGGAAGCTGACGCTCATCTAATTTTTGAAATGAATTTAGGTACTCATAGGGGAAAACACCCTTTTTCTTAATAAGCTGAAATTCTTTTTCTGACTGAAATAATGACCTTATAGTGCTGAAATCGTTATCCGACAGATTGCAGGCTAATGATTCCAAACTCTCTGCCATAAAACGTATTGTATCAAGAAATCTTATTTCAAGCTTATGACCATCACTCATTTCTGAAAATTGGGAGAAGGATATATACAGCTCCTTATTGAGAGGGAGTACTTTCAGTTGCATTCAAATTTCACCTATTTCTTTAATAAAAAGATGTGAGTCATAACTTGAATAATTATGAAAGTAAACTGGCATAAACTTGGGAAATTGGTAATTTAAATTACACTTATTGTGGGCTGTACCTTTATATTTACCACTAATTTGGCAACGATATCTAACGCGATCTTTACCTAAAATTTTTTGACAAATATGAAAATTTACCGCAATATAATTTAAATTATAAACGTCAGAAGGGGATAAAGTATCCAGTCGCCTATTATTTACTAGATAATTATCATAAATATCCTCACAATCTTTAACTAAATATGACACAAACTTTTTTGAGGCATCTTTTCCAGTATAAACCCTTAACTTATCTAACTTACTGCTATGGAGAGACTTAATATAATAGCTAAATGCACAAGGAGTGTGCTTTTTGACTAGACTAGTTTTATTACTTACGTTATCACTAATATCTTCCAGGATGCATTCGAAGTCAGCGTAAACCACAAAGGGGACATCCATTTTCCTTTGATGTCCCTTAAAGCTTAGAATTACATCCGGACCTGATGGCAAAGTTGTAACGATTTTTCCGCATTCAGCCTTTTGATTATTCATAACGTTTTCGCTGTGAGTGTACTGAAGGCAGGTGTTGCAGAAATGTAGTTTGAGCCCATTCTACGTTATCTGGTTCGTCAAAAGTCTGTGAAAAAAATAAAATAAATGATTAGAGCTAATATGTTTATATTATAAAATATATAAAACAAGTATATGTATCATTAAATTAAAGTGTGGTATAATTATTAATAACTTACTTGATATGTCCTTTATAAAAATATAGTGATGAACTTCACCATTCTCCATAAGAAGCAAGTTTACATAGTTAATTTTCTCGTCCTTAGTCACATAATAGGGACAAATGACCTGATTTGTCCCCTCATCATACCCAAATACGTTAATGCTTATTGTAAGATTGCTCACTTCGAACTCTTTGATTTTGTTTAGTGCTAATGGGAAGATTTAATTTTTGAAATTTAACGCCACACCATTTCGCGTAGAAATAATGTCTTTAGAAATGTCAGGGATGTTATAACTACTACAACGTCTTGCATCATCATATTTCGCTGTATCCATGCCATCAATCAAACACCACTTAAAGCAGTATTCATCATCATTTTCAATATTGATGCAAGCTTTTTTTCTTAAGTTTTTGAGGTGTTGATATCCAACTTGATCCTTTGACGAGCGACGATTTGTTGATGTTGATTTCTGCTCGGACTATGCGTGACAAAGTCCAACCAGAATCGCGCTCTTAAAATTCGGACAGTTTGGTTTAAATCTGTTCAATCTGTTTACGGAATATTTCTTTTATGTTGTCTGCCTTGGTCACCAAACTCATTTTAGCTACATGTGTTATAACACACAACTCCAAATCTTCTTCAACAATTTTGATATACTCCGCCACAATACTCACATGAAATTTAATAATTGTATGCTTACACAAAGTCATGTGAAGTCTCTCAATAAAAATATCTATGTTAATTTTTTAATTATTATTTTTCGAACTTAATTTGTTTCTATATTTATGATTTGAACGGGCTAAAGTTCGTATCGCTTTTTAAGCCAAATTAAATGTGATAATTATTAATGAAAAAATAACATCAAAGTTAGTTGTAAATATTCTGACAACACATAGTTAAACGGAACAGCCAGCCGTTTTCGAAGGCCACTAAACCTTCATCATCAGCGTTTTTCTGTGTTGGTCCACTGTGTGTGGTGTCAGTTGATGCAAATTTATGCCTTAAATACGAAACTTTCTTGCAAATGGAATACGTGAATTTTTTGCATTCATCGTATTTTAATTTTGCTAAAACGTGTTTTGTAATTAAAGCCCAAATTTACCATCTCTAATTTACGACGGACTTACCATTGTCGTTTATTCTTTACTAATTATGCACATGTTAGTTAATTTGCTTATTTTTTGTTCTACTTAAGACAAACTTTTAATTAATCAGGGCTAGCGACCACTTGATCCTGCACACTATAACTTTTGACATAATCCAAAAAGGACTTTTGGTATTTATATACCTTATGGCATCTTTTACATTGATAACCTGAAGAATTCATTTTTAATTATTTTATTGTTATTATTTCACTTTAACACAATTGCTGATGATGGTTGTAAATACAATAAAGTACTGATGTGTTGATTAGAAAAGTTGGCGTATTTATACGAAAATTAGTAGCAGTATCCTTGCAGCATATTTACTTTTTGTTTCTCTGCTGATGACTGTACTTAATTAAAACTTTGCTGCTTTAAAATAATCGTAGACAAAGAAAATGATTACGTTGCAAAATATAAATGTATTCTACAAAATATTCTATACACAAGCATCCTCAGTCATACATTCAAATATACATTCATACATACATACACATATACAAATATACATACATACATACATACATACAAATATATTTCTTAAACAAATAAATAAATAAATAAATACCAGGGACAAACAAGCTGGACAACCCACACACAAGTATATGAGAATCGCGTAGTGGTCATAAAATCTATTTTCTCTGATATTACTGATATAGTATTACGATAACAAATTTCTATAGTCTGGCAACACTGAATTTTTTCATTGATACTTGAAAATAATAATCATGTTTTGCCGTTGACATTTAAAAAAAATAAAAATGTGTTTTGCCGTCGGCATTTGAAAAAAATAATCAAATATTGCCGTCGGCATTAGGAAAAATAATTATGTATTGCCATCGGCATTAGGAAAAACTATTATGTATTGCCGTCGGCATTAGGAAAAATTATTATGCATTGCCGTAGGCATTAGGAAAAATTATCATGCATTGCCGTAGGCATTAGGAAAAATTATCATGCATTGCCGTAGGCATTAGGAAAAATTATCATGCATCGCCGTAGGCATTAGGAAAAATTAATAATCACTATTTCACCTATTGGTATTAGGAAATATCATTTTCATGATTTTCCCGTCGGTGTACACACTTGTGAAATCTTAATCTTATGAAACCTCTTTATTCACACCCACAAAGAAATTACCCGTTATCACAGGTAATATAACCCAAAAAAAAATCACCCGTTCCCTCAAAGTTAATGTAAAGAAAAAACTCCTTATGTAAACAAAAAATAAGATACACTTATTGAACCACTCTCGCAGGCATCAAATTTCACAAATTTCCAAGAATTTTCAAATTTTAATTACCCAAATTTAACAATTTCAGGCACAATTTAACAATTTTAGCAAACAATTTTGTAAGTTTAATTGCCCCAGGACTGGCAGTTCACTACTACTAAAAGCGACTTTTTGCATGCCTTCAGTTTTCTAACAGTTCTGCCGATTTTTAAAAAAATATTTGACTTTGTTATCATCCCGGTGTTAGTAGCTTTTTCGACTTTTCGCGATTTTTATTGATTTTTTTGCATTCCTTACATTTTTGGCTATTTTTAATCAATATTATGGCTTGTTTAAAATTTTGCAAGTTCTCGCGATTTTTTGCAAAGTTTACTATTACTGATGCTGACAAACCTTCACAGCCAAGCACCGAAGCATCAGAAAAAAACGAAAAAACAAAATTGCTAATGGCCAGCATCGGCACGTTTTCAAAAAATACTATTGCTTCTGTAGGCATCAGCAATTTTTTCAGTTATTTCATTTTGCCGACTGCTTGTGCTTCAAACATTTCACAGCACAACATTTAGCAAATAGTTTTTTTTTAAATGAGTACTGATGCTGATTGCTGTTGCTTAAACAATGTGAATAGCAGAGGTAGAAGCATAGCAAAATTTGTGTGCTATTGCTATTTTGAAGTCAGCAATTCAAACCCTGATTGAATTTTTTTCTAATATATTGAAGATCCTCTGGCAAGTCTATTTCACAGATATTATAAGCTCATAGCCACTTTTGACGAACACCAGGAAATTCAACAAATCTCTTGGACCTTGTTTCGTAGCAGCTGGCGACTACAATGCAATGCTAAGCATACGTTCTGTGGTTCGCGTCTTATTACGCCTAGAGGTAGGGCGTTTGTTCAACAAAATTTCAAAAATGGGATTGGATGTTATTTCCAGTGGGGAGCCTACTTACTGGCCTACTGACGTACGAAAAATTCCGGATGTTATAGATTTAGGCGTAATAAAAAGTATTTCTAGGGAATAAATTCACGTTGAAGCTTCCCTAGACCTCTCGTCCGATCACTCTCCCATGATAGTTACAATATGTAGCTTACTGAGAAGCGCTTTACCTCACCCATATGCCAAGATGATAAATCGTGTTAATTCGCTGGGATTCAAAAAATATCTCAATAGTCATTGTTTGGAAAATATTACACTAAGAACACCCAATGATATTGAATCTAACATTGCCAATCTTAACCAGAATATTAAACAAGCTTCTGAACATGCCACTACCTCCCATCCGCATACTGGGTTCAATAAAATTTATTCTACAGACGTTGAACATCTCGTACGTGAAAAAAGAAGAGCTAGAAGGGAATGGCAACAACACAGATCACCTCAACACAAAATCAGATTTAAAGAGTGCACTAAAGCACTCCAAGAGTTGCTTGCATCTGAAAAAACTGCATCTTTCAAAAATTATCTAATCTAATCATCTAATTACTCTTTGTGGCGCGCTGCTAAAAGGCTTAAAACACCCGTTGAGTTTAAGCCACCTCTGCGCACATCTACCGGAGGTTGGGCAAGAAGGGATACTGAAAAAGGTAACATATTTGCTGAGCATTTAAAATCCGTATTTACACCAAATACATGTACCGGTGTTGCTGATTTGCCGAGTGTAGTTGCTCTACCCCCTCGACTCTTAAAATTTACGATGTGTGATGGACAAAAACTAATTGCCAAACTCAACCCGAAAAAAGCTCCCGGTATGGATGGAATTAGTAACCAGATGCTGATTAAGTTACCTCGTACTGCAATTAGAATCCTGTTATTCATTTTTAATGCCATTTTACGACTGGAGTATTATCCAGACTGCTGGAAGCTTGCCAAGGTTAAAATGATTCCAAAGCCAGGTAAAGATCGTTCCAAGGCTGAGTCATATAGGCCAATAAGTTTACTGTCAACAATGTCAAAGCTTTTTGAAAAGCTACTCATGATAAAATTGTCTTCAATTTTAACTGATAATGGATGCATCCCGGACCATCAATTTGGTTTTAGAAGCCAGCATAGCACCATTGAGCAAACGCATAGATTAGTTCAATTTATCAGAAAAACATTTGAGGAAAAGAAGTATTGTTCTGCCCTGTTTATTGATGTTTCTCAGGCATTTGATAAAGTGTGGCATGAAGGCCTGATTTTGAAATTGAAGACATACTTACCAATAAACATTCTAAATCTTTTGGAAAGTTACATTGTTGCACGAAAATTTACAGTTGTGGAAGGACACTTTACGAGTATGCCTGAAACTATCTCATCCGGTGTGCCACAGGGGAGTTTACTGGGGCCATTTTTATATTTGATTTATACTTGTGATATGCCTGTGAGCAGTAGTATCCACACTTCTACATTTGCCGACGATACCGTCTGCCTTAGTATGCACGAAAACCCTGATGAGGCATCCCGAAAACTCCAGGAACACATTAGCCAGATGGAACTATGGTTAAACTTATGGAGAATTAAGGTAAATGAACAAAAGTGTGTCCATATAACATTTACCTTACGAAGAGATACTTGTTCACCCATTCGGATTAATAATCAAGTTGTTCCTCAACATTCACATGTGAAATATCTTGGTATACACCTCGATCGACGGCTTACATGGAAACATCACATTGACTATAAGTTAACTCAAATGAAACTAAAATTAACTCAGGTACATTGGCTGATTGGCAGAAATTCAACACTCAGCCTAGACTGCAAACTTTTAATATACAAGTCGATTTTAAAGCCAATATGGTGTTACGGTATCCAGTTATGGGGCACTGCTTCAGCTTCCAATGTAGAGAGAATTCAACGAAGACAAAACAAAATTTTAAGGTTAATAACATCTGCTCCATGGTACATTAAGAATTCAAATATACATCGTGATTTAAATATGCCACTAGTGACTGAAGAAATTGCAAAATACGCCGGCAAATATCTATCAAAACTCGAGTCACATCCTAATCTGCTTGCTCGTAATATTTTGAACTTTACTGGACACATCCGCTTAAAAAAGAGAGATACAAGGGCTCTAATACTAAACACTCCGAATGAAGTTGCTTGAAAATACTTTTTTTTTAATTATCACTACTTATGTATTATTTACAACTATCACTTAGTTATGTCTGACATTGGTCGGACCTATTAATTATATGTTAGATTTAAGATTTGAATACTTATTGTTAGTTCATATATGAAGATACAATAAATAAAAAAACATGCATAAAAAAACAATATTTTTATGTTGTTTAACTAATTGCATTCTTATAACTAATTGCATTTTATAAATGTTACTTTTATTATAGAAGAAAAAATAGAATAAGATGGTAATACATTATAACAAAACGTTTAGTTATAAAAAACCAGCCGTTGGAAAAGGTTTAGTAAATAGAGTAATAAATTCTCTACCTGTTGAATTACACCTCCCTAGATATCAGTTTTGTGGACCCGGAACAAAATTACAAAAACGTTTACATCGCGGTGACAAAGGAATTAATTTATTAGACGCCGCATATAAAAATCACGTTATTGCTTATTCCAAAACAAATGATTTAAATAGTAGACATCAAGCTGATAAAATTCTTGAAAATAAAGTTTGGGAACGAGTTATTTCAAAAGATAGCAGTCTTGCAGAAAAATCGTTTGCATATATGGTTACTAACGCAATAAAAGTCAAAAGAAAATTTGGTATGGGATTGAAGAAGAAGGTTGCAAAAAAAAGTGAACAAAATGGAAAAAAGCTGTTCAGTACATAAATTAAAACTGCAACAAAAATACTGAAGGAAAAACCTCAAGACATTAACTCTTCCATTAGGATTGCACGTAAGACTATCAACAAGTCGTTAAGGGGGAAGAAATCGGAAGTTGTAATACCACTCGTAATTAATGTTCCAGAGATTGGTGGCTTCTTACCTTTGGTACCTATTCTTACTGCTCTGAGTGCAATTGGTAGTCTTTCTACTGGTGGAGCAGCTATAGTAAAAGCAATAAATGCTGCAAAGAATGCCAAACAACAACTTGATGAAGCAACTAGACATAATAAAACAATGGAAGCAGTAGCAATGGGGAAAGGTTTATACCTTAAACCATATAAGAAAGGATATGGATTGGTTTGTCAAGAAAAACAAAAACCAAATTTTTCATAAAGTTGCCCAATAAACCCCTATCTGATGTTGATCTGAGAAACTTTTCAACAAACATTCCATACTTTAGAGGAGTTTTCATGTTGGATACACTACCAAAACGATCGAGAAAAAGAGAATGCGGAATCATTAATTTGGATTTATCAAAAGGACCTGGAACCCATTGGGTAGCATATTATAAAAACAATGAACATAAAGAATATTTCGACAGTTTTGGAAATTTACAACCTCCATTAGAACTAGTTAAATATCTAGGGAAAAATATAAAATATAATTACAATCAATATCAAGATTATAATTCATTTAAATGTGGACATTTATGTCTTCAATTTCTTTACAAAATAAGTTTAAATAATAAATAAATAAATAAATACAACTCACGAAGAATTTTTAAAATTTTGTCTGTTTTATTAATAAAAAAAATTTTATAAAATATAGTTTTTTTACATATTATTCCCACTGTGGGTATTGAGCATTTGTTAAAAAGATATTTAAATCAGCAGCAGCATCCAATTTTAAGCCACTGTCTCCTTGCTTACATATGCAATATATCCCAGATGCCAGTTCTATTATATCATCAGCCGATAGCGTGTTATACCGATTTGGTAAAAACATTATGTTGTTTTCAAGTTCAATTTGAATTGTGGTGCCGTATTTACTAGTCACACGCTTAGCGTTTTTAACTGCATACTTAGTTGAGTCCTGGAGCTCTTTTATATGTATTAATTTTTTTTATTTAATGTGTTGAATTTTGTGATCAAGTCTGGAGGATTCATTATCACAATATTAATTAATTAAATTTAATTTTTATATGTATTTTTTTTTCTTCTTTGACAGATAGCTCAATGTGCTTTTGTAAACTAATGTATTAAATATTTCTACCAATCTTTAAATAGGTAAAAAATAATTCTTGAAAGAAAGATCAGCATCGTAGCTATCTCTTTTTCTCATATTGTAATTATTTTTGATGTAAAATATTTTTTGTTAGATAGTAGTTATATTGACGTTCTTAAGCGTAACTGAAACAAAAACTGACAAAACAAAGATCGGAGAGATAGTTATATCGATGTTCTAAAGTGTAACTGGAACAAACTATTTCAAAAAGCACTCAAAAGTATTTGTAAAATTTTAATTTTAAAAGAATATTTTACTATAAATAAGAATGTAAAACTTTCAAGAGTACTAGTATAAAAATAGCAGTCAAGAAAAAAGTATTCTTTAAAAAAAAGAAAATTAAAATAACAATACGTGAACGGTTATTTGAGTTTCTTAATTCCTTTGAGGACTTATTGCTCTATGAGCATAAAGAAACCATCAATTTTTTCGTCTACATGCTCACTGAAAATGAGGAGTATGGAATTATAGAACAAAAGGACTCTGATAGTGGGCATTTTGCCAGCTGCACCTGGTATAGCGAAGGATGCGAGGAAGGGCCGGACATATGTCGATGCACAATGTTCCACATAAGGAAAAAAATTATTTTTAAGATTATTGAAACTTATAAAAATTTGTCAAAAATAAATAATGAAAAAAAATTTAGAATATATATATGTATGTATATGGGTTTTATTTAGTTTTTTATTGTTTTTATATATATATATACATATATATATATATATATATATATATATATATATATATATATATATATATATATATATATATATATATATATATATATAGATTAATAGAGCGAAAAAATATTAGTTTAAATATTATATTCGAGTTCTAGTGGTACCTTCATAGCGAACAGTCGATTAGCGGAATTTTTTCTTACATACCAAACAAACAAAAAATTATTCGTAGTACATATTATTCGTAATAGGTACATACTGACTTTAATAAATAAGCTTTATTGCTTTGATAATATTTTTTACATAGTGGAAATAACAAATACAAAAAAAAACGCAAACAAAAAAATATAAACAGTGACATTGAGGAATACTCTATACGAGTACCTCAAAAACAGACAAACAATCATAAATTGCAAAAACAAAAAAACCGTAAGCAAAAAAACACAAAAATTGCCCTTGAGGAATACTCTATATGAGTGCCTCAAATACAAAAAATTATGAAGTGAGTTCTAACGGCAGAAATGCCTATTTGACTGTGAGTTCTGAAGCTCTTAATGAAAAAACTAGAAATAATAAATCTAATGAAAGTGTTTTTTTAACGGCAAAGCCAATTTTTCGTCAGCGATCAACTTCGCTTTATAAGTCAGTAATATCATCCCCTTCAGGGTCTTGTTCATCATTTAACAAAGCTATCACTACAGATAACAGTATTTCAAAACCCAAGGTGCAAGTCGGTATGGACAGATATATAACCGTGGTAAAGCGTGAGCGAAGCCCGAATTCTTCAAAAATTTCATCCGCTCCAAAGATGTCTAGGGATAACAGAGCATCAACTAATCGCCAAAACTGTTTTAAAATTTTGCAAGATGAGAACGACAAACCCGATGTATCTTCGAATAAAACATCCAAGCCGCCACCAATCTATTTGAGAGAGAAAAATTCAAATTCCCTTATTAAAAAATTAATTTCGGTCATTGGTGAAAATAAATTCCACATTGTCCCAATAAAACGTGGCAACATCGATGAAACAAAAATTCAAATTTATGACGAAAAGGATTTCCGCAAAATGGTTTCTGAATTTGAAACAAATAAAACAAGCTTCTACACATACCAGCTTAAGAGCGCTAAAGGCCTGCATATCGTATTGTAGGGCATATATTCTTATGTTGTCCCTGAAGAAATAAAAGATGCACTCGTCCTCCAGGGATTTAAGGTAGAGAATGTATCTAACATAATAAACAGAGAAAAGGTACCCCAACCCCTATTTCGTGTTGAACTGGAGCCGAATGATATACAGTTGAAAAAAAACGAGACTCATCCTATTTATAGTTTAAAATACCTTTTATACAGAAAAATCACAGTTGAAGAGCCACATAAGCGTGCAGGTCCCGTGCAGTGTCATAATTGTCAAGAATATGGCCATACAAAAGCTTACTGCACATTACCTACAGTGTGTGTTATCTGCGGTGAATTGGTCGGTACTGCAAGTTGTAACAAACCAAAAGATCAAGCGGAAAAAAATTGCAGTAATTGCGGAGGCAATCAAACCGCTAACTACAGACAGGTTGTCCTGTGTACTCTTTCGTCAAGCAGGCTATGGTGCAAAAACCTAAATTAGCTCTTGCTCAACCATTAAACGCGTACTCCGCCACTTTTGCTCAAGTGAGCCAACCAGTGACTTCACGTGTATCGTTGATGCTGCTAAGGCTAGTTCTATTCCCACACAAAATGTTTCACCTCCAAATATTTCAACGAATGCAAATTCCAGCTTTAACTTTAGTCGCCTGGAAGCTTATATTGAGAATCTGGTGCTAACTATAAACAACGTTACAAAAAAATGACTAGCATGATGCAAGAAATGCTGCAAATTCAGAATACACTGCTTCAAGCATTACTTAACAAGCCATGAAAATGTTAAAAATATGTTTCTGGAACGCAAACGGCATTCGTCAACATAAAAATCAACTTGAGCACTTCCTTACGGGAAAAAATATTGATATAATGTTGGTCTCTGAGACTCATTTGACTTCTAGAAGCCTCTTTAAAATGAATGGCTACACCTTATATGATACAAAGGACCCAAGCACTATATTCTTGACAACATTTGTGAAGAACATCTAGAAGCAAAAAATATCTGCATTGAAAATTTTTGTACAAATTTCGTGATACCTTCAATTTACTCCCCTCCCAGATTTTCAATCACTGAGGACCAATACGAGAAATTATACAAATCTCTTGGACCTTGTTTCGTAGCAGCTGGCGACTACAATGCTAAGCATACGTTCTGGGGTTCGCGTCTTATTACGCCTAGAGGTAGGGCGTTGTTCAACACAATTTCAAAAATGGGCTTGGATGTTATTTCGAGTGGGGAGCCTACTTACTGGCCTACTGACGTACGAAAAATTCCGGATGTTATAGATTTCGGCGTCATAAAAAGTATTTCTAGGGAATTAATTCACGTTGAAGCTTCCCTAGATCTCTCGTCCGATCACTCTCCCACGATCGTTACAATCTGTAGCCCACTGAGAAGCGTTTTACTCACCCATATGTCAAGATTATAAATCGCGTTAATTGGCTGGGATTCAAAAAATATCTTAGTAGTCATTGCACGGAAAATATTACGCTAAGAACACCCGATGATATTGAATCGAACATTGCAAATCTTAACGAGAATATTAAATAAGCTTCTGAACATGCCACTACCTCCCATCCGCATACTGGGTTCAATAAAATTTATTCTACAGACGTTGAACATCTCGTACGTGAAAAAAGAATAGCTAGAAGGGAATGGCAACAGCACAGATAACCTCAACACAAAATCAGATTTAAAGAGTGCACTAAACGACTCCAAGAGTTGCTTGCATCTGAAAAAACTGCATCTTTTAAAAATTATCTGGAAGGCCTTGATGTCACACCAGCATCTAATTACTCTTTGTGGCGCGCTGCTAAAAAGCTTAAAACACCCGTTGAGTTTAAGCCACCTCTGCGCACATCTACCGGAGGTTGGGCAAGAAGCGATACTGAAAAAGGTAACATATTTGCTGAGCATTTAAAATCCGTATTTACACCAAATACATGTACCGGTGTTGCTGATTTGCCGAGTGTAGTTGCTCTACCCCCTCGACCCTTAAAATTTACGATGTGTGATGTACAAAAACTAATTGCAGAACCCTACCCGAAAAAAGTACCCAGTATGGATGGACTTAGAAACCAGATGCTGATTAAGTTACCTCGTACTGCAATAAGAATCCTGTTATTAATTTTATCCATTTGAGGAAAAGAAGTATTGTTCTGCCCTGTTTATTGATGTTTCTCAGGCATTTGATAAAGTGTGGCATGAAGGCCTGATTTTGAAATTGAAGACATACTTACCAATAAACATTTGGAAAGTTACATTCTTGCACGAAAATTTACAGTTGTGGAAGGACACTTTATGAGTATGCCTGAAACTATCTCATCCGGTGTGCCACAGGTGAGTATACTGGGGCCATTTTTATATTTGATTTATACTTGTGATATGCCTGTGAGCAGTAGTATCCACACTTCTACATTTTCCGACGATACAACCTGCCTTAATGTGCACGAAAACCCTGAACCCTAAAAGTTTTACAGAAAAATTTTCCACAACAATTTAAAACAACATTAACAAAACTATGTTCAACATATAGTGATAGTTTCGGTTTAGAATCAGAAACAATAACAACTAATAATTTTTATGAACAAAAATTGAGAGTAAAAGATAGAGAACCAGTATATATTAAAAATTATCGTATACCACATACACATAAAGAAGAAATTAACAAACTAGTGAAAAAATTAATAGACGATCAGATTATTGAACCTTCCTATTCTAAATACAATAGTCCAGTATTGTTAGTACCAAAGAAGTCACTTCCTAACTATGACTAGAAAAAATTGAGACTTGTCATATATTACAGACAAATAAATAAAAAATTAATTGCAGATAAATTCCCATTACCTAGAATTGATGATATATTAGACCAACTAGGTAGAGCAAAATATTTTCCCTGTTTAGACTTAATATCAGGCTTTCACCAGATCAGTTTAGAGAAAAACTCTAGAGACTTAACAGCTTTTTAAACCAACAATGGTTCATACAGATTTACTAGATTACCTTATGGTTTAAAGATAGCACCCAATTCCATTCAACGACTGATGACACTTGCTTCCATTGGTTTAAAACCAGACCAAGCTTTTCTATATATGGATGATTTGGTCGTATTGGTATGCTCCGAAAAACACATGCTTTCAAATTTAAAAAATGTTTTCGATCTATGTCGATCTATGTCTGCACAAGACCATTTATAAGACATTTCAAGACATGAGAGATTTTTCAAATGCTTTACTAAAGCGAAATTTTCTAAAACAAACGCTAAGCAACACTGTTGGCAAGACATATTTTTCAGTTGTTTGTCTTCCTAACACAGTTGTTTATCGTTTGTTTTAGAATATTTTGATGTAGTAAAGCTTTTTAAAAATCTCTCATGTCTTGAAAGGTCTTATGAATGGTCTTGTGCAGGTCACTAATGTATGCGCAACGGCGACTTCGTAGAGTAGAAGTCTATTTTTTGTTTCGCTAGCCTTCGTCCGATCCTAAGGACTCTCTTCTCTTGGCATGTATATGTATTTACATATGTACATACATACACTATTATTGCATTTATGTACATATTTATAATATATCGTATACCGGCTCCGCTTGGGAGAGTTTTCTGTATAGCCGGATGTCTTAAGGATTTTCACCTCTGTGTGTGTGAAACAACTGCTTAGATGAATAAATACCCCCTGATGTAAAAGGAAAAACTGGCACATAGTAAGTGACGACATTGCCCTAGGTGCTAACGAGCTCCTCCATACAATTTGATATTAACCGCCGCATAATGTTTTAACAAACTATTAAGGCCCAGCGTAATTTATGCTAACTTCTTATTCGTTTTTTCATATACATGCGACCAATAGTTTCTTACCGACTTTCATTATAACTAGCGGAAATTGTGGTAAGCACTAAATCGTTATTTATCGAAGCTGTTCTCGAACACATAAATGTGTACAAACCTTGCCAAGAGTATCACAAAGGCCGCAAAACCGCTTACTTATAAGCTCAGGCGTGAGGAGACCGCCAACGACGGGTTACGCAAAACACCCATTGCCATCGAAGCCGGTATTGTATTTGCTCATTGGCAAAGCAAAATATTTTATTTACATATGTATGTAAAAGAAAATAATTTGTTTCATTTTGTCTCAGTCGACATTAAAAATACCAGTTCCTGCTTTTGACGTATGCGTTCGTACAAATGCAAAACAGCTGTTTGTCGTTTAAAACGCTTGCTAACGAAAGTGAGTGATATCCTGGAAAATGCAGTTAAATAATTATAATATCTTATGTTCAAATATACATGAAAAAGACAATAGATGCATTTCGAAAATAATAATATTATTAAAATATTAACAATAATACTTATTCCCAACTTATTGCCCTATAAATTTGTGTATGTGAATATACTGGGCAACTCTAATTATTTCTTTGCTTTTCGACGACATTTTTTAAATGAATGAATTTTCATGAAAGTCATTTATTTCATTAGAATTTTCATTCATAATACGTATACAGAAATTTCAAGAAAGTACTTTCATGTGTAAATATATATCTTTAGGTGGAAAACTATGCAATAAATATGCAAAAAGTACAAACACATAGAATTTTCTTTTGAGTTCCCGGCAATTCCCAAATATATTTCATAAAATCCCGAAAATGGGATTTTTTGATATCTGATATTTTGAGAAATATTTAAAAACATATCATGTCGTAAGGTGAAATGAGAAGTTTTTTGGTTCCAGCCTTGGAATTTGAGAAAAAAAGGCCTTACCTTTGATATTTATAACAAAAATTTGTCAATTTCGAAATGATCTGGCACCTCTAATAACGAAAATTTTAACAATAAATTTTTTTGTAATGTTACTTGTAGTATTAACTTTGGAATAAATACAAATATGGGGTTGGTATCCTAGCAAAACTTAAATAATAGCGAAGTAATTAACCCAATTTTTTCTGCAAAAAACAACAAAAAATTTACTGTTGTCTAATATTCAATTTAAATTGTGTATAATTTTTTTCTTAATTGTGCTTTTGATACTAAATTTTTTTCTAAATGTTAAAAATTCCATTCTTACCTCATACCAGTTTGTATTTTAAAATCGAAAAAGATTTGATTACTCCAAAATTTAAATTTTTCTTCTAGAATATTTCCCAAACTGTAAGCGAAACTGCATAAATGTAGACTTTTTTTATCTCTCTCCACTTTTAAAAAATATTTTTTATCAGATCAAAAACATCAGCTTGGCATCGGTTTGAATTTTTCGTTAACCCGAGGTTGCCCACTTTGGGGTTTTGTGGGTCCGCCCCTTTAAGGATATTTAATCTAAATTCCAGACTTAAGCTCGGTAGCACCTCCTTAAATGCTGTATGAAATTCCATTACAATCGGAAGGCTCCTTTGGAAAATGCAGAATTATTTCCATTTTGTGACGGTGCAAGATACTTAAGCTATGTGCAGACGGTTGTCAGATTTTACAATATTGCCAGTAAAATGTGCTAAAAATTTCTTACAACTATGTAAACTGACAAATTTTCTCATACGTCGTTGCCAGAAAATGCATTGTCAGTCAACTTCAAGACTAGCAGCTGACAAGAGATTGTCAGACATCTTACAATCATGTGAACACATTGTAAAATTATTGCCATATATTTGTCATTTTAATATTTTCAGATACGTGAAGTTTATGCATCTGACAATGGTGTCATTGTAAGAGAATTATTTATATGAGCAACACTGCACACGCTTAATTTTAAATAAATAAATAATTTTTATTTATGCATGTTATTTTTATTTATTGTATCTTCATATATGAACTAACAATAAGTATTCAAATCTTAAATCTAACATATAATTAATAGGACCGACCAATGCCAGACATAAATAAGTGAAAGTTGTATATAATACATAAGTAGTGATAAGCAAAAAAAATGTTCAAGCAACTTCATTCGGAGTGGTTAGTCTTAGAGCCCTTGTATCTCTCTTTTTTAAGCGGATGTGTAAGGTAAAGTTCAAAATATTACGAGCAAGCGGCTTACGATGTGACTCGAGTTTTGTTAAATATTTGCCTGCGTATTTTGAAATTTCTTCAATCATTAGTGGCATATTTAAATCCCGATGTATATTTGAATTCTTAATGTACCATGGAGCAGATGTTATTAACCTTAAAATTTTGTTTTGTCTTCGTTGAATTCTCTCTACATTGGAAGCAGAAGCAGTGCCCCATAACTGGATACCGTAACACCATATTGGCTTTAAAAGCGACTTGTATATTAAAAGTTTGCAGTCTAGGCTGAGTGTTGAATTTCTGCCAATCATTTCATTTCGTTTGAGTTAACTTATAGTCAATGTGATGTTTCCATGTAAGCCGTCGATCGAGGTGTATACCAAGATATTTCAATTTTAATGTTGAGGAACAACTTGATTATTAATCCAAATGGGGGAACAATTATCTCTTCCTAAAGTAAATGTTATATGGACACACTTTTGTTCATTAACCTTAATTCTCCATAAGTTCAACCAAATTTCCAATTGTGTAATATGTTCTTGCAGATGTCGGGAAGCCTCGTGAGGGTTTTCATGCATACTCAGGCAGGCTGTATCATCGGCAAACGTAGATGTATGGACATTGCTGCTCAAAGGCATATCACAAGTATAGATCAAATACAAAACTGGCCCCAGTATGCTACCCTGTGGCACACCGGATGATATAGATTCGGGCACACTCAAGAATTCTCCTTCCACAACCGTTAACTTCCGGGTAGTAATGTAACTTTCTAATAAATTCACTAAATTTATTGGTAGATATGATTTTAGTTTTAAAATTAGACCTTCGTGCCACATTTTATCAAATGCCTGAGAAACGTCAAAAAAATGGGCAGAACAATACTTCTTTTCCTCAAATGTTTTTCTTATAAATTGAACCAATCTATGAGTTTGTTCAATGGTGCTATGCTGACTTCTAAAACCAAATTGATGGTCTGGGATGCACCCACTATCAGTTAAAATTGGGGACAATTTTGTCATGAGCAGCTTTTCGAAGAGTTTTGACATAGTTTACAGCAAACTTATTGGCCTATATGACTCAGCTTTAGTAAGATCTTTGCCCGGCCTTGGAATCATTTTGATTTTTGCAAGCTTCCAGAGTTGTGGATCATACTCCAGTCGTAATATGGCATTAGAAATAAACAGAAAGATTCTTGTTGAAATATGCGGCAAGTTCATCAGCATCTTGTTACTAATTCCATCAATACCTGGAGCTTTCTTTGGCTTGAGTTCAGCAATTACTTTATGTACATCACGCATCTTAAATTTTTTGGCTCGAGGGGGTAGAGCAACTACACTCGGCAAATCAGCAACACCAGTACATCTATTTGGGGTAAATACGGATTTTAAATGCTCAGCAAATATTTTACATTTTGCCGTATCGCTTCTTGTGCATCCTCCGGTAGACGTGCGCAGAGGTGGCTTAAACTCAACGGGTGTTTTAAGCTTTCTAGCAGCGCACCACAAAGAGTAATTAGATGTTGGTGTGACATCAAGACCTTCCAAATAATTTTTAAGAGATGCAGTTTTTTCAGATGCAAGCAAGTCTTGAAGTCGCTTAGAACATTCTGTAAGTGTGAGTTTATGTTGGGGTGATCTGTGCTGTTGCCATTCCCTTCTAGCTCTTCTTTTTTCACATACGAGATGTTCAATATCCCTGGAATAAATTTTATTAAACCCAGACTGCGGATGGGAGGTAGTGGCATGTTCAGCAGCCTGTTTAATAATTTCATTAAGATTGGCAATGTTAGTTTCAATGTCATTGGGTGTTCTTAACGCAATATTTTCCGTGCAATGACTACTAAGATATTTTTTGAATCCCAGCCAATTAACACGATTGGTCATCTTCATATATGGGTGAGGTAAGTCACTTCTTAGTGGGTTACAAATTGTAACGATAGTGGGGGAGTGATCGGAGGAGAGATCTAGAGAAGTTTCAATATTAATTAAATCCCTGGAAATATTTTTCATTACGCCAAAATCAATAACATCCGGAATTTTTCGTACGTCAGTAGGCCAATTAGTATGCTCCCCACTCGAAATAACATCTAAGCCCATTTTTGAAATTGTATTAAACAAAGCTCGACCTCTAGGTGTTACAAGGCGCGACCCCCAGTGCGTATGCTTTGCATTGTAGTCTCCAGCTGCCACGAAACAAGATCCAAGCGATTTGTAGAACTTCTCATACTGATCTTGGGTAACTGAAAACCTTGGAGGTAAGTAAATTGATGATATCACGAAATTAGAACAAAAATTTTCTACAAAAATATTCGTAGCTTGCATATATTCTTCACTAACGTTGTCAAGGATATAGTGCTTGAGTCTTGACTTAATTAGAATTGCAGATCCACCGCATGCTCTCCCTCTAGGGCCCTTTCTATCATTCATAGTGTAGCCATTTATTTTGAAAAAGCTTCTCGAAGTCAAATGAGTCTCAGAGACCAACATTATATCAATATTTTTTCCCGTAAGCAAGTGCTCAAGTTCATTTTTATGTTGGCAAATGCCGTTTGCGTTCCAGAAACATATTTTTAACGTGTTCATGGCTTGTTAATTAATGCTTGAAGCAGAGTATTCTGCATTCTCAGCATTTCTTGCATCATGGTAGTCATATTTGTTGTAAAGTTGTTTATAGTTAGCACCAGATTCTCAATATAAGCTTCCAGGCGACTAAAGTTAAAGCTGGAATTTGCATTCGTTGAAATATTTGGAGGTGAAACATTTTGTGTGGGAATAGAACTAGCCTTAGCAGCATCGGCATACGATACACGTGAAGTCACTGGTTGGCTCACTTGAGCAAAAGTGGCGGAGTACGCGTTTAATGGTTGAGCAAGAGCTAATTTAGGTTTTTGCACCATAGCCTGCTTGAGGAAAGAGTACACAGGACAACCTGTCTGTAGTTAGCGGTTTGATTGCCTCCGCAATTACTGCAATTTTTTTCCGCTTGATCTTTTGGTTTGTTACAACTTGCAGTACAATGTTACAATGTGCAGTAAGCTTTTGTATGGCCATATTCTTGACAATTATGACACTGCGCGGGACCTGCACGCTTATGTGGCTCTTCAACTGTGATTTTTCTGTATAAAAGGTAGTTTAAACTATAAATAGGATGAGTCTCGTTTTTTTTCAACTGTATATCATTCGGCTCCAGTTCAACACGAAATAGGGGTTGGGGTACCTTTTCTCTGTTCATTATGTTAGATACATTCTTTACCTTAAATCCCTGGAGGACGAGTGCATCTTTTATTTCTTCAGGGACAACATAAGAATATATGCCCTACAATACGATATGCAGGCCTTTAGCGCTCTTAAGCTGGTATGTGTAGAAGCTTGTTTTATTTGTTTCATATTCAGAAACCATTTTGCGGAAATCCTTTTCGTCATAAATTTGAATTTTCGTTTCATCGATGTTGCCACGTTTTATTGGGACAATGTGGAATTTATTTTCACCAATGACCGAAATTAATTTTTTAATAAGGGAATTTGAATTTTTCTCTCTCAAATAGATTGGTGGCGGCTTGGATGTTTTATTCGAGGATACATCGGGTTTGTCGTTCTCATCTTGCAAAATTTTAAAACAGTTTTGGCGATTAGTTGATGCTCTGTTATCCCTAGACATCTTTGGAGCGGATGAAATTTTTAAAGAATTCGGGCTTCGCTCACGCTTTACCAAGGTTATATATCTGTCCATACCGACTTGCACCTTGGGTTTTGAAATACTGTTATCTGTAGTGATAGCTTTGTTAAATGATGAACAAGACCCTGAAGGGGATGATATTACTGACTTATAAAGCGAAGTTGATCGCTGACGAAAAATTGGCTTTGCCGTTAAAAAACACTTTCATTAGATTTATTATTTCTAGTTTTTTCATTAAGAGCTTCAGAACTCACAGTCAAATAGGCATTTCTGCCGTTAGAACTCACTTCATAATTTTTTGTATTTGAGGCACTCATATAGAGTATTCCTCAAGGGCAATTTTTGTGTTTTTTTGCTTACGGTTTTTTTGTTTTTGCAATTTATGATTGTTTGTCTGTTTTTGAGGTACTCGTATAGAGTATTCCTCAATGTCACAGTTTATGTTTTTTTGTTTCTGTTTTGTTGTATTTGTTATTTTCATTATGTAAAAAATATTATCAAAGCAATAAAGCTTATTTATTAAAGTCAGTATGTAATTATTACGAATAATATGTACTATTATTATTTATTAAATAAAATAAATTTTCGACTGACGATTTTGCCAGCTGAATTTATTGCCATACAACCGTCTGGCAATAAATTGTAAGATTTTCTTCCAACCGTGTGAACTGACAAGGAATATTGTACTGGCAAGTTTCGATTACCTGTACATTGTAAGCACATTGCCAGATCTGACAATATTGTAAGATCTGACAATCGTCTGTACATAGCTTTACGCTTCATTTTACATAACAAAATCAAAAAAGTATGCAGTATTTTCTATCAGATTTGCATGTACATACATATATGTACATATGTTTTATACATATTTTATTTATTTTTCGCTTTTTATTTTAGTCCAACTCATCATATAAGCCCGAGTATTTATTTGCCGCCATAGTCTACAAGAGTAATTTCATTATATACATACAAATATAAATTTGTTTGTGCCATTACTTACACCCTCATTCGGAATACTGACATATATTCACCTGTTTTTCTACTTTTGATATATCTTTTCCTTTAACTTCATTCCGTTTCTGATCATAGAACCTAAAATAGAAAAATACAAGTTGTTTAATATACATTTTTTTAAATTAATTTTTAGTATCCGAGCGTGAATAAGTTTGGTTGTGTATAGGCAAAAATTTGGCGTTCGGCATCAGTTCTCTTAAAATCGCAGTGAATTTTTAAAGGCTGGTATCAACCTTTTATTAATCTCTTCTGGCATTTATTATATATATGTATGTATATATGTATATATATATATATATATATATATATATATATATATATATATATATATATATAAATATATATTTAGTATAGTTTTACATCAGTATTTTACATATCGTATAGTTGTTATATATTTATTTATTTATTAAACATATTAATGCAAAGTAAATTTGCATAATATGGTGTTGCACAAATATGGGCGGAGTAACGTAGACCATATGCCCAAGATGTTATTAACAGTATTTTAAAAAGTTTTGTGACTGACTGTATATGACCTATGCCTTCACATAGGAAGTAGCAACGTGGTTGTTAAAGAAATTCCACAAAATACCGCAATATCATAAGGTAATCCATGGCCGCACTTAAGAAATAACTACGATGAAGCGGAGATGTTCCCCAACCCATAGCTGCTTAACGACCATAGACTACTAAATTCATATTCTGTTCATATTGTGTGGTTCATATTCTGTGGTTTATATGCAAGGACTATTGATAACTAACCTTATTAAAACTTAATTCGAAGATATACAACGGTTGAAACATATAAAAAAGTGATATATTTTCAAATTCGCTTGAAAAGATGTCCTGGTTTAGAACATAATAGATGAATATCGCTTCCGTACCTTTTGAAATATAGATATATTTTAAAAGTTTTTGTATATTGCCGCTTTGAGAAAATGAATGCCTGTACATACATATGTATGTATGTACGTCTCAAAAACCCAAATTCATCATTTATTATTTTACATCTGTTAAGAGGAGAAAGTTGCGTGATTAATGCTCCCGAATATGATTGTTATTGTGCAAAATTCCATTACAAAATAGTTCTTAAGCTCGCAAAAACTGGTATAATACATGCAACTACTAGTGCAAGTAACTCAACACATTAAAATCTTTTCATTGAAACAATCATACTGCTACAAGTTATGGGCTCACTAGCAAGAGATTTTAAAGTGATTTTTTTACTAGCATGTTGGTAAAAAAAACAGTTTGGCCATCGGCAAATATATCTAAAATGTGCGTGAAACTAAAAAAAATTATATCTTGGATCAATAGAGGTGGACAGCTCCTAAATAACAATACAGGCACGGGTACGAATATAATATAACCCATTTCAATTGAGTTTATAATAGAAATTTTACAAAATGGTGTATTTCGTAGTAAAGCAATCGATTTTTTAAATTTACTTATATTTTTCCTAAAAATTTATTATTTATTTAATAAAACTGAGTGTTCAATCAAGATCTTTCATTCACTCAATCAACGGCATATTTAAAACTAACAATTTTATTCGACTAAAAAAGGAGTTACATCAAGAAAAAAATAACTACTTCCCACAACGAAAAAATTAATAACTACCTACAATAAACAACAAAAATACTTTTGAAGAATCGATTATTTTAGTCTCACGCCTTGTTAAAATCATTAAGTTGGTAATCCAGTAAAGCGGCCCATCCATTATACAATATTATTGCATATGTGTTGTATATATTATTGTCGTTTTGACCTATCCCAGCAAAAAATAAATGAACGCGTTCAAAATGAAGCAGTGTTTCATGGTTTCTTGAGCATGTGTTTCTTTGAATGCGTTCTGAACGCATGCGACGAACGCATGCAAGCATGCATGCAAAAAAGGCATACAAAAACGGAATTAAATCATAAAACAAGTTTTATCTCCAACAAACAACAAGAGTGCAATAGCTCAGTGGTAGAGAGTATGCCTTAACAGTCAAAACAACACGGTTCGTATCCTGGCTGCGTAATTTTTTTTCGTTTTTTATTTACGTGAAAAACGTCATCGAATCATGCGTTCTTGCATGGGTTCTAAGCACTCATTCGAATGATGAGCATACTTGCTAAATTTGAACCCGTGCTCGTCAATGACACGCCTGTGTTAAAATCATGCATTCTGCACCTAAGTTGAACCAATGCATTTGCAATAGAACCCATGCATTAACTATTTCTTTTGCATGTCTTTTTTTGCTGGGATACTATGCAATAAATGGTACAATATTTTCAAAGAAAATATTTCCCAAGTTTTTTGACAGTGAAATAGTAAACAACATTGAATAATGTTGCCACCGCAGATAACACAAACGATACATAGGTAAATTGCATTAAATTTTTTGTGGCTATATTCTACGCAGTTATGGCACCGTACTGGACCTGAACGCTTATGTGGCTCAACTGCGATTTTTCGGTATAAACTGTATTTTAGGCTATAAATTGGATGTGTCTTATTTTTTTCAACTGTATATCATTCGGCTCCATTTCAACGCCAAATAGAGGCTGAGGGATCTTCTCCTTATTGATTATATTGGTAAGATTTTTTACCTTAAATCCATGTATGATGAGTGCATATTTTACTTCTTTGGGATTATCATAAGAATCTATGCTCTTCAATACGTTCGGCACTGCTTTAGCATAGAGCTGAGCTAATCAGCTATTTTTAGCTCAGCTTACTTAACTGAAGTATTTCATTCAGTTAGCCCAGTAGCTCAGTTCATTTGTAGTGAAACATTTTTTCAAGCATAAAGAAAGAGCGAAAACCGAATTATAAAAAGTGTCAGATTTATACAGTGTGTTTGTGTGGTCATACATAACAAAACAAAGCAGATGAAGTATAAAAAAAAGGTAAAAATAAAATAGTTTAATGAGCGGAATCTGTTAATTAATATCCTCACAAAAATATAAATGTGAAAACAGGCCAAGTTCCTTTCCAAAATTTCGGCCATCAAAAGTAGTGAGATAAAAATTTTGACCAAGTTCGTATTTCCTACAATACCTATCACTGCAATATGGTATGCATTATATAAATTTGTAATCGTAAATTCAAGATTTTGTTATGAGCAGCGCTCAATTACCATCGTACCCTTTTTAAGATGATAGCTTTTAGTTAAAGCTCTAGATAAAAGCTTTAGTACAAAATTATCGTCGCCCCTGCCACTCCTGGTTAAAATATTTAGGTTTTAAGATTTTTCTATTTGGTTTCGCATCTTGACCTACTTGCGTATTAAATTTCAGCTCTCTAATTTTTATGGGCGTATTCCAACCCACTTTTTCAAAATAATTTTTGTTTTGCCACTGCCAGTCATGCGTGTCAAAATTCGTTAAAAGCGGATATTAATATTTAAATAAAAAGTATTTTTAAATCTGCTTATCCTAATTACATGAAATAGGATGTTTAAATTGTATGTGTTAACATACACTTTTTTCAACGAAATTATATAACTTTGCATTATTCCAACATTTGTGCCAAATTTCAATAATATCGCTTGAGGTAAACATTTAAAGTTTGCTCTTTTAATTGTGTGTTTAATTGCAATAGCCCGCCCCCTCGTCAAAATCTTCGGGTTTTCAGATTTTTCTAGTTAGTTGCTAATATAGAACTACTTTTTTTTATCGAATTTCAGCTTACTAGCGTACATTTTATATATTTTTTTCTTATGGGCGTGACACAGCCCACTTTTTTAATCACAATACCTGCTGTAGCCATTAGTTATTTTTTCTGTCGAGTTTCGTTGAAAACGGATAGTAATAAATATATAAATATGTAGTATATTCAAATGTGCTGACCCGCAGTACATGCAATAGGAGGCTTAAATTGTATGGGCGTGTCAACGCCAACTTTTTCAACAAAAATTTATAGCCTTGTATTATTGCAACATGTATGCCAAATTTCAATAAATCGCTTGAGTTTAACGCATTAGATTTGTTTTTAAATTCTGAGCCTTATGGGCACAGCCTCGCCCTCCTAGGAAAAATTTTTGGGTTTTAAGATTTTTCTAGTAATTTGCTAATCTATAACTACTCGTTTATCACATCTCAGCTCACTAGCGCAAATTTTAGTTTTTATTCTTATGGGCGTGTTCCCGCCTACTTATTTTAAACCCATTTTTTTTGTGTAGTAGTTATCTTTCCTATTTAGTTTCGTTGAAAACGGATAATAGTAAATACATAACTAGTACATTTAAATGTGATGACCCGAAACAATTGAAAAAGGAGGCTTAAATTAAAAAATATTTAAATTAATACTCACCTAGATCTACTCGTATCACAAATTTCAGCTTTCTAGCTATAGCGGAAGTGCTTCATCAATTTGATGAATATGTCTTAAAATATGCACTTTTTGCACCTCCATTTATCCGGAACCTTTCATTGTAAAACTTTCAAACTTCCCATATGAGGTAAATGAATGAATTTATTCTAATTGTGGTTTAAATTTTATAACTTTACGATTGCGGGAAAAAAGGTTATGAGGAGGTAAAAAAAACTCGAATGGCTTCCTGCAAATATACACACTGAGTGCATTGGCCGGAACTTGGCCTGGCCTAGATATCTACACACATATATTTTTTTATGTACGTGTGCGACACTAAACATTTGCTAAAAAATCACAAGAATTGTATCGAACTCTTTTATTAGGTCTTTTTAGACACAAACCCACTTATATTACACAGGTTTGTGTCTAAAACGGGCTGCTAAATGAGTTTGATAGAAGTCCACTTGTTATTTAAATGGGTTTGATTATAGGTTTGTGTCTAAAACGAGCTGCTGAATGTGTTCGATACAAATCTAGAAACCACTCAGTACTGAGCTGACAGCGCTCAGTGAGCTCACAGCGCTCAATTGAAATAGTTCGTTCATGAGCTGCACAACTCTACATTAGTACTCTTATAGCTAATAAATCACTGACGCTCTTATCCAAAAACGATTGTTAAAGTTAAAGCATGCATTAAAACCGGTTTTGCCATACAAAATTCGTTTGTTAAACCAACTTTAAGTTTACCAATTGTTTTTGCATAAGGGGGTGAATGATTAAACACAGTTTAAGTTAATTTTCACAAAAAATTAAAATTGATTTAAATACACTTTCATTTTTTCAGTGGCTTATTGAAGTTAATATCAAATTACGTTGAAAGTAGGGTAGCACTACAATATTTCCAAATATTATGGAAAGCTTTCCATAGAACAGCTGTTAAATATAAATATGAAAGTTGATTTATCAATTTGCAGAGAAGTGAAATAGCAAACAACACGCACACAACACAAAAAGAGCATCAGAATGCATTTTACTATTTATATATTTCATTATATGAAAAAATGTGTTACATTTCTTGTATATTTTCGAAAATTAAACCAAATTCATTTTAATACGACCACATGATGTTCATGTACATGCATTAAAAAAACACACACATGCACAAAACATGAAAAAAAATTTTGTGTTTAAATCAGATTTAAAAATAAAATACATATAATCATTGACTGATTTATTTGCCATTATGGCATGTTTCTACATTACAAGTAACTCAAAAATTTTATTCATATGAGTACAAAAATTGGCTTTGGGGTTCCATAAAACAAGTGTCAACTTTTTTTTGAGTAAAAACGTAATAATTTTTTATTTTGTTGTTTCGACATAACAATTCCAATCGTTGTTAATGTCAAATACAGGCAATCAAAAATAAGTACTTGTGTATAGGTTTTTATACGTTAAAGAAGAAATATTAATGTCCACACAATCATATAGTGGAAGCATTATGGAAACTGTCAGCATAGATCTAAACATTTTTACATATAAACCATATTTTCATCACAATTTTATTTTCAATTTGGTTCCCATAAATTTGCTCAAGGAAAATAATAATAGGTTTGTTCAAGTACGTGAAACATTTTTACTGAGGTTCGCTATTTTATAGTGAAATTCCTTCGTTTACATCAAATCTTGAAGGACTTAATTTTCAGCTCGATATCTGAGCTCTTACTGATTGCCGAAATACCGTTTAAAGTTTTCATGTTTATGAATTTTAAGTATTTTTAAGTAAATTCGTCGGCTGTTCGTTCTATTGTATACTTTGAATCGTATTAAAAAAAAATCCGAGTATATATCGGTTCAATGTGTATAAAACATATTAAGTTTATATCTTTAATAAATTTTTCTACATTTCGAATATATGGAAAGATGTTAAGCTCTAAAGTTTCCTAGTATCCACAATTTTTAAGTTTACTAAACATTTTGCTTTATGTATGAGTGAATTGCTGTGCTATATTCCTAATTGTTATCTGAAATGTATATGTATTCACGAAAGATTTTTGGCTTGTTTCAGTTAAATCTTATTAAGTTCTCATAATATGTAAAAAAAATTTTAAATAAAAAAATTGTGTCATTATCGATGTTATTAATTCAAAGTTTATGATGCAACCTTTTTTTAATTTATCCAAACATTCTTTATTGCTCTTCTAGCAAAAATAATCATTATTTATTCAGTTATTCGATTTTGCTTGAAGAGTAAATGAACTGACCTAATATTGAGTTATAATTATAAGGCAGCTGTTTTTTATTTTGTATGATTTTCTTCTAGGGCTGACATTAATTACTGCTGCTAGTATGGAAAAAAAGCAACTCAAATACCAAATTATATACCATGGTAATAATGAAATTCAAAATACAAAAAGTGGTACCAAATATAACGTAAACTAGACAAGTGTAGCATAAAAACTCATTTTGTTACGTACTCGCCTGTGTACTGCTTGCTTGCCTCAGAACTGACTTGTTATGTAGAAACAAGCCATTAAGCTGGTACGTAAAAAACATATAATTTTTCAAACTCTGTTACTATATTTCGGAAATCTTATGCTTCGTATTTTTGAATTTTAGTTTCGTCAATGTAATTAAGTTTTATTGGAATAAGGTGGAATACGTTCTCACCAATGGCCGAGACTAATTTTTTAATAAAAGCGTTAGAATTTTTTTCATTCAGAGGTATTGGTGGGCAAGAAGCGATACTGAAAAAGGTAACATATTTGTCGAACATTTAAAATACGTATTTACCCCAAACACATGTACTGCTGTAGTTGAATTGCCGAGTGCAGTCGGTCTACCCCCTCAACCCTTAAAGCTTAAGACGCGTGATGTTCAAAAACTAATTTCTGAACTTAACGCGAAGAAAGCTCCGGGTATTGATGGAATTAAGTAGTATAAATGTAGGGATACTGGCTTAATGTATTTTTTCCATAAGGATCATATAAATGTAGGGATACTGGCTCAATGTATTTTTTCCATAAAGCTCATTCTAATTAGTATATATGTGCATTCCAATACATGTATTTTTCGCATAAGGAAGGATATTCCAATACATGTATTTTCTCCATAAGGAAGGATATTCTAATACATACATATATTCCTACAACAAAGTTAACTTCAAATGAGAATATATTTTTCTCATAAAAAGTTTAACGAAGACATTTTTGTAAATGGAACAATTCGAATGAGATTCTCATTTGAGTAATTATATAAAATGAGAGTTCGATTGACTCAAAAATATGTATATAAAAGACCAATTATAATTTAGTTTTAGTTATTGTTATTCAAAGATCCTTGAAATTACGTTCAACAACAATGGTAAGAATGAAGTTTAATATAACATTCGATTTTTGTATTTATTATATGAAAGTTTAGGAAATACATATAAAATTTAACTAATATTTGATCGTTTTTAGATCTATCAACAAATAATTAACATTGCGCAAGGAATAAAATCCGAATACACAAAAATTTATGATATTCCCTTAAATGAACCTTACAAGATTTTAAATTTTAAATGGAAGGTTACACAATATGGATCCAAAGTTATTGCATATTTAAACAACAATAAGTGGTTTTATCTTCCGCAAAGAATCGTTAAATATTTAAACAGAGAGGATCCTTACTTATCAAAAATGAATGACAAAATTTGGACAATTATTTACAAAGGACGTCAATCACCAAATGGTTCAGCAATATTCGAACTAAACTATAGCTAAATTTTTTATTTGTTATAAGAAATTTTATGTAGTTACACAATTTTAAAACAATAAATATATTTAGTAAAGTGAAGTGAGATCTGCTTATTTATTGATTTTTTATGTTAAACATGCACATGCACCTTAACAAAGTGAATTTGAAATCCATTTCAGGAAAATTTTGTTTAAAAAATTTAAAAACAAATGTATATACATATGTATGTATTTCAAATTCATTTTAAATTTTATGAAAATGAGAGTTTATGTTTAAAATAAGTTATTTTATTTATTTATAAGACATGCGTATGCACGCTTTTGCATGCTTTTTCATGCCACATCATCTAGATGTATTTTGCTTTACTCTAATTTTCATTTTAAGAAAAAAAAGGATAGGACATTTAAAAATTTAATGAAAGGTAAACATGCACATGCAAGACACATGGTATTAAGTATTAAAGTATTAAGAACGAGAGACATGCGTATGCATGCTTTTTGTGTGTAGATTTACGTGGGTGCGTTGGTGAAATTTACATTTTATTTGTTCTGAAAAAAGGGTATGCGAAAAAAACTCATCACAAAAAATATCTTTCTATGAAGGACAGGCAAATCGTTCTGTTTCATTGTTTAAACTTAACAATTTACAAGATCATAAATGTAGATGAATATGAGAATTTTCCGATCAAAGATAATTTTCTATAGATGAATGTATGCATATATTGTGAGCAGAAAAAAAGTATAAAATAGAACATTTTTCTAAACAAAATTCTAGTCTTGTGACAGCATTCAAAAAAAAACTAAACACTTCAAAATGAATAGTAACAAATTATATTGTGAAATATGTCAAATAGTTACTTTTTCAAACAGTTCAAACAAAAAACGCCATTATCTGAATCAACATGGAATAAATTTAAAAACGAAAAAATTTTGGGATACTCCTTTATATAGGAGAATAATTAAAAAATAAATAAGGAGATTAGAGAATTTGAATCATCAACGTCAACATCTATCGAAGCGAAAACACCAACTACACTTATAGCTACTAAAGCCGCATCATCTACTATAGAAGCCGCAATATCAACATCAAATATATCATCAATTACAGAAGCATCAACACCAACAACAGACCAGAGGTATCATCATCTCTTAGAAGGCGATGAAGATGCATTTTTAAGCATCAAAGAGCCCATTAATATTAGGGAGGTAATAGTTTTACCACCGTTGGATATAGCATCATATTTATTGCTACATGATGGGCAAAATGATATACTTTTAGAAGTTTTAAGAAGGATTGAAAATACGGATTAAGAGAATCTTGTAAAATATTTTTCTTATTTTTTATTATTAAATAAATGTATATGTTTTTTTTTTAAATAAATATTTTTATTATCTAAACTTTTTGAAAATTACAGTTTTTACATTTACTGACATTATATACGTTATAATAGAATTTCATTAGTTTGTTTGCTTCTTCCTCTATTCTCATATTTTGTCTTCTTTTGTATGAACATAAACAAGTGTCGGGTCCACAAGTTTCATTCTCATTAGACCATGAATTTTATTTGTTCTGAGAAAAAGGGTACACGAAAAAAAACTCTTCACAAAAATATCTTTCTATGAAGGACAAACAAATATTTTTCCTTTATTGCTTAAACTCACTAATTTACAAGATGGGTGTAGATTTACGTGGGTCCGTTGCTTAAATTTACATTTTATTTGTTCTGAGAAAAAGGGTACACGAAAAAACACTGATTACAAAAAAAATTAAGATGAATGTATGCATATATTGTGTGCACAAAAAAAGTATTAACTAAAACATTTTTCTGAACAAAATTTTAGTCTTGTGACATTATTCAAAAACGAAGAGTTGTGTGAAAAAAAACTAAAATAATATTTAAAACTGTTAAATTATATGAATATTATTTTTTGCAGTGATAAGTGTATTCATTAAAAATAAATAATTTTCTTTAAAATTAACAACTAAAATTAATAAAATAAAAATTATTTTACCAGTGATAAGTTCAATTCCCAAAACTTTAAATTATATAAAAATGGAAAACTTATATAGTTGTATTGAATGTGGAAAATTTTTCACTAAAAAATATTTATTTGAACATGAAAAAATCCATGCTGGATCATCGAAACATGTAGCAGAACTCCCTATTCCTCAAAACGGTGTTAAGAGACTACATAGCGCATTCAAGTGTAGAATACAAACATTGCTATTTGAAAACAGTGATGATGGATGTCTCTTTCCTGAGGAATTTTTGAATAAGGTTAGCTTTAAACCCCGAAATTAATTTGTGGTTGAAAATATATAAAGCTATGAAAATTAATATTGAGCTATCGGGATTATATAAGCTTTCTACAGAAGATATGGAAAATACTCCATTAGAGATTAAAACATTTCAAACGAAAATGGAATCAATTTTTAATGAAAATAGCCTTAATGAAGTCTTTACCCATAAAATAAAAGAAGTTATAAATAAAATGGAAGAGTTCCAGGAAAGAGACAGTGGATGGACATTGGTTCAAATTATAAAATTGGATACAAACCTTAATAAATATCAACCATTGAAAGGTTATACATATTTTCCACTACCACAGAAGCTGAGCAGTAGAAAAGCTTGTGTAAATGTGCAGAACAATGACGAATTTTGTTTTAAATGGGCTGTAGTTTCCTCAATATATAATTTTAACAAAAATGCGAATCGTATATCATCATATCCAGTCAACATAAATTTAACCCAAATAAATACACATAGACGATTCTTAAATTTTGAAGGTTTATGCTTCCCTCTACAGATAAAAGATGTAGAGCTGTTTGAAGTGCTTAACGAATGGATAAGTGTAACTGTTTTCGGATATGATGAGAAACATAATATTATTATCGGACCATATTATAAAACAAAAGAAGTTAAATTACATCATATCAATCTTCTCTTTCTTCAAAAGGAAATTAGCTCAACAACAACAGGCCATTATGTGTGGATAAAAAATATTTCAAGGTAATATAAAACATAAAATTTTTTTATAAATTCCTTTCAATTGATTATTTTGTATAATATATTATATAGATTAATTAGGAACCAAACCAGCAAGTTTAAGGGGAGAAATTATCTATGCAACTTTTGTTTGCAGCACTTTACAAAGGAGGACAGGTTAACAAAACACATGTCAGAATGTAGAAAGCGGATAGTATATCTTCCAAATGAAGATAAGGTAATTTTAGAATTTAAAGATCATGAGAAAGCAATGGATGTACCATTTGTTATTTATGCGGATTCTGAATGCATATTTCAGAATTTTGAAACATGCATTCCAAATCCAAATAAATCATCAACAACATTGATAAACAAACATATCCCATATGATTTCTCATATTATTTAAAATGTAGTTATGATAAGAATTTAGATAAGTTTAAGTATTTTAAGGGGGAAGATTCACCCAAAGAATTTATAAGTGAACTATTGAAGAATGTAGTCTTCTTATATACAAATTATTTAAAAGATATAAAACCAATGATGCCTTTGAATGAAGACGAAGAATTACACTTTAGGAAGTCTACTATTTATCATATTTGTTTAAAACCTATTGTTAATGAAGATAAAGTTAAAGACCATTGTCATTTAAGTGGGAAATATAGAGGACCCGCACATCAAAAATGTAATTTAAATATCAAAGATCCACGTTTTATTCCTGTTGTCTTTCATAATCTTTCTTCGTATGATTCACATTTGTTTATAAAGGAACTTAATCATATTAATAGTGGTTCAATAAATATTCTCCCATTAAATAAGGAATTGTACATATCCATTTCAAAAATTATCAGTATAGATAATATCAATATTGAAATTAGATTTCTAGACTCATTCAGATTTATGCAGTCAAGTTTAGACTCATTAGCACATAATTTATCAAGAACTGATTTTACTACATTAAAGACAAGTTTTGAAGATGAAAAACAATTTTCTTTACTAATGAGAAAAGGAGTTTTTCCATATAATTATTTAAATTAAGTTGACAAACTTAAAGAACGGAATTTACCAACGAAGGAAAAATTTTGCAATATACTTAAAGAGACAGAATGTTCAGTAGACGATTACAACCATGCCAAGGAAGTGTGGAATGCTTTTAATTTACTACTACAGATTATCTAATGCTTTACCTCAAAACTGATGTTTTACTTCTCACAGACGTTTTTGAGAATTTCAGACTATTATGTAAAAACATATATCAATTAGATCCATGTCATTATTATACAGCGCCAGGGCTTTCATGGGACGCAATGCTTAAAATTACGAAAATAAAATTACAACTTTTTACTGATATTGACATGATTACGTTCATCCAAAAGGGAATAAGAGGAGGAATCGTTCAATGTTCGAAAAGACATTCAAAAGCTAATAATAAATATATTACAGATTTCAACAATAAGCTTTCATCTAAGTATCTTATGTATTTAGATGCAAATAATTTATATGGGTGGGCTATGTCACAATATTTACCAGAAAGTGGATTTGAATGGATTAGTGACATTGGCGGTTTCTCCTTACATTCCATTTCCGACGATTCATCTGTTGGATATATTCTAGAAGTGGATTTGACATATCCAACAAAGATTCATGATCTTCATAACTTCTTACCATTTTGTTGCGAAAACAAAGTACCTCCAATGGCTAAAGATTCAAAGCTTATATTGGATTTGACTAACAAAACTAAATACATATGTTATAAAAACTTGCAACAGTGTCTAACACATAGTTTAAAGTTAAACAAAATACATAGAATATTGAAATTTAAGCAGTCCGATTGGTTAAAACGTTACATATCTTTAAATACATTTCATAGGATGAATGCTAAGAATAAATTTGAACAAAATTTCTTTAAGTTATTAAATAACGCAATATACGGAAAAACAATGGAGAACGTAGACAAACGGAAAAATATAAAAATTGTTAACTCTTGGGATAATGTTGGGAAAAATCTTGGAGCTCGAGCTCTAATTGCCAAACCAGAATTCAGTTCTTTAAGTGTTTTGACGACAATATGATTGCAATTGAATTAAATAAAACGCATTCTATATATAATAAACCAATATATCTTGGATTTTGTGTTTTAGAGATATCTAAGTGGAAAATGAATAATTTCCATTATGATTATAAGCTTCCTAAATATGAATCTAATGTAGAACTTAATTATATGGATACAGACTCCTTTATTTATACAATCTATACTGAGGATTTTTATAGAGATATTTACAATGACATTGATGATAGATTCGATACGTCTAATTATGAAAGTGATAATAAATTTAATATTCCCCAGAAAAATAAAAAAAATTTGGGAATGATGAAGGATAAAAATATTCATTGGTTTAAGATCTAAAATGTATTCTTTTAGTACTGAAGAAGGGAGAGAAATAAAAAAAGGAAAAGGCGTAAAAAATAATTGTTGTGCTAAGTTAAGCTTAAGTAAGTATAAAAATTGTTTATACAATAAACAAATTTACTATGCGAATATGTATATATTTAAGTCAAAACTACACAATCTGTATACTTCCTTAATAAATAAAATATCTTTAAGCTATGGAGATGAGAAAAGATATGTTCGCAAAAATAATTTAGATACCCTTGCTTGGGGACATTATGAAGAACAATTTATGAATGATACTAACGATGATTCTCTAATGGAAATTGATTATATAGATGAACAAAGAATAAATAATTTTAGAGATATATTTCTAAATGATGAGGATGACGATATTTTTAAGAAAATTAAATATTAGTTTGTATATAACTAGAATATCTATTTTTACAATTAATAAACAATATTGTGACATAATTTAAACCAAAAGCTTGATTAAGTAAAAAAAAAATAATAATAAAATGCAACACACGTGTAAATCTCATGTATATGTATAAATATTTGTTTTATTTATTTCAAGTTACATTTATTGAAAAAAACTTTTAAACACAGGTGCCCACAATTAAATGTATTAAAGTGTTGTTTTCGTTCATAATTATATTCAATGGGTATTTTTAAATAATAAACAAGTTCAATTGGAGGTTGTAAGTTTCCAAAGCTATCAAAATATTCTTTATAGTTATGATTTTTATAATAGGCTACCCAGTCAGTTCCAGCACCATGAGAGTTATCTAGATTAACAATACCACATTCTTGAACTAATGGTTTTTTAGGCAAACGATCTCGCATAAGCACACCTCTAAAATTTTCGAGTTTTTTACCATATTTTATTAAATCTAGATCAGTTAATGGTCGATTGGGTAGGTTATCTAAAAGTTATTTGGAATCGGTTTATAATACAGTCCATATCCAGATTTATATGGTTTAAGATATAAGCCTTTTCCCATAGCAATTGATTCCATGTGTCTATTAACAGCAGCATTTAAATTGTCTGGTTTTTCATTTCTCAAGAGGTTAAGAGCATTTTTAACAGCTTTTGAAAACAATTTTCTATCACATGTTTTTTTCATTTGACTATTTTTTTCTTTGACTTTTTAGGTTTATGAATTTTTATATTGTTCATACCTAATCCGAATTTAAGTTTTGATTTCATAGCGTTTGTTACGAACCAGGCGTTAGCCTTTTCTTTGAAATCACTATCTTTAGATTGCACTTGTTGCCAAGCTTTTTCAACTAAAATTTTATCCGCTTTATGTCTCTTATTAATATCGTTTGTTTCTGAATATGTAATATCGTGTTCTCTACAAGCTGCATCTAATGAAATTATTCCCTTATCAACTCTTGCTAAACGTTTTTCAAGTTTTGTTCCAGGTCCACAAAACTGATAACCAGGTAAATGTAGTTCAACAGGTAATTTGTTTATTAAGTTGGTTACTAATCCACTACCAATATTATACTGATTATCTTTAACTCCCTTTTTATAGTTTATATTAATTTTTTATTAATTATATGCTATGTGTAATGTGATTGACACTATAAACTTAAATAATGAGGTTTCGCTATATAATAAGAAATTTATATCAAAATCTAGTTAGTTATAAGAATGCGATTAGTAAAACAAGGTAAACAAATTGTAGTAAGAAATGCGGATGAAGCACAAGAAAACGAACCAAAACTTAAACATAGTACACTTTTACCAAATTCAATACGAGCATTAATTGTAGGTCCTTCAAATTGTGGCAAAACTAATGTTATGATTAGTCTAATAAAGAGCCCCAACGGTTTAAGTTTTAAAAACATTTACATATATTCAAAATCTTTATATCAACCAAAATACTGTTATCTCAAGGAATTGATACACCCAATAAAAGGAATAAATATTTTTACATTTGCGGAAAACGAGAAAGTTATTAGTCCTACAGAAGCGAACTCACATTCTATCATAATATTTGATGATGTTATTTGTGGAAAACAAGACACTATAAGAGATTACTTTTGTATGGGTAGACATAAGAATATAGATTGTTTTTATTTATGTCAACGTACACAAAAATCTTATACATCTTATACGTGGTAATGCGAATATGATTATAATATTTAAACCAGATGAAATGAATTTACGATATATATATATAATGATCATGTAATTGGTGATATGTCATTTAAAGAATTTACAAATATATGTAGTGAATGTTGGAAAAATAAATATGGCTTTCTTGTTATCAGTAAGGATAATTTGATAAATAAAGGGCGATATAGAAAACGTTTTGATGAATTCATAGAACTATAAGTAAGCAGATCTTAAGTAGTTATAATGCAGATTGCAATCAGACATAAAACAGATCATTAGCAGATAAATATCAGTTGCTTAAGCAGATATCAGGCAGATCATTATCAAATATAAAGCAGATTTCAAGCACATATAAATACAATAACTATGGATAATAAATTGTTAAAGGATATTGTTAAGACAAGAGGAGTATTAAAAGCCAAATTAAAAAATCTCAAATTAGACAATATAGAACGAGTTAATATTTTAGAAGATACATTTAAACCAATAACTAAACCTTTAAATAGGATAATTGGAAAAATTAATGAATATCAAACTGATGATATATTGAATGATAATCTAAGTCCATAACCAAACCTTTGAATAAAATAATAAAAAAAGATGATGATTATAACTCAGATGATTATCAATCTAATGATAACATAACAGATCCACAACTTCCACCACTACCATCCGACGACAGTTCAAACAATTTTGATGATGCAATAGATTATAAGCAAGTTACTGAAACTGATTTGAAAAAATATCCATTAGCTGAAAATATAGAATTACTCCTCAATAATAAAACAATAGATACAATTTATGGTTTCAACATAGATGAAAGCGGAAATTGGCGATATGCAAATAATGAATTAAATAGGGAATTCAACGTGGAAAATGACTCCAGGATTATTTGAATTAGTTTTTCATTCAAAGCCTCTACATTATAATAAAAATGATTTAAGAAAATATAAAGAAATTTTAATAAGTACCAATGCTCACAAACGTCAATATCAATCAAAAAGTCAAATTAAAGGTACACGAGCTTATAAATATATTCGTATAATAAAAAATTTATTTAATACTAAACCAAATATTCTAACGAAAGGTAGTGGATTCTCGTTAAAGACTATTGATAATCGTAGATCTAGTTATATATACTGGAATGACACAAATGAATTAGTTGACAGATTAAATTTACTTATTTCATCAGAAAGTGGTGGTCATAATAATCACAATAACGAAATAATTTCCATTATTGAAGAATTGAAAGAAGCTGATATAATATATTAAACTAAAAAATGACTTATATAAATAAGTTTGGAGAAACTTCTTTCCGACATAATCTAAATGACTCAAAGTTAAAATTATACAAATATAATTTGCAATTGAATAACATAACAAAAGATATGGAAAAACTGGATAATATAATTAAAACTATTAACGAACAACGTGAAGAACTTAAAAACGATTATAATTCTCAATTAAACATTATCAAAAGGGATGTTAAAGTATTACAAGAATTAATTACAAAAGGAATCAATGAAAATGTTGAAGCTATTGAAAAAATAGTGAGGAATCAAATAAGTTATGCAAATGAAGACTTTTCAAAGAATATCGAAGAGAGATTCAATACACTTGAGGATTTTATATTTAAATCGATGAAGAGAAATGATGTAAACGTTGAGGTGAAAAAACGAAAACTTAAATTTTCTAAAATTAAAGGATAAAAATTTTATATAAATATTTGACACTCATATCTGAATGCTTAACAGTAAAGAATATTATTTCAAAATGAACTTAGATAAAAGAGAAATAGTTGATGAACTTCATAAGCAAGCGCGAAAAAATTTTAAAAGAAGACCGGTTATCATAAAAGGAATCGATGATTTATGGCAAGCGGATTTGTTTGAAATGGGCAACTACGCAACATATAATAATGGTCACCGTTATCTCTTAACAATAATAGGTTATTTTTCAAAAAAAGCTTGGGCTATAGCAGTGAAAAATAAAACTGCACACAACATAACGAACGCCATGAAAAACATTTTCATAAAAAGCAATCGTAAACCAAAAAATTTACAAACAGATGATGGTAAGGAGTTCTTCAATAATCAGTTTCGTCACTTAATGCAATTGAATCAAATCAACCACTATTCAACATATAGTGTTCTGAAAGCATCCATCATAGAAAGATTGAACAGAACTCTTAAAGGAATGATGTGGAAGGAGTTTAGTTATCAAGGAACATATAAATGGTTAAACATATATAAGAACCGTGTAGAGAAATATAATAATACTTACCACAGAACAATAAAAATCTTGCCCAATGAAGTAAATTCATCAAACGAAAAAATGTTATTGGATACAGCTTACAACAATTTAAAAGTATTTACAAAACCAAAGTTCAAAGTGAATGATAATGTTAGAATAAGTAAGTATAAACATATATTTGAAAAAGGTTATACACCAAATTGGACTACTGAAGTATTTACGGTTAAAACTATAAAAAATACTAATTCAAATACATATATATTAAAAGATTATCAAGGACATGAAATTAAAGGAGGGTTTTATGAGTCTGAATTAATGAAAACTAGATTTCCTGAAACTTATTGGGTTGAAAAGGTTTTGAAAAGGAAAAGCAACAAAATTTATGTTAAATGGCTTGGTTTTTCTTCAGAACATAATTCTTGGATTAATATAAATTATGATTAATAATAAAAACTGTGAAAAATTTAATAAATAACTTAATCATTTATGAACCACTAAAATGTCAATTACATTAACTTTAAACGGAGACTCTTCGCATCTTGTCGCAAACTATTTTCCGCCAATTGAACTAAATGAAAATTATGTTTGCGGCCTAATAAGTTTTGATACATATCATTCAATTCCAAATGTTGACAACAATTTATTTCACATTGGAAATCATGAAATAACAGTTCCAGTTGGGTCATATGAATTAACTGATATAGCTGAACTACTAAAAATTAAATATCATGATATGAATCCAACCGGTTCTCTTGATGTACGAGCAATTTATAATACACTACAAACATGTATAAAAAGCACTTCTGATTTAATTTATTTTAATAAAAAAAATCCAATTGAATCATTATTAGGCTTTAGTAGAAAAGTACTAGCACCTGGAATAGAACATTACTCCGATAAAGCGATAGATATAACCGTAATCGTTGAATACAATATTGTATGCGGTTCGTATATAAACAACATGTCTACGCATATTTTACATCAGTTTTCGCTTAACGTTAGTCCTGGATATAAAATAACAGAGACTCCAACCACTGTAATATATTTACCTGTAAATTCAAGAACAATAAATAATATAATTTTGAAAGTTGTTGACCAAGACGGAAACTTAATAAACTTTCGCGGCGAAAAAATAACAATACGATTGCATTTAAAGCCTATGAAAGACTGATAATATACAACAAAAGTGAGTAGTATAATTAATATATTGCAAAAGCCTCAAGTGGATAATTCAATTATCAAGAAGGAGTACCACAGTTATACATCATATTTACAGTCATTTAAAAATAATGATGAAATTCGTATATCAATTCAAAATCAAGATTTGTATGTTTTACCAAGTGAAAGTTTTCTATATATCGAAGGTCTTGCAACAAATGAAGATTCAACAGTTTCTACATCCATACGTCTCTTAAACAATTGTATGGCACACCTATTTGATGAAATTCGTTATGAAATTAATGGTATAGAAATTGATCGCACACGTCATTTGGGTATTGCAACAGAATTAAAAAACAACAAAGTACAACAGTTTTGTGGAATGTTAAGCTAGCTGCTCACAACGAAAGACCACGCTTCCTATTTTTAGGTCTTCGAAATAATGACAACAAGTTTCAACATTGTGATTTAAGTGATGTAAAAGTACATCTTAACTCTGATACATATCCTTATGATGATCTAAATCTTAAGTTTGATAGAAATCGTTTTTCTATTCTGTATGACATGTACTTAAAATTTCAACAAAGTTATTATTCACGCAACACCCAACCATTATTAACACCAGAAAACTTCAAAACTATGGCGCCAATAGCTGTCTTGGATGTTACACATCAAAATGAATTAGTCAAAACTGGACCAATCGATATTAGAATTGAACTGAAGACTATAAAAGATATATTAACTAATACATCTGCGTATAGTTTAATTATTCATGATAAAATATTTGAATATATTCCACTAACAAACGAAATTAGAAAATTGATATAACTTAATTTTTAGTTAGTTTAAGAGACTAATAATTATAGATATACATAAACTAAAAAGTACTTGTATACAATTTATATAAATGTTAACTGTAATAATATTATTGTTTATTCACAAACATTTGGTCTACATACTCAGTCATAATTATTTGTAAGGATGTTACTCAACGATATATATGAATTTTTAAAAAGATGTTCACACATTGTCTCCAACGAAGATAGATATAAACTGATTAATATTTAATCACATCTCGAAGAAGTAAATAACTTAAAAACAACGAAAAACAAATTTGGAGAGCATTATGAAGATTGTTCATGGTCTAATGAGAATGAAACTTGTGGACCCGACATTTGTTTATGTTCATACAAAAGAAGACAAAATATGAGAATAGAGGAAGAAGCAAACAAACTAATGAATTTCTATTATAACGTATATAATGTCAGTAAATGTAAAAACTGTAATTTTCAAAAAGTTTAGATAATAAAAATATTTATTTAAAAGAAAAAAAACATATTCATTTATTTAATAATAAAAAATAAGAAAAATATTTTACAAGATTCTCTTAATCCGTATTTTCAATCCTTCTTAAAACTTCTAAAAGTATATCATTTTGCCCATCATTTAGCAATAAATATTATGCTATATCCAACGGTGGTAAAACTATTACCTCCCTAATATTAATGGGCTCTTTGATGCTTAAAAATGCATCTTCATCGCCTTCTAAGAGATGATGATACCTCTGGTCTGTTGTTGGTGTTGATGCTTCTGTAATTGATGATATATTTGATGTTGATATTGCGGCTTCTATAGTAGATGATGCGGCTTTGGTAGCTATAAGTGTAGTTGGTGTTTTCGCTTCGATAGATGTTGACGTTGATGATTCAAATTCTCTAATCTCCTTATTTATTTTTTAATTATTCTCCTATATAAAGGAGTATCCCAAAATTTTTTCGTTTTTAATTTTATTCCATGTTGATTCAGATAATGGCGTTTTTTGTTTGAACTGTTTGAAAAAGTAACTATTTGACATATTTCACAATATAATTTATTACTATTCATTTTGAAGTGTTTAGTTTTTTTTTGAATGCTGTCACAAGACTAGAATTTTGTTTAGAAAAATGTTCTATTTTATACTTTTTTTCTGCTCACAATATATGCATACATTCATCTATAGAAAATTATCTTTGATCGGAAAATTCTCATATTCATCTACATTTATGATCTTGTAAATTGTTAAGTTTAAACAATGAAACAGAACGATTTGCCTGTCCTTCATAGAAAGATATTTTTTGTGATGAGTTTTTTTCGCATACCCTTTTTTCAGAACAAATAAAATGTAAATTTCACCAACGCACCCACGTAAATCTACACGCAAAAAGCATGCATACGCATGTCTCTCGTTCTTAATACTTTTATACTTAATACCATGTATCTTGCATGTGCATGTTTACCTTTCATTAAATTTGTAAATGTCCTATCCTTTTTTTTCTTAAAATGAAAATTAGAGTAAAGCAAAATACATCTAGATGATGTGGCATGAAAAAGCATGCAAAAGCGTGCATACGCATGTCTTATAAATAAATAAGATAACTTATTTTAAACATAAACTCTCATTTTCATAAAATTTAAAATGAATTTGAAATACATACATATGTATATAAATTTGTTTTTAAATTTTTTAAACAAAATTTTCCTGAAATGGATTTCAAATTCACTTTGTTAACGTGCATGTGCATGTTTAACATAAAAAAAATCAATAAATAAGCAGATCTCACTTCACTTTACTAAATATATTTATTGTAAAGTTGTGTAACTACATAAAATTTCTTATAACAAATAAAAAATTTAGCTATAGTTTAGTTCGAATATTGCTGAACCATTTGGTGATTGACGTCCTTTGTAAATAATTGTCCAAATTTTGTCATTCATTTTTGATAAGTAAGGATCCTCTCTGTTTAAATATTTAACGATTCTTTGCGGAAGATAAAACCACTTATTGTTGTTTAAATATGCAATAACTTTGGATCCATATTGTGTAACCTTCCATTCAAAATTTAAAATCTTGTAAGGTTCATTTAAGGGAATATCATAAATTTTTGTGTATTCGGATTTTATTCCTTGCGCAATGTTAATTATTTGTTGATAGATCTAAAAACGATCAAAAATTAGTTGAATTTTATATGTATTTCCTAAACTTTCATATAATAAATACAAAAATCGAATGTTATATTAAACTTCATTCTTACCATTGTTGTTGAACGTAATTTCAAGGATCTTTGAATAACAATAACTAAAACTAAATTATAATTGGTCTTTTATATACATATTTTTGAGTCAATCGAACTCTCATTTTATATAATTACTCAAATGAGAATCTCATTCGAATTGTTCCATTTACAAAAATGTCTTCGTTAAACTTTTTATGAGAAAAATATATTCTCATTTGAAGTTACCTTTGTTGTAGGAATATATGTATGTATTAGAATATCCTTCCTTATGGAGAAAATACATGTATTGGAATATCCTTCCTTATGGGAAAAATACATGTATTGGAATGCACATATATAATAATTAGAATGAGCCTTATGGAAAAAATACATTGAGCCAGTATCCCTACATTTATATGATCCTTATGGAAAAAATACATTGAGCTAGTATCCCTATATTTATACTACTGAATTAGTAACCAGATGGTGCTGAAATTGCCTCGTATTGCAATTAAAATCTGGTTATTCATTTTTGATTGGAGGATTATTCACACAGCCGGAAGCTTGCCAAAGTTAAAATGATTCCAAAGCCGAGCAAAGATCCTACCAAGGCTCAGTCATATAGTACAGTTAATTTACTATTAACAATTTCAAAGCTCCTTGAAAAGTACCGCATGATAAAATTCCAATCCAATTCTAACTGATATTGGGTGCATATCGGACCAGCAATTTGCTTTTAGAAGTCAGCGTAGTACCATTGAACAAATTTATAAATTTGTTCAATTTGATAAAGTTTTGCAGGAAGGCCTTATTTTAAAATTGAAATCATATCTACCAATAAACGTTCTAAATCTTTTATAAAGTTATATTATTGCCCGGAAGTTCACTGTTTTGGAAGGAGACTTTATGAGTTTGCCTGAAACTATATCATCCTTTGTGCTTCATCTGAGTATACTGGGGCCAATTTTGTATTTGATTTATACTTGTGATATGCCTGTGAGCATTAGTATCCATACTTCTACATTTGCCGATGACACTGCCTGCCTTTGCTTGCACGAAACCCCTCATGAGGCATCGCGATATCTTCAAGAACGTATTACACAGCTGGAACTACGGTTAAATTTATGGAGAATAAAGGAAAACGAACAGAAGTATGCTCAGGTAACATTTGCCCTACGAAAAAATACTTGATCCCCCATTAGAATAAATAATCAAATTGTTCCTCATCATTCACATGTGAAATACCTTGGAATACCCTGATCGACGGCTTTCATTGGAACACCATATTGACTCAAGGCTACCACAAATGAAACTTACCGCCTGTTCCATGATATCACTCATTTTCGTTCGCAAGCCTTTTAAACGACAAACAGCTGTTTTGCGTTCCACTAAAAGCCCTTAGGACGACAAGTCGAAAGAAAATGAGTGCAAACTATAACGTAAGCATTTCAATACAAAATTTTGCCCCAATAACAATTTTCTCAGTCATTCATACGAACTCAAATGTCAAAAAAAGCCACGTGTATTTTTATTGTCGACTGAGGCAAAGTAAAACAAATAATTTTTGTATATAAAATATTTTTTTTTAATATTTTGCTTCGACATTAATTGAATCAAATAGCAGCTTAGCCAACAATGGATTTGTTTCATAACTGGGCGTTGGGCGGTTTCAATAATTTTCTCATCACATCTGAGCTTGTCCCAAGAACCTTGGCATGGTTCAAAACAGTCAACCAAGCCAAAGTCAAAAGGCTGTTTAGCAAAAGCATTTGAAGATGTTACCAACAATTCAACATTTCACTCTAACTTTGGACAATAACACCGCCGAAGCCAAAGCTGAGGATAAGAATGTGCAACACAAAAAGAAGCCCACTTTCATCCATGCTGGCACCAATACCGCCACATTGGTTGAGCAAAAGAAAGATTAATTGGTCGTTATCGCTCATGATGTTGATCACTTTCAGTTGGTATTGTTATTACCTGTTAAAGGTAAATCCCAGTTCGGTTTGCTGGTCAGCCAATGTTTTGGCCTAGACTCATGTTGAAGCTAACGATAAGGCAGACTTCACTAAAGTAAAATTGTTGAAGCCATAAAAACAACTGTAACGACCACTGGAACGCTGCAAGGCCCGTGTACTGGGAAAGAAACAATGTTAAAATGCTGACTGCATTGATTTATTAATTCATACATTTTTGAGTTGATCAAATACCTACAAGTTAGAGCTGAACTTTGTTTTGATTCTTAGGTTTGAAGTAAGAAAAATAAGCGGTTTGCTCAATGACTATAATATGTCTGAGAGGCCTTTGGCCGGTCTTTGTGATATTCTCCTCTACGTATGTATTAGTGATGCACGAATATTCGTATTCGTATTCGAATTGTCGAATATTTGGCCATTTTCAGGCGAATACGAATGTATTCGTCAAATTTAGGCGGATTCGAATACGAATGTATTCGTATTCGCCAAATTCAGTCGAATACGAATATTTTTCCAAAGAAATTAAATAAATAAATGCATAAATCCTAAATGAAATTTAAATAAATGACTAAAAATTTTAGTTTGTACAAATATATGAATTTTTTTATTTATTTATTTATTTTATTTATTTATTTTTATTTATTTATTCATTCAATGGATGTAATACATATGGCCTCAAGGCCAATACAAAAATATATTACAAGTATAAAATACTATGAGTATTATTAATTAACAATCAATAGAGAAATAACAAATAATACAATATTCCTAAAGATCCTAACATACAATATTCCTAAAGATCCTAACAACTCCCACAAAACTCAGAAATTTAAAATTAGCAAAACTTATGGAAGACCCAAAAATTAGCTGCTTAATTAGATATACTCATAAACAATCAAGTAGTCGCCTTTTGAAAGTAGTCAGAGGCAATGCAAAAGTACGCAAATCTCGTGGCAATATGTTCCATAAACGAGCAGCTCGTTCAACCAGTGAATGCTCGTAAACAGAATTACCAATGCGATTGATTAATAGTTGTTGATTTCTAAGCGATCTGGTGAAAGATATCATCTGAACAATATGTAACGGTCTTTGTGACTTGATAATTTTATAAAGATAAATGAGCAAGCGAATCTTCAAATAATCATCAAAAGTAAGATTTAAAAAAGATTGCAGATGGTTAGAAACGTGAGCCCTTAATCTAAGACCATGAGCAAATCTAATGATTTTGTTCACAATGTACTTGATTTTCTTTCTGTTACCTATGTTGCAGCCTGAGTAAACTTCAATGCAATAATTAACACGTGACATTAACAGTGCATGCGCCATAGATTGTCTAACATTCAACGGCAAATATAGGTTCAAGTGAAACAATCTGTGCAAAGTCAGGCCGACCTTGGAACAAATATTATCAATATGCGGCTCGAAACTCAATCTGCCATCAATAATCACTCCCAGACACTTCAGACTACTGACAATCTCTACCAAAGGGCTACCCATTCTCAACTGTAAATCAAGACTATTATTTCTGTTGGACCTAAAAACAAGAGCTTTCGTTTGGTCTGAATTTACTTTAAGGAAGTTCATTTCCATCCAATTATACAAATTTGCCAAATCATAATTAATTGTAGCTTGTAAGGCATCACAAAATTGGTAGTCCCTAGACCAAAACAACTGTATATCATCAGCAAAAGCAAATGGTTTACAAAAACCTAGGTGATAAAAAAGGTCATTTATAAATAAGGTGAATAATACAGGTCCAATGACCGAACCTTGAGGGACGCCAGATTTTACTCCCAGGACATCCGAGGCCAAGCCATTGTAGGAAACAAACAAATTGTTTTCGTTCGCACAAGTAGGACCAGATTAGACGACAAGCAGACAAAGAAAATCCATACTCTCGATTAAGTTTGTTAACCAACAAAGAATAATTAACTAGATCGAAAGCTATAGTTAAATCAATGGACACTAATACTCCTACTTTGCGCATTCTATGATTTTTCCTAATGGTTTACGTGAGTTCTGTCAAAAGAAGGCCCGTATTGCGGCCTCGACGAAATCCAAACTGACACTCATTAATTAGACCTCTGTCATAGATCCAATTCAAAATTTGATCCTTCATCACGTTTTCAACTACTACGGCCAATTAGTATTTTACTGACGCTATCCAACGCCAATACTAATTGGCCTCATATTATTGATGGAAAGTAGAGTGGCACTTTTTGGAATTGGTATAATCCGTGAAGTCTTCCAATTACTAGAAAATTTAGAACAGGTTAGAATGTTGTTAATAAAATGTAATAGGTGTCTACTAATGATGAATACCAAAAACTCCAACCGCTGTATAACTAACGGAAAACAAGGCTATGTATAAGTCAGCTATCGTTATGGTAGCAAAAGAAAAATTAGAAGTGAAGTTACTAAACTTTAAGAAATCAGGTTCAACACAGTTCGCATCAGATTGACTACACACAAAGTGTTCATTTATTTCATTCACATTAACGTCTACATCGACCAACCGTTCATCAGAAACACCAGCATTGCGTAAGCTATACCACATACTTTTCGTATCAGTAGTATTAAATAAGCGACGACTGTAATTTCTTTTAAACAATCTTATTTTTGATATAGTTAAATTACGGAGTTTTTTATATATTCCCCAGTTTCTATCACACCTATCAGATTAGAAGGCTTTTAGGGCTAAATTAGTTAAGGATCTGAAATAGTTAATCTCATTACAAAATCTAGGCTTACTATGGGTAACAGGGCGCGATAATTGCTTGATAGGAATATAACTCAATAGGTTATCAAATAGGGTGCAAAAAAAAGAAAGTTGCTCATCGGAATCATTTATAGTGTAAAGTGGTGCAAAATTCATTGAAAGTAAATATCTCTCAATACCCATAAAATCTGCTCTACTAAAATCCCTGAAAAACTTTTGAAATTTGTGCTTTGTATCATATTTAAATATTATTAAATCACGATCATTAAAATTTTGGGTAATTTTTATTAACTTCAAAGTACGCCAACAAGAGTGTGAAGACCTTTTTCTTAAGAATTTTTTAATATATCATATTGCATAAAATATTTGTATTCGCGAATATCGTTTCAAATATTCGTATTCGTATTCGCGAATATCATTTGAAATATTCGTATTCAAAATTTGACATTCGTTACATCACTAGTATGTATAATGTACATACATACATATGTACACATGCTCGAAAACGACTTCAATGAGTAAGGCCGACTTCCTAACCGCAAGTTGCAATGCACAATTTACAAAAATGCGTGTGCAATGCTAAGCATGTATTAAGAGCAAACTTGCGTTGCGGAGATATTTTTTGCATTTTATCGGCATTTAGGAACGTCGCTATGCAACTCATATGATGCGCGATTTTGACAAATAATACTCATTATCATGCATGTATGTATGCATTGTAAATATGAATTGCAACTTGCGTTTAGGAAGCCGGCCTAAGTTTTTATGCCTAAAACCCCTTCCGACAGTTATAATGCCAGTTGGTTAGAAGTTATTTCTTCGTATATCATGCATACCTTGAGGAGAGAATCTTTAGGCCTGGACGAAGGCCAACTTAACAAAATAATATAGTTATACATAAGTTGGGCCCAGACACAAATTCATATGTCCATACATACAAAAATTGTTTTGTTTGTTTATTTTTCTTTATATTTTTTTTGCTGCCACTTGTTTCAAGCTCAATTACAACAGAGTTTAATTTTTTAAAGCACAATTTACACATTTGAACGATTTTTTATTCCCATTTGACGATGAATGTGTGAAATTGTTGATGTGGCAATATGGATTTTTGACAACTGATAAACGGCTTACGTTAGAAACGTAAAGCCAATCGAACGATAAGTCGAAAGATAATGGAACACTTTTACAGAAGAAAATGAGTGACTTATTTTCGTTCTCTTAAGTTTTCTTTCGACATCGTTTTAGCAGGCAGTTAAATTAACTCAGATGCATTGGCTGATTTGTAGAAATTCAACCCTTAGTAACCCTAATTCAACTTCCAATGTCGAGAGAATCCAACGAAGCCAAAAACAAAATTTTACGGTTAATAACATCTCACAGTGGCATGAAATAAAAAAGTGGTAAAAATTCCGCAACTTTTGAACTAGTGAACCGATTTCGATGAAACTAACTGTTTTGTAAAGAAGTTTTGAACTTTTGAGAAAGTGTATTTGGAGGCACACTGTTGTTAGTCTCAAAGTGGGAAACTGCGGGTATCAAAATTCATTCGGAGCTTGTACTTTTTGTAAATATCGACCAATCTTAATAATTTTTTCAGTTAAGCAACAAAAATAAAACATGCTTAAAGCACCATTTTATCTCCAAAGGTACGGTCAAACTTGACAAACATTTGCCCAAAAAAGCGTAACCAGTAAATGCTAATGAAAAATATTTCAATTCAGACAAAAGTTTGTTGAAGTTAAAGAGTAGCCAATAATGCTTGATTCTATAAGATTGTCTATTAGTTGTGTTCGAAACTGTTTAATTTGAAAAAAGTGTCTGGTTAAAAACTTTTTTATTAGTTTTTGTTGGTTACGTTTTTTTGGGCAAATGTGTGACAAGTGTGTGTGTGTACCTTAACAGTTTCTAAGTTATTGACTTGAATTTTTTTTTAATTTTTGGCCCTGACTTTTTTAATTGTTAGTACATAACTTTTTCATTACTTGGCAAAAATCAGTTAGTTTGGTTGTTTTTGAAAGAAAACTCCATTACAATTCATATGAAATATTTTTTTTGATAAACAGCTGATATGTGAATAAAGGGAAAAAAGTTAAGCGCATTCTATGTATTGACTTGCACCCTACAATTGGAAGATCTCGAGATTAGTTAATTATATTGGAATCATTTTTTTATATAGAAGTCAAAAAGGCCAATATCAAAAAAGAAAAACATTTTAATACATATAGTTTTTATGGTACAAAATAATACTTTTACGAAATTTTGACTTTTTTCAGAAAATCTGCGCGTATGTCCGCTCTCTAAAATTTTAGCTAAGCATGTTTAACACAACACAATTTCAAAAATGGGCTTGGACGTCATTTCGTGTGGGAAGCCCACTTATTGGCCTACTGACAAGCAAAAAATTCCGTATATTATAGATTTTGACGTCACAAAAAATATCTCTAGGGATTTAATTCAAGTTGATGCTTCTCTAGATCTCTCGTCTGATCACTCTCCCACGACCGTTAAAATTTGTAGCCCATTAAAAAGTGACTTACCAGACCCATATGTGAAGATTATCAATCGTGTTAATTGGCTGGGGTTCAAAAAATACCATTGTGCGGAAAATATTAAGCTAGGAACACCAAATGAAATTGAATCTAACATTGCCAATCTTAACGAAAATATTAAACAGGCTGCTGAACATGCCACTAAACCCACCCGCAGACTGGGTTTAACAAAATGATTCCAAAGCCGGGCAAAGATGTTACAAAAGCTGAGTCATACATATAGGCCAAAAAGTTTGCTGTCCACTATGTCAAAACTCTTCGAGTTTTGAATTGAGTTAAATTTAGTTTCATTTGAGTTAACTTATAGTCAATGTGATGTTTCTATGTAAGCCGTCGATCGAGGTGTATGCCAAGATATTTCACGTGTGAATGTTAAGGAACAACTTGATTATTAATCCGAATGGGGGCACAAGTATCTCTTCATAAGGTAAATGTTACTTGACCACACTTTTGTTCATTTACCTTAATTCTCCATAAGTTTAACCATAGTTCCATCTGGCTAATGTGTTCCTGGAGTTTTCGGGATGCCTCATCAGGCTTTTCGTGCATACTAAGGCAGGCTTTATCGTCGGCAAATGTAGAAGTGTGGATACTACTGCTCACAGGCATTTCACAAGTATAAATCAAATATAAAAATGGCCCTAGTATACTCCCCTGTGGCACACCGGATGAGGTAGTTTCAGGCGTACTCATAAAGTGTCCTTCCACAACTGTAAATTTTCGTGAAAGAATGTAACTTTCCAAAAGATTTAGAATGTTTATTGGTAAGTATGTCTTCATTTTCAAAATCAGGCCTTCATGCCACACTTTATCAAATGCCTGAAAAACATCAATAAACAGGGCAGAACAATACTTCTTTTCCTCAAATGTTTTTCTGATAAATTGAACCAATCTATGCGTTTGCTCAATGGTGCTATGATGGCTTCTAAAACCAAATTGGTGGTCCGGGATGCACCCATTATCAGTTCAAATTGAAGACAATTTTGTCATGAGTAGCTTTTCAAAAAGCTTTGACATTGTTCACAGTAAACTTATTGGCCTATATGACTTTGGAATCATTTTAACCTTGGCAAGCTTCCAGTATTGTGGATAATACTCCAGTCGTAAAATGGCATTAAAAATTAATAACGGGATTCTAATTGCAGTACGAGGTAACTTAATCAGCATCTGGTTACTAATTCCATCCATACCGGGAGCTTTTTTCGGGTTGAGTTCGGCAATTAGTTTGTGTACATCACACATCGACAATTTTAAGGGTCGAGGGGGTAGAGCAACTACACTCGGCAAATCAGCAACACCGGTACATGTATTTGGTGTAAATACGAATTTTAAATGCTCGGCAAATTTGTTACCTTTTCCAGTATCGCTTCTTGCCCAACCTCCGGTAGATGTGCGCAGAGGTGGCTTAAACTCAACGGGTGTTTTAAGCTTTTTAGCATTGCGCCACAAAGAGTAATTAGATGCTAGTGTGACATCAAGACCTTCCAGATAATTTTTAAAAGATGCAGTTTTTACAGATGAAAGCAACTCTTGGAGTCGTTTAATGCACTCTTTAAATCTGATTTTGTGTTGAGGTGATCTGTGCTGTTGCCATTCCCTTCTAGATCTTATTTTTTCACGTACGAGACGTTCAACGTCTGTAGAATATATTTTATTGAGCGCAGTATATGGATGGGAGGTAGTGGCATGTTCAGAAGCTTGTTTAATATTCTCGTTAAGATTTGCAATGTTGGATTCAATATCATTGGGTGTTCTTAGCGTAATATTTTCCGTGCAATGACTACTAAGATATTTTTTGAATCCCAGCCAATTAACACGATTTATAATCTTGACATATGGGTGAGGTAAAACGCTTCTCAGTGGGCTACAGATTGTAACGATCATGGGAGAGTGATCGGACGAGAGGGCTAGGGAAGCTTCAACGTGAATTAATTCCCTAGAAATACTTTTTATTACGCCTAAATCTATAACATCCGGAATTTTTCGTACGTCAGTAGGCCAGTAAGTAGGCTCCCCACTCGAAATAACATCCAAGCCCATTTTTGAAATTGTGTTGAACAACGCCCTACCTCTAGGCGTAATAAGACGCGAACCCCAGAACGTATGCTTAGCATTGTAGTCGCCAGCTGCTACGAAACAAGGTCCAAGAGATTTGTATAATTTCTCGTATTGGTCCTCAGTGATTGAAAATCTGGAAGGGGAGTAAATTGAAGGTATCACGAAATTTGTACAAAAATTTTCAATGCAGATATTTTTTGCTTCTAGATGTTCTTCACAAATGTTGTCAAGAATATAGTGCTTGAGTGCCTCCCTCTAGGGTCCTTTGTATCATATAAGGTGTAGCCATTCATTTTAAAGAGGCTTCTAGAAGTCAAATGAGTCTCAGAGACCAACATTATATCAATATTTTTTCCCGTAAGGAAGTGCTCAAGTTGATTTTTATGTTGACGAATGCCGTTTGCGTTCCAGAAACATATTTTTAACATTTTCATGGCTTGTTAAGTAATGCTTGAAGCAGTGTATTCTGAATTTGCAGCATTTCTTGCATCATGCTAGTCATTTTTTTGTAACGTTGTTTATAGTTAGCACCAGATTCTCAATAGCATCTTCAAGACGACTAAAGTTAAAGCTTGAGTTTGCATTCGTTAAATTATTTGACGGTGAAACATTTTGTGTGGGAATAGAACTAGCCTTAGCAGCATCGGCATACGATATACGGGAAGTAACTGGTTGGCTCACGTGAGCAAAAGTGGCGGAGTACGCGTTTAATGGTTGAGCTGAAGCTAATTTACGTTTCTGCACCATAGACTGCTTGAAGAAAGACTTCACAGGGCATCCTCTGTAGTTAGCAGTGTGATTAACTCCGCAATTATTTCATTTTTTTCCGCTTGATCGTTTGGTTTGGTACAACTAGCAGTACCGTGCAATTCACCGCAGATAACACATACTGTAGGTAAATTGCAGTAAGCTTTTGTATGACCATATTCTTTGCAATTATGACACTTCGCGGCACCTGAACACTTAATTGGCTCTTTTTTTTAATTCATTGTACAACAAAAATATTTATATTCATTTAGTAATAACAGCTCCAGCGCCTCAGAGGCATTATTGGGGCAAGTTGGCAGTTTAATAAGTTCATATGTACAAAATTTACATGTAATTATATTACAAACCATATTCACTATTTAAATTAATGTAAAAAAATAAAAATAAAATATTAAATAATTTGATTAGAAAATAGATTTAAATATATTAAGAAATAATTTTTAAACATTATATTAAATTTACAGAAGCGTTTCAATTTTATTAAACAAATATTCCTCACAAGAAGATTTGAATATTGAGATTCTATTTATTAGTTTCAAGTTCTCGGGTATATTATTAAATTTCATACTACCCGTATAATCTAAGCGTTGTTTGGTTTTTTCTAGTCTACATCTTGGGAAATTTAAAATATTTTCATTTCTCGTAATGAAATGTAAACAACCATGCGTAAAACATATAGTTCGATGACCGACATTATGCAAGGACTTAGAAACAAAAACCTGGTATTCATAAATCCCATTAATTGGTAGAATTGATTTACAAACATTCCTATATAGCTGAACTGTAGGATATAACGTTGGTTAGTTAAAGACTATTTTCAAGGCTTTATTTTGCATACGTTGAAGAGATTTCAAAATTTTTTTATTTTTTTTAATACATTTATTTATTTATTGTATCTTCAATTATGAGCTAACAATAAGTATTCAAATCTTAAATCTAAAATATAAGTATTAGGCCCGACCACTGTCGGACATAAACTTAGTGATAGTTATAAATAATACATAAGTACTGATAATCAAAAAAAAAATATTATCAAGCAATCCCATCTGGAGTGTTGAGTAAAAGAGCCCTTGTGTCCTTCTTTTTCAAGCGAATGTGGCCAGTAAAATTCAAGATGTTACGAGCAAGCGGATTAGGATGTGACTCGAGTTTTGTTAAATATTTGCCTGCGTAGTTTGCTATTTCTTCAATCACTAGTGGCATATTCAAATCACGATGTATATTTGAGTTTTTTATGTACCATGGAGCCGATGTTATCAAACGTAAAATTTTGTTTTGCCTTCGTTGGATTCTCTCGACGTTAGAAGCTGAAGCAGTGCCCCATAACTGAATTCCGTAGCACCATATTGGCTTCAAGAGCGACTTGTATAATAAAAGTTTGCAGTCTAGGCTTAGTGTTGAGTTTCTACCAATCAGCCAATATATCTGAGTTAGTTTAAGTTTCATTTGTATTAGCTTTGAGTCAATATGGTGTTTACATGTAAGTCGTCGATCAAGGTGTATACCAAGGTATTTTACATGTGAATGCTGAGGAACAACTTGATTGTTGATTCGAATTGGGGAACAAGTATCTCTTCGCAGGGTAAATGTTACCTGAACACACTTTTGCTCGTTTACCTTAATTCTCCATAATTTTAACCATAGTTCCAGTTGTGTAATATATTCTTGTAGATATCGGGAAGCCTCATGAGGATTTTCGTGCATACTTAGGCAGGCTGTATCATCGGCAAACGTAGATGTATGGATATTGCTGCTCAAAGGCATATCACAAGTATAAATTAAATACAAAACTGGCCCCAGTATGCTCCCCTGTGGCACACCGGATGATATAGTTTCGGGCACACTCATGAATTCTCCTTCCACAACCGTGAACTTCCGGGAGTAATGTAACTTTCTAATAAATTCACCAAATTTATTGGTAGATATGATTTTAATTTTAAAATTAGGCCTTCATGCCACACTTTATCAAATGCCTGCGAAACGTCAATAAACAGTGCAGAACAGTACTTCTTTCCTTCAAATGTTCTTCTTATACATTGAACCAATCTATGCGTTTGTTCAATAGTGCTATGCTGACTTCTAAAACCAAACTGATGGTCTGGGATACACCCACTACCAATTAGAATTGGGGACAATTTTGACATGAGCAGTTTTTCGAAAAGTTTTGACATTGTTGATAGCAGACTTATTGGCCTGTATGATTCTGCCTTGGTAAGATCTTTGCCCGGCTTTGGAATCATTTTAACTTTGGCAAGCTTCCAGCTGTGGGGATAATACTCTAGTCGTAAAATGGCATTAAAAATGAATAACATGATTCTAATTACAATACGAGGCAATTTTATTAGCATTTGGTTACTAATTCCATCAATACCCGGTGCTTTCTTCGGGTTGAGTTCAGCAATTAGATTTTGTACATCACACATTTGAAATTTTATGGGTCGAGGGGGTAGCGCAACTACACTCGGGAAATCAACAACACCAGTACATGTGTTTGGGGTAAATACAGATTTTAAATGCTTTGGAGTCTTGGAGTCTTTTGGTGCACTCTTTTAATCTAATTTTATTTTGGGGTGATCTGTGCTGTTGCCATTCTCTTCTAGCTCTTCTTTTTGCACATACGAGAAGTTCAATATCTGTAGAATATATTCTGTTAAACCCAGTCTGCGGATGGGAGGAAGTGGCATGCTCAGCTGCCTGCTTAATATTTTCGTTAAGATTAGCAATATTAGATTCAATATCGTCATGAGTTCTTAGCTTAATATTTTCAGTGCAATGACTACTAAGATATTTTTTGAATCGCAGCCAATTAACACGACTGACCATTTTCACATATGGGTGAGGTAGAGCACTTCTCAGTGGGCTACAGATTGTAACGATCGTGGGAGAGTGATCGGACGATAGATCTAGGGAAGCTTCGACGTGAAATAATTCCCTAGAAATATTTTTCATGACGCCAAAATCTATAATATCCGGAATTGTATGTATGTCAGTAGGCCAGTAAGTGGGCTCCCTACTCGAAATGACGTCCAAGCCCATTTTTGAAATTGTGTTGAACAACGCTCGTCCTCTAGGTGTGATAAGACGCGAACCCCAGAAAGTATGTTTTGCATTATAGTCTCCAGCTGCTACGAAACAAGGGCCAAGAGATTTGTAGAAATCCTCGTATTGATCCTCAGTAATTGCGAATCTAGGAGGGGAGTAAATTGATGATATGACAAAATTTGTGCAAAAATTTTCGATGCAAATATTCGTTGCTTGTAGATGTTCTTCACAAATGTTGTCAAGAGTATAATGCTTGAGTCTTGACTTTATTAAAATTGCTGATCCCCCGCAAGATCTTCCTCTTGGGTCCTTTGAATCATATAAAATGAATGAATAGGCTTCTTGAAGTCAAATGAGTCTCAGAAACCAACATTATATCAATATTTTTTTCCGTGAGGAAGTGCTCAAGTTCATTTTTATGTTGGCGAATGCCGTTTGCGTTCCAGAAACATATTTTTAACGTGTTCATGGCTTGTTAACTAATGCTTGAAGCAGTGTAGGCAGCATTCGTAGCATTTCTTGCATCATGCTAATCATATTTGTTGTAAAATTATTTGTAGTCAGCACCAGATTCTCAATAGTAGCTTCAAGGCGACTAAAATTAAAGCTTGAGTTTGCATTTGTTGAATTATTTTGAGGCGGAATATTTTGTGTGCGAATATAACTAGTCTTAGCTGCATCGGCATACGATACACGTGAAGTGACAGGTTGGCTCATTTGAGCAAAATTGCCTGAGTAAGTGTTTGCTGTTTGTGCTGGAGCTAATTTAAGTTTGTGCCCCATAGTCTGTTTAACGAAAGAATAGACAGGACATCCTCTGTAGGTAGCGGTGTGATTACCTCTACAATTACTACATTTTTTTTCTGCTAGATCTTTAGGCTTAGTACAACCAGCAGTACCGTGCAATTCACCGCAGATAACACAAACTGAAGGTAACTTGCAGTAAGTTTTTGTGTGACCATATTCTTGACAATTAATGCACTGTACGGGTCCAGAACGCTTGTGTGGTTCTTCAACCGTTATTTTTCGATATAAGAGATATTTCAAATTGTAAATTGGATGAGTCTCGCTTTTTTTCAATTTTATATCGTTTGGCTCAAGTTCGACGCGAAATAGAGGTTGAGGAATCTTCTCCCTATTTATTATGTTAGATAAATTTTTTACCTTAAATCCCTGGAGGACGTGTGCATCTTTTAACGAGTGATTTTTTTGCTATTATCTTTTTGGCAACACTAGTTTTGACAGCTCGCGCACGTTTTGTATCTTGTGTCACTGTCAAACATCTTCAGTTTGGTCTATAATTTAATCATGAATCGTCTTACAAACGAACAACGCTTGCAAATTATTGAATTTTATTACCAAAATGCGTGCTCTTTTTTGCCACTTTTTTATTGAAGAATTGTGTTCAGCGACGAGGCTCATTTCTGGTTGAATGGATACGTGAACAAGCAAAACTGCCGTATTTGGAGTGAAGAGCAGCCAGAAGCATTGCAAGAGCTACCAATGCATCCACAAAAAACAACCGTTTGGTGCGGATTATGGGCTGGCGGCATCATTGGGCCGTATTTCTTCAAAGATGATGCGAATCACAACGTTACTGTGAATGGTGAGCGCTACCGTGCGATGATAACAAACTTTTTTTGCCCAAAATGGAAGAGCTTGACTTGCATGACATGTGGTTTCAACAAGACGGTGCCACATGCCACACAGCACGCGAAACAATGGACCAATTGAGAGGCGAGTTCGGTGAACAGTTTATTTCACGCTTGGGACCAGTCAATTGGCCACCCAGATCGTGCGATTTAACGCCTCTATACTATTTTTTGTGGGGCTATGTTAAGGCTAATGTCTATAGCGACAAGCCCGCTTCGATTGACGCACTGGAAGCCAACATTGCCAACATTATTCGTGAGATACCGGCCGAAATGTTGGAAAGAGTATGCCAAAATTGGACTAAGCGGATGGACCATTTGAGGCGCAGCCCCGGCCAACATTTGCATGAAATAATCTTCAAACATTAAATTATATCGACCCAACTATCAATCCAAATAAATATTGCATGCATTTTTCTGAATTTTGTGTTTTTTTTTAATTTCCGATAGTTCTTAAAAAATCACCCATTATTTCTTCGGGAGCAACATAGGAATCGATGCCCTTCAATACGATCTGCAGGCCTTTAGCACTTTTAAGCTGATATGTGTAGAAACTTTTCTTACTTTTTTCAAATTCCGTAATAAGTTTGCGAAAATCTTTTTCTTCATAAATTTGAATTTTGGTTTCATCAATGTTACCACGTTTTATTGGAACGATGTGAAATTTATTCTCACCAATGACTGAAATTAAATTTTTTATAAGATTGTTTGAATTTTTTTTCTCAAATAGATTGGAGGCGGCTTGGATGTTTTGTTCGTAGATACATCGGGTTCATTGTTGTCAACTTGTAATATTTGAAAACGATTTTGACGGTTAATAGAGGATGCGCTCTTATCTCTAAACATTTTTGGAGCAGATGAAATTTTCGAAGACTTTGGGCTTCGTCCGCGCTTTACCACTGTAATATATCTGTCTATTCCCACTTGGACCTTGGGTTTTGGGCTGCTCTTAACTTCAGTAAAAACTTGGTTAAGTGATGACCACGAGCCGGAAGCGGATGATATCGCTGAGTTAAATGTAGAAGTACTAGGCAACGGTAATGTTAACGAATCACTTGTTGGCATTGGACAAAGCGAAGTTGATCGCTGACGAAAAAGTGGCCTCGCCGTTAAAAAAAGTCTACTATCAGATTTCTTATTTAATTTGTTATCATTAAGAGCTTCAGAGCTCTCAGTAAGTCTTTCATTAGATTTTTTATTTTTATTATTTTCATTAAGAGCTTCAGAACTCACAGTAAAATAGGCATTTCTGCCATTAGAACTCACTTCACAGTTATTTGTTTTTGAGGTACTCATATAGAGTATTCCTCAAGGGCACTTTTGTTTGTTTGTTTTTTTTTTTTTGATTACGGTTTTTTTGTTTTTGTTAATTATGACTATGTAAAAAGTATTAGCAATGCAAATAAAGCTAACAATAACAATATGTATTCCGAATATTTTTTCGTACAATTTTTTTTTGTTTAGTATGAAATAAAAACTCCGCTAAATCGACTGTTCACTATGAATGTACAACGAGAACTATAACATAACACTATTCTTATTGTAAGCATATATGACTGCCATGTAACTGTATAAGGGACTGATATATCATCAATTTAGCTTTTTTACTTAGTTTATTTTTGAACTTGTATAGAATACCAATTCCTGGCGCTATCTTTTTTTTAAGATCTGTTATGTGCAAGTTCCATGAAAGGTTACTTTGTATTGTGATTCCAAGATACCTGATTGAATATATTTCTTCTCCAGTTGTACCATCAATTTGCACCATAAATTTGTTTGAACGGAAAGAGTTCGGTCTGAACCTAACTAGTTTTGTTTTATCTGGATTAAAAATAAGACGATTTAAGCGTACAATTTCAAAAACCAAAGCCACATTTCGTTCAATGTGTCTTCATAAAACTACCTCAACTTAACTTAAATGGATAAAATAGGCAACCATCTTCAATTGTGATTTTTCTGCATAAAAGGTATTTTAAGCTATAAATAGGATGAGTCTCGTTTTTTTCAACTGTATATCATTCGGCTCCAGTTCAACACGAAATAGGGGTTGGGGTACCTTTTCTCTGTTCATTATGTTAGATACATTCTTTACCTTAAATCCCTGGAGGACGAGTACATCTTTTATTTCTTCAGGGACAACATAAGAATCTATGCCCTTCAATACAATCTGCAGGCCTTTAGCGCTCTTACGCTGGTATGTGTAGAAGCTTGTTTTATTTATTTCAAATTCAGAAGCCATTTTTCGGAAATCCTTTTCGTCATAAATTTGAATTTTCGTTTCATCGCTGTTGCCACGTTTTATTGGGACAATGTGAAATTTATTCTCACCAATGCACTTTAGGTCAAACGACAAATTTTTCTGTGCGAAAGTCAAAAAATCAACTTGCAGTTTTACTATTGTTGTTGTTGTTTTTTAATTCTAAAGACTTCAGAATAAAAAAAGTGATTTTTTTTTTGATTAAATATTAATAACCGTTATACAGCAGCGTGTCGAAGTCAACTGATTAAATTTTTTATAATTGTGTTCCTAAGTTAAGTAGTGCGTGGTCAACTGTAAGTGCGTATATCTCGGACTGTGTTTGTGATAATTTATTAGAGTAAAATGGAAAAGAAAGAGCCAAGTAAGTAGACATATTTTTAATTTTAAATGTTTTATATATATGTCGCTATACTTAATAAATAACTCATTAGCGTAAACATCTATAAATATTTAAATTTTTATAAAATTTTTATTTTCTGAAAGCTTTTAAAAATATATACCCCATTTCTCCACTCTCAAATTGCACAAAATAATTAGAATATTATCTAGTGAATTCTTTGGTATTTATCGAAAATTGCGATTTTTTGCGTTTTGCGAGTAATGCCTCTTTTTGTTAGGTAACCTCTGTATAAAAAACATTGATCTTTTTGAAGTATGGCGAAAGGAAAGTACAAAAAAACAAAAAGTTGATGCCGTTTTGAAACACGTATATGACAAACTTGAAACCTCGTCAATTTCTGATGAAATGGTGAAACAAATTACCAAAAAAATTTATTTGTTTTGCGTGAAACTAGAACAAAAGTGGAAAAAGTGTCATAGAAAGACAAATGTATTCAAAAACCAAAACCAGGCATGGCTAAATGCTGAATTAAATATTGTGGTAGATGGCATTTTAGAAAAGGCAACAAGTGGCACTGTTGGCAGTCCTCGTGTACCATTTAACGAGAAATCGGAATTTGGAAAAAGAAAAGAAGCTGCACAGCTTTCAAATGCGAAAGCATATACAAGTCTTCTCGTTCGTGCAGCAGCAAGATCAGCACGTAAACAAGGTGAAACCGATTTGGCTGCAATACTAAAGGAAAGTATTCAAAGTCCAACAAGACCATCAAAAATGCGTAAAATTTGTGATGAACATCCTAAGAAGCCAATTCCATTTATTGCGGATGAGGCTTTAGCCTTCCTCCTTGAACATAATTTGTCTAAAGAGCAGTATAATGCAATACGCCAGGAAAGCAAATTAAGGAATTGTGATATATATCCTCATTATAGTAAAATAACTGCCGCGAAAATGAAATGCCGTCCTGACGGTACAAAAGCAGCAGAGAACCTTGTGAATGTTCCTCTTCAATCTATGCTAGCGCATACAGCAGAAAGAATTGTAAAAATGCAAAAAGTTTTTATTGATGAAATGGAAGAGGAGAAGACTGAGTTTTTAAGCACAAAACTAATATTTAGTTATGGCGTTGATAGTAGTACTGGTCAATCCCAGTTTAAGCAAGCATTTAGTGAACAAAGTTTGTCAAGTAGCTGTGACGCATCCCTTTTTGCTACAACAGTTATTCCCTTAAGATTAGCGCTACAATCGGGAAACCCAATCTGGAATAATCGCACACCGCAGTCTGTAAGATTTTGTCGTCCTATTAAACTGGAGTTCACAAAAGAAACGAAAGGAGTGGTTTTAAAGGAAAATTTGGGCCTACAAAAAGAAATTAACAATTTAAGAAACTTGCAAGTATCACTTGGTGATGGAAAATTCGTCGAAGTTACTTTCAAATTATTTTTGACACTAATTGATGGACAAATTTTGAACGTTTTAACCGGAAACAAATCAAACCAGGCTTGCCCTATTTGTTATGCTACACCAAAACACTTTATGAACACGTTTGATTATAAAAGTGAAATATTCCGTGCAAAAGAAGAAAACCTAAAGTTTGGGCTTAGCCCACTTCATTGCTGGATAAGAGTTTTTGAGTTTCTTTTACATATAGGATACAAATGTAAGGTACAAAAATGGCAAATACGAGGAGCTGACAAGTCAATTGTATTGAAAAGGAAAACTTATATACAAAACGATTTTTGGAAAAAACTCGGACTTCGCGTGGATATGCCCAGAATAGGTGGCTCAGGATCTACTAACGACGGAAACACTGCTCGCCGAGCTTTCGCTGAACATGAAATTTTTTCAGAAATAACTGGTGTAGATAAGGATATTATATTTAGGTTAAAAATAATACTGATTTGTTTATCCTGTCAGTTCGAAATAAATTTAGAGGAATTTGAATTATATTGTTTTGAAATAGCAAAACTTTTTCAGGAGCGATATCCCTGGTTGCCAATGACTTCTACGGTCACAAAATGTTAATTCAATCAAAACAAATAATAGAAAATGCTCCACTTCCAATTGGATTTTTTGGAGGTGCTGCTGAATCTCGTCATAAAATATACAAAGCCGATCGCCTACATCACGCGCGTAGAAACACCTGCACTAATAACCTATTAGATGTATTTAATAGGGCCATGGATACTTCAGATCCATAAATTTCCACAACATTTTTAAACAGACGCATTCAAAAAAGAACACGTTCCACGTTATCACCTGAAGTAATTGAACTAATATGTTGCTGCGAACCAACAGAAGAACTTCACCCTAACGAACAAGACGACGAAAATAATGAAAGTGAAGAAGCCTCTTTTGAATTAATTTTACAAAGTGAATTGGATATAAACAATTAATAAATATTTTAGTATTAAAAAACAAATTAATTAATTCTATACACTGTGTTTAACTTAATGGGTGCTAGAGGGTTAATTTTTGGTCACTTATGGGTTAAACTCCATTTTTTTTAATGGAACTTTCCATAATTATATAATTCATATAATAACTGTTTCGATTACTCTTATAATGTAGTCGTAATTAATTTTGCACAGGAAAAGTAGTCATTTGACCTAATGTGCAATGACCGAAATTAATTTTTTAATAAGGGCATTTGATTTTTTCTCCCTCAAGTAGATTGCTGGCGGCTTGGATGTTTTATTCGAGGATACATCGGGTTTGTCGTTCTCATCTTGCAAAATTTTAAAGCGGCGATTAGATGAGGATGCGCTGTTATCCCTAGACATCTTTGGAGCGGATGAAATTTTCGAAGAATTTGGGCTTCGCCCACGCTTTACCACGGTTATATATCTGTTCATACCGACTTGCATACATACAGTTTATATGTAGTGATAACTGTTATTAATTAAAATGAAAAAACGTTTATTTATTTATTTGTTTATTTATGTCGACCATCTTGGTCGACCACACTTTTTATATTAATGAAATAAAAACTAACAAATATAATGAAATTAAAACTAACTTAAACTTATCGTGAGAAAATGCTTGGTCGGCATAAATACACGCCGACCAGGTGCATTGTATGTGTAGGCATAAAATATTCAAATAAGCCAGTTTATCAAGTTACCTGCTGATGACAAATAACTGATGCAGTCAAACACATAAGTATGTGGACAAATATGAATTACTGGCACAGTCAAACACATTAGTATGCGGACAGATATATTCCATAGCCAAACACACTACACCTCCCTTTTTCAGAAAGAATGATCAATGCGAGGTAGTTGATCATTCTTTAGTTACAATGGATTTAAAAATGAAGGGGGCTTCTCACATACATACTTGTGAATTTCAAATAACAATAATTTTTTTTTTTTATAAGGTAAATTTTTTTTTTGTTTTGTACAATACATATTACAGATAGTATTTTTTTTGTCTATAAGCTTGTTTAAGTAATGTTCCTCTTAGACCAATTTGTGGTGTTTTTTTTTTTTAAATAAAACTTTAAACTTTTTCTCTTTTAAATATGGGAACACAAATCGTTTGCTATTTTATGTATGCATTATGTATAAAATAATAAAAGTATGTTTTTTGGATTTTTTTTTGACATTTTGCTTAGAATTTTTAACTTTAATTTAAAAATGAAATTGTTTGGACATACATACATATGAAGTTTATATGGTACATGTAGTAAATTTTTGGTTTTTTATGTTTTCTTTTACCATAGTGTTAGAAACTATCAGATTTATTTATAAAACTTATTAAGGTTTTATAAAGGGTTTTCATAAAAAAATTAACACAAAATGTTTCTTAAAAAGCCTTCATAAATATTAAAATAGTTTTAAAAATTATAAAAATTCTTAATTTTACCGCGCCATAAGCGCCAAAAGCAAAGTATAACCGACACATCTTTTGGAACGAATTCAGAGACAAAAGAAAATCAAAAATCAGAATAAAATGTGTCATTCCTCCCCTGTTCTTAGCAAGACTCTTTACCCCGTGAACTTCTTTACCCTATTTTTATGAACAGTGAATGACTTCCCATGTTCATCTTGGAGTTCTACATTATTATTGTTGTCCATATTGGATATTTTATAGGGGCCCTTATATACGGAATCCAGCTTATGACCCGATTCATTGCGGATCAAAACGAGTTCCCCGAGGGTTAATTCTATTGGATCTGCCCACTGGGTGGAAAGATGTTGTCTTTCCCACTTAGCATTTTCTATGATATTGGCAGCTCTTCGCTGCGCCACTTGAAGTCTGAATTTAACCTCTTTTCCATATGAATCAATGTTGTACAATGGTTCTACAATGTTTTCTTTTGTACAATCAAGAGTTGGTGGTATTTTTCCGTAAACCAACTCGAATGGACAATAACCATGAGCCGTAGATGGGGTGGTATTGTAACAATATACGAAGTATTTTAACCACAAATCCCAATCTGTTTTATCGGATGAGATGTATGTTCGCAGATATTCGTTAAATGTTCTGTGAGATCTCTCAACAGTACCCAAAGTCTGATGATGATACGGAGTAGAATTGAGTTTCTCTATCTTCATCATTGAGCATAATTCCGACATAACTTGATTCATATATTCTGTTCCCATGTCCGTTAGTATTGTATTCATTGGACCGTAAGTCAAAACAAATCCTTCCATAATTGCTTTGGCAACCATTCTGGCTGACTTATTCTGAATGGGTATTGCAACTAAATATTTGGTTAAATCACATATCATAGTGACAGCGTATTCGTTTAATGACTCGGACCGTGGTAGTGGTCCTACGGTGTCAATTATTACTCTGTCAAATGCCTTTAACGGTGTAGGAGTTATGATGAATGGCTCTTTACCGTTGACAACTGTTTTATTTTCTTGACATGCTTTGCACCGTTTTACATATTGGGCTATGTCTCTAGTCATGCCTTTCCAATGGTATCGAAGTCTAATCTTCTTTATCATACGTGTTATCCCCGGATGTCCTCCTGAAATAGGATCATCATGATATTTTTGCATGATTTGTAATTTATCTGTATCGGTGAAAATTGTTGTTAATTTAGGCGTGAGCACAATTGTTAATTTACTTTCTTGCAGTATTTCAATGCCTTTATTCTTAAAGGTTTCAACATTGGTTCCTAGGAATTTAAGCAGACTATCATCGAAGTGTAGTCGCATGGTTGTTAAACACATATTATCAGCTATTTTTTCAAGCTTTAGAAAGAGGTGACCTAGGTCTACATTTCCATCAATAACCGTGTCTTTCAACAAAAATTCGGAAAGAATTTTCTTTCCTTTTCTAATTATAACTTTATTTTTGGTAAAATGCAATTGTGGCATTTTACTGTGCTCTTGAGCATTAATTGCCTCATAAACCTTTAGTTCAACCGATTTTGTATTAGCCGTTATACCATTGTCATTACAGTGCCTACCTGCTTTTGCCTGAAGTCTCGTAGTTACCTTCAGTATTGTATTAGCGTCAATATTTTTTATATCATTAATATTTATACGTGACAGCGCGTCCGCGGCGTAATTTTCTCTACCCCTAATATACTCCACCACAAAGTCATATTCTTCTAAGTCCAGCCTCATACGGGTTAATTTTGATGACGGGTTTTTTAATGAAAATAAATAAGTTAGGGGTCTGTGATCGCTTTTAATTACAAACTTTCTGCCGTAAACATATGGTCGGAAATATTGTACTGCCCAATGAATTGCAGTTAATTCCTGCTCTATTGTTGATTTATTGCTTTCACCTTTTGTGAAAGATCTGGATGCGTAAGCAATTGGTAGCTGAATACCCTGCTTTTCTTGGCTCAAAACGGCCCCACAGGCATGTTTACTTGCGTCTGTGGTTATGCAGAATTCTTTAGAAAAATCCGGATATTGGAGAATTTTTGGACTCAGCAATTGATTTTTAAGATATTGGAATGCTTTTTCACATTGTTGAGTCCATTCAAATTGCACATTTTTTCTAGATAATCTGGTAATATGTCGCGATGATTCAGCAAAATTTGGTATAAATCTTCTGTAATAATTACAGAATGCTACGAAGCGTTTAGTTTCATCACCATTTGTAGGTGTTGGATAATTTTGTATAATTGAGTATTTGCTGTCGTCAGGTAAGATGCCTTTATCGGTGCATTTGTGACCTAAAAATGTTACTTCACGACAAAAAAATGTACATTTATCAGGATGGAGTTTGAGATTGTATTTTCTGCAAGTATTAAACACTTGTTTTAAGTTTTGTAGCATGTGTTCTGAAGAACAACCTATTACTACTAAGTCATCCATGTATACAAAGGCTTGGGTTGGAGATAATCCAGAAAAAGCCAATGACATCATTCTTTGGAATGAATTCGGGGCAATTTTAATACCATATGGCAGTCTTTTAAAGCGAAAAGAGCCTTTTTCTGTGGAAAAAGATGTAATGTCTCTAGAGTCTTGTTCCAATTCTATTTGATGAAATCCCGACATTAAGTCCAGGCATGAAAAGAACTTGGCTCTTCCTAACTGATCAAGAATGTCATCTATACGAGGCAATGGGAATTTATCAGCTATCAGTTTTTTATTTATTCCTCTATAATCTACGACCAATCTCCACCTTTTTTGTGTTGAGCCGGGTAATGGCTCTTTTGGTACTATTAGAATAGGGCTATTATATTGCGAGATGGATGGTTCTATTATATCATCATTTATTAATTTATCTAATTGGGCATTAACTTCCTCTTTGTGAGCATGAGGGATTCTATAATTTTTGATGTACACTGGTTGTGTATCATGAAGTCTAAGTTTCTGCTTGTAAAAATTGTTAGTACTTATTTTTTCAGTCTCCAGAGCAAAAATATCTATGTAGTCTAAGCATAATTTTCTTAAATCTTTATGAGCGTATTCGGGAAAGTTTTTTGTTAATTTTTTAAGTTTTTCCTTATTTAGCTTGGCATTAGTATCAGAACTGCAATTGACAATTTTATAGTCGTTTAGACTTTCGGATTTTACCTGAATGTTATCAATTACTAGGTCTTTATCTGTGGTATTTATGATTTTTACCAATGGCCTTGCTTTAGTAGTTATTGTGTTGGCAATATATACGCCATCCTGCATAATTTGTTGAGGTATCAATACTTCTTCCTCATTGGATATGAAGTTTATCGGTCTTATAACTTCAAATCTTGCTGGCAGTGATATGGAATTGATGTTTGGACCGTTTCTTAAAGCGATTGCTATATCGTACGGAACGTCATTAGTTCTCAAGGTGATCCAATCTTGATTATTTTCGTAATTTAAAATACATTTGTATTTTCGAATAAAGTCCATTCCTATTATTCCGTCTACTTGAATCGGAAAATCATCCTTTACGACATGAAAATCGTGAGCTATTAGCAGATCTTCTTGTTTTAAATCAGCTTTAACTTTGCCTATTGTAGTTATTATACCTTGCCCAATGCCATTTATTCTGGTTTGACTAGTAATGTCTATTGGTTGGTATAAAACTTGATGGTGTTTTACGACTGATATGTCTGCACCTGTATCTACTAAGAATGTGGACCTATTGTCATTTAGAGTGGTTCTGGAGACTAGATAACTGTATAAATTTGTATTTATGTTGTGGATTTTCCTGTCTATTGAGTACTTAGGGGTGTTAGTTCGTTTCCCGAACTATTGTCATTCATGCAACGTATATTATTATTTCTATTCACGTTGCGGTTGTTACTGTTGTAACGGTTACTATTGTTGTTAAATTGATTCCTTACTCCGTTATTATTGAAGCTTCTAGGTGCATACCGGTCACTTGTATTTCTGTTATTGGGATTCCTGTTACCATTATTCTGATTATGGGAATCAGGGGGCCTATTAGCGTTATTGGGTCTGTTACCAATATTTCTAGAGTAACGATTTCTACTATTAGAGTTATTGTTGTAATTGTTTTGGAAAGTTAATATAGCATTAGGTTGTCCGTATGCGTCCGTACAACTGCTTATAAATTTTGTTTTAACTTCATCCATGTTTAGGAACGTTCCTGATTCCATGATCAGTTTTACTCGTTCGTTGGATGCATTTTTTATTATTGCTGAAACTGCTGCACGTGTTGTGTACTTGTTTGCAGTTTCATTTGGGAGGCCGTCAGATATGTAAGCGGTCTCCAATTTTTTTGCAAGTTCATCGATTTCCTTAACATAGGCATTGGCATTTTTGCCCGTTTGTTTTATATTCAATAACTTTGCATTGATGACGTCAACGGATTCACCCTTAACAGTCGATTTGAGTTTTACTATTATCGCTGAAATGGTCGATTCCGTTGTTACTATATTCCTAGTAGTGCCTTTTAGTTTTGTTTTAATAAGACTTACCGCAATAGCCTCATGTGTACCCTTTATGCTTTCCACAAGTGTCAAACCATCAATGAAGCTTTGTAGGTTTTCTGGACTTCCGTCGAAGTCAGGTAGCAGTTTGGATGCTGTATTTAGGAATTCTATATTTGTTTGTGACATGTTGGGAGAGGCTCTACTTGTACTTGGTAGATTTGAAGTTGGGTCTAAAACTAGTTCTGGTAGATATTTAAAATTTGTTTCCTCATGTAAAGAGTTAGGTACATTTAGTACGATACCTTTCTTTAAGGATATCGTTATTAATTTATCTCTTATGTCAGCGAAGAAAGCTTCAGCTGCTGCTTTATGAGCATGTGTTAATCTGTTATAATTAACATTAAGGAGTGCTCTAATTTGTTCGAATCTGCGCACGAGATTATTTATGTGCTTATTAATTGTTTCTGGTTTTATCTCCCTATTGAGATTGAGACACTTATATGATTTGATGAATTCTTCCTTTATTGCTCTGGCCTTATTCACTATTATTTCCCATTCCATGAGGTTTAAATTGAGATTTTATGGAATTTTAAGAAATGTATTCTTTAGGTCTATTTAAAATGGAAATTAAACAATTAGACTTGGTCTAAATTTCTGGCTAGTGATGCTGCGCGCGTATAATTTTTTCGTAATGATCTCTTATGAAGCTGGTATAGCGTTATAAGGATTTGCAGCGCCATTAAGGAAATGATAATTATCAGATACACGACCGGATATTCCAATTTTACCGCAATATCGTTGATGACGTTGGCATTAGGGTTTTCTATTTTTGATTCGCGGCCACCCATGATGCCTAAAATTATTTTAAGGTATGAAGTCAAAAAAATCAAGGACGTGTTAGTTAAAAAAAAATGGTGCTTATGTCACGGATGCCGTGACCATTTTTTGATGGTCAATAGAGTACCATGGCATAAACCAGATATCGCCAATTTATATCTGAATTAGGCTCTTAATTCTTTAATGTTATACCACTGGAGGGACACTTATGTATCTCAGTAGTAAGTTATTTGTTAGTATATCTTTATGTTATTTTTTTTTATATGTAAAATATATGAATAGTAAAGAAATTAAAAAATTAATATATGCATTAATATAATAAAAATGTATTGAAAAAATTGCAACTCTATTTTTAGAGTGCTTGTAGAGACATTTAAAAATATATGAATAAAGAAATATGTTTATAATAAAATATTGATATAATGTATTGATTAGTAATTATAAAATGTATTGAAAAAATTTAATTTAATTTTTTTTTGTTTTTATATGCGATACTACTCTGTTAATGCAGCATTGGAGAGACATTTCTGTATAAATATAATAATAATCTTCATGCTAATAGTTTTATATTATTTACATAAAACATCCTTTCGTTGTTGTTTGGCTAAACAACACTAAAAGATTCACGATTCTTTTAGGCAGCTATGTTATTTTTAAATGGTGCTGCTGTTTTTGAGCATGCTGATGTAAATGCTGCTGCTGTTGCTGCAGTTTGTGTGGATTATACTGTGTATGTTGTTGGGTATTACTTACTGCCGCGTTGTAATTTGTCAGGTCGGTGTTGTCATAAGAAATTGCTGATGTTGATGATGGTGATGCTAAATCTTCATCAAATTTATATTTATTATTATCAGTTTTAGGTGATTCTATCAGTATAGACTATTATGGTTAGTTTGATGATGATTATGGCGGTGACGGTGAATTATAATTTTGTAGGAGACTGAAGTCAACAGTTAAGAAAGGGACCGATATCAGAGAAATCTGGGGAATTGTTTCCATTTTTTTTTTTCTTTTTGCAGATATTTTTATTTTATTTCCTTAAAGCGTAAGTTATATAAGAAGATATGGCAAAAGTAATCCAAACGTTTTTTTTTTTGAATAATTTCAGTTTCAATTTAGGTTTTTCAAACTTGTGATAGGTATTTAATGATTTTCAAATTTTACAAAAACTTTTTTATTTTCCAATTATTATAATTATTATTATTAGGTGTAATTTTTACTTATTTGCCAATTATTATTAGAAAAAAAACAGCACTTCAACGATACATTGATTTGAATTGTTGTTTCACTGTAAACTTTAAACGTTTCATGATTGTTTTATAAGTTTTTGTTTTGCGGCAGGGGGACTAATTTTTTTAAAAACGTTAGAAAACTATATTTTATTCTTTTTTAATATTTTATAAAAAATACCCAATTTTAAACGTTTTATTTATTTCTTTTTTTTTATTATATTTTCATAAGGCACTTGATTTTTCTTTATTTATTTATCTTTTTTATTATTATGCATTTCGCAGCCTCAGAGGATATACAGAGATGTCGCGAGACGGAAGATAATTTAATAATCTTTTATATTTGCGCAACACTTCTTTGTTATGTATAAGAAATTTTAAATTGATTTGTACTTTTGCACTACAATGTTCTAAAGTATTTTGGCAGGATCGCCATGTTATTAATTAAAATGAAAAAACGTTTATTTATTTATTTGTTTATTTATGTCGACCATCTTGGTCGACCACACTTTTTATATTAATTAAATAAAAACTAACAAATATAATGAAATTAAAACTAACTTAAACTTATCGTGAGAAAATGCTTGGTCGGCATAAATACACGCCGACCAGGCATTGTATGTGTAGGCATAAAATATTCAAATAAGCCAGTTTATCAAGTTACCTGCTGATGACAAATAACTGATGCAGTCAAACACATAAGTATGTGGACAAATATGAATTACTGGCACAGTCAAACACATTAGTATGCGGACAGATATATTCCATAGCCAAACACACTACATAACTTTGTTAAGTGATGAATACGAGCCTGAAGCTAATAATATTACTGACTTACTAATATTTTGGCATTGGACAAAGCGAAGTTGATTGTTGACAACAAATTGGCTTTGCCGTTAAAAAAAACATTTTCATTAGATTTATTATTTCTATGTACTTCATTAAAAGCTTCAGAACTCACAGTAAAATAGGCATTTCTACCGTTAGAACTCACTTCATAATAAGGCACTCACATAGAGTATTCCTCAAGGGCACTTTTTGTGTTTTTTTGTTTGCGGGTTTTTTTGAATTTGTTATTTCCACTATGCAAAAAATATTATTATCAAAGCTTATTTATTAAAGTCAGTATGTAGCTATTACGAATAAAATGTACTACGAATATTTTTTGCATAATTTTTTTGTTTGTTTGGTATGTAAGAAAAATTCCGCTAATCGACTGTTCGCTATGAAGGTACCACGAAAACTGATGGTTAAACTTATGGAGAATAAAAGTAAACGAACATAACTGCGTACAGATAACATTTACCTTACGAAAAGATACTTGTCCCCCCATTAGAATCAATAGTCAAATTGCTCCTCAACATTCACATGTGAAATATCTTGGTATACACCTTGATAGTCGGCTTACATGGAAACACCATATTGACTCTAAGCTAACTCAGATAAAACTTAAGTTATTTCAAATACATTGGTTGATTGGCAGAAATTCAACACTCAGCCTGGACTGTAAACTTTTAATATACAAGTCGCTTTTGAAGCCAATATGGTGTTACGGTATCCAGTTAAGGGGTCCTTCTTCAGCTTCCAATGTAGAGAAAATTCGACGAAGACAAAACAATATTTTAAGGTTAATAACATCTGCTCCATGGTACATGTGACTGAAGAAATTGCAAAATACGCAAGCAAATACTTAAAAAACTCGAGTCACATCGTAATCCGCTTGCTCGTAATATTTTGAACTTTACTGGACACATCCGCCTAAAAAAGAGGGACACAAGGGCTCTTTTAGTCAACACTCCAGATGGGACTGCTGGAAAATACATTTATTTTTCCTTTTTGATTATCACTACTTATGTATTATTTATAACTATCATTAAGTTTATGTCCGACACTGGTCAGGCCTAATAAATATATTTTAGCTTTAAGATTTCATTACTTATTGTTAGTTCATATTTAAAGATACAATTGATAAAGACTTGCATAAAAAAATTTTTTGAAAACTATCTACATTATTAAATGTTATAGTTGAAACCTTCTAAATCTACCGTCACAACTTTTTATAAGCGCTTAAAAAAATATTTTTAAAATTGGAGATTTTCGGACACCACCGAATGTAGAGTGCATGCCTAAAATAAAAATCAATTGGCTTCTTTCACGTTCTGAATAGATTGTCCTTAGCGCTTTATGGTTTAAAAGTGCATGTGTTAAAAAAAAATTTTCACAAAATTTAAAATTAACATACTTTTTTTTAAACATGCGTTTTACAGGAAAATTTTAAAATTTTGAATTCTTAACTTTTTCCTTATTTCACCAATGCAGATCTTAATAAGGTTTTGTACTTTGATTTATTTAAAGTTTTGCTAAACCACAAGCAAATAAATTTCAAATTAAAATATAATTATGACAATATGTCGAATAATAAACTTCTTAAATGTTTTGTGAAAAATTTAATGCTGTCTTTTTATATGAAATCCAACAAGATACTAAAAATTAAAATATACTATACAGTTATAGGTGAAATACTAAAAAAAATTTAAGCAAAAAAAAAAATTTTTTTTGTCTACAGTCAAATATCTTCTAAGTTATGAGAGATACAAAAACACAACGCTTTATCTCATAACAATCGGATAATTTTTCTAAACGTTGCAAGCCTCAGAAGTTTTTTTTAGTCCCAGGTGGTCAACTTAGGCCCACTATAACTCCTGTCCAGTTTAAGCCAGACGGCTGCCAAAACATGTGTTAAAAAGTCTTGGTCCTCCTTTATGGATGTTCGAAGTTTCATATAAATCCAATCAGTACTTTAGAAGTTCCAGATTTTTTAGCATTTATTTTGCAAAAGTCCCCACTGTTCTTAGGTATGATAATAAATATACAGGGGTTTCACAGAAACCATGTCGATTTTGCTGAATGTCATTTTTGCAAACCAATGGTGTCATGAAACCAAGTTGATTTTGTTAATTTCGAATGTACAAATTTTAATTTTATTTGTTTTGCAAAAAATAGAAAAAAAATATTGTTTTCATTAAAATATCAATAAAATTAACTATCTTTCATTATATAATAAAAAATAAAGAATAAGTGGTCAGAAATAAATTAAAGTGTCATCATCAGTTGTAGCATTTTTGTTATTAGAAGAGTGCTTAGAAAAAGTGATGAGAAAGTCTGACGGATTGCATCACTGCTGGCCACCCAGAGAAATGTATTCACGTATGCATATTCATTTATTTATATGAGAAACCGATTGCAGTTCGGCACTGTAGTGACACTGGCCAGCTACATATGAATTGCATCCATCCACCTGAGCTGCCCAAGAAAGTGTACGTATATTTATGTACTTATGTTAAAAGCTGTTTTGCAGATTTGAAGCGAAGCATTTGCATTTGCTATGGTACCGATAGTCTAAAATATTCCGGTTTTGAAACAAATGGCTTCATTGCGGCTTTTATCAGAAGGATCTTATCAAATATCAGCCGGTAACTACATAAGTCGTCTATATAGAAGCATAGTGATAATTTTATGTAATGTGCTCAACGTCATGGATCGGTTCATTTATCAATACTGGAAACGATTGAAAACACACATCAATTATAAATGCAGTTCAAGGGACTATATTTACAATACATAACTACATATATACATCTGTATGTATATGATTTCTTCTACAGTTAGTTGCAAGGAGTATTATAGTATACCATAAAATATGTGAAAATATTTCATTTATTAAGCAAACATTTAAAAAATAAGTAAATTTACTTACATTTTTACAAAAAAATAAAAATTAGCTAAAATGAAAACTGACAGCTATTAGGTGCTTGGTTTATTTCCAATAACAAACCCGATAACATTGGTTTCTACGACACCTAAAACCGACATCAATTACATTCGAACATAAAAATGACAAAATTGGTTTTCATGACACCCAAGCATTTTTTCGTATCGTTTTCAAAACCAATTCTGATAACATTGGTTTCTGTGACACCCCTGAAAGAAGTTACTTCCATTCTCTCTTTGTTTTGAAAAAAAATATTTTTGAAGTTTGTTTTTTGAGAGAAGTAAAGAAAAATTTTCCCATATAGTAAAACATTTAAGTCTTCCCCTAGAAATTTTTTAACAAAAATGTATAATTCTCAACGAAAGTTTGCGAATAATTAAAGTGTTAGATAACTACACATCTGTGAAGTTTGAAAAATGGTTGTGTAATAACTTATTTCATATTTTTATATTTTCTGCTTTATACAAATCTTTTAACTATATTTTCATCTAAAGTTGGTGTTGAGAAATCAAATTTATCAATGTTTTTGATTAGTTGACAATGCATTTTCATTAAGTTTAACAAATATTGATTGATATTTTTTTAATCTACATTTTTTTTAATCTACATAATTTTTTTCTTCTTGATTGTAACATATTTTTCTAATATATTGAAGATCTTCTATTTCACAGATATTATAAGCTCTTAGCCACTTTTGACGAACACCAGGAAACGAAGGGAATTACAAAAATGCTGCACTCATATTTTTACTTATGCCCTAATTCAGTAAGAAGATTTAGGACGTTTTTGTTTGAAAATACTTTTGAGCTCGTGTTTTTGAATTCTCTAAATTATTTTCTTCAAAAATCGTTGTTGTTTTTGATAATGAAAAACAAAAATATTATTACCATGTTTTTAAAACATAAAAATTAAATTAAAGTATTATACAATAGTTTGAAAAAAATATGAAAAAAGTATGTGTTGGATATAATGTTAAGAACAAAAGCATAAAGCAAATACACGAACCTTCTAGCATAGACAATAAGCAATGTTTTAAAGAATTACAACAGCGGCTTTGTTTCGTCCATAGACAAGACGATACAATCGTCGAAAAGAATTTGGAAATTAATTGTTTAATTTGTACATTCTGCATTTAATTAATACAATTTTGAAACAATTTTTGAATAAAATTTTCAAACAAAAAGGAAACAGAGGAGGAAATATTAAATTAATACGGTAGCACGATTTTACCGGAAACTTTAGAATAATTATAGTTGTCAGAAGGTGAATGTCAACAAAAAATGAGAGAATGGAAGTTCTATATTTGTATCATGTTCTTAGGTATTTTTCAAAATTAGGCGTAGCTATATAATTACATATGTACATGAATATTACACCAACATATTCCATTAATACAGCTACAATAAGGCTGTCATACGTCCTGGTTTTCCAGGATTTTTCCTGGATTTAGACAAATTGTTCTGGTGTCCTGGTCCACGCTTAAATTGTCCTGGTTTTATTTTGTACATGAAAATTTACTAGCAACTACAATAAATTTAAGTGAATGAATTATAAATTTTTTTTTTAAATACATTTATTTATTTATTGTATCTTTAATTATGAATTGACAATAAGTATTCAAATCTTTAATTTAAAATATAAGTTTTAGGCCCGACAACTGTAGGACATAAACTTAGTGATAGTTATAGTATTATTTATAAGTAGTGATAATCAAAAAAAAAAAAAAGAGAAAAAAAATATTTTCAAGCAATCCCATCTGGAGTGTTGAGTAAAAGAGCCCTTGTGTCCTTCTTTTTCAAGCGAATGTGGCCAGTAAAATTCAAGATGTTACGAGCAAGCGGATTAGGATGTGACTCGAGTTTTGTTAAATATTTGCCTGCATATTTTGCTATTTCTTCAATCACTAGTGGCATATTCAAATCACGATGTATATTTGAGTTTTTAATGTACCATGGAGCCGATGTTATCAAACGTAAAATTTTGTTTTGCCTTCGTTGGATTCTCTCGACGTTATAAGCTGAAGCAGTGCCCCATAACTGAATTCCGTAGCACCATATTGGCTTCAAAAGAGACTTGTATAATAAAAGTTTGCAGTCTAGGCTGAGTGTTGAATTTCTACCAATCAGCCAATATATCTGAGTTAGTTTAAGTTTCATTTGTATTAGCTTTGAGTCAATATGGTGTTTACATGTAAGTCGTCGATCAAGGTGTATACCAAGGTATTTTACATGTGAATGCTGAGGAACAACTTGATTGTTGATTCGAATTGGGGAACAAGTATCTCTTCGCAGGGTAAATAATACCTGAACACACTTTTGCTCGTTTACCTTAATTATCCATAATTTTAACCATAGTTCCAGTTGTGTAATATGTTCTTGTAGATATCGCGAAGCCTCATGAGGATTTTCGTGCATACTTAAGCAGGCTGTATCATCGGCAAACGTAGATGTATGGATATTACTGCTCAAAGGCATATCACAAGTATAAATCAAATACAAAACTGGCCTCAGTATGCTCTCCTGTGGCACACCAGATGATATAGATTCGGGCACACTCAAGAATTTTCCTTCCACAACCGTGAACTTCCGGGTAGTAATGTAACTTTCTAATAAATTCACCAAATTTATTGGTAGATATGATTTTAATTTTAAAATTAGGCCTTAATGCCACACTTTATCAAATGCCTGCGAAACGTCAATAAACAGTGCAGAACAGTACTTCTTTTCTTCAAATGTTCTTCTTATACATTGAACCAATCTATGCGTTTGTTCAATAGTGCTATGATGACTTCTAAAACCAAACTGATGGTCTGGGATACACCCACTACCAATTAGAATTGGGGAAAATTTTGACATGAGCAGTTTTTCGAAAAGTTTTGACATTGTTGATAGCAGACTTATTGGCCTGTATGATTCTGCCTTGGTAAGATCTTTGCCCGGCTTAGGAATCATTTTAACTTTGGCAAGCTTCCAGCTGTGGGGATAATACTCTAGTCGTAAAATGGCATTAAAAATGAATAACATGATTCTAATTACAATACGAGGCAATTTTATTAGCATTTGGTTACTAATTCCATCAATACCCGGTGCTTTCTTCGGGTTGAGTTCAGCAATTAGATTTTGTACATCACACATTTGAAATTTTATGGGTCGAGGGGGTAGCGCAACTACACTCGGGAAATCAACAACACCAGTACATGTGTTTGGGGTAAATACAGATTTTAAATGCTTTGCAAACAAGTTACCTTTTTCAATATCACTCCTGGCCCAAACTCCGGTAGAAGTGCGCAGAGGTGGTTTAAACTCAACGGGTGTTTTAATTCTTTTCGCAGCGCGCTACAAAGAATAATTAGATGCTGGTGTGACATCAAGATTTTCCAGATAGTTTTTAAGAGAAGCAGTTTTTTCATATGCAAGCAGCTCTTGGAGTCTTTTGGTGCACTCTTTTAATCTAATTTTATTTTGGGGTGATCTGTGCTGTTGCCATTCTCTTCTAGCTCTTCTTTTTGCACATACGAGAAGTTCAATATCTGTAGAATATATTCTGTTAAACCCAGTCTGCGGATGGGAGGAAGTGGCATGCTCAGCTGCCTGCTTAATATTTTCGTTAAGATTAGCAATATTAGATTCAATATCGTCATGAGTTCTTAGCTTAATGTTTTCAGTGCAATGACTACTAAGATATTTTTTGAATCGCAGCCAATTAACACGACTGACCATTTTCACATATGGGTGAGGTAGAGCACTTCTCAGTGGGCTACAGATTGTAACGATCGTGGGAGAGTGATCGGACGATAGATCTAGGGAAGCTTCGACGTGAAATAATTCCCTAGAAATATTTTTCATGACGCCAAAATCTATAATATCCGGAATTTTATGTATGTCAGTAGGCCAGTAAGTGGGCTCCCCACTCGAAATGACGTCCAAGCCCATTTTTGTAATTGTGTTGAACAACGCTCGTCCTCTAGGTGTGATAAGACGCGAACCCCAGAAAGTATGTTTTGCATTATAGTCTCCTGCTGCTACGAAACAAGGGCCAAGAGATTTGTAGAAATCCTCGTATTGATCCTCAGTAATTGCGAATCTAGGAGGGGAGTAAATTGATGATATGACAAAATTTGTGCAAAAATTTTCGATACAAATATTCGTTGCTTGTAGATGTTCTTCACAAATGAATTATAAATGAATTTTTTATTTTTGTTTATTATTTTGTATTTATAGTAATTGTTGGACTTAATTCTGCAATGTATGGTTAACACATGTATCAAAATAAAAATTTCTTTGAGTTAATTTTTAAACAATTGGTTCTTGGAGTATATGACACATGTACGAGGGTGGAACACTAAGTCCATTTTGTTTGCAAAACAAAAATTTATTTTTCAACATAATCTCCTTTTAACTCAACACACTTAGTCCACTTTGTTCCAGTTTTTGTATCCCTTCCAAAAAATTTAAATTTTCGAGATCCTTACAATAGGCATTTGTTTGGTCAATAATGTCATCCTTGATGGTAAATCTCTTTCCACCGCGCTATTCCTTTACGGTTGGAAATAGAAAGTAGTCACTAGGGGCTAAGCCTTGTAAATAGGGGACTGAGGAAACAAAGTGAAGCCCAATTCATGGATTTTTGCCATGGAAACTGCAAATGCGTTCGTGTTCGACTGTGAGCAAACGCGGCACCCATCTTGCAGAACGCTTTATCAAACCCCCAAGTAATCATTCGAAATATAAACCACTAAGCCATTTCGGATGCCTATGGCATCAGCAATCTCACGCACATTTACTCTTCGATCGGCCAACACCATATCGTGGAATTTTTCGACATTTTCGAGTGTACTGACCTCAATTGGCCGTCCAGAATGTCGGCGGCATTTGCACCTGTGCGACCACAACGAAAGTCAGTAAACAACTTTTTAACCATTGAAATTGATGGTGCAGAGTCCCCATAGTATTTATCGAGCTTTTTCTTGATTTGATTGACGGTTTTTTCTTGGCCAAAAATAATGGTAAATGAGCACTCGACAGTCACTTTTTTCCATTTTTAGAAAAAACACGGGTTTGTATTTTTTGAGGAGCTGTTAAACGCAAAGTATATAACGACACTTGCTCAAAATTTGACAGTACACTTATCCTTCGATTTACACTATACGTTTTTTATACGATTTCACTTTTAAACGATTATTTTCGTTTTCGTGTATATTGAGAGATTTTTGAAATACCGCGATTTACACGATTTTTTAAGTGTTTTATTGAATATTTTTTTCTCTAATAGGTCTATTTTTATGTGTTTTTAGTAAACGCTTCTGATATGTTAAAACTTAAGTTGAAATACATACATAATTTCTTAATAAAAAAATAAATAAGTATTAATTTTCCTATAAAAATAAATATGTATGTATTTTTTCTAATTATCTGCATCTGCTTACAACGTATAAAGAGTTTTTATCTAAAAGACAGAGGTCTTACACAAAGGAATGCTATAAAATTCGTATTTATGAATATTTTCGGCTGAAAATTCTCACTTACCTACAATTTACGCATGAAACTAATTGCAAGAAAGTAACAATACAACCAAATTTTTTTACTACCACACTAACATTGTTTTTAATTTCCACTCAGCTTTCAACGATATTTTCACAAAAGGAACTTTTTGATGTTTTCAGAAAGTAAAATGAAAAAACGCTAAAAGAGTTACCCCCTTTAAAGATGTTTTACAAATATACGGGATTGTGACAAAAAGTTATTATAAATTATGCTTATTTTTAATAAATATTTAATGCCTGCCCCACGATGTCGAAAGAAAACTTCAGATAACGAAAGTAAGTCACTCATTTTCTTCTATAAGTGTTCCATTATCTTTCGACTTATCGTTCGATTGGCTTTACGTTTCTAACGTAAGCCGTATACTCGTTGTCAAATATCTATATTGCCACACCAACAAAAAATAAAAAGAAAAAGAAAAAGAAAAAACTGGCAGAAAGTAAGTGACGACATTGCCCTAGGTGCTAAAGAATTCCTCCATACAATTTGATATTAACCGCCGCATAATGATTTAACCAACTATTAAGGCCCAGCGTAATTTATGCTAACTTCTTGACCGTTTTTTTATACACATAATACCGATAGTTTCTTACCAACTTTCATTATAACTAGCGGAAATGGTGGTAAGCAGTTAATCGTTATTCATCGAAGCTGTTGTCGATCACATACATACATACCTTGAGTAGAGTATCACAAAGACCAGCCAAAGGACACAACACCGCTTACTTACAAGCTCAAGCGTGACGAGACCGCCAACAAACCCATTGCCATCGAAGCCGATATTGTATTTGCTCATTGGCAATGCAAAATATTTTATTTACATATGTACAGTGACTCACAGCTTATTTGATGCAGGCAATACTTTTTTAGAAAAACGAAAATTACTCGTTGTTTATTAAATTTAACAATAAAATGAATACGTCTTGTAATGAGATATATATGTATTGTTTACCACTGTATAAGGAACAATAACAAAAACAAAGCTTGATGAAAAAATATGGAAACAAATAATTTTCTCATAAAAATATGCTCACAGCTTAAATGATGCAGTGTATTTTATATTTTCTTTGAGAATGAAATAGCTGTGCAATGTATTTTTTTTTTTTGTAAAGAAAAGCTTAAAAAATTAATGAAGTCGAAAAATACTTAGGCAAAGCTGTAACACTGAAACTGTTCTCAGAGTTCTGCGCGAAGAAAATTTTCATGGAAGGAGTGCCCGAAATAAGCCGTTGATTAATGCTCGTAATAGAAAACGAAGAATAGAGTTTTGCAGACAGCATATGAACAAAGAGATTTCTTTCTGGAAGTCCGTTATTTTTGCGAACGAAAGTAAATTTAATCTTTTCAGGTCTGATGGGAACTCCTGCGTTTGGGGAAAACCAAACACCACGCTTCAACCATGTAATTAGCGCTCCAGGCAAAGTGAGGTATGGTGGTGTTATGGTATGAAGTCGCATGTCCTATTCAGGCGCAGAAAATTTAACATTTAATGAAGGAAACATGGACAAAAAGATGTATCTGGATTTGCTAAAAGATAATTTAGTTAAAAGTGCGGACAAAATGGGCATTAGGCATTCGTTTAGGTTCTACCAAGACAACGATCCCAAGCATACGTATGGTATTGTAAAAACCTGGCTTATTTGGAACTGCGCCCATGTAGTACAGACACCTGCGCAGATTCCAGATCTCAAGGTTATTGAGAATTTGTGGTCAGTGCAATAAAATGAAATAAGAAACCACAATATTTCTAATGTTTCTGATCTGAAACGGGCACTATATGAAGAATGGCATAAAATTAGTTACAATTATACAGCAAAACTGGTAAAGTGAAAGAAATTTTTTCATAAGTTCTATGAATTTCTACATTAATCCAATGAAAAAATTCATTAAAATTCAACCAACGTCACATCATTGGATTAATGAAACCAGTTTCGTTAAGATTATTTTGATTTAAACTACGTCAAATGTATTAAACAGTGTCATCAATGCAATGAAAAAACTTCATCGAAACAACGAAGTAATTTCATTAAAACGGCGAAATAATTTCATTAAAACCACGAAATAGTTGCATTAAAACAACGAGATAATTTCCAACGAGATAATTCCCAACGAAATAATATAATTAAAATAAAATAAAGCAATGAAATAACTTTACAAAAACCATGAAATAACTTTATTATAACAACGAAATAACTTAATTGATACCGTTTCAAAGTGTAAATAAGCAAACAATGAGTACAATTACAATTATACAGAATTAAATTTGATGCAAGCTTTTGTTTGAAAACTGTTGAAATACATTTAATTTATCAGACTTTCATGACTACAATGAAATTTTCATTGGGACAACGAATACATTTCATACCTATAATAAAATTCTAAATTGCTGCATATATCACTTTTTTAGGTTTCAAAGAATTTAATCTTTAAATTAATTGCTTGAAGGTATTTACTTATCTATATATGTTTATGCCACCCAACAAGTGTTAAGTGTTTCTCATATAAAAAAGGGTTTCTTAATAATTAGAAAATATTGTTGTCATAAATCCAATGAAATATTGTTAAGAAAGTAGAATACCAACGAAGCAATTCCAATGAATTTTTTCCACAATATTCGTGAAATTTTCATTAGATTTGTGAAATAATCATTAGATATTCTTTTGGTGTAGAATCTATGTGTTGTAAATTACAAAAAAAAACCCTCAGTTAATTAATGAAACTCCAATTATTACAATTCTATTAAACTTTTATTCCGTCTTCTATATAATTCAAAGTGGACTGTATAAATATATTTTTGTAGACTTTTTTTATGGTTGTATACTATAGTACTTAAACTTAGAGTTACATTCTTTTGTATTTAATAATTCATACTTAGTTTAGAGCTAAATTTTTTTGTATTAATTAATTTTTAAGATTTTCCGTTACAAATTCTATAATCTCAAACATATCGGCGACATGAGGCGAAAGCCTCAGGTTTCAAACATCTAAAAACAAAGGGCAGAGCTTAAAAATGGGACGTTTATATAATCCCCTTAAAGTTCTCACTGTGACAACTCTGACGAGTCCATCCGAGCCAGGGTGGATATGGATAACTTTAGCAATTAACCAATGTGCTGGAGGTAGTTTATCATCCTTAATTATGACTAAGTCGTCGATTTTTAAATTAACTAGCTTATGCGACCATTTAGAGCGTTGTTGAATTTCGCTCAGATATTGAATTGACAATTTTTTTCAAAAAGATTGAAAAATTTTCTGCAAATGATGCCATCGATCAGAGTGGCTTATTTTTTACTTTAGTTAAATCATCATCAGGTATTGAAGTCCTTGGTCGGAGTATTAAGAAAGCTTTTATCTGGCACACTTCAGTATACAATTCTTCAAACGTGACTGAGGAATCAGATAAAAACTCTTTTTACATGGTACTTAGTGGACTTTACGCCCGCCCTCCCACATTCCACCGAAATGTGGAGCAAACGATGGAGAAAAGTTCCACTGTATTTGTTGATCACACATTTCCCTCTGCACTTCATTTTGTTTTGTATCTTCATTAATAAATTGGTATAATTCTCGTAGTTGCTGATTACATCCAACGAAATTCGTTCCGTTGTCTGAATAAATGTTCAATGTTTTTCCGCGTCTAGAAACGAATCTGCGCACTGATGCAATAAAAGCAGCTGTCGATAGCTCTGTAACCAATTCAAGGTGGACTGCCTTAGTTGTTAAACAAATAAAAATTGCTATCCAAGTTTTATACAGTTTTGAACCTCGACCTTTCCATGAACGGACTTGAATTGGACCCGCAAAGTCTACCTCCGTATTAATGAATGCTGTCGTTTGTTGTAGGCGACAATGAGGCAATACACCCATTTGTTGACTATATGGAATAGCGCGGAATCTCATGCAGTTTACACATTTATATATGCATCGCTTCACAATACTTGTAACGTAAGGTATCCAAAACTTTAACCCAATATAGTACATTGTTTGTCGGTGTCCAGAGTGTAAATATCGCAAATGATAGTGACTCACTAGCAACTCAGTCAATTTATGATTCCTTTCCAGTATCATAGGATTTTTTTGGTCATAAGAAATCCTCGCATTTTCAAATCTTCCACCAATTCGCATTACACCACGTTCGTCTAAAAAAGGATTCAATGTCGTTAATTTGTTGTTCTTAGTAAGTTGTTTATTTGCTGATAAGATACGGATTTCCTGTGGATATGTATGTTGTTGAGCAGCATTCACCAGTTGATATAATGCATCACGTAGCTGCAGATTTGATAATAAAGAATTTTTCTCGTTTGCCTTGAGAGTCATGCAGTTATTTCTAAGTCTTAAAATTAATGCGGTAATACAAAACAGTTTGTGAAAGTTGGAGTACAAATAAAATATATCATGTGGACGTTCTGTTAATATATGGCAAACTATCTTTCTCTTAGTAGTAACTCTTTTGGACCGTGTCACCAAAGTTTATTGTTGATCAAGTATGCTGCTAAGAGGCCACGATTTGCCAAATCTGCTGGGTTATTTCGAGAAGATATGTGACTCCATTGCTGAGTAGGCATGTTATGAATAATAAATGACGTACGATTTGCAACGAATGACTTCCATCGAATCTGTCCAACCGAAGACATCATCGCCTTTTGCACCTTAATCATCAGTTTAACCAACAAATGCGCACCACAAAGTTCTAGCCGTGACGGGAGCTACTCTAGTCTTTGCTGTGATCAGCGTTGTGTATATTCGACCATCAGCATAAATTACTTTTAAGTATACAACAGCTGCATAGGCTAGCTCTGAGGAATCTGAAAATCCGTGCAGCTCAATATTTTCCCATTTTCAAACTTTATCCATCGTGAGATTATTAACTCATTGATTCAGCAAATGTTCAAGTAATTGGTCATCCCAATCCAGTCCGTGCAACCACAATTTTTGCAAAAGTTTCTTCATAGGAACAATGACTGGCGATAACAAACCAATAGGATCAAATATCTTCGACACATCCGATAAGACGGATCTCGGAGGCGTTGTCTAATGCTATCTGATGCAATGTTCGGATCGCCAAAAAAAAAAGGTGCCGATGCGACTGTATTTAAATGGTATTCGTTGACGGCTTCACTAGTTGCATCTCTCCATAAAATACGTTGGAATCGCCTACCATCGGGGTGTTGATACATTTTTGATACATGTTCTCGATATCTGCTGACATTCCTATTTCCAATTTTCAAAATTTTAACAAAATTGTGCAGAGATCGTTTTGTATAGTAGGCCCAACAAGTAAATTTTCATTCAATGATCTTCCATTGGATGTCTGACATGAGGCGTCGAAAACAACTCGTAACTTTGTTGTACTGCTAGGTTTTAAAACGGCATGATGTGACATGAAATAACCATTTATTTCGTTGGCGGCATCTTCCAGTTCCATATGCCCAAGTTTTAAATATTCATGCACGAAATTAGCATATTCTTTCTTAAAATTGGGTTTGTGTCTAAACAGATTTTTCATTGACTTCAGTCTTTTTAACGCTGCGTTTCTTGACTCACCCAATTGAACTTTGTCGTCTTTAAATCGTAAACGTACCATATATGTAACATTATCCATTTTCTTATAATTTTGTTGAAAGTGCATTTCAGCTGCCCTTTCTTCATCTGAAATAATTTTTTCTGCGGATGATACCTCCTCAATCTCCCAAAATTATTGCAATAATTGCATCTGCGGCGACAATTGTTTGTTTTATAGGAATTTCGACACTTCCCATTATCACCCATCCGAAGATTGTGTCTATAGCTGTAGGTGAACCACTTGGATGTTGAATCTTGTCAGGTAATATAGAACAGCTAAATATATCGGCGCCCATGATAATATCTATCTGGGCACATTTATTGAATCAAGGGTCTGCTAATTTGAGATTTGAAAAATGCTTCAACTTCTGACTTTCAATGTATGAGTAGGTAGATTTTTTGTCAGCGTAGGCAAACAATATCCTTGAGTTTGTACTGTCCTTTCAAGTATAGTGGAAACTATGCCTACTATGCTTATTTTTCTTTTGTGATTTTCAAAAATTTTATTATTTGTGAATTCTCAAATAGTTCTTGAAAGTCTTTGCATAAGATAAGAGGTTTGTGACTATTCAAAATGTGTGGTTGAAGTCTGCTGATGATTTGTTACAGCAACAATGAAATGCACCAAGCTGAACCACCAGATAATAAATTACAAAAAAAGAAAAATTATGATGGTATTCCAATGCTGGACAGGCTCCTTTAATACTTCAAGAGCATTAAGACTTTCATTTGTGTTATTATATAGTCGTTTAGTTTCATCGGCTGAAGCTGCTTTCATACTTGGTTGATCAAAAAGTAGTTCTGAGTGTGCTCTTCTAACATTTTCTGACTTATCATACTTATCATTAAAAATTTGCCAAGCTATCAAATAATTATCATTCGTAGTCTTTTAATGCTTAATTAAAGATAAAGCTTCTCCTTTAAGTTTGGTTTGGAGGTATTCTAGCTTTTCAACCGCTGATACCGTACATCTAGTGTGAATAATATAAAAAAAATATTTTGACTCTACCTTATCCCGGCATAAATCTTCAGCCCCTTGCTGTGCAGTATCAGTGATCAATAAATTAATTTCATTTTGAATACTCTCATACTGAGAAACTAGTTCTTATCTTATTATCTTAATTTATCAACTCTAACTTTTATATCCTCTATAGCGGCATTCGAATTCAAACAAAAACTATGAATTCTAGTGATACTGCACCTGATTACTCACCGCTTTGCTTTTAAATGTTCCATAGTCAGGAGTACATTATAATGTGCTTCTGACTCATTCGCAGTTGCGACGCTATAGAATCGCAAAATGTAAAGGGGCATACTCCGTTAGACTGCAGAATTAATAGTGCTAGCTTTCTATATTTGTTGATCCGGTTCGAAGGCCCAAAAATTATGTGGCAAATTACAAGAAATCCTCAGTTAATCAATGAAACTCCAATTATTGCAATTCTATTAAACTTCCGTCTTCTATGTAATTCAAAGTGGACTGTATAATTGTATTTTTGTAGACTTTTTTTATGGTTGTATACAATATTACTTAAACTTAGAGTTGCATTCTTTTGTATTTAACAATTCATACTCAGTCATTTTTAAGATTTTCCGTTACAAGTTCTATAATCTCAAACACTATGAACTCCCGATTAAAAGCTGTTCTGAACGAAATGGGATACCCCACTATGTATTAGCCATAATAATGAAATAGATATATAAATGTGCTTATGTTTTTTTAATACTTTTCATTTAGTGCATCATCTAAGCTGTGACCTCAAAACTGTAACTGAATTGTTTAATTTGCTATATCTTTCTTATGAACATTTTTTTTTGTTAATTTTTTTATTAAATAAAACATGTAATCTTAAAAAATATAAAAATAATAAGATTTTTTTTTCTAATTGAAATACCATAAAATATATTTCATAATTTAATATATTTTTTGGCTGCATCAAATAAACTGTGAGTCATTGAATGCAAAAAAAATCAGTTCTCGTTGTACCTTCATAGTGAATAGTCGATTAGCGGAATTTTTCTTACATTCTTATTAAACAAACAAAAAATTATACAAAAAAAATATTCGTAGTGCATATTATTCGTAATAGGTACATACTGACTTTAATAAATAAGCTTTATGTGCTTTCCTAATATTTTTACATAGTGGAAATAACAAAAACAAAAAAAAAACCGAAAACAAAAAACACAAACAGTGACATTGAGGAATACTCTATACGAGTAACTCAAAAACAAATAAACAATCACAAATTTCAAAAACAAAAAAAACCGTAAGCAAAAAAACACAAAAAGTGCCCTTGAGGAATACTCTACATGAGTTCCTCAAATACAAAAAATTATGAAATGAGTTCTAGCAGCAGAAATGCCTATTTTACTGTGAGTTCTGAAGCTCTCAATGAAAATAATACAAATAATAAATCTAATGAAAGTATTTTTTTAACGACAAATCCAATTTTTCGTCAGCGATCAACTTCGCTTTGTCCAATGCCAAATAGTGATTCATTAACATTACAGTTGCCTAGTACTTCTTCATATAAGTCAGTAATATCATCCCCTTCAGGCTCGTGTTCATCACTTAATAAAGTTATCACTACAGATAAAAGTAGCTCAAAACCCAAGGTACAAGTCGGAATGGACAGATACATAACAGTGGTAAAGCGTGGGCGAAGCCCGAATTCTCAAAAAATTTCATCTGCTCCAAAGATGTCTAGGGATAATAGCGCATCATCTACCAATCGTCAAAATCGTTTTTCATTATTGTAAGTCACCGACGACAAGCCCGCTGCATCATCGCAAAAGTCTTTTAAGTCACCACCTATATATTTGAGAGAGAGAAATTCTAACGCCCTAATTAACAAATTAGTCTCGGCCATTGGTGAAAACGCATTTCATGTTATTCCAATAAAGCGTGGTAATATTGACGAAACTAAAATTCAAATATACGAAGAAAAAAATTTCCGCAAAATAGTGACTGAATTTGAAAAAAATAAAACAAGTTTTTATACGTACCAGCTTAAGAGTGCCAAAGGTATGCAGATCGTATTGAAGGGTATTGACTCTTATGTTAATCCCGAAGAAGTAAAAGATGCACTCATGATACAAGGATTTAAGGTAAAAAAAGTTACCAACATAATCAATAGGGAAAAGATCCCCCAGCCTCTATTTCGTGTTGAATTGGAGCCGAATGATATACAGCTGAAAACAAACGAGACAAACCCAATTTATAGCCTAAAATACCTCTTATACCAAAAATCACAGTTGAAGATCCACATAAGCGATCAGGTCCCGTACAGTACCATAATTGCAAAGAATATGGCCACACAAAAACATACTGTAAATTACCTACTGTTTGTGTTGTGTGCGGCGAATTACACGGCACTGCTAGTTGCAATAAGCCAAAAGATCAAAGTGATAAAAAATGCAGTAATTGTGGAGGTAATCAAACCGCTAACTACAGAGGTTGTCCTGTGTACTCTTTTGTCAAACCGACTATGGTGCAAAAACCCAAATTAGCTCCATCTCAATCAGCAAACGCTTACTTCGCCACTTTTGTGCAAATGAGCCAACCAGTAACTTCCCGTGTATCGTATGCCGATGCTGCTAAAACAAATTCTATTCCCCCACAAAATATTCCACCTCCCAATAATTCAACGAATGCAAACTCAAGCTTTAACTTTAGTCGCCTTGAAGCTACTATTGACAATTTGGTGCAAACTATAAACAACTTTACAACAAATATGACTACCATGATGCAAGAAATGCTGAGAATGCAGAATACTCTGTTTCAAGCATTAATTAACAAGCCATGAACACGTTAAAAATATGTTTCTAGAACGCAAACGGCATTCGCCAACATAAAAATTAACTTGAGCACTTCCTTACGGAAAAAAATATTGATATAATGTTGGTCTCTGAGACACATTTGACTTCGAGAAGCTTTTTCAAAATAAATGGCTACACTATGCATGATAGAAAGGACACTAGAGGGAGAGCATGCGGTGGATCTGCAATTCTAATTAAGTCAAGACTCAAGCACTATATCCTTGACAACGTTAGTGAAGAATATATGCAAGTTACGAATATTTTTGTAGAAAATTTTTGTTCTAATTTCGTGATATCATCAATTTACTTACCTCCAAGATTTTCAGTTACCCAAGATCAGTATGAGAAGTTCTACAAATCGCTTGGATCTTGTTTCGTGGCAGCTGGAGACTACAATGCAAAGCATACGTACTGGGGGTCACGCCTTGTAACACCTAGAGGTCGAGCTTTGTTTAATACAATTTCAAAAATGGGCTTAGATGTCATTTGGAGTGGGGAGCCCACTTATTGGCCTACTGACGTACGAAAAATTCCGGATGTTATTGATTTTGGCGTAATGAAAAATATTTCTAGGGATTTAATTAATGTTGAAACTTCTCTAGATCTCTCCTCCGATCACTCCCCCACTATCGTTACAATTTGTGACTCACTAAGAAGTGACTTACCTCACACATATGTGAAGATGACTAATCGTGTTAATTAGCTGGGATTCAAAAAATATCTTAGTAGTCATTGCACGGAAAATATTGCGTTAAGAACACCAAATGACATTGAAACTAACATTGCCAATCTTAACGAAATTATTAAACAGGCTGCTGAACATGCCACTACCTCCCATCCGCAGTCTGGGTTTAATAAAATTTATTCCAGGGATATTGAACATCTCGTATGTGAAAAAAGAAGAGCTAGAAGGGAATGGCAACAGCACAGATCACCCCAACATAAACTCAGACTTAAAGCATGTTCTAAACGACTTCAAGAGTTGCTTGCATCTGAAAAAACGGCATCTCTTAAAAATTATTTGGAAGGTCTTGATGTCACACCAACATCTAATTACCCTTTGTGGCGCGCTGCTAGAAAGCTTAAAACACCCGTTGAATATAGACCACCTCTGCGCACTTCTACCGGAGGTTGGGCAAGAAGCGATACGGAAAATGTGAAATATTTGCTGAGCATTTAAAATCCGTATTTACCCCAAATACATGTACTGGTGTTGCTGATTTGCCGAGTGTAGTTGCTCTACCCCGTCGAGCCTTAAAATTTAAGATTCGTGATGTACATAAGTAATTGCTGAACTCAAGCCAAAGAAAGCTCCAAGTATTGATGGAATTAGTAACAAGATGCTGATGAACTTGCCGCATATTGCAATAACAATCTTGCTGTTTATTTTTAATGCCATATTACGACTGGAGTACTATCCACAACTCTGGAAGCTTGCAAAAATCAAAATGATTCCAAAGCCGGGCAAAGATCTTACTAAAGCTGAGTCATATAGGCCAATAAGTTTGCTGTCAACTATGTCAAAGCTCTTCGAAAAGCTGCTCATGACAAAATTGTCCCCAATTTTAACTGATAGTGGGTGCATCCCAGACCATCAATTTGGTTTTAGAAGTCAGCATAGCACCATTGAACAAACTCATAGATTGGTTCAATTTATAAGAAAAACATTTGAGGAAAAGAAGTATTGTTCTGCCCTGTTTATTAACGTTTCTCAGGCATTTGATAAAGTGTGGCATGAAGGCCTAATTTTAAAATTAAAATCATATATACCAATAAATTTAGTGAATTTATTAGAAAGTTACATTACTACCCGGAAGTTCACGGTTGTGGAAGAATTCTTGAGTGTGCCCGAATCTATATCATCCGGTGTGCCACAGGGTAGCATACTGGGGCCAGTTTTGTATTTGATCTATACTTGTGATATGCCTTTGAGCAGCAATATCCATACATCTACATTTGTTGATGATACAGCCTGCCTGAGTATGCATGAAAACCCTCACGAGGCTTCCCGATATCTACAAGAACATATTACACAATTGGAAATGTGGTTGAACTTATGAAGAATTAAGGTAAATGAACAAAAGTGTGTCCATATAACGTTTACCCTAAGAAGACATACTTGTTCCCCAATTCGAATCAATAATCAAAATATTCCTCAACATTCCCAAGTGAAATACCTTGGTATACACCTTGATCGAAGGCTTACATGGAAACATCATATTGAGTTTAAGCTAACTCAGATGAAACTTAAGTTATCTCAAATACACTGGTTGATTGGCTGAAATTCAACACTTAGCCTGGACTGAAAACTTTTAATATACAAGTCGCTTTTGAAGCCAATATGGTGTTACGGTATATAGTTATGGGGCACTGCTTCAGCTTCCAATGTAGAGAGAATCCAACGAAGGCAAAACAAAATTTTACGGTTAATAACATCGGCTCCATGGTACATCAAAAATTCCAATATCCATCGTGATTTAAATATGCCACTAGTGATTGAAGAAATTGCAAAATACGCAGGCAAATATTTAACAAAACTCGAGTCACATCCTAATCCGCTTGCTCGTAATATTTTGAACTTTTTGGACACATCCGCTTAAAAAAGAGGGACACAAGGGCTCTTTTACTCAACACTCCAGATGGAATTTCTTGAAAATACTAAAAATACTTTTTTTTATACTTTTTATACACTTTTTTCTTTTTTGGATTATCACTACTTATGTATTATTTATAACTATTAACAAGTTTATGTCCGACAGTGGTCGGTCCTAATAATTATATTTTAGATTTAAGATTTGAATACTTATTGTTAGGTCATATTTGAAGATACAATAAATAAATACATGTATTAAAAAAAAAACTGAATGCAAAAGAAAATAATTTGTTTCATTTTGTCTCAGTCGACAATTAAAATACCAGTGCCTTCTTTTGACATTTGAGTTAGTACAAATGACTGGAAAAAATTTTATTGGGCACAAATTTGTATTGAAATGCTTACGTTATCATTCGCATTCATCTAATTTCGACTTATCGTGCTAAAGGCTTTTAGTGGAACGCAAAACAGCTGTTTGTCGTTTAAAATTTTTGCTAACGAAAGTGAGTGATATCCTGGAAAATGCAGTTAAATAATTATAATATCTTATGTTCTTATGTATATACATGAAGAAGACAATAGCTGCCTTTCGAAAACAATAATATTATTAATTAATATTTTAATAATAATAATACTTATTACCAACATATTGCCCTATAAATTTGTGTATGTGAATATACTGGGCAACTCTAATTAAGTATGAAACAAACCAAACCTTTCCAACTTTACTTTTCGACCAAATTTTTTTTATGAATGAATTTTCATTTCAAAGTCATTTATTTCATTAGAATTTTTATTCATAATACTTATACAGAAATTTCAAGAAAGTACTTTCATGTGTAAATATATCGCTAGGTGGAAAATTATTCAATAAATAGGCAAAAAGTACAACCATATAGAATTTTCTTTTGAGTTCCCTGCAATTACCAAAAATATTTCATAAAATCCCAAAAATTTAATTTTTTGATATTTGATATTTGGGGAAATAGAAGTTTTTTGGTTACAGCCTTGGAATTTGAGAAAAAAAGCCTTACCCTTGATATTTATAACAAAAATTGGTCAATTCCGAAATGATCTGGCATCTCTAATAACGAAAATTTTAAACAATAAATTTTTTTGTGATGTTACTTATAGTATTAACTTTGGAATAAATAAAAATATGGGGTTGGTATCCTAGCAAAACTTTCAAATAATAGCGAAGTAATTAACCCAATTTTTTCTGCAAAAAACAACAAAAAATCTATTGTTTAATATTCAATTTATATTGTGTATAATTTTTTTCTTAGTTGTGCTTTTGATACTAAATTTTTTTCTAAATGTTAAAAGTTCCATTCTTAACTCATACCAAGTTTCTATTTTAAAATCGAACAAGATATAATTACTCCATTAGCAGAACAGTGGACCAGGCTTGGTAAAAAGCCCAAAATTTAAATTTTTCTTCTAGAATATTTCCTAAACTGTAAGCGAAACTGAATAAATGTAAACTTTTTTTATCTCTTGGATAGAGAAATCCACTTGTAAAAAATATTTTTTATCAGATCAAAAACATCAGCTTGGCATCGGTTTGAATTTTTCGTTAAACCGAGGTTGCCCACTTTGGGGCTTTGTGGGTCCGCCCCTTTAAGGATATTTAATCTAGATTCCAGACTTAAGCTCGAAAGCACCTCCTTAAATGCTGTATAAAATTCCATCACAATCTGATGGCTTTTTTAGAAACTGCAGAATTATTTCAACTCTTATCTCAAAATCACCCACTTTGTGACGGTGCAAGATACTTACGCTTCATATTACATAACAAAATAAAAAAAGTGTGTATTATTTATTATCAGATTTGTATGTACGTACATATACATATGTTTTATACATATTTTATTTATTTTTCGCTTTTTATTTTAGTCCGACTCATCATACAAGCCCAAGTATTTATTGGCCGCCATAGGCTACAAGAGTAATTTCGTTATATACATACATATATAAATTTGTTTGTGACATTACTTACACCCTCATTCGGAATACGGACATGTTTTTCACCTTGGCGATATACTTTTGATATATCTTTTCCTGTAAATTCATTCTGTTTCTGATCAGAGAACCTAAAATAGAAAAAGACAAGTTGTTTAACATAAATTTTTTTAACTTAATTTTTAGTGTTCGTGCGATTAATCGGTTCGGTTGTGAAAAGGCAAAAATTTGGCGTTCGGCATCAATTCTCTTAAAATCGCAAAGTGAATTTTTAAAGGCTGGTACTATTTTGATTATTCTCTTCTGGCATTTATTATATATACATATATATATCATCATCATATTACATCAGTATTTTACATATCGTATAGTTGTTATACATATATAATGCATCAGTATCAGAACACGAAGCCGATATACAATGGTGACCTTATTAAAACTTAATTCGGAGATATCCAACGGTTCTAACATATAAAAAAGTGATATATTTTCATATTCGCTTGAAAAGATGTCCTGGTTTAGAACATAATAGATAAATATCGCTGCTGTACCTTTTGAAATATAGATATATTTTAAAAGTTTTTGTATATTGCCGCTTTGAAAAAATGAGTGTATGTACATATGTATGTATGTACGTCTCAAAAACTCAAATTCATCATTTATTATTTAACATATTTTTAAGTTTTAATTAAATAAGTCAATAAGTACATATATATTTTTTAAAACAAATTTTGTTTTACATTTATTATTATTTTATATTCTTTCACGTATTGTAAATTCTTTCAATACATATTTACAAAATATGTATTTACATAAATACATAAAACTAACATTTATGATTAGTTAATTTTTAATTATTATTTTTCGAATTTTATTTGTTTCTATATTTATAACGCTTTTTAAGCCAAACTACATGTGATAATTATTAATGAACAAATAACATCAAAGTTAGTTGTAAATATTCTGACAACATATAGTTGAACGGAAAAGCCAGCCGTTTTCGAAGGCCACTAAAAACCTTGATCATCAGCGTTCTTCTGTGTTGGTCCACTGTGTGTGGTGTCAGTTGATTTAGATTTCTGCCTTATGTACGAAACTTTCTTGCAAATGGAATACGTGAATTGTTTTGATTCATCGTATTTCAATTTTGCTGAAACATGTTTTGTAATGAAAGCCCAAATTTACCATTTCTAATTTACAACAGACTTACCATTGTCGTTTTATTCTTTACTAATTATGCACATGTTAGTTAATTTCCTTATTTTTGTTCTACTTAAGACAAACTTTTTTTTTTTGGTTTGTTACTATTAAGTATATTTATTTAATTTTTGCCACAGGCACATGGCTATTAATTTTAGTTAATTTTTAATTATTATTTTTCGAACATAATTTGTTTCTATTTATTTATTACACATTTTTCAATAAACACAACTACCTTAAGCTTAGATCACACGATCGGTACAATGTACCGATTTTCGTCGGCTCACTGCAATAAAGACACAAGAAATAAGCAAGGTTGGCAACCGAAACAAATAAATGTATCGGTATTGATACCGATACAACTATTTTTAAATTTCGGTATCGGTATTTTTTTATTTCGGTATCGGTATTGCCGCTACATACCATTACAGAGTTTGTAATACCGGTATACCGATATTACTGCTAAATTATTAGTTCAGACAGTGGACATAGCAAAAAAACATATTTTTTTTTGTTGAATTACTTCGAAAAGGGATTATTTTTACATTAACATATAAAAACATTTAAACTTATATGTTTCTATGTACGTTTTAACACTTTTATTAAAAAATAATTTATTAAAAAAGTAAAATAAGGAAACTGCAGTTGAAACTTTGCATAGGTATATAAAGTATACATTTTTGTTAATTAAACAAGATAATAAAAATATATATACATGTAGAATTGTATGCACTTAGTGATGTGCATTCGTATTCGAATTCCCGAATATTCTGCTTTTTTTAGATATTCGTATCCGTACTCCCCAAATACAGACGAAACGAATATACTTATTTCAAATCAATCAATAAACGATATTCTTGTAGCCAACTTAAAGACAAACAAAATTAATTTATTGTACAATTAATATTAAAAAAGTTAAACTAAGCCATTTTCTTCACCTCAAGAGAACAATCTTTAACTTCAGATGTAAAAGTTTACAAACATTTTCTCCATTTTATTGTAAATTGCCGGGAACTCTAAAGCAAATTATATTTGTTACTACTTTCTGTGTATTGATTGCCTTATTTTCTACCTAAGAGACTCTGTTCTGCCGAAAATATTGATTGGCGAAATTATTTTGTATTGGGTGTTTTTTATTGAGGTATAGAACTTTAAGTTGGCATCACTTTTTTAACTGGCGGTCATTTTGTCAGCTGTCAAGTGATTAATATTTAGTTTGGTTTGCCATTTCATCATGAACAGGTTGACAAAAGAACAACGCTTGCAAATCGTGCAAATTTATTTCGAAAATAATGGTTCAGTTCGCGAAGTTTACCGCAAGCTCCGTCCATTTTATGGTCGACGTAATCGTCCATCAGAGCAATTAATTCGGTTAACCATGGATCGTTTTCGCACTACGTTTACTCTATGTGATAATACGCATCCGCAGAGACGTCGAACAGTGCGCACCGAAGAAACAATTGCCGCTGTAGAGCAAAGTGTTGAAGAGGACCCGAATGAATCGATTCGCCACCGGAGACCGGTATAGAGCCATGATAACCGACTATTTTGTTCCCGAATTGGATGGCATGAATGTGGATGAGTTGTGGTTCCAACAAGACGGCACTAGATGCCACACAGCGCACGTCACAATCGATTTATTGAAGGAAACATGCGATGAGTGCATAATTTCGCGGAATGGACCTGTCAATTGGCCACCAAGATCGTGTGACACCATTGGATTATTTTCTTTGGGGATATGTGAAGTCGCTCGTCTACGCCAACAAACCAAAAACGTTAGGGGACTTGGAAGCCAACATTCGTGGCGTTATTGCCAACATACGGCCCCATATGCTCGAAAAAGTGGTTGAAAATTGGACCTGTAGAATTGGCTTTATTCGAGCCAGCCGCGGCGGCCACATGCCCGAAATCATATTTAAACATTAATGGCATAAGATTATCCTTCCAATAAAGCCAAATTGATGGACATTAAAATGATTTTCTTGTGTTTTATTTCAATTCGAAGTTCTATACCTCTAAAAAAAACACCCTGTAATATCGAAATAATTAACCATCTTTTTTCTTAAAAAAACGTCGAAAATAAACTTTTTTTTTCAATTTTGATTTAAATTGCATATAACTTTTGATTTAATGGTGATTTTGATACCAAATTTTTTTTAAATGTTACAAATTTTGTCTCTTATTCATAATAAGCTTCATTTTTTAAATCTAACAAGAGTTGACTTCTTCATTAGCAGAAAAGTCGACCAAGGTTTGTAAAAAAGCCAAAATTTTTATCTTTTTTCTCTAATATTTCCTAAACTGTAAGCGAAACCCCAAAAATTTAGCAGACTTTTTTAGCTCTTGGATAGAAAAAAATACATTTGCAAAAAATCTTTTTTATCTGATCAAAAACATGAGCTTGTCATCGATTTTCATACATGAATATGTACATACATATATTAAAGTCGTTATTTTTATATATTACCAATGTTACCAGATTTCAATAAAAATAATTATCCCTGAAGATGTTGGATGTTGGAAAATCCCAAAGAAACGTCGGATACATTAGGAATGAAATACAAAACGTCTTTTGTTTACATTTTGAAGAAGTTGAATGATCTTTAAAGCCTGAATAGATACAATATCTATAAAACTACATTAATTGATATTAAAAATAAGGTCGAGAAATTACACACAAATACATAAGTATCGGAGGGCCTGCCGAATTAACAAATTATTTAAAATTTAAACAAAAATGCATTTTTTCGAACACATTAAATTTAAATATAGTCCGCTTATCTGCACATTGCTCAAGAGTTATTGCAGAGACATAAAAAGACTAACAAAACAGAAAGAAAGACTGAAATATTTATTAGCTTGTCGAAAAAATGGATTAATACCAACTCATCTGGTGAACACAACAAAACACACGGCATATATATTTAAAATGACGAAAATATCACACGAATACGTTAGGATTGAACAGAAATTTCACAAGAAAATTCTTAACTTACAAATTAAGGAAACTAATATAAATATAGGAGTTACACAAAAGAAAATTGACGAAACGAAACATAATTTAAGATCGGTTCTAGATATTGACGAATATAGAAACTTCATAAAGAAACAATCTTTAAGTTACAGAAATTAAAACGGAGGGAATATGAAAAATACAACTTAAAATTCAACCCAACATGGTTCGTTAATAAATCAAATATAGATTTTACAGTTGAAAGCAAATGGCTACTATCCCTAGGATCAAAGTTTTCCTTACCAGTCAATAAAGACAATTTCTCCGCCATTAATTTAATAGCACATTTAGAACAATGGGTACAAACATTAACAGATGAAAAAGGAAAAGATGTTATTAGAGCCAAAATAACAAATAGAATTGTAACACATGAAAGGACATCAAGAAACAGCCAGAAAGAAAGGCTTATACTGAATATATACGAGGATACAAAGAAATTACTGCAAAGACATAGGGATAATATAGTTATCACAACATCAGATAAAGGAAATAATACTGTTGTTTTGTATAAAGAAGAGTACAAAAGAGGAATGAGTAAACTTTTAGAAAATAAAAGCACTTATAAAGCAGTGCGTACAGATCCAACACAAACTCTACAACGCAAGAACAACAAATTAGTAATGGATCTATATAAAAAAGAATATATTACCCAATCTGAGAAATATAGACTAGTTTCTGACCACGCCACAGCTCCAAGATTGTATGGCTTGTATGGAAGTGCCATGTTACAATCTATCCAAATACAAAGGAACAATTTTGAAAAATATGATTTCAACAATATCCAATATAAAGAATTCATTAGAACTGAAAGTGCAATTAGAAAATATAATTTTGGACGACGACGAAATTCTCATATCTTTGGACGTAGTATCGTTATTCACTAGCATACCTATACACCTAGCTATAAGTAATATAATGGAAAAATGGAATCTATTGAAAAACCACACAAAAATACCTAAATCGCAATTTCTGAAAATCCTGCAGTTTTGTCTTAATGAAAATAATTATTTCATGTATGAAGACGTTATATACAACCAAACGTATGGTATGCCGATGGGAAACCCTCTGTCACCAACTATCGCACATTGTGCTGGACACTGTTAGAGAAAACAACTAATGAACTAACCCAAGAAAATATAAGAATAAAATTATTGACAAAGTATGTTGACGACTTATTTGCAATTATTAAAAGAAAAGATGAGGACAGAATTTTGCAAATATTTAACAATTAGCACAACAAACTTAAATTCACAATTGAAAAGGAAGTCAATAGTTCGTTGCCATATCTGGACATGAAATTAATTACACAAAAAGATAAAATTATTACAGATTGGTATATAAAACCGATAGCATCCGGCAGAATAATTAATTATAATTCAACGCAACCACTTAAACAAAAGATAAATACAATTTCTAATTTCATTAACAATGCTTTAGTCCTGAGCCACGACAAATATAAAACTAAAAATATTAAAATAATTAAAGAAATAATGAAAAATAATAATTATCCCCCAAATTTGATAAATAATCTGATATACAGATCAATAAACCATAGAACGGGAAGTACTGAAACAAGATCTGGCAACACAAAATACTTAAGCTTATCTTACATACCTAAATTAACTGAAACCACCAACATAAAAGAAATTATAAAAGAAGAAGGAATTATAGTTGCACATAAATCAAATAAAACTACAAATACACTATTCACTAACCTTAAATCAAAAATAAACAAAAAGGAACAAAGCAACGTCGTATATGAAATTAAATGCAATGGGGGGACAAATGAAAAATGTAAGCAAGAGTAGATAGGTAATGGTGGATGCAAATTTCCGTCTCTTTCTAACACTATATCTATCTCTTTCTGTCTTGGACTGTTGTGTAGGGTCATGGTTTGTGACGTCAGAAATGGGTATGTGTGTGTGTAATTGAGAGAGAGTGGGCGTTGACTTTAATATTTTGTTGTATTAGAGGGGGAGAGAGAGAGAGATGGAGGTGTTGCCTTATAATTTCTGATATCCCATCAATAGGGGATTTGAAGGTTCGTTATTTGGTATTAATAATATAGTCATCATAGAATATTGTTGGTTCTCCAGTTCAATATATATGAATTCATTAGGGCCTTGGAGGTTCGCAATGGGATGCTTATCAATAATATTGTAATCATAGAAATTTGTTTTCTATAGATATACATACTCACTTACTAAAAATGTATTGTTGGATATATGTATGTATGTATGTATGTGTGTGCTGGTATCAGAGGGGTTGGTTCTTCAGTTGGGATACATGCTCGCTCTCCTACTATAAAAAATTATGTAGTGGGTGTGTACAATTTTAGAGTTGGATCTATGTATGGATGTATGCCCGTATCAAAGAGGTATAGATATAGTGTTAGAAAGAGATGGATTTTGCGGGAACTTATTCATAATTGATAGCGCTTAGTTGTATGTGTTCATATGTATTTGTTATTTTTAATATTCTATGTCTGGATTAATTTTTTCTCGTGCTAGAATAGATGCTCCCCCAGTAAAAAATTTAAATGCTGCTATATTCCTTGAATTACATACTTAGTCCCCGTTCACACTACGTTAGCCTTATTGCTAAGCTTATCACTTTTTCTTATTTGAACTTGTTCTTGTTCTCGACTTAGTATGCTAAACATATTGAAAGTACATGTATGGTGTGAACTGGGACTTCTATTATTTGTTCTTTACTTTTTATATTTTGTGCGTGTGTGGTCCCTTTTTAGCGTTTGATCTAGTTGAATTGCTTGTGCGGTAATTGTATACGTGTATGTATGTATGTATGTAAGCAAATGTAGATGCGTGTGTGTAGTTCAATAATTTTTGGGGATCATAGGAATGGTTTAACGTGCTGGAATAGCTGTTCTCCTAGCTCAAATTTGTATGCTGATGTTGATTGCTTCTGCTGTTGTTATTTCTTTTTCTTCTTTTACTTACTCTGAATGGAAGCGCTTGGCTTACGAGTACATACAAATGTACATACATACATTCATTTGTACATATATACATTTATATGCGTACTTGACAATTTTTGATTTTATGCATATACGAACATATGTACATATTTATGTACATACTTATTCAAATGTGCTGATATTGCTTTTTTCCCATTTTATAATATTCAAGGGAACTTTTTAGTCGTCATGTGGTTTTATGCTCTATTTTTTATCGTTCCTGGTATGTTTATCGGATACTTTTTTTCTAATACGCATGTACATACATGCGTGTGTATGTTTTGATATGCAAATTTAATTTGGCTGGATCTTGTTAGATTTTGATGTTTTGTAGCAAATTCAGCGATTTTTTTCTATGTACATATTTTTATAGAATAACGCATAAAGTAAAAAATGAAAATAAGAAATATGGGATCACAGCATATTTTATTATGATAGAAGACATGTACTCCCAGGCCCAATTTATGTGCGATCATGTATGTGTGAGTGTGTTTGGCTTGTTCAATAGTTTTGATTTGAAGAAGTGTCGTCATAGCTTTTGCGATTACTTGTCACTTTTGTTGGGGAAGGTTATGGTTTTCAGTTAGTTTTCTGTGCAAAGTGAAGCTATGTATATATGAACATACATAAATATGTAACATATGTATGTATATATCTGCTAGTTATTATTTATTCTTTCATATGTTTCGCGATTGTTGAAATCTTTTTATTGGGGAAGGTTAGGGTTTCCCGTTTGCTGTGCAACATGAAACTATATCCCTGCTAGAAGGGGTGGGGAAGTCTGTAGAACGTTGCTTCCTATTGCTTTCTAATAAATTTAGTTTTTATATGGTTTTATAAAAATTTCATATTGTTTTCTTTTTCTAATTTTTATCCTATTACTTCGCAGTGAACAGTTCTGATCGCACTTAATGAAAAGTAATATTTCAACTCTGATTAGTGTGCTGTAGTACTCCTGTTATGTACAATCAATTTAAAGCGGTGTCCATTAATAAGTAAAATTTTTATAGTGAATTAAAATAAAAAAGTGATTAAAGCCGTGTAAAACTATTATTATTGAAATTGTGTTAAAAAATAATAGCAACAATAATTAAAGAGAAATGAATTCCACAATTTGCTCAGTTTGCTCGATGACTCTTAGCAGTTTGAAAATGTTGAAGGCGCATATGAAGCTGCATTGCAGTGTTTGCAAAAAACTATTCATGTCGCATGGTAAGCTGAAGGATCATACAAAAACGCATTCTTCTGTCAGGATGGAGAATACTAGGAATATTTTATGCAGACATTGCAAAGCTTGCAATGATGTGATAGCTCTTTCGTTATGGACAGCTCATATTAGAACCACACGGCATAAGAGAAATTCTGAACAAATAAATGTTAGTCATGATCTGACAAAGATAAGGAGCGACTTCAATGGGAGGATTGAAGTATATTCCTTCATAAATAAAAATGAAGGAATATTGTTTCCAGAAGAATTTTTCTCAAATGCAAGAAATAGTGTGACTAAACAACTAAATGAATGTAGCAGGAAGCATGTTACATTTAAATTTAATTTTGAGTTAACATGCGAATACATGAAACTGGTGAATGATGATATGATTGTTTCTCCACTGGTGCACATATCAAAAATGACATTAGTCACCATTTCGGATGATGTTGAAGAATTATATAGGAAGCATATGAATGAAATTACAATAAAAATGGATGAATTTCAAGAGAGAGACAGTGGATGGACATTAATCTGTATAAAATATTATGAAATAAATATTAACAAGTCATCGATTATAAGAGGGTCATATTTCATACCCCTGCCAAAAGCTATAGCTAATAAAGGTGCATGCATCAATATCGAGAATGATGATATTTATTGCTTCAAATGGTGCTTAGTTGCTGCTTTATATCAAGATGATATGCTAAGTGTGGCACAAAGAAAACTTCACTACTCCTATAACATTGAAAACATAAGAAGTGAAAGGATTGTTTTAGCGGGCTTAGAAATAAATTTTGAAGGGTTAGATTTTCCACTTCCATTAAAACAACTAAAAAAGTTTGAAGTGCAGAATGATATTAGCGTAAACGTTTTTGGACATAATGAATCATCACTAATAGGTCCATATTATGTCACCAGTGGAGAAAAACAAAATCATATAAACTTACTTTTGCTCAATTCAAATGAAAACTTCCACTATGTGTATATCAAAGATATTTCAAAGTAAGTCTTTTCTAATAATCATAAATATTTATATATTTTTTTTTTTTAAATTTATTTTCAAAGTACATAAAGTTTTCTTTAATTCCATCCATACTTTTCAATTTTAGGCTTTTACGATCCAGCATTACATCACACAGCAACAAAATCTTTCTTTGTAACACCTGTTTATACCACACTCACGATGAATATGTGTTTAAACATCACAAGAACATTTGTTTAAAGAAAGTCATCAAAATGCCTAAGCCCGAAGATGTCTTCAAGACCTTCAAAAACTTTCAGAAAGAGATGGATGTTCCGTTTGTAATATATGCTGACTTTGAGTCAATTTTAGAGAGAGTTGATGAAAAAGTAAGTAGTAATACTACAAACATCCAAAAGCATATTCCTTGTGCCTTCAGCTATTATGTTATGTGTAGCTTTAAGAAAGAATACAATATGCATAGGTATTAGTTTGGGGAAGATGCTGCAAGTGTATTTGTTAAAAAATAGTGGAAGATGCATCAAACATATTTGATGAACATTTGTCAAAAAATAAATGTATTAATATGACTACCGAAAACATACAAGATCATAATAATGCACAAGTGTGTCATATTTGTAAAAAAGAATTGTTTAATGATAAGGTTATAGATCACTGTCATCTTACGGGTAGTTATCGTGGTGCAGCTCATAATGTATGCAATTTAAATTATAGAGTACCTAACTTTATACCTGTTCTTTTTCACAATCTTTCTGAATATGATTTACATCTCTTTTTTCATCATCTTTCTTCAATAAAAAATGCTACTATAAAAGTTATACCCCTAAACAAAGAGCGTTATATTTCCCTCTCAGTTTATATTTCATTAAGAAAGAATTATGGATTCGAAATACGCTTTATAGACTCTTTCAGGTTTATGGCCTCAAGTCTAGATTCCTTGGCCAAAAATCTTGATGTTTCTGATTTGCATACAGTTCGTGAAATATTTCCAAATGACAACCAATTTAAATTATTAAACAAAATTTTACGTTTGATAACATCGGCTCCATGGTACATCAAAAACTCAAATCTACATCGTGATTTGAATATGCCACAAGTGATTGAAGAAATAGCAAAATATGCAGGCAAATATTTAACAAAACTCGAGTCACATCCTAATCCGCTTGCTCGTAACATCTTGAATTTTACTGGCCACATCCGCTTGAAAAAGAAGGACACAAGGGCTCTTATACTCAACACTCCAGATGGGACTGCTTGAAAATATTTTTTTTTTCTCTTTTTTTGATTATCACTACTTATGTATTATTTATAACTATCACTAAGTTAATGTCCGACAGTGGTCGGGCCTAATACTTATATTTTAGATTTAAGATTTGAATACTTATTGTTAGTTCATAATTGAAGATACAATAAAAAAATAAATGTATTAAAAAAAAAAAATTAAATTATTAAGAAGAAAAGGAGTGTATCCATACTCTTATATGGACTCTATTTTAAAGTTTGATGAAACTGAACTTCCAAGTAGAGAGAACTTTTTTAATATTTTAAGCAATGAGGAATGTTCTGTTGATGACTATGAGCATGCACAAAAAGTCTGGAGTGAGTTCGATTGTAGAACCCTTCTCGATTATACTGAGCTTTACCTCAAAACTGATGTCTTACTTCTTACAGATATTTTTGAAAATTTTCGAAAAATATGTAAGAGTATTTATAATCTCGATCCAGCTCATTATTATACTGCACCAGGGCTATCATGGGATGCCATGTTAAGGACTACAGAAGTAACTTTAGAGCTAATAACAGACTGTGAAATGCATTCATTTGTTCAAAATGGTATAAGGGGTGGGCTAGTGCAGTGCTCAAAAAGATATTCAAAATCTAACAACAAATACATGAATGGTTTTGATAATAATAAGCCTTCAGAATATTTGATGTATTTAGATGCTAACAATTTATATGGTTGGGCAATGTCTCAACCTTTACCTTATGGAGGATTCGAATGGTTAAGTTCTAGTGAAATTGAAGTCTTTAATATCAATGAAGTTACTAATAAACCAGAAGTCGGTTACTATTTGGAAGTAGATATTGAGTATCCAGACTCACTTCACGACGATCATAATGACCTCCCTTTTTGTCCCCAAAACAAAAGAACATCACAGTATAATACTACTAAGAAGTTAATAGCAGACCTTACCTTCAAAAAGAATTATGTTATTCATCATAAAGTCTTACTTCAATGTATTTCAAACGGGCTTGTATTGCGTAAAATACATAGAATATTAAGATTTAAGCAGTCTCCTTGGCTTAAAAAATACATTGACCTAAATACTTCATATCGTACGAATGCCAAAAATGCATTTGAGAAGGACTTTTTTAAGCTTCTTAATAATGCGGTTTATGGGAAGACAATGGAAAATGTAGATAAAAGAAAAGTTATTCATATTGCGACAGAGTGGGAAACTACAAACAGAAATCATTTGGGATTGAGGGCATTGATTTCTAAACCGAATTTTTTAAGTTTAATAAAATTTGGGGATAATATGTATGCAGTTGAGTTAAAAGAACTGGAACCATATTACGATAAACCCACATATATAGGTCTAGCAGTTTTAGAATTATCTAAGTGGAAGATGTACGACTTCCACTATGGCTACATGAAACAAAAGTTTAAAGATAAAATTTCTCTTAACTATATGGATACAGATTCTTTCATCTACACAATTCAAACTGAAGATTTTTATGATGATATTCGTAATGATATTGAATCCAATTTCGATACTTCGGATTATTCTGAAGAGAATCAGTTTAGCTTACCTCTAGCAAATAAAAAGGTTTTAGGAATGATGAAGGATGAGAATAAGGGTGATATAATGACAGAGTTTGTAGGTTTAAGATCCAAAATGTACTCATTTTCAACTCATAGCTCTGAAGAAGTAAAAAAATCTAAAGGAGTTAAAAAATCTGCCGTCAAAAAGTTAACTCTAAACGATTATAAAAATTGTTTATTTGATCAGAAAGTGATATCAGATGAAATGTATTTAATTAGATCAAAAACTCACAAACTGTACACACAAAAGCTATTTAAAGTAGTCTTTAACTACAATGATGATAAAAGAAATATTTTGGAAGATCAAGTAAAAACAAGAGCTTGGGGTCATTATAGAGATCGAGTTAGTGACTCAATGGTAGATGAGTAATCTATTGGTAGTTGAGTAATTTATTGAAGTTTATATATATATATATATATATATATATATATATATATGTATATATATATACAGTGATCTATAACATATATTACAAAAGAATTAATTAATTAATAAAAATACACACAATATTTAATCGTGAATGTATATTTAATTTATTTTATTTTATTTTATTTTTTGATTTTATGTTTATGTATTACATTCAAATGATTATGTATTACATTCATTCACTTTTAAGATATGTATACGTTTTTTGCGTATTTATTTTTATATATTTTATTTAAATATTATTTTGTATTCAACATACATAAGTTTATAAATTTGTAACATAAATATAATTACTATTATTGTTTAAAAAATTTTTATTTATATACTTTAATTAAATTTAAGATTGTAACATATCAATGTACATATATTAATATATATGTTTAAAATAAAAGAAGTAATATACTAAAAAAAAAAAAAAAAATAAGTCATGCCAATTTGTCTTCATCCTGATGTTTCTTTTCAAGTAAGATTGCATTTCGTAAAGCACAAATACCATTGAAGTGATAGCTGCAATAAAATAGGCCTGGATACTTCATCCCCATTTGACTAAAGTTGATACATCCAATATCTTCAATATTAAAAACACTTTTTTGCACCATTTTTTCTAACCATTGCCTCTTTTCCTCGCCTTTAACATAGATATATGAATCACCTACATTAGCTCTCAGAAATTCGCAAATGCTTTTAAATGAAACACTCCCATCGTTCCAGCTTAGATGATGATAATGTTTTGTTAACCAGTTTGCTTCTCTTTGCTTTTTTGTTGATAAACATTTAAAGTCAAAAGGAGGTTTTATGATAAAATTGATGTGTTGGTTATTGTTAAAAACGATTGCGAGTTCTTTTGCAATAAAATCGTTTGCATTACTTTTGAAGCCTTGTATGTCTATGAAAACTATATTATTTTTCATCTTTTTTAATTTATAGGATTTTACGAACTTGTCCTCTTATAGGTATGTATTCAATTAGACGATCGTGAATAAGAATGCAATAAGCTGATGTTTTGCCTGGAATATTTGTTGCTGTTTCAAATTCAATTTTTATGTCAATTGGCCCGTTATTGAGAGTTTCGTTTTGATAACTAACATCTACTACAATAATGGGTGCGTTATTTTTAAACTCTTGAGAAGTTAGAAGAGGTTGTGACTCCTTCATATAATAGTTTTGTTGAAATCTTACATACATATCATATAGAATTGCGTAGCGTTCATTTTTAAATTTTATGTTAAGATCATCATATGGATATGAAACTGAATTCAAATGTACTTTTAGATTAGTGAGATCGCAATGAACAAACTTGTTTTCTTGTTGAAATGCAATCAATACAAAACGGGGCCGCTCTCTACTTGCAGCCATCTTAACATTCCAGATGTGGCTAGTTCCTGTATTTAATTGTGGATTTACATGACAATCCCAACTGCGGAATGCTATTGGTATAGCAGCAGCATTGTTTATAATTTTAATCATATTCAATTTACTATGATCGGATAAGTGTACATGAGGAATTCTCCATGAGATTAGCGAAATTGTAAGTTTTGGTTTGTCAGTAGAAGTGCTCGATTGTACAAGATCTTCATCATTCTTGTTACGCAAGAGTATTAATTCATGTTTGCCATTTAATATTATTTTATTATAGTCTTCGGCAAATCCTAAGAGCATTTTAAGTGGAACATAGAAATTAAAATATCCATTTTCAATATTCAAATTATCAATTTTGTTCCATCCAGCATTATGCATGACAATGCTTTCCGTTGGTGATAAAGAAATCAGATTTTTTATTGTGCTTGTCTGTCCTAAATACCTTGTATGATCAATTTCAATACCATTAAGTTCATAACGTATTTCATCAAAGAGATAAGCTACAAAGTTGTTTTTTAATTTAAAGTTTAAGTCTGAGGATTTTGAGCTTTTATCATCTACAATAAATCCCTCCACATATATATAACTTTCACTGGGCAATACATACAAATCTTGATTTTGTATTGAAATACGAATTTCATCATTATTGTTGTATGACTGTAGATATGGTACATATGTATGATAGTCCTTTTTGATTATACTCTCATCAGATAATGGCTTATCTAGTACATCCATTATTGAATTCATTTTTTCGTTTTCAATTTTAAATTTAAAGACTTGAGAAAGTTTTGATTTGTTTTAGTTAGATTTTTCCGATGGACTGATCTCTTCAACTGTTGCTCAGGTTCTAGTATAATCTTAGAATTATATACAGCTTTATTTTTTGATATGTTTGTGTTATATATTATCATTATTTAGTTGGTCTCAAATGTATGCGAATTGTTATTTCCTCTCCTCGGAAATTTATTAGGTCACCGTGCTGATCAACAACGCGTAGAGCTAGTGAACTAATCTCTTGAGAGTTAACTGGTAAATAAATCAGATTTCTAGGGATTTCATCTATTTTATAGCCTGGAGGAACATTAATCGGAAATTCATGTAGTGTATGTGCCTTGGAATTGTTCATGTATGTATTAACAGCGATACTGCTTTCAACTCGCAGGAGATTCACCTTAAATATATTGACTGGAAGATCTGAGTAATGATCATGGTTTGGACTCAAGATTTTAGTATTAAATCCCAACAGTTTTCCAATTGTATTTTCTTTATTAAAATCTATTAAATCTGTAGAACTATTAATTTTAACTTGCATTGTATTGTTATTAGCTTCTATTCGAATTTTATTTGTTGGACTGCAGTCTTTATATCGTTTATCTAAGTAATCGAATATATCATTTAATTCATAAGATCCAATTGGTATTTTAATTACATGTTCTCCTATGTGAAACATATTGTTATAGACGTCTACATTCGGTATGCTATTATATGAATGAAAAGCAGTTAAAGCGCACTCATATGCTCTATTTAACTCGATAGGAGGGAAGTAATTTGCAGATAACTCTGATGAGTTAGAGCTCAAAGTAAGTGTTATTGACATTATGACAATCTGATTGCAAATAAATAAAACTTACTGCAATATTGTTTATAAAAACGATTTATTTCTTATTATTATATTATGTATTAAATGTAAGTAATGTTGTTGTTGTTGATGTTGTTTTACTCCAACTACAATATATCATCTTTACTTATCCAAGAATTGTGTTGACTAGAAAACCCCAACCATTTAACATATACCTCATCTCCTTTAGTTTTAAGAACCTTTTCAACTAGATATGTATTTGGATATCTAGTTTTTGAAATTTCTTCTTCATAGAATCCACCTTTAATAGGATTTCCAAGATAATCTTCTAATATGTATGTTGTAGGATATGTATTTTGAACTTTTTTTATTGTGAAAATTTCTGTTGTCCAATTTGGTGTGTAGCCCTTTTCAAAAGTATGCTTATATTTGCTTATGCGTACATGATCTCCAAAATTAAATTTTGACATTTTATACATCTTCAAATGATTGTATACTGTCTTTAGCAACTTTTTCTCATTTGTTGCGTTGACTTTAATAGGAGACATTTTAATTGTGCGATGAAATTTTTTATTGTATACATGAAGTAAATTTTTATATATGTCAATCCACTTATATGAACCATTAAAGCTAAATTCTTTCCACATCATCCCTTTTAATGTTCTATTAAATCGTTCTACTATTGATGCTTTCATGCTGCTATATGTTGAGTAGTGATTAATGTTGTATTTCTGCATTAGTTTTCCAAAGTGTGTATTGAAAAATTCTTTACCATCATCCGTTTGCAAGTTTTTTGGAACTCGTCCTAATTGAAAAATATTTTCCATTGCTTTGCTTGTTTCGAGTGCAGTTTTTGTTTTCAGCGGTACTGCCCATGCAAATTTTGAGAATGTGTCAATTACAGTCAACAAAAATCTATAATTTCTATTTTGTGATGAATAAATACCCATTTCAACTAAATCAGCTTGCCAAAGATCATCTAATCCTTTCATCACAACTCTACGGCGTACAAAAATTTTTCGGGCTTGCTTATGGAGTTCGTCAACTAAGTTTCTTTTTGGAGACATTGAGTAGTTTTACTGATTTGTGGGAGATTGTTGTGATCTACTTGATCCAGTTTCAGCTATTGATACGAACATATAATTTTCTAATCTATAAATTTTCTCATTCAGCACTTCAATTTGTTCTTCAAAAGATGATTTAATTTTTAAAATGTTTTTTTCAATTTTATAATTGTCCTCTATCTGTAATTTTATTTCCCTTTGTAATTCCTCGATTTGTACTTGAATATTTTCTTGAATTAGATTATTGTCTTCCTTGAAGCTATTTAATAATTTGACTTCTAGTTTTTCGATTTGAGTTTGCAGAAACAATTTATTGACAGCATCGTTTTCCTCCAGAGCTTTTGCAACATTTTTGATTCTTTTGTTTTGGACATCAATGTTGTTGTTCGTATCCATAAAGAACCCCAACAGTTTAGGTGCATTTTTAATAGAAATTATATCACTAGTATCGTTTAGATAATGTCCAAACTTATCAACAGACATACTTCATACATATGTTAACACTTTATTATAGTTAATGTATTATATTCGCTTCACGTAATTCTTCAATAATTGATACAATCTCGTTGTTGTGATTAGTATGACCTGCAGCTTGTGATGCAATCAGTAGTCGAAGACGATCTACTAACTCATTGGGATCATCCCAATATATATAGTTCTGTTTTTGAGGGTTAAGGCGCATCATTCCATCACCTTTATAATTAGGAATTGCTGCATTTGCTACTGCACTACTCTTCTGAGTATTTTCTTTAAATATTTTTTGAATTATGTGCTTATATTTATAACCTCTCGTCCCCTTGATCTGACCATCAGGATTATACTCTCTCCTGCATGCATTAGTTGTAATTAAAATTTTTTTGTAGATTTCAAGTTCGAATTTGTCATAGTTTTTTGGTTTTTTATGAAACATTAAAGAAAACAAACCAGGTGTTAGGGCCCATCTTTGACCACCAACTTGAATTTTATCTTCATTTAGCTCAATGTTACTACTACCAAATTTCCATTCGTTATTGTAATCTCTATGTGGACCATAGTAAGTATCTAATTCATTTCTCGCTTCCAAAAGTGATAAGTTTGTATAATTCTCTTCAGAATTGGAAGTCTGTGAGTAAAACTCATCTTCATCCTTTTCACTGTCGTCATTAAATAATATGGTGTTGTCAAATATTGTTCCTTCTACGAGTTTCTTTGGTGTACTTGTCTCTACCTTCACTGATGTTTTCAAGGAATTTAAACTTTTGTTATTCTCAAGTTTTGTTTGGAATTTACTTTCTTCTTTCTTGGGGATTCTTCCAATATTTTTAGAACTATTTATAAATTCTTTGAGAGGTTCTGTTATAGGTTTAAATGTATCTCTTAGTTCTTCAAGTGTATCTATTTCACCAGATTTTATACTACGGAGCTTTTTCTTCAAGACATTTCTTGTTGTAATCAGCTCTCTTAAAACTTTCTCATTCATGTTTAGCAGCGTCAACTATCAGATCAGTTATCAGGGGTCAGATCAGTTATCAGCTATCAGATCAGTTATAAGATCAGTTTATCAGATCAGTTATTAGGTATTAAAACAGGTTATCAGACCAGTTAACAGGTATCAGATCACTTATCAGGTACAGGAACAGCTTATCAGATCAGTTATCAGGTATAAGAACAGGTTATCAGATCAGGTATCAGAACAGGTATCTGATCAGTTTATCAGTTAATGTTATCAGACCGGTATTATTAGGGTGCTGATCAGATTATCAGATCAGGTTTTATGCATCTGACCAATTATAAAAATAGATGTATGAAGTTTAAAGCCAAATTAAGAACTAAAGACTACCTTTTATGTGAAGTAATTTATATTGTTATGAAATAGTCAAATTGTTTTCTGTAACGACCATTGTTTAGTTCATTATCTTTGCTTATCATCAAAAATCCATATTTATCCTTCCAACACTCTCGACAAATTTCTTGAAACTTCACAAAATTCATATCGCTTGCCACATGATCACTATAAACATGCTTCATATTTTTCTCATCTTGTTTAAACATTATAATTACATTGGCATTGTCTCTTATCAAATGTTTTGGAATTCTGGTATACGTTTGACATAAGTAAAATGAATCAACATTCTTATGTCGTCCCATGCAAAAATATGCACGTATATTATTTTGCTTTTCGCATGCAACATCGTCAAATATCATGATTGAATTGCTTTTAGCTTCATTAGGGGAAATAACGGATTCATTATCTGTAAATGTGTAATACCCCATTCCTCTTATTGGTAAAATTAAGTTTCTCAGGTATTCATATTTCGGCTGATATAACGATTTTGAGTATAAATAGATGTTTTTAAACTTGAGTCCATTAGGACTTTCTATCAAGCTAATCATAATATTAGTCTTTCCACAATTTGATGGACCAACTATTAGAGCACGAATAGAATTTGGTAAGAGAGCACTGTGCTTTATTTTTGAGCTGACGTTTGATGAAGCATCAATATTACGGATTAAAATATTTTTATCTTGTTTTACTAACTGCATTTTTGTAACTAAATGCAATTCATAAATACTACCCTTTATTATAGAAAATAATATGGTTATACGATATCGGAAATCGTTTAGTCATAAGAAAACTGTCATTGGAGAAGGTTTAGTTAACAATATAGTAAACTCTCTACCTGTTGAACTTCATCTTCCTGGATATCAGTACTGTGGACCTGGAACAAAACTACAAAAACGTTTAGGTAGAGGTGATAAAGGAATTAATTTATTGGATTCTGCTTGCAAAGAGCACGACATTGCTTACTCTAAAAATAAGGATTTAAGTACTAGACATAAAGCTGATAGAATACTTGAAAACAAAGCTTGGAACAGAGTTTTTTCAAAAGATAGCACTCTCACAGAAAAATCATTTGCATATATGGTTACTAACGCAATGAAAGTGAAAACAAAGTTTGGTATGGGTGTGGAGAAAAAGAAAAAAAATATTTTAAATGCTAAAAAGCTGTTCAGTACATCAATTAGAGATGCATCAAAAATGTTGAAGAAGAAAAAACCGCTGGATATTAACTCAGCTATTAAAATTGCACGAAAAACTATTAACAGTTCTTTGAAGGGAAAAAAATCACAAATTAAGGCACCACGTATAATACGTGTTCCAAAAATTGGTGGTTTCCTACCATTAATTCCAATTTTAACTGCTCTGGGCGCAATTGGCAGTCTAGCGACTGGAGGTGCTGCTATAGCGAAGACTGTAACTGCAACAAAAAATGCAAAAAGACAACTTGAGGAAGCAGCTAGACATAATAGAGCGATTGAGTCTATAGCAGTAGGTGAAGGACTTTTCCTCAAACCTTATAAGAAAGGTTATGGTTTGATTTGTAAGGAAAACTCAAAAAACTAATACAAATGCTGCCCACTAGACCATTGACCGATGTTGATCTACAAATTTTTTCATCAAAAATTCCATATTTTAGAGGAATTTATATGTTGAACACTCTACCAAAACGTGCGAGGAAAAGAGAATGTGGAATAATAAATTTAGATATGTCAACAGGACTCGGCACACATTGGGTAGCATATTTTAAAAACAATAAGGAAATAGAATATTTCGATAGCTTTGGAAACTTACAACCTCCTGCAGAAGTAATCAAATATCTGGGTAAAAATATAAGATACAACTATAATCAATATCAGAAGTTTAATACATTTAATTGTGGTCATTTATGCCTTCAATTTCTTTATGAAATAAATAAAAAGACTAGAATTTAATATTAAATTATTTATTTAAATTTTTGTTTTATTATTGGTTGCAATATAATAATAATAATTTTAATATACATATAATATTTTTACACTACTGCCAAATTGGATATTGGCCATTTGGAATCAAAAACTCCGCCACCTCATCCTTTTCCAAAATTAAATTGCGCTCCCCTTGTCTTTGCACACGGAATGTGCCATCTGACAGGTGGTTGAGCTCCTCATCCGATAGGGAGTTGTATCTGTTCGGTAGAAACATGAAATGATCCTCCATTTCCACCTTCACAGTTGCCCCGTATGTTGTCGTTGTCCTCTGGGCAGTAACAACACGATATTTTTTGGAAATATCTAAGTCCTTGATATGAATCAAGGACTTGTTGTTTAATGAGCAGAACTTTTTGATCAGGTTTTGTGATGAGTCCATTTTAACTTCTTTTCGCTTTGAGTATTTTACTGAAATTGATATTAAATGCAGATTCGATGAGTCTAAGAAGCCTACTTGAAAATATTTATTCTGAAATAGTGAATATCTCCATATGAGGAAAAGTTGTTGAGAGAAAACGAGAGAGAAAGAATGACAGGGATAGAGTATGCTAAAAGGGGAAGTAACAATTGATTTGATTCTATCTACATGCACACTTGTTTTAAACATCAGATCTTTCAAAAACAAAAAACAATTAGTAACAAAGCAACCCTCAAAGAACTGTCATCATCTTCATAAATTAAATAAAAGTATGATTGGGATAAGGTGCAAACTAGATCAGTTTTTGAAAGATTTCAATTGGTTCCAGCTATATGACCACTCGTAGCTTATAAAATTTTTCATCAATATGCTGGACGAGAACGAGGAAATCGGAGTTACGGAGGATGAAGACAAAGATGACGGTCACTTCAAATGCTGTCCCTGGTATTACCCTGATAGTACCGAAGGTCCGGACACCTGTAGGTGTTCCATCTACTTTTTAAGAAAGTTAGTAATAAATAATTTAATAGATATTTATTATAAAATATTATTAAAATAATGAATAAATATTAAAAAAAAGAAATTAAAAATCTTTAAAACATTTATAATTTGAAACGAATAAAATGTTATTGGTGTACAAAAATTTTTGAATATTTAATTTTGCTTTTTGATTAATTTTCAAATATTCATGAAATTATTTTATATTAATATAACGGAAAACCCTAAGCTTCCCCAATAAAAAGATTTCAACAATCGCGAAACATATGAAAGAATAAATAATAACTAGCAGATATATACATACATATGTTACATATTTATGTATGTACATATATACATAGCTTCACTTTGCACAGAAAACTAACTGAAAACCATAACCTTCCCCAACAAAAGTGACAAGTAATCGCAAAAGCTATGACGACACTTCTTCAAATCAAAACTATTGAACAAGCCAAACACACTCACACATACATGATCGCACATAAATTGGGCCTGGGAGTACATGTCTTCTATCATAATAAAATATGCTGTGATCCCATATTTCTTATTTTCATTTTTTACTTTATGCGTTATTCTATAAAAATATGTACATAGAAAAAAATCGCTGAATTTGCTACAAAACATCAAAATCTAACAAGATCCAGCCAAATTAAATTTGCATATCAAAACATACACACGCATGTATGTACATGCGTATTAGAAAAAAAGTATCCGATAAACATACCAGGAACGATAAAAAATAGAGCATAAAACCACATGACGACTAAAAAGTTCCCTTGAATATTATAAAATGGGAAAAAAGCAATATCAGCACATTTGAATAAGTATGTACATAAATATGTATGTTCGTATATGCATAAAATCAAAAATTGTCAAGTACGCATATAAATGTATATATGTACAAATGAATGTATGTATGTACATTTGTATGTACTCGTAAGCCAAGCGCTTCCATTCAGAGTAAGTAAAAGAAGAAAAAGAAATAACAACAGCAGAAGCAACCAACATCAGCATACAAATTTGAGCTAGGAGAACAGCTATTCCAGCACGTTAAACCATTCCTATGATCCCCAAAAATTATTGAACTACACACACGCATCTACATTTGCTTACATACATACATACATACACGTATACAATTACCGCGCAAGCAATTCAACTAGATCAAACGCTAAAAAGGGACCACACACGCACAAAATATAAAAAGTAAAGAACAAATAATAGAAGTCCCAGTTCACACCATACATGTACTTTCAATATGTTTAGCATACTAAGTCGAGAACAAGAACAAGTTCAAATAAGAAAAAGTGATAAGCTTAGCAATAAGGCTAACGTAGTGTGAACGGGGACTAAGTATGTAATTCAAGGAATATAGCAGCATTTAAATTTTTTACTGGGGGAGCATCTATTCTAGCACGAGAAAAAATTAATCCAGACATAGAATATTAAAAATAACAAATACATATGAACACATACAACTAAGCGCTATCAATTATGAATAAGTTCCCGCAAAATCCATCTCTTTCTAACACTATATCTATACCTCTTTGATACGGGCATACATCCATACATAGATCCAACTCTAAAATTGTACACACCCACTACATAATTTTTTGTAGTAGGAGAGCGAGCATGTATCCCAACTGAAGAACCAACCCCTCTGATACCAGCACACACATACATACATACATACATATATCCAACAATACATTTTTAGTAAGTGAGTATGTATATCTATAGAAAACAAATTTCTATGATTACAATATTATTGATAAGCATCCCATTGCGAACCTCCAAGGCCCTAATGAATTCATATATATTGAACTGGAGAACCAAATTTCTATGATGACTATATTATTAATACCAAATAACGAACCTTCAAATCCCCTATTGATGGGATATCAGAAATTATAAGGCAACACCTCCATCTCTCTCTCTCTCTCTCTCCCCATCTAATACAACAAAATATTAAAGTCAACGCCCACTCTCTCTCAATTACACACACACATACCCATTTCTGACGTCACAAACCATGACCCTACACAACAGTCCAAGACAGAAAGAGATAGATATAGTGTTAGAAAGAGACGGAAATTTGCATCCACCATTACCTATCTACTAGCAAGTGTACATCGGGACAACAAAAAGAAATTTGGGTGTAAGAATTGCTGAGCACGAGACAGATATTAAAAAGAGCCGAATTCTTCTGCATTATCTCAACACTGCATTGACAACTTACATACACCTGACCTAGAAAACTTCAAAATACTTCACAAAGAAAGAACGCACAACAAACGTTATACTTTGGAAAGCTTAAGTATACAACAAAAAATTGACATAGCAATGAATAGTAAAACAGATAAAGACAACACCAATGCCAGCTATAGCATTGTATTAGTTTAGACTTTAGTGTAATTCCAACTGTGATATTAGAAGTTAAGAAAAGGCTGTGATATTTTATTTTTATTTTATTTATATTTGCAATTATTTTTTACGTTATGTGTTTTATGTTGTACATGTTATGTCTCTTTAAAATACATCCTAAAAACTTAAAAGTAAATTGGAATAAAAGATAAAATATGTAAGTCAATGTTTATACTCTATTATCATCAATTGTAATTGCATACATGAATATGTACATATATTAAAGTCGTTATTTTTATATATTACCAATGTTACCAGATTTCAATAAAAATAATTATCCCTGAAGATGTTGGAAAATCCCAACGAAACGTCGGATACATTAAGAATGAAATAGAAAACGTCTTTTATTTACATTTTGAAGAAGTTGTAATGGCCTTGAAAGCCTGAATAGATACAATATCTATACAACTACATTAATTGATTTTCATTTTTGAATAACACAGGGTTGCCCACTTTGGTGGTTGGTGGATCCGCCGCCTTTAAAAATATATAGTCTTCCTTCGAGACTTCAGCTCTTTGACACCTCCTCAAATGCTGTGTAAAATTTCATAACAATCGGACAGCTAGTTTAGAAACTGCAGAATTATTTCCAATTGTTTTTACAAAATTCCCACTGTGTATCAGGTACTTTAAGCCCCGCTAGGCATTTATGGCAGCAATATACTAAAAAAGCAATGCTTTGAACTTTAAATCTTCGCTTTAGCTTGTGTATCGGGAACAGCCAGTATACTAATTTTCGTATACAATAACTGTGGCCTACAATGGCTTTGCTCTTTTCACCAATTTAAAACATTTATATATCTAGAGATGCGTTTTTCGTTCCAAAGGGCATTAAGCAGCTCAAGAAGCTTGTTAGTATTTTGCACTAGTGATGGCTATATAAATGCACTTTCCGGTTGATTAAAAAAAAACAGCGATTCATAAGAATGTGTAAAGGAAAACAAAAACGTGTTTATAAAAGAAAGTTAATTGAAATATATTTTTGAAATTTTAGTTTTGGTGGGAATCGGTATACCGATACGTACCGGTATAGACGTCAACGGTATTCTAAATACCGGTATTTTGAAACCGAAATGGATTTCGGTATCGGTATCAATACCGGTATGTAGTTTTAGCGGCAATAGGTACATTGAACCGATCGTGTGATCTAGGCTTTATACAATTTATAAACAAATGAATGCATAGGAATCGGCAATGGAATTTTGTTTTTTGTCAAATATAAAGTTAAATATATATATATATATATATATATATATATATATATATATATATATATATATATGAAATGATGTAAGAAATTTAATAATACATCATTATAAATTAGGAAAAACTGAAAAAACATAGCAGAACTCGTTCAGAAATCAAGAAGTAGTGTCCATTATATCATAAAAAAAATTTAAGACAGAAAACACCGTGATAAACAAGGTAAGTACTGGTCGACCTCGTAAGCTAACAAAATTATATGAGCGGCGAATCATGCGGCAAGTAAAAAAAGATCCGAAAACTAATGCCATGATTCTAGCAAAAATAACTGAGGAGCACATAGGCGTATCTTTTACTTGTTGTGGTATATCGTAAGCCTAACACAGAATTGGAAGAAAGAAACATGGTACCAAATGTGAAACATGGTGGTGGTGGTGTTATGGTATGGGGGTGCACGGCTGCATCAGGTGTTGGCAATTTATCATTTATTGATGGCCTCATGGACCACCGACAATACATTAATCTTCTAAATAAAAATTTAAGGTCAAGCGCATAAAAATTGGGTTTGTCAAATAGATTTAAGTTTTATCAGGACAAATATTGTGCGACTAATACAAAGCTTTGGCTGCTGTATAATTATCGAAAAATAATAAAAACGCCGCCACAGTCCCCAGACTTTAACCCCATTGAGCATCTTTGGGGTCACTTGGAAAAAAATCAGAAATCAGAAATTTTCGAACAAAAATCAGACGAGTCATCCTGCAGGAGGAATGGAGCCAAATCGACCCGGTACTAAATTTGCAGTATCATACATATGTGTGTATGTGTATATTAAAAATATTTATAATGTCGAATAAATTTTTTTTTTGATTTATTTATTTTTTAAATCATGAATTTTTTATACTATTTGATTTGAGATCTCATTTTCGTCTTGAATATAAGTTTTTTGTTCCTTAATAAAACGTTTTGTAGGTTCCTTTTGTTAAGATAAGCTTTATGGCTTTATGAATAGTTTTTTTCGCCGCTGTATGTATTTTATAAATTATATTTTGTAGTTATGTTATTGAAAGCTTTTGAACTCTATATGCTTAATAATACTCTCTAAAAAAGAAACTCAAAAATATAAGCATAATTAGTTTCATTAAAACTTTTTTTCAATAAGCACAACTACCTTATACAATTTATAAGTAAATGAATACATAGAAAGCGGCAGTGCAATTTTTTTGTCAAATATAAAGTTAAATAGCTATATGAAATATTTAAATATATATAGATATGTATTTTATAAATTATATTTTGTTGTTATGTTATTGAAAAGTTCTCAACTCTATAGGATTAATAAGACTCTCTAAAAGAGAAACACTAAAATATAAGCATAATTAGTTTAATGAATACTTTTTCAACAGGCACAATTATCTTATACAATTTATAAGTAAATGAATGCATAGTAAGCGGCAATGCTGAATTAGTGTACCAAGGCATATCAAACAGGTACACGTATCAGGCATATTGCTCATCCGCTAATTTTTTGTTTACAAGTTTATAACGAAGAATTCATTTGACAATTACATTTGTGCCTTGTCTGAAGCATAAAATTTTTTGACAATTACCATGTAAAGCTATGTGAGAAGCAGACAGTTGCCAGAGAGTTTTGCCTAATGCATGTACCTGTATTAAATGTGCCTTGCCTTATGTTTATACTCAGATTTGTTGCCAGATTTTTCGGCGTAAAAATTTTCTATCGAACCTTGTAGTTTGCTGGCATCAGTGCGAAAATTTAGCGTTTTCGCACTAAAAACGTTTAAAGTTAAACTTTAACTTTAAACTTTAAATAAAAAAATCAATGTCGTTTACCGAAGAAATTCCAAAGAAAAAATGAATTGTATTAGCCGATAGAAAGGTAAATTGTAAAATAAAAATTCTTAATAAAAAAAGTCGGTGGAAACGCATATTTTCGGAGTTATAAAATATACATTATCGAACATGAGTGAGAAACGCATATTTTCGGAGTTATAAAATATACATTATCGAACATGAGTGACAGTCGGTTGGCTGTTTAGACTATCTATCATGTTCGATACTAACACATTCAAGAAAAAAATTGGATACACAAAAACAGAAAAAACAAATTGGATGCGCATTATTGCTAACAAATTTGTTTAATGTTTTCTTATCTCTAAGAAATCCTCGTACGATTTTGAGTTAACATTTTGCCTTTAGCATCACACACTGACTTAAATTTTATATGAAAATGTAAATTTCTTAAAAAAAAGTAATTTTCGAATTCATCTTGTGCTGTTTATGTCACAAAAAGATCTCTTGACTGACGCTTTTTTATACACTATCACTCAGAAGCCAACAAAAAATTCTGTGGTTGACTATTGACTGACGAAATTCGTATTCACACTATCGATCAATTCAAAATTTAAGCAAAACTGTCACTCATGTTCGATAGCGTGTACCCCACTTAAATAATAGATTAAATCAAACAAAATGGTATCAAAAAAACCGTATTAAAATAAATGATAAGCATACATATTATGTTTATGTTTTTTCTTTTGTTATTTTTGAAGATAGTTTACTAAACAACATGTGATGTCGCCATTTCTAAACAACACAACAACGACTTAATCTACTGTCATGGCATGTCAAATACATAGTAAGTGAGCAAATTTATGTCATTATTATTGTCAAAAGCGATATAAAAAAGCTAGTAAGTCCCAAAGTGAATTAATAGCAATTGGAATTTTCATTGCAATAACATACATAAAAAATTATTGTAGGATTTTTTTATTTGTATGTTGACAGTTCGGGTTAAGATCTTATTGCATTTACTTTGAAGTTTGACAGATGGGATAAAGTCAGCTGACAATCAGCTGCGCTGATGAGGCCACCTGGTACTGAGTTCATGATGGCTCAAAAAAAAAATTTTGAAATAACTATCAAAATTCGGCTGTGAAGCTATCAAATATTTTAGCATTAGCATTTTTTGTTGATAAAGCTTTGGTTTTTCTTTGTGAATGTTAATTTATACTAACAATTGCATTCGTGTGTGTGTGTTACATAACATGAGAAGTACCGTAACAAAATGAAATAATTCAACTTGAGAAATTTTATGGATACATGAATAACTTTAATCTTTGTACTTATTACTATATTCACATATATATTTAGTTTGATTCCATTGCTATTTTAAAATAATATTATTTGTAATAAAGGAGCACAAAAAACTATAGAGGGAGAAAATTTGAAAACAAAAACGAAAAATATGCTCAAGGTCTATTAATAAATCGATCTTGAATGTGTTCATTAGAATTTCTGTCACCTGTTTCTTTGTCTGACAACTTTAACACAGAATTTGAAAGAAAATTTTAAAGCAAATTCGTATTCAAATTTGAAACGCAAGAACGCATCATACCAATCCGTTTGGTTGATTGGTCTTTTGGCTCGACAATGATTGTTTTGAGTGACAACATAATGCGAAAGGAAAAAATTTTCATTCTAATCAGCATAATGGCTACGAAGTTTTCAAAATATATTCGAGACAAAAATTTTATATAAATTCCTGAGATGAATTGTTAAAAAAAATTGCATTTTAAAATAAAATTTAAAGGGGATTTTCCCATACGCAATTTAATGTTTTTATTAAATTAACTTAAATTATTATTGTGCTACTCATAACAGAATTTATATTTGAAAATTTTTCGATTTAGTCGCAAGCGACAAAAATTAAATTTTTCAGGAGAATTTTTTTTTTAATATTTAAATATGTTTTTGTACGTAAATTGTCGCTAACGATAAAATTTTGCAGCATGTATCTTAAATGTTATCAACAATTTTGGCAGTTTGATAATTATAAACTGTGGGTAGGTCCATAAAATTATAATTTCAATAAAAAAAGTCTATTTCCGATTTTCTGTCGGATTAGTTAATCTTGCTTTTTTTAGCTTCTACTTACATTATCTACACCTTTATGATGTTTGGTTACAATAAAACGGTTTAACCTTAAAACTATTTTAGTTCGATGGTTTTATATAAGAAGATCGTATCTCGATGTTTTTTCGAAATCGCATTTTTAACGTTTTCTGGGGGAGAACGAATAATTGCATCCTCCTTGAAGATTTCAGCACGTTATAATTCAAAGTCAAGAACTGATGGCAACTTTTAAAATTGTTTCTGCATGTAAATGCTTTAGTTTTTCTAGAGATTTTTGCTTCTCCTATAAAATATCGAAAATTCGAGTTCCTCCTTTCTTATATTAGCCATCGATATATTCTTTTATTACGCAATAGACTAATCAGACATACATATGTATATGCATGTTGATTTCGAACCTTTTACATAATTACATTATTGAATGTATGCGCCAGTGATGCCATAAGGTGAAGTAAAAGTGTTAAATTCAGAGAGAAAGTGGCATATCTGGTGTACGCTTCATGCTTCAAAGGTAAATGGCTGCTCATTTCGCCCAACAATTGCTTAAAATTCACTTCTCATTTAATTTTATGATCTTTAATTTATTCGTCCATGAGACAGCTACGAATGAATATGCTTAGCAATATTTTTATTTAAAAATTTTCTCTTTTCCTACCATTAAACTTATGAATATCGCTATGAAAAACATCATAATGTCTTTTAATGACATATTTGATTTTTTCCTTAAATCTTTGATAATATAAAAGGCGTTGTATGTAGGCCTTATGGTATGTGGATGTCAAAATCTATTTGTAAAAGGTGTTTCTTAGTTTTGTTGACATATTGCTTCTTATTTTGTATAGTGGTAGATATCCAACATATCTATACATTCATATGTATATACCGTCACCTTAAATGTAAACGGACGTAACTACACTTTTATATTTTTTACAGGAGAAACAAAACACTTTTCAAAATCAATAATAATAACGTGTTTTTGAAAATGTTCTTCTTAATTTACTTGTAATATGGATACTTACATATATATATGTTTTAGCCATTTATTTCCTTTTAATATATACATATATATATATATATATATATATATATATATATATATATATATATATATATAATATTTTATGTTAGTTTTGCAATAAAAAATAGATGCATTCGTAATTAGGTCCGTTTGAATTTCTTTAATAAAGTCGTCATTTTTGATCTCAGAGGTCTAAATATTTGCGTGAACATGTTTGAAAAAGTGAATTTACTACGTAATCCTTATTTCTACACCTTTTACAGCTGTAATTCAGAAAGCCTTAATAGTAATTTAGATTTGTGAATTGAAATTTAGAAAGTATTGTAGTTCAGAAAATAATAAATATTATGAAGAAAAAACATTAAATAAAAATTATATGACTAAATATTATATAAAAACATACACCACTGTTGTAGATAATGCTTGTCCTATCTTCAGAACAGTAACCATTGGAAAGGAAGCGATTGAGAGGAAAAAAGTTATAAAAAATATTTGTTTTTTGCTATATTAAAATTAAAATAAATTCATATTTAACAAAATTTGTTTATTTTTCTGAATAACAATTGGCACATTCTGCACTTCTTCAGGCTATTTGTTTTAAAGAAAAAATTAAACATCGAAAAACAAAAAATAAGAAATATTCTTGAAAACAAAAAATTAAATATCAAAAAAATAAGAAATATCCTGAAGCAGTTAGCCGAAAGTTAACGAAATATAGAACTAAATAAAATAATGAAATACGAAATATCGAAGTAAAAAATATCCAAAATATGTTTTAATTAAGCATATAAAAACAGTCGAAAGATTATATAAGAAAATTTCATAAAAGTAGATACTTTAAGTTAAAAATAAAATAAAAATAGTACACATGTTTTTAAAATAAATATGTATAGACTTTTTATTAAAAATAAGGTATAAGTAGCGCATATACTGTATTATGTATGTACTTTGTGATAAAAGTCAAAAGATACTAGTTAATTTTTATTTTTTCAGCAGATATAATTGTTATTTTCTCATATTTATTTTTTCGAGCAAAAATAAAAGTCAGAAACTGACTTTTATTTTTTTGAGCAGAAATCAGTTTTTAATTTTCTTGATTTTTATTTCTTCGAACAGAAATAAAAATCAACCTCTAATTTCTGCATTAAATGTAGAAAATAAACTTGTATATACACACGTATGTACATATATATGTCATGATATATATATGTACATGTATGTACATATATATATATATATCACTACTACAGTGATGCACGAATATTCGAATTGTCGAATATTCGGCCATTTTCGTATTCGCCTGAATTTGACAAATACGAATACATTCGTATTCGCATCCGCCTGAATTTAGCGAATACATTCGCATTGCGAATACGAATGTCAAATTCAGGCGAATACGAATACGAATATTTTTCCAAAGAAATTAAATAAATAAATGTATAAATCCTAAACAAAATTTAAAAAAATGACTAAAACTTTTAGTTTGTACAAATACATTAATTTTTTATAGAAGATTGTGCTTTGTATAATTTTCAAATATTATTTAATGACGATCATTAAAATTTTGGGTACTTTTTATTAACTTTAAAGTTTGCCAACAAGAGTGTGAAGTCCTTTTTCATAACAATTTTTTAATATTTCATATTGCATATAATATTCGTATTCGTATTCGCGAATACGTTTGAAATATTCGTATTCGCGAATATCAAAAATTGACATTCGTTACATGACTAGTATGTAGGTATATATTTAACCGTAGATCAACCTGTGGACATTCCGCTGACGATAAAAATATGGTGGAATATAGGGACTTTCAAGAATATAGCTAAAAATGCAAAATGACAGATTCGCCTGAAACATCTATGTACATTACACTGGTCGCAATAATTTTTTTTTTGAAATTTGATTAATTGCACTGCTTAAAATATGAGGTTTGGTGTAAGGAATCATGTCCTAATTTTTCAGTTCAATTCGACGGTGCTTAGTCGTACCTAGTGGGGCCGAAAGTTCCCCATATTATAAAAAAACATCTCATCAATCAATCAGATCTTTACAGTTATACTAGTTGAAAAGCCGGTCCCTTAGACCAAAAATCTGGCTTCTTTACAATCTTCCGGAGAGAAAGTAATTTATGTATGCCAAATTTCAGCTTCCTATATCATGAGATTTTTTTTAATACATGTATTTATTTATTGCATCTTCAAATATGAACTAACAATAAGTATACAAATCTTAAATCTAAAGAATTATTATTAGGCCCGACCAGTGTCGGACATAAACTTTGTGATAGTTATTAATAATACACAAGTATTGATAATCAAAGAGGAAGAAAAAAATATTTTCAAACAGTCCTATCTGGAATGCGTCCAGTAAAATTCAAGATGTTACGAGCAAGCGGATTAGGATGTGACTCGAGTTTTATTAAATATTTGCCTGCGTATTTTGCAATTTCTTAAATCACTATTGGCATATTTAAATCACCATGGACCCGATGTTATTAACCGTAATATTTTGTTTTGCCTTCGTTGGATTCTCTCGACATTGGAAGCTGAAGCAGCTTCCCATAGTTGAATTCCGTAGCATATAGCATATAGGTTTCAAAAGCGACTTGTATATCAAAAGTTTGCAATCTAGACTGGGAGTTGAATTTCTACCAATCAGCCAATGTACTTGAGTTAACGTTAATTTCATTTGTGTTAGGTTTGAGTCAATATATTTCCATGACAGTCTTCGATCAAGGTGTATACCAAGATATTTCACATGTAAATGTTGAGGAACTATTTGATTATTGGTTCTAATGAGAGAACAATTATCTTTTCGTAGGGTAAATGTTACCTAAGCACACTTCTGTTCGTTTACCTTTATTCTCCATAAGTTTAACCAAAGTTCCAGCTGGGTAATATGTTCCTGAAGATATCGAAATACCTCGAGGGTTTTCGTTCATAGTAAGGTAGGCTGTATCATCAGCAAATGTTTTACTGCCCACAACCATATCACAAGTATATATCATGATAAAATAATATAAAGGTAAAACCACATTTGACGTTTAAAATTAATTATGACTGAATGAATGGTAACTTTTATTTAGGAATGCTTTTTGAAATGTGTAATTTGAGTTTAGGAATTTTAGTTTAATACATATTTTTTTAAACATTGTATCAATTGGACATCATTATAAAGAAATTTGCGTGTAATATGACCTACAAAAGTGAGCAAATGTTTGATTTTTATTTAATTCACCTGATAATTAAAAAGGCTCACGGCTAGGGATGCAACATCATTCTTAAAAACATCGATGTTTGAAAACATGATTTATTGTCATGTCTTTATATAAAAATAATGCAAAAAGAATACATGCATACAAATTGTTCTTTGCATGACATGCAGTCATACCGAATGTGGGTTCTATTCTGTATTTCAAAGGGACCGAAAGGACTTTCGAGTTTGCATGCTGTTGGTTCAGAAAGAAACCAACTTGGTATACGATTGGAGGTGTGTTTTAGCACCACCCTTCCTAACCTTGCATAATATGAACATACATACACATTCCAAAGCAGTTGCATATTCTTTTATTTTTAGTTACAGAGACCACGTGGAAAAGTACTTATTAAATGATAGCTAGTTTAGTAGAATAATGTTAACAACAAACACTAAAATTCGAAAGCATTGGACAAGAATGCTTTAAAGCAATAACGTAATGCATGGCCTTAATATGGCAGTTACCTTTAAAGAGGAATTGCACTTAGTCTCAAACGGATGCAATGATTTTTTACATTAATATGCTCTTCACGGAAGTTAACCGAACAAATCAAAGGATTTTTTTGGCAGCAAACCATCATCTATATTGCATGGTTCTCTCCATTTCTTTGTAACATCAATACCTTCCAAATAATTTTTCAGATATGCAGTGTTTTCAGATTCAAGCAAGTCTTGGAGCCGTTTAGCACATTCTTTAAGTCACAGTTTATGATGGGGTAATCTGTGCTGTTGCCATTCTAGGTCTTCTTTTTTCACACACGAGATGTTCAATATCCCTGAAATAAATTTTATTTAACCCAGTCTGCGGATGGGAGGTAGCCAGTAAAAAAAACATGGAAGTCATTCTAGTGGAACTACATTTTCATTGCTTCCAAAAAATCGATGTTTTTAATTTGCCGAGAGTGAGCAAAAAACTATGTAGAAGCTTATTTTATTCATAAAAAACCTTGTAACTCCTCCATAGTGTTAGAAAATACTCAACAGAATCAAATAAAAATTAATTTTTTTAAAGAAATTTATCAACTAATTTTAGTCTAAAATTTAAAAGTTATCTGCTTAAATTTACATGAAAACACTGTTTCGGGCTTAAATCCTTTTATTTTTATTTTTAATACATTTATTTATTTATTGTATGTATCTTCAATTATGAACTAACAATAAGTATTCAAATCTTAAATCTAAAATATAAGTATTAGGCCCGACCACTGTCGGACATAAACTTGTTAATAGTTATAAATAATACATAAGTAGTGATAATCCAAAAAAGAAAAAAGTGTATAAAAAGTATAAAAAAAAGTATTTTTAGTATTTTCAAGAAATCCCATCTGGAGTGTTGAGTAATAGAGCCCTTGTGTCCCTCTTTTTTAAGCGGATGTGTCCAGTAAAGTTCAAAATATTACGAGCAAGCGGATTAGGATGTGACTCGAGTTTTGTTAAATATTTGCCTGCGTATTTTGCAATTTCTTCAATCACTAGTGGCATATTTAAATCACGATGGATATTGGAATTTTTGATGTACCATGGAGCCGATGTTATTAACCGTAAAATTTTGTTTTGCCTTCGTTGGATTCTCTCTACATTGGAAGCTGAAGCAGTGCCCCATAACTGAATTCCGTAGCACCATATTGGCTTCAAAAGCGACTTGTATAGTAAAAGTTTGCAGTCTAGGCTGAGTGTTGAATTTCTACCAATCAGCCAATATATCTGAGTTAGTTTAAGTTTCATTTGTATTAGTTTTGAGTCAATATGGTGTTTCCATGTAAGTCGTCGATCAAGGTGTATACCAAGGTATTTTACATGTGAATGTTGAGGAACAACTTGATTGTTGATTCGAATTGGGGAACAAGTATCTCTTCGCATGGTAAATGTTACCTGAACACACTTTTGCTCGTTTACCTTAATTCTCCATAATTTTAACCATAGTTCCAGTTGTGTAATATGTTCTTGTAGATATCGCGAAGGCTCATGAGGATTTTCGTGCATACTTAAGCAGGCTGTATCATCGGCAAACGTAGATGTATGGATATTACTGCTCAAAGGCATATCACAAGTATAAATCAAATACAAAACTGGCCGCAGTATGCTCTCCTGTGGCACACCGGATGATATAGATTCGGGCACACTCAAGAATTTTCCTTCCACAACCGTGAACTTCCGGGTAGTAATGTAACTTTCTAATAAATTCACCAAATTTATTGGTAGATATGATTTTAATTTTAAAATTAGGCCTTCATGCCACACTTTATCAAATGCCTGCGAAACGTCAATAAACAGTGCAGAACAGTACTTCTTTTCTTCAAATGTTCTTCTTATACATTGAACCAATCTATGCGTTTGTTCAATAGTGCTATGCTGACTTCTAAAACCAAACTGATGGTCTGGGATACACCCACTACTAATTAGAATTGGGGACAATTTTGACATGAGCAGTTTTTCGAAAAGTTTTGACATTGTTGATAGCAGACTTATTGGCCTGTATGATTCTGCCTTGGTAAGATCTTTGCCCGGCTTAGGAATCATTTTAACTTTGGCAAGCTTCCAGCTGTGGGGATAATACTCTAGTCGTAAAATGGCATTAAAAATGAATAACATGATTCTAATTACAATACGAGGCAATTTTATTAGCATTTGGTTACTAATTCCATCAATACCCGGTACTTTCTTCGGGTTGAGAGTTCAGCAATTAGATTTTGTACATCACACATTTTAAATTTTATGGGTCGAGGGGGTAGCGCAACTACACTCGGGGAATCAACAACACCAGTACATGTGTTTGGGGTAAATACAGATTTTAAATGCTTTGCAAACAAGTTACCTTTTTCAATATCACTCCTGGCCCAAACTCCGGTAGAAGTGCGCAGAGGTGGTTTAAACTCAACGGGTGTTTTAATTCTTTTCGCAGCGCGCCACAAAGAATAATTAGATGCTGGTGTGACATCAAGATTTTCCAGATAGTTTTTAAGAGAAGCAGTTTTTTCATATGCAAGCAGCTCTTGGAGTCTTTTGGTGCACTCTTTTAATCTAATTTTATTTTGGGGTGATCTGTGCTGTTGCTATTCTCTTCTAGCTCTTCTTTTTGCACATATGAGAAGTTCAATATCTGTAGAATATATTCTGTTAAACCCTTGTGTGGCTCTTCAACTGTTATTTTTCGGTATAAGAGATATTTTAAATTGTGAATTGGATGAGTCTCGTTTTTTTTCAATTTTATATCGTTTGACTCAAGTTCGACGTGAAATAGAGGTTGAGGAATCTTGTCCCTATTTATTATGTTAGATACATTTTTTACCTTAAATCCCTGGAGGACGAGTGCATCTTTTATTTCTTTTTTACTTTTAAGCTCATATGTGTAAAAACTTTTTTTACTTTTTTCAAATTCAGTAATAAGCTTGCGAAAACGATTTTGACGGTTAATAGAGGATGCGCTGTTATCCCTAGATGTTTTCGGAGCAGATGAAATTTTCGAAGACATATATTATATATCTGTCCATTCCCACTTGGACCTTGGGTTTTGGGCTGCTCTTAAATTCAGTAAAAACTTGGTTAAGTGATGACCACGAACCCGAAGCGGATGATATCGCTGAGTTAAATGTAGAAGTAGTAGGCAACGGTAATCTTAACGAATCACTAGCTTGCATTGGGCAAAGCGAAGTTGATCGCTGACGAAAAAGTGGCCTCGCCGTTAAAAAAAAGTCTATTATCAGATTTCTTATTTATTTTGTTATCATTAAGTGCTTCACAGGTCTCAGTAAGTCTATCATCAGATTTTTTATTTTTATTAATTTCGTTAAGATCTTCAGAGCTCACAGTAAAATAGGCATTTCTGCCATTAGAACTCACTTTACAGTTATTTGTTTTTAAGGTACTCATATAGAGTATTCCTCAAGGGCATTTTTGTTTGTTTGTTTTTTTTTGTTTACGGTTTTTTTGTTTTTGTTATTTATGACTATGTAAACAATATTAGCAACGCAAATAAAGCTTAATTTATCAAAAACAATATGTATTCCGAATATTTTTTCGTTTGATTTTTTTTGTTTAGTATGAAATAAAAACTCCGCTAAATATTTCACTATGAATATACAACGAGAACTTGGCTTAAATTCGTATAAAAAGAAACGAATTGTTAAAATATTTAACTATTTACCATTTTTCCTAGATCAAAATATTATCATATCACACAAAAAAGGGAATTTTTCTTAATATCGCTCCCAATTCAGTGACAGGCAGCGAAAAAGAGAACTTCTTGCAATGACAACCCTATATAAAAATCGTTAGATTGGATCGAAATTTTCACTACTTCTAGATCGCAAACTCTACATTTTCATGACTTTTTTGGAGTCTCTTTTTTTTGCTGGGTAGTGGCATGTTTAGTAGACTGTTTTATATTTTCATTAAGATTGGTAATGTTAGTTTCAATATCATTTGGTGTTTTCTGCGTAATATTTTCCGTGCACGGACTATTAATATATTTTTTGAATCCCAGCCAATTAACACGATTGATCACCTTGATATATGGGTGAGTTAAGTCACTTCTTAGTGGGTTACAGATTGTAACCATAGTGGGGGAGTGATCGGAGGAGCGATCTAGAGAAGTTTCAACGTTAATTAAATCCCCGTTTGATGAAGCCGCAAGGAGACCCCCTCGCGTATTTTGGTGCTTTGACTTTGGTTGAAGCACTGTTAATACATTTAACATGAAACACCCGTAATTTTTTGTACGTCAGTAGGCCAGTAAGTGGGCTCCCCACTCGAAATAACATGTAAGCCCATTTTAGAAATATAGTATTTGTTAATAAAATTCCAGGCACGGGTACGAATATAATATAAACCATTTCAATTGAGTTTATAACAGAAATTTTACAAAATGGTTTATTTCGTAGTAAAGCAATCGATTTTTTTAAATTTACTTATATTTTTCCTAAAAAGTTATTATTTATTTATATGAAACTGAGTTTTCAATCAAGATCTTTCTTTTACTCAATCACCGGCATATTAAAAAAAAGCAATTCTATTTGACTAAAAAAGTAGTTACATCAACAAAAAAAATTACTACTTCCCACAACGAAAAAAATTTTGACTTCCTACAATAAACAACAAAAATACTTTTCAAGAATCGATTATTTTAGTCTCACGCCTTGTTAAAATCATTAAGTTGGTAATCCAGTAAAGCGGCCCAATCATTATACAATATTATTGCATATGTTTTTGTATATATTATTGTCGTTTTGACGTATACTATGCAATAAACGGTACAATATTTCCAAAGAAAAGATTGACCAATTTTCCTGACAGTGAAGTAGTAAAAAACATTGAACAATGTTGCCACCGCAGATAAAGCAAAATATACATAGGTAAATTGCATTAAATTTTTGTGTGGCCATATTCCTCGCAGTTATGGCACTGTACTGGAACTAAACGCTTATGTGGCTCAACTCCGATTTTTCGGTATAAAAGGTATTTTAGGCTATAAATTGGATGTGTCTTATTTTTTCAACAGTATATCATTCGGCTCCAATTCAACGCCAAATAGAGGCTGGGGGATCTTCTCCTTATTGATTATATTAGTAACATTTTTTACCTTCAATCCTTGTATGATGAGTGCATCTTTTACTTCTTCGGGATTAACATAAGAATCTATGCCCTTCAATACATTCGACAGAGCTTTAGCATAGAGCTGTGCTAATCAGCTCTTTTCAGCTCAGCTTACTTTACTGAAGTATTTCATTCAGTTAGCCCAGTTCATTTGCAGTGAAACATTTTTTCAATCATAAAGAAAGAGCGAAAACCGAATTATAAAAATTGTCAGATATATACAGTGTGTGTGTGGTCATAGATTACAAAACAAAGCAGATGAAGTATAAAAAATAGATAAAACTAAAATAGTTTAATGAGCGGAATTTGTTAATTAATATAACTACATACATACATATACTTTTTTATGTACTTGTGCGACACAAAAAATTTGCTGACAAAGCACAAGACTTGTATCTTATTCTTTTATTAGGTCTTTTTAGACACAAACCCAATTAAATTACTTAGGTTTGTGTCTAAAACGAGCTGCTGAATGAGTTTGGTAGAAGAATGTTATTTAAATGGGTTTGATTATAGGTTTGTGTCTAAACCGATCTACTGAAAATGTTCGATATAAATCTAGAAACCACTCAGTACTGAGCTGATAGCGCTCAGTGAATTGAACAGGTCACAGCGCTCAATTGAAATAGTTCGTTCATGAGCTGCACTTAAGCTGGTACGTATAAAAACTTATTTTTTTTTTAATTCTGCTACTATATTGCGGAAATCTTATGCTTCGTATATTTGAATTTTAGTTTCGTCAATCTTACCAAGATTTATTGGAACAGCGTGAAATGCGTTTTCATCAATGCCCGATACTAATTTGTCAATAAAAGCGTTGGAATTTTTTTCTTTCATACATATTGGTGTTCTCGTGGTACCTTCATAGCGAACAGTCGATTAGCGGAATTTTTTCTTACATATCAAACAAACAAAAAATTATACAAAAAATTATTCGTAGTACATATTATTCGTAATAGGTACATACTGACTTTAATAAATAAGCTTTATTGCTTTGATAATATTTTTTACATAGTGGAAATAACAAATACAAAAAAACGCAAACAAAACAAATATAAACAGTGACATTGAGGAATACTCTATACGAGTACCTCAAAAACAGACAATCATAAATTACAAAAACAAAAAAACCGTAAGCAAGAAAACACAAAAAGTGCCCTTGAGGAATACTCTATATGAGTGCCTCAAATACAAAAAATTATGAAGTGAGTTCTAACGGCAGAAACGATTATTTTACTGTGAGTTCTGAAGCTCTTAATGAAAAAAATAAAAATAATAAATCTAATGAAAGTGTTTTTTAACGGCAAAGCAAATTTTTCGTCAGCGATCGACTTCGCTTTGTCCAATGCCAAATAGTAGTGATTCATTAACATTACAATTGCTTAGTAGTTCTTCATATAAGTCAGTAATATCAGCCCCTTCAGGCTCGTATTCGTCACTTAACAAAGTTATCACTACAGATAACAGTATTTCAAAACCCAAGGTGCAAGTCGGTATGGACAGATATATAAAAGTAAAAAAGTGGTAAAGCGTGGGTGAAGCCCGAATTCGTCAAAAATTTCATCCGCTCCAAAGATGTCTAGAGACAACAGCGCATCCTCAACTAATCGCCAAAACCGTTTTAAAATTTTGCAAGATGAGAACGACAAAGCCGATGTATCCTCGAATAAAACATCCAAGCCGCCACCAATCTACTTGAGAGAGAAAAATTCAAATGCCCTTATTAAAAAATTAATTTCGGTCATTGGTGAAAATAAATTCCACATTGTCCCAATAAAACTTGGCAACATCGATGAAACGAAAATTCAAATTTATGATAAAAAGGATTTCCGCAAAATGGTTTCTGAATTTGAAACAAATAAAACAAGCTTCTACACATACCAGCTTAAGAGCGCTAAAGGCCTGCAGATCGTATTGAAGGGCATAGATTCTTATGTTGTCCCTGAAGAAATAAAAGCTGCACTTGTCCTCCAGGGATTTAAGGTAAAGAATGTATCAAACATAATGAACAAAGAAAAAGTACCCCAACCCCTATTTCGTGTTGAACTGGAGCCAAATGATATACAGTTGAAAAAAAACGAGACTCATCCTATTTATAGCCTTAAATACCTTTTATACAGAAAAATCACAGTTGAAGAGCCACATAAGCGTGCAGGTCCCGTGCAGTGTCATAATTGCCAAGAATATGGCCATACAAAAGCTTAGTGCAATTTACCTACAGTGTGTATTATCTGCGGTGAATTGCACGGTACTGCAAGTTGTACCAAACCAAAAGATTAAACGGAAAAAAATGCAGTAATTGTGGAGGTAATCACACCGCTAACTACAGAGGATGTCCTGTGTACTCTTTCGTCAAGCAGGCTATGGTGCAAAAACCTAAATTAGTTCCAGATCAACCATTAAACGCGTACTCCGCCACTTTTGCTCAAGTGAGCCAACCAGTTACTTCACGTGTATCGTATGCCGATGCTCCTAAGGCTAGTTCTATTCCCACACAAAATGTTTCACCGCCAAATAATTCAACGAATGCAAATTCAAGCTTTAACTTTAGTCGCCTTGAAGCTACTATTGAGAATCTGGTGCTAACTATAAAAAACTTTACAACAAATATGACTACCATGATGCAAGAAATGCTGAGAATGCAGAATACTCTGCTTCAAGCAGTAATTAGCAAGCCATGAACACGTTAAGAATATGTTTCTGGAACGCAAACGGCATTCGCCAACATAAAAATGAACTTGAGCACTTCCTTACGGAAAAAAATATTGATATAATGTTAGTCTCTGAGGCTCATTTGACTTCTAGAAGCTTCTTTAGAATGAATGGCTACAATTTATATGATACAAAGGACCCTAGAGCGAGAGCATGCGGTGGATCAGCAATTCTAATAAAGTCAAGACTCAAGCACTATATTCTTGACAAAATTTGTGAAGAACATCTACAAGCAACAAATATCTGCATTGAAAATTTTTGTACAAATTTCGTGATATCTTCAATTTACTCCCCTCCCAAATTTTCAATCACTCAGGACCAATACGAGAAATTATACAAATCTCTTGGACCTTGTTTCGTAGCAGCTGGCGACTACAATGCTAAGCATACGTTCTGGGGTTCGCGTCTTATTACGCCTAGAGGTAGGGCGTTGTTCAACACAATTTCAAAAATGGGCTTGGATGTTATTTCGAGTGGGGAACCTACTTACTGGCCTACTGACGTACGAAAAATTCCGGATGTTATAGATTACGGCGTCATAAAAAGTATTTCTAGGGAATTAATTCACGTTGAAGTTTCCCTAGATCTCTCGTCTGATCATTCTCCCACGATCGTTACAATCTGTAGCCCACTGAGAAGCGCTTTACCTCACCCATATGTCAAGATGATAAATCGTGTTAATTAGCTGGGATTCAAAAAATATCTTAGTAGTCATGGCACGGAAAATATTACGCTACGAACACCCAATGATATTGAATCGAACATTGCAAATCTTAACGAGAATATTAAACAAGCTTCTGAACATGCCACTACCTCCCATCCGCATACTGGGTTCAATAAAATTTATTCTACAGACGTTGAACATCTCGTACGTGAAAAAAGAAGAGCTAGAAGGAAATGGCAACAGCACAGATCACCTCAACACAAAGTCAGATTTAAAGAGTGCACTAAACGACTCCAAGAGTTGCTTGCATCTGAAAAAACTGCATCTTTTAAAAATCATCTGGAAGGCCTTGATGTCACACCAGCATCTAATTACTCTTTGTGGCGCGCTGCTAAAAAGTTTAAAACACCGGTTGAGTTTAAGCCACCTCTGCGCACATCTACCGGAGGTTGGGCAAGAAGCGATACTGAAAAAGGTAACATATTTGCTGAGCATTTAAAATCCGTATTTACACCAAATACATGTACCGGTGTTGCTGATTTGCCGAGTGTAGTTGCTCTACCCCCTCGGCCCTTAAAATTTACGATGTGTGGTGTACAAAATCTAATTGCTGAACTCAACCCGAAAAAAGTTCCCGGTATGGATGGAATTAGTAACCAGATGCTGATTAAGTTACCTCGTACTGCAATTAAAATCCTGTTATTTATTTTTAATGCCATTTTACGACTGGAGTATTATCCAGACTGCTGCAAGCTTGCCAAGGTTAAAATGATTCCAAAGCCAGGTAAAGATCTTTCCAAGGCTGAGTCATATAGGCCAATAAGTTTACTGTCAACAATGTCAAAGCTTTTTGAAAAGCTACTCATGATAAAATTGTCTTCAATTTTAACTGATAATGGATGCATCCCGGACCATCAATTTGGTTTTAGAAGCCAGCATAGCACCATTGAGCAAACGCATAGATTAGTTCAATTTATCAGAAAAACATTTGAGGAAAAGAAGTATTGTTCTGCCGTGTTTATTGATGTTTCTCAGGCATTTGATAAAGTGTGGCATGAAGGCCTGATTTTGAAATTGAAGACATACTTACCAACAAACATTCTAAATCTTTTGGAAAGTTACATTGTTGCACGAAAATTTACAGTTGTGGAAGGACACTTTATGAGTATGCCTGAAACTATCGCATCCGGTGTGCCACAGGGGAGTATACTAGGGCCATTTTTATATTTTATTTATACTTGTGATATGCCTGGGAGCAGTAGTATCCACACTTCTACATTTGCGAACGATACAGCTTGCCTTAGTATGCACGAAAACCCTGATGAGGCATCCCGAAAACTCCAGGAACACATAAGCCAGATGGAACTATGGTTAAACTTATGGAGAATTAAGGTAAATGAACAAAAGTGTGTCCATATAACATTTACCTTACGAAGATATACTTGTTCCCCCATTCGGATTAATAATCAAGTTGTTCCTCAACATTCACATGTGAAATATCTTGGTATACACCTCGATCGACGGCTGACATGGAAACATCACATTGACTATAAATTAACTCAAATGAAACTAAAATTAACTCAGGTACATTGGCTGATTGGCAGAAATTCAACACTCAGCCTAGACTACAAACTTTTAATATACAAGTCGCTTTTAAAGCCAATATGGTGTTACGGTATCCAGTTATGGGGCACTGCTTCTGCTTCCAATGTAGAGAGAATTCAACGAAGACAAAACTAAATTTTAAGGGTAATAACATCTGCTCCATGGTACATTAAGAATTCAAATATACATCGTGATTTAAATATACCACTAGTGATTGAAGAAATTGCAAAATACGCAGGCAAATATTTAACAAAACTCGAGTCACATCCTAATCCGCTTGCTCGTAACACTTTGAACTTTACTGGACACTTCCGCTTAAAAAAGAGAGATACAAGGGCTCTAATACTAAACACTCCGAATGAAGTTGCTTGAAATTTTTTTTTGCTTATCACTACTTATGTATTATTTACAACTATCACTTAGTTATGTCTGGCATTGGTCGGGCCTATTCATTATATGTTAGATTTAAGATTTGAATACTTATTGTTAGTTCATATATGAAGATAAAATAAATAAAAAAAACATGCATAAAAAAAATACATATTGGTGGGCACGAAGCGATACTCGAAAAGGTATTTTTTGGTATATTTGCTGAGCATTCAAAATGCGTATTTACCGCAAACACATGTACTGGTGTAGTTGAATTGCCGAGTGTAGTCGGTCTACCCCCTCGACCCTTAAAGTTTAACCCTCATATGCAAAAAAAAAATGAACGTATGCTTCAAGTTTACGTTAAACCGGTTTTGTATTGAAATTTGGTTTAACGTGCACTTCAAGCACGCTTTAATTTTTTGGCATATAGGGGTAAGACGCGTGATGTTCAAAAACTAATTTCTGAACTTAATGAACTTAAAGTTTCCTCGCATTGCAATTAGAATCTGGTTATTAATTTTTAATGCCATTTTCGATTGTAGGATTATCCACACAGCCGGAAGCTTGCCAAGATTAACATGATTCCAAAGCCGGGCAAATATCTTACCAAGGCTCAGTCATATAGGCCAATTAGTTTACTATTAACAATGTCAAAGCACCTTGAAAAGTTACGCTTGATAAAATTGTCCCCAATTCTAACTGATATTCGGTGCATACCGGACCAGCAATTTGGTTATAGAAGTCAGTATAGCACTTTTGAACAAATTAATAGATTGGTTCAATTTATGAGAACTTTTGAAAAAAAAGTATTGTTCTGCGCTGTTTATTGACGTTTCCTAGGCATTTGATAAAGTGTGGCAGGAAGGCCTTATTTTAAAATTGAAATCATATCTACCAATAAACATTCTAAATCTTTTGGAATGTTATATTATTGCCCGGAATTTCGCTGTTGTGGAAGGAGAATAAAGTCTCCTTAAACTATCTCATCCGGTGCCACAGCTGAGTATACTGGGGCCAATTTTGTATTAGATTTATAATTGTGATATGCCTGTGAGCAGTAATATCCACACTTCTACTTGCCGATGACACAGCCTGCCTTAGCTTGCACGAAAACCCTCACGAGGCATCCCGATATCTTCAGGAACATATTACACAGCTGGAACTATGGTTAAATTTATAGAGAATAAAGAAAAACGAACAGAAGTGTGCTCAGGTAACATTTACCCTACGAAAAAATACTAACATGTGAAATAGCTTGGTATACACCCTGATCGACGGCTTACATGAAAACACTATATTGACTCAAAGCTAACACAAATGAAACTTAAATTAAATCGGATGCATTGGCTGATTGGTAGAAATTCAACCCTTAGTACAGATTGCAAACTTTTGATTTACAAGTCGCTTTTGAAACTTTCTAAATCTACCGTCACAACTATTTTTAAGCGCTTAAATACCAAAAATATTTTTAAGATTGGAGATTTCGGACAGCAGAAAGTAGGGTGCATGCCTAAAATACAAAATAATTGACTTTTAGCACCCCAGTGAAAAAATATGGAAGTCATTCTAGCGGAAGTACATTTTCATTGCTTCCAAAAAATCGATATTTTTAATTTGCCGAGAGTGAGCAAAAACCATGTAGAAGCTTATTTTAGTCACACAAAACCTTGTAACTCCTCCATAGTGTTAGAAAATACTCACCAGAATTTAACAAAAATTTTATTTTTTTAAAGAAATTTATGAATTATTTTTATTCTAAAATTTAAAAGTTATTTGCTTAAATTTACATGAAAACACTGTTTCGGGCTTAAATTCGTATAAAAAGAAACGAATTGTTAAAATAAGTAACTATTTACAATTTTTCCTAGATGAAAATATTATCATAAAACAAAAAAAAGGAATTTTTCTTAAAATCGCATCCAATTCAGTGACCAGGCATCGAAAAAGAGAACTTCTTTCAATGACAACCCTATGTAAAAATCATTAGATCCGATCGAAATTTTCACTACTTCCGCATCGCAAACTCTACATTTTCATGACTTTTTTGGAGTCTTTTTTTACTGGGACGTTCTGAATAGATTGTCTTTAGCGCTAATGGTTTAAAAGTGAATGTGTTAAAAAAAATTTTTCACAAAATTTAAAATAATGAACATACCTTCTTTTTAAAAAACGCCTTTTTCAGGAAAATTTTTAATTCCTAGCCTTTTTTCGATTTCACTAATGCAGATATTAATCACGTTTTGTACTTTGTTTTATTTAAAATTTTGTGAAAAATTTAATGCTGTCTTTTAATTTGAAATCGAACAATACACAGTGGGGACTTTTGCAAAATAAATGGTAATAAATCTGGAACTTCCAAACTACTGATTGGATTTATATGAAACTTCGAACATAGAGGAGGGGGACTCAGGCCTTATAACAAATGTCTTAGCAGCTGTCTGGCTTAAGCTGGACAGCAGTTACAGTGGGCCTAAGTTGACAACATGGGACTCAAAAAAAATTCTGAGGCTTGTAACTTTTAGAAAAATTATCCGATTTTTATGAGATAAAGTGTTTTGATCTAAGCTCAAACTCAAGCTTTTTAATAAATAATGTCCTTAAATGTGTTTTCGTATCTCTCATAACTTAGAAGATATTTGGCTTTCAACAAAAAAAAAAATTTTTTTTTGCGTTGACTTTTTTTAGTATTTCACCTACAACTTTTTAGTCAATTGTTGGATTTTAAATTAAAAGACAGCATAAATCAAATCTGATCAAAAAAATAAGTAAAAAACTTATTAATATCTGCAGTCGTGAAAACAGGAAAAGGCAAAGAATTCAAAGTTTTAAAATTTTTCTGGAAAAGGCACGTTTTTTTAGGAAAAAGTATCTTCATTATTTTCAATTTTGTGAAAAACTTTGCTTAACACATGCACTTTTAAACCACATAGCGCTAAAAACAATATAGTCAGAATATGCTAAGAGCCAATTATTTTGTATTTTGGACATGCACCCTACACTCAGCAGTGTCCGAAAATTGCCAATTTCAAAATTTTTTTTGTGCTTTTGCGCTTTGTCCAAAAAACATTGGACACTAAATATTAAACGAATTAACACATACTTTTTTTTGAATTAACTTATCTAAAATTATCAAAACCAGGGTTCTAAAAGCTTAAATTGAAACATAGAAAAAAATGTCTACAATATGGTAACACTAAAATTTAGGACAAAAAAAAACGAAAGAAATGTAGCTTTACTTTGAATCGGTTTGCTCGAAAACAACCGAAAGGTTCTAAATTATATATTTTTTAAACTTACTTACTTATCACCCGTCAAGAGGTTTACTTCAGTAGTCTTGCCTACCCAATTGTACTTAAAATCTATTTACTTACCTAATTAAATCACAAGTGAATTCTAAATAAACCCTGAAGAAGAAAAGAACTTTCATCGCTCCTTTTTCTAACTGGTTACCCTGAAAGGAAAGGTGAGCATTTATTACTTCAATTACTCCCACAACTTAGTCCAAGAAATTAATTGGTTTCTTTTCATCCATTTAACCTCAATAATCATAATTGCCTTTACGAGCGATTATGATTATTATCTCAACTAAAGATTGACCCTTTACTCTACATTCCCCTCACCAGAGTCACATCTATAGAAGAGATTTAGTAATAATAACACATATTATTCACGCTTATTAAAAGTTGTGACGGTATATTTTGAAAGCTTTAGCTGTATTGTAATGTGCACCCTATAGTTTTTATTCGCCTGTGTAAATACAGCAGTCCGGCCGATAAGGCAGTATGCACAGCTGATGGCTGATATTTTCGCGCCAGCTGTCAGTATTTTCAATAGGCAAGATAAAAAAAAAGTAAATAGGAAAAAGTAAGTAAATAAGTAATTAAATAAAAAGTAAATAAAGAAGTAAATAAAGTTTACCGAACGTTTGGAAGGGAAGGAATAGCGAGCACCGTATGAAAAAAAAGAAACGGCTCCTCTTCCAGGAATGCGGTTTTTGCTGGCGGTGCTAGGTGAAAAATAATAAAAGTCATTCTTCTTATACTCACCGAAGCAAACGGAATAAATAAGTTCTTGGTTTTTTTTTGATATTTTAAAAAAACAAAATTTTTATATCACTTTAATTCTAAATTGTTTAAAAGAAATAAAAAAAAAATAAATAAAAATATATATCTATAGGCACTAAATAATACAAGTGTTTTGTTCTTGCATAAAAAGAACAAAAGAAAGCAAAACCAAAAGACATTTCAACAAAAATTTAAATTGCTTTATACCTGCGAGGAATTCAACTTGAAAAAAAAAGAAAGGCAGCAGGGTCCATAAGTTGCTAGTCACTGAACCAGTCCAGAGGTGCTGAACTTGCGTACTGTTGGAACAGGAGAACCCCCCATAAATAGTGGGCATCAAACGCCAACATCCAACACGATTGAAAGTTAACGAAAAGTCAGGTATCGTGCCAAGTGACCAGGACGAAATACGACTGACTGTAACATTAACAGACTGTAATATATACATATATATTAACTTTTTATTTAATTATTTTCTATATAAAACTAATCGATAGGGATTACTTACGTTTTTAAAAAAAAAAAAAAAACATTCCTTTAGCAGTTTTTTTTTGGCTAAAGTGCGCGTATACACTGTAGGGTTGAGCTCAAACCATAGGTAATCGTTCGGGTAGGGAGTTTAATCCCATAAATAAATAAAAGAGTTTTCCCTGAGTATTTTTTTATATAAATAAAAATATCTAAAAAGTGAAATATATATAATTTGTGCACAAGCATATCTTTTTTGTACTTAACTGAGAACAGTTAACGTGAACTGTGGACACAGCCACAAACTGACGGCCATACCAATGACCATCTTGGCCCAAATGTAAGAGTCAGCAAAAATAAAAATAAAAAAATAAACGTTGTTTTTTTTATAAAGAAAAGTTTTAAAACAAAGAAGTAAAATCACATAATTTCATTTGTAAAAATTTTATACAGTACCTAATTCATTAATTAATTTTGTTATGCTAATTAAATTCTAATACAGATATTGTTTCTTAACTTCCATTTTATCATTTCTTTTTGTCAAATACCTTTATATAGTCAGTAATTTTCAAAAAAAAAAATAATGTGTTACTATTGAGTTGTTTTTTTTTTTTTTTTTTTAAATCATATTTAATAAATTATAATGTATGCAAAGGTGTTGCCTTATTAGAAAACGTCTGTTTGTTTTAAACATGAAGGCTTAAGTTGTTTTTTTTGCGGTAAGTAAAAGGGGAAGGTAATAAAAAGGGGTTTCGTATTTGGGGCATCAAAATTTGTCTCATGATGCCATGGTGAACTTACATGAGTTCAGTAGGGGTGGGCAAATGGCCTGGCAGAACATCAGCCAGAGGGTTTTATAGTGTGTGTGTGCAGGGAGTAAACCAGACTTGCTTCGGCTCCATTTTTTTATTTTTATTATAAATTTTGTTTTCTCTTAGGACACCAAAGAGCAGCTGGTATGATATTTTTTTTTGTGGCTGTGATTACTAGAAAGGTTGGCAAGATCCCTCCCCAACGGCGAGCTTCAGCCGGAGCAAACCGCCAGCATGCCAGCGCGGCCAATAATCTGGTAACATTTTTTTTGATTTAAAAATCAAACGCAGCTATTACAAAAATGGCGCCCAATGTGGGGCCCGAAGCAAGTCTGAATAGGTAGTAGGTATAGGCAATAGAGTTCATTACTTTGCATAGGCGTATGTCCAGTTGAGTTAAATAAAGAGTCCTCAACTAGTAGCAACGTTATTTTGCGAAAAAAAAAAATGTACTCTTTTGTTTAAAATTTTTGTCATGTGCTACCATGTGGAACCTACGAAGTGATTATGAGCCATCTCACCCACACTTATGTAAGTCCCGACACTAGTGGCTCAGAACCACGGTGCGCGTTGCGACATTAGAAGTGGATGAGTGTCTCATAAGCACTTATGGATCCATGGGATATTACTTTTTATAACAACTTGAGGCTTAAAGCTTTCTTCTGTTTACATTTACATATATTCTTTAATTGCTCAGGGTGATATAAAAGGTTAATAGTGGAGCATATGACCGGAATAAAATTTTGATAATCTACGGATTAGTGAATAACAAGTAGACTGAAACATAAATCTCATTACCTACATATATATATATATATAATATAATGAGGATAAAGTGAGGGAAATCGGCATTACAGGGATAATTGTGGCTAGTCCTTAAAACTTGCGTCTTTTAGTTTTAAGCTGCAGTGTAATAATATCGCTTGGTGCTGATAGTATCCGTTTTGTTTTTTTTTGTTTTATATATTTTACCAAAACATTAATAAGTTTACTCCAAAAACAAACACAAGTAAATCAAAAGAAATTACTAAAATACACACACATGTATAAAATCTAAAATTTAAAAGCAGAATCTGTAAATACAAATTGTAGATGCAAACGTTTGTTTTTTTGTTTTGAAACTTTTATCAGGAAATTTATGTTTATTTAAAACGAATTTTCATAATTTTTTTTACAAACATCTAGGAACGATTTTTATTTGCAGAATCTGATTATAAATATATATATGTATACCTTTTTCATTTTATTTTCCCCTTGAATACTGCCGCATACAGTGAAATATTAACCTTTTCATTTTTATTTTTTTTTTTTAAATAGACTGGATCCCAGTTATTTCTGTGTCAAACAGTCAAAGGAAATTTTTTTTGTGTTATTTGACAATTACACATTTTATACAATTTTATTATTCATCATAATACATCCTAAGAAATAAGGGTTGTGTTTAACTTCTGTTTATCAGAAAATAAATTTTTGTTTTTTTTTTTTGCATAGTTATTTAGTCAGTTTTTCTTTTAATGGTAGTAGTGACTCGAAGTATGAGTAGAATGTTTTCTGACACCAATAACACTCCTACGTCCAGTGCAGTCACCACTTGTGGTACGAATACTTTTACTACAGTGGCAGTGACAAACACTTCACCTGTTGCAGCAACAACAACATATACTACAATGAACCCTGTTCAAGCAATTGTACAGGAATTACCAATTAGCTCTGGAAGTGCTGAACAAGTTGTAGGGTCTCCCACATTTAACAGTACGAATAATCATACTAGTAGTGAATCGCAGGAGAGAGCTGAAGCCAATGGAAATGCCGAACGTTCTCAAAGTCTCAGTGAAATTCTACAAATCATTGAAGCCTCCATGGGCTTGTGTCAGACAAAATGGCTCCAGGAGGTCGATAATAAAATACAAAGAGCCCTGCTTGAAGTAAAACAGGCCATGGCCGAGGCGGCAGCTGACAATCGTGTACCAACGACAAATATGGTAACAACACATGTCGTAGATGGCATAGCTCCTGAATCATCACAAGCTCAGTCAACATTTTCCCAGCCACCAGTTGGTTTCCGGCCTTCTGTTGTGACTGGGAGCCAACCGCATCAACCGCAACAACAACACCTACAAACAAATACATATGGTCGAGCAGCACAATTAATGCCTCCATTAATTCCAGCACCGCATTACCAGCATGAAACTGCAAATAATCATCAAAGCGTACAAACGAATGTGCCAACTCAACAACCGTATTTACGTGTACAAGCAAATCTGCAGTGTCAACAACCACCAGTACAACAACCGCCAATTATTTTGTCAAATGACTATCAGCCACCACATAATGGTTGGCAGAGGCCGCAAGCCATACCGCCGCAGCGGCAGGTGCAACAGATGACACAAGGCCCATATCAGCAAGCGTATAGCAATCAAACGCGGAGCCAGATGCCTCGACAAAGTGGCGCTACTGCTTTCTATCCAGCTGTAGGTCATCAGCAAGACGCATGGTCTGTACCTGTTTTTCCGCCACCACAAAATCAACCCTATAACCCGTCAACGTCTAGGGCTAGTCAATCGGAATTGCTAGATAGCTTCAAACTGGCAAAATGGGGTGTAAAATTTGATGGCACAAATAAAACAATGAATGTGCAAGAGTTCATTTTCCGAGTAGGAGCTTTGCGTAGAGACTATAATTGCACTGATGACGAAATTCTTCGCAGTTTTCATCTCTTGTTAGAGGGCCCAGCACTTGATTGGTATTGGGATTATCGCAAAATAGTGCATATTAGTGTTTGGGAGGAGCTCGAGAAAGCCCTTGTGAATCAATACCGCCAATTTGAGGAAGAGCATCAGGTGCAAATGCGAATTTTGAATCGAAGGCAAAGACCAAATGAGTCATTTGATGAATTTTATAACGCGGTAATAAAACTGAGAAATCAGCAAGCGAGTCCATACGCAGAGGAGCAATTGGTAGATATAATGAGAGGTAACCTAAAACCTTCACTGGCACAGATGGTATTCTCCATGAGAATGAAAACGTTATCCGAATTTTGTCGCGAAGTGCGGCGTGCGGAAAATTTGTTGGCTAACCAGCGCATGTTATATCAGCAGCGTCCAAATTTACCGCAGCGAGTGAATGAGCTTACCTACGAGGAGGATGATTTGCCCTTGATTGATTTGGAAGTAGATGGGATTCGTTCCACAAGTGGTTACACATGTTGGAACTGTAAAGTTGTTGGGCATAGTTTTTTTGATTGCCCTGAACCCATTACAAGACAGTTTTGTTTCAGGTGTGGTAGGGAAAACGTTGTCACTCCTAAGTGCCTCAAATAGCAGGGAAACAAACAACGGTACCCGTCTCAATCTGGGGAGGCGCGGTTGACCGCTGTGTAAACCCAGAAATTGCTCAACAAATATCATCTCCAGTAAGTCATATTAGAATTTTAGAAAATAGTAGTCGTTTAAATAGTAGCATTGAAACGAAGCCCAAAGTAAGAGAGCTTAAGCCTCTTCATATTCGAATCCAAGAATACAATGAGGCTAAACGGAAAATTTTTGGCACAGTGTCAACGCGCATCAAAAAGGCACGTGAAAGATACAAATTACGTAAGCGCTTGAGACATGAAATTTCGTCCGCGTGTATATACGAGGGAAGAGATTCTCGCCTATATACAAAGATTAGTGTAGGTGGCATTGAAATTGAAGGTCTTTTGGACAGTGGGGCGACTGTAACATGTTTAGGCCGCAATTGTATGGATTTTGTAAAAAGGGCAGAACTACAGGTTCACGACTTTTATACCGAAATTAAAACGGCAGACGGTACCGCGCATAATATTGTCGGTCGTGTACGGGTACCTGTAACATTTGGCCAAACAACGCAGGTCATAATGTTTTATTTAGTTCCTACTCTGAGTCGTGAGCTATTCTTGGGTATCGACTTTATGAAGGTTTTTAAAATGTTTGCCAACCTAGACAGTCTAACGACAAATGGAGTTAGTCTCGTTGAAGAGACTGAAAATAATCTAGAGGTTGTGTCCCATGAGCTGTCAAAAGAACAGCGACAAAGATTAGATTATGTCATATCGTTGTTCCCCTGCTATAGTAAAAAGGGCCTTGGCAAGACAAATTTAGAAATGCATCACATAGACACTCGTGATGCAATTCCAGTGAAAGATCGGCACTACCCTGTCTCTCCGGCGGTGCAGAAATTAATGTACGCAGAGCTTGATAGGATGCTTGACCTTGGTGTCATTGAGCTCAGCGAGAGTCCTTGGAGCCACCCGGTGACTTTGGTTCGCAAGGGCGAAAAGAATCGGCTGTGTTTGGACGCTCGAAAGCTCAATGCGCTGACAGTCAAGGATGCCTATCCTCTGCCACACATTGAAGGTTTGCTTAGTCGCTTGGGAGATACGATTTTCATATCTAGTGTCGATCTTAAAGACGCATTCTGGCAGATACCACTAGATGCGTCTAGTAGGGAGAAAACTGCTTTCACGGTGCCGGGAAGACCGCTTTACCAGTACACGGTCATGCCCTTTGGATTGTGTAATGCAGCCCAGAGGATGTGCCGTTTAATGGATAAGGTGATCCCTGCAGCACTTCGTGATCGAGTTTTCGTCTATTTAGACGATCTATTGATAGTATCTCCAGATTTTGCAACACACTTAGAATTGTTATCACGAGTGGCTAGTTGTCTATCAGAGGCAGGGTTGACCATCAATGTGGCAAAATCTAAATTTTGTTTTAAGGAACTACGATATCTAGGTTATATAGTAGGAGGTGGCAAACTAAAACCTGATCCGGCTAAGGTGGACACGATTACTCGTTTTGCTTACCCTAAAACAGCTAAGCAAGTGCGGAGCTTCATGGGGGCAGCAGGCTGGTATAGAAAATTTATATCAGACTATGCCACCATTGCGGCTCCAATCAATGACACGCTAAAGAAGGGGAAGCAATTCAAGTTTTCAGATGAAGCTAAAGTTGCGTTTGATCGGCTCAAGAAAGCTCTGATTACGAGCCCACTGCTTATTCACCCTGACTTTTCTAGGCATTTTTACGTCCAGTGCGATGCTTCAGATGTAGGCGTTGGAGCTGTCCTCTTCCAGAAAGATGATTCTGGCGATGAACACCCAATCGCATATTTTTCTAAGAAATTAACATCGGCACAAAGGAATTATTCTGTCACTGAACGTGAATGTCTAGCGGTTGTCATGGCGATTAAGAAGTTTAGGCCCTATATAGAACTTATGCCCTTCTCCGTGATAACGGACCACAGTAGTCTGAAGTGGCTTATGTCACACAAGGACCTTACTGGCCGGTTAGCTCGGTGGAGTCTACATCTGCAATCTTAGTATTTTACCATTGAACATAGACAGGGGAAACAAAATGTAGTACCCGATACTCTATCACGCTACGTCATGGATGAAGTCTCAGCAGACGTAGAAGGATTGATCGACCTCGAATCAAGTGCGTTTAAGTCCAGTGACTATTTGGAACTTGTCTCTACTATAGAAACAAATTCTGAACGGTTGCCGGACTTAAAAGTAGTTGACGGTGTAGTATACAAGCGAGCACGACCTTATGATGGTGTAGCCTTAAATGAGGACTTCGCATGGAAAATATGGGTGCCTCAGGAATTGACTAAAACCATCATAGACAAATCTCACAACTCACCGCTGGCATCTCACGGAGGCGTTGGTAAAACTCTCCGAAGAATAAAGGAGTACTTTTACTGGCCAAATCAAAACATTCAGGTCCGCGAATTCGTGAACAATTGTCAAACATGCAAAGAATCGAAGCCTGCTAATATCACTCTACGACCGCCTCTGGGGGCAGAAATAATCAGTGAACGTCCGTTTCAACGAATTTTCATTGATTTCCTCGGCCCTTACCCACGTTCGAAAAATGGAAACTGTTTTATTCTAATTGTACTAGATCATCTCACTAAATTCGTACTTCTTAAGGCTATGCCAAAAGCTAGTACTAAAAACGTTGTAAAATTTTTAATAAGTGAAGTATTCCATAAATTCGGAACACCAGAGACGATCGTATCAGATAATGGTAAACAATTTACGAGTAAAGAGTTTGCAGGCTTGGTATCCAATTTTGGCGTAAAACATATGCGAACGGCAACGCATTCACCGCAAGCGAACGCGTCGGAACGTGTTAACCAATCTATTTTGGCAGCAGTACGTTCATACCTGCAGGGTGATCAGTCTGATTGGGACAAACATTTGTCCGAAATAGAATTTTCACTGAGATCATCCGTTCAAAGTTCAATTGGAATTACTCCCTATTTTGCTCTGTTCGGTATGAACATGATTGGCCACGGCAGTATTTACAAATTAGCCCGAAAGCTGAAAAGTTTAGGTGACCACGAGCTGGATATATCAGCAGCTGATAAATTATCACTAATAAGGCATAAAATGCGCGAAACTTTACATAAAGCGTACCTACGCAACGAAAAGACGTATAACACGCGTTGCAGGCTAGTTAAATTTATTCCAGGGCAGGAAGTTTACCGCAGGAATTTCCAGCAAAGTAATTTTAAGGGCGGATTCAACGCGAAACTTTCACGCAAATTTGTAAAGTGTCGAATAGTAAAACCTGTTGGAAATAGTTTATATGAGGTAGAAGATTTAAAGGGCAAATCGTTGGGAATATTTCACGGGAAAGATCTAAAGCAATAGTTCGTCTTACAGTCCGGTCAAGTAAACGCGTTAATACAATAAACAATTATCTACTTAAAAATTTTTGTACATACCTGATCAAACTTATGTACTTCACCACATGCAGCAATATACACATATAACTTTTATACCAGAAGCAATAGCCTTATATACTGAAAGTATGAATGAAAATTTTGTACCTCACCGACTCAAGCCAGCGTTGCTAGCTATGTAGTTACATTAGCAACTCATAATGAACCTATTGGTGTGGCCCCGTCAACACTCTAGGAAACTATGTCATTAAGAGCTAGAGGCCATTAGTCACCTAGGACATTACGAAACCAGTCCGTCTTAAGGCGAGTCAAAGCGAAGGTAAATTTTAAATTTTTATGTTTATGAAAGGCCTGCTTCTGTCTGATATGATAAATATGTAAATTTATGCTGCGAAGGTGTACATAAGATTGACCCTGTGCTCAGAATATAAAATATAGCTACTTCTAATTAAATATATATAACTTAGAAATTAAGACTTACAATATGATGATTTGTTGAAAGTAAATATGTTGATGGGGTAGTGTTGGAGCTACTTCTTATTTTGTGATGGTAATGATTATTGATGAAGCAAAATCTGTAAAATAATAAATAGGACTTTAGTTCATTTATACTTAGTTTCATATAATAATATAAATATATGTATTTGGTTTGAGATCCACTCACTCAGATGAAGTACCAATGAATTAGTGTGGCTCTCAAGGGTTTCTTCACAGGCCCAGGTCGTCTTTGAATTTGTCTAACCTGTGGAAAAACTGTGATTAGTATTAAGAAAAATAGGATGTCATTTTTTTTTTTTTTTTTAGGTAACTCTTAAAGTCTTCAACAGGGGATCGAATTGAGAATATATACAACAAATGAATTTTAAATACTTATTGAAGGCTTTAAGTCCCATCAATCACATTTTTTTTGTAGGGGGTACTATTCGCCGAAAATGAAAGTTTACTTAAATTTCCGGTGGTCTTAGTCCCTGCACTTAATTTCACAATTTGAATATGCATACCTTTTTTAAAAGCAGGCACATGGATTGTAATTTAGTATCATAAATTACAATAAAAGTATATATATACATAAAAAAAAAACAAAAAAAAAAAAAAGTAGAAGAAAAAAAACTTACATATTTCCACTGTTCCAGCGTTGGTTATATCACCCAGAAAAAAAAAAATATGCAAGCACAAATCGTGTGCTCACGCAGGTCTTTAGTTGATATGCTTACGCAGCCTTTAGATGGTATACTCATGCAGGCCTTTACATGGTATACTCATGCGGGCCTCTATTTGGTATCACTATACAAGTAAAAAAAAATTGTCAATGAACAAATTATCTTTTGGTACTTACCTTTTAACTCCTTGTGATGACCTCGTCTTCAATGGTAGCTGGAAAATAAAGAAGTAAATTATAATATTATGCTATATACACTAAATAATTCTTATTGTAGAAATTTTTTTTACTTACATTTTTATTTCTGCTTTCTTACAACCACGCGAATAATGTGTCGATTAAATTAATCAACTTTATTTATTTAATGGAATCTTAAGACTAAAATTTAAAAAATATCTTAAATCTAACTTAAGCTAAGCAACGCAAGAATTTTATGCTTACGTTGCTGTCTGGCAAAGTGTGGGAAAGGAAATAAAAATGTAATCCTAAACTTTTTATATTTGTTTGTGTTTTTCGTTTTTCTGGAAGAAATTCCTATATCTTAGTATATATATGATGGTATTTTATATATAAGTATATTTTTTCTTTTATTATGAAAATTTATAAGATTAAATATAACTGACCGTTGTAACTTGGAGTTCATTTACAAAAAAAAATTATTAATTATTCGGTCTATACTTATTTATGATATTCTCAATGTCAGAAGGACTCTGAGATATCGTTACGACTTGGGTTTTATTTACACCCGTCTTTTTCTTCTTTATTATAAGATAGATTAATACAAGTGCAATAGTTACAGCAATTATCAATGTTACGTTCAGTCCATATGAGACTTTACTATGAACTTTCAATTCTTTAATTTCTTCTACATTTTTTACATGTTGCAAAGTAATATTTTGGAATTCAAAATTAGGGTTTGTTACATTAATAATTGATGTTGGTGGAAAAAAGAATTTTTCATGTATTATATGTTGTTTGTTTTCAAAAATTTTATCATCGATTGTAATGCTACAATTGTTTATATTTATTAAATAATTTCCTGATAAGCTTAAGTTTCTATTGTCACAAGTTTGCTTAATTTCATTTTTTCTAGCATTTTTCAACAAAATAGTTGCTTCATCCAACTCTATTGTTTCTGTTTTATTATTAAATATGTACTTACAGTTATTTCTAATTGAACAATGGTTGCTTTTTTGGAGATGTTTAACGATTACATTTTCCTTATAGTGTAAAATAACGTTATTTATTTCAACAATATTTTCGTTAACTTCATCAATTTCCATAAAATTTGTGTTTGGTACAGCGGTAAGTAATCTCAATTGTGTAGTAATGAATTTATCAGGGATCTGTATGGCTATTATTAGAGAATTGTCCTTGAACGTCATCACTCCGATTTTAAGGAGTTTTAACTTATAAAAATCAATGTTGAAGTTTTCTATTTCTGTTTTAGTAAATATGCTAGGATGAATAAAACTGTTTTTGGCGGATGCGATATTATCCTGTATTTTCTCTATATTGTCTTCAAGCATATTTAATTTAGACAACTGGTCTAAGTAAAGGTAACGTCTCATTATTTCGTTATTACTTTTTCTGATTTGTTCAAAAGCAGATTTTATACTATTTCTATCCTGATCTATAGAGTTTTTTAAGCTAGTAAGTGATTTATTAAACGAATCATTGATAATAATTTGATTGTTTACTGTCCTAATGATATTCCTATTATTTTCTTCAACTGTGGAGATATGATCCATAATTTCTGTCCTATCGTCATCGTCCATTGTTCCGTATAGCCATTTTTGTGCTGTGCCGATGATATTTATTAAACCTCTCTTTTCCCTTTGTTGTTTTGGTTTTATTGTTAAAATTTTTTCATGTATACTCTGTATCTTTTGCAAAAGGATTTCCCTATTACTTATATCTACAGTTTTAATATTTTCTTCTAAGACATTAAGAATTTCCACTATTTCTAAAATATTTACGATGTGTACTACTGTGTTAGTAGTATTAACTATTTCCACTTCACCCATCTTTATATCAATATAGCCATTGTTCTCCGATAGCTGGCTGATTTGTAAAAATCCCTCAGTCCGAACCACCAGTAGAAGGAATACCATGGCGGTTACCAGGGTCTGAAAATTTAAGAGGTCTTTTAATGTTGGTTTCGTGAACATTTCTTAAGAGATGTTTCCTATATTTCGGCTGTTCTTTGTGTCGTAAAGCCCTGTAATTTTTTATATAACCTTCCTCTCTATTCTCCTCATAATTTTCCCTATTTAGATTTCTTTTTTCATTCAATTTGTCCTTATACTTCTCCATTCTTTCCTTTATTATTTCAAAATTTATTTTGTTATTAACCACATCAAAAGGGGTACATTTTATCGTACTGTGGTAGCTATTGTTATAAAAATTTATAGCTTTTATTATTTGTGTTTCTATTGGTAATTGTTCTTCGAGATTTAATGCTCTTATTTTCTCAGTTATGGTATTATTTAATCTTTCTACGTCGGAATTCCCGGTATGATTATTAGGTTTTGTTATATGAAAGTCAATTCCTTCTGCATCTAAAAAATTTTTAACATTGTTGGAATTGAATTCGTTGTCAAATATGAATTTTTTCGTTTTACCTTTTATTGCCAAAAATTCTCTAAGTTTTTGTACTATAGTTGTACTATTTCTATCTGGCATGTGAAAACAGACAGCATGCTTTGAAAATTTATCAATGAAAATCATAAACGACTGCTTGCTATTTACATATGTATCTCTACATGTACTATTTCATTTACAGATGCAGGTATTTCGGTTCTTTGGAACTTCTTTTTGATTGGATTTCTGTCATACTTTGCTGATGAACAAATGTGACAATTATTTATTACCTTATGTATTGCCAATTTTAAATTTGGATTATAAATTTTGTGCCTGATATTTTCATAAGTAGCCAATATTCCTGAATGTCCGCTTTCATATTTATGGAAGAGAGCTATATTTTTATTCAATTCATTCTCGTCCTCTATGTCTCTAGCAAAGTAAGAACATTTGACTATTTTGTATGTGTTTCTATCAGGGAATTCTCTTATCAAACATGATTGTACTTTATAATACTCATGGTCGCTTAATTCAGAATATACTCCGATTTTTCCTTTGGGAATTTCTCTCCTCAAAATATTGGACACATTTTCCTGTTCAATGTCATTTCTATCTATAAAAATTCGCTTGTTGCCAAAAACTCTTTTAATATTAGTCTCTTTTTCAGCGACAACAATGATTTGAACTTTAAAGCGATTGACGACAGTATCCAAAATCCCTATACCATCATCGAAGTCTTCTTCCTGTGAGTGCCTCGTTTGCACTTCCAAAGATTCTGTTTCATTATTTGTTTCTCCACTATGTATAAAATCTTCTCGAATTGGCTTTAATGTATTTATTTCATTTGTATCGACATCAATTCTACTTAGGAAGTCGGCAATGTAATTGCACTTTCCTTTAATATACTCTATTTTAAATTGATATTCTCCTAAATCGATAAGATATCTTTGCAACCTCGGGCTTATATCTCTCCCAGAATATTTGCTCATGAGCCACTTTAAGGGCTGGTGGTCACTTTCTAAATCAAACTCTTTCCCATAGATATAAGGCCTAAAATATTTTACACCCCATACTATTGCTAACAATTCTTTCTCAATTGTTGCATAGTTGGTTTCGTGTCTATTTAACGTTCGCGATGCATATGCTACTGGGTGACCATCTTGTGTTAAGACAGCTCCAATTGCGTTGTTACTTGCATCTGTAACAATTTTGAAACGTTTATTGAAATTTGGGTATCTTAATATGGGTGAATTTGTAATAAGTTCTTTGAGTTTTTCAAAGGCTGTAATATAGCTGGGATCATTTGTTTCTATTTTTTCGTTTTTTCTTAGATATCTTGTCATTGGGTAAACAATTTTAGCGTAATTGTGGATAAATTTTCGGTAAAAACCGGTCATTCCTAAAAATGATTTTATTTGTTTTTCGGTAGTTGGAAGCTTAAGCTTTTGTATAATTGAAATTTTACTCGGGTCTGGTTTGATTCCATTAGTCGTTAAGACATGACCCAAAAACTGAGGTTCCTTTCGTAGGAACTCGCATTTATCGATTTGTATCTTTAATTTTGCCTTTCTTAAAGTTTTAAATATGTCCCTGATATTGCTAACATGTTCTGTCAACGAAGCACTGAATATAAGGATATCATCCATATAAACGACGCAAGTTTTGTTAATATGGTTCCTTAGCACAGTGTTCATCAATCTTTGAAAGGTCGAAGGTGCATTCCGTAGACCAAAAGGCATTCTGACGAACTCGAAATGCCCAAATGGAGTAGAAAACGCAGTTTTCTTCCTATCCTCCTCCCTGACAAGTATCTGATGGAAACCTTTCGCCAAGTCTATAGTCGAAAAATATTGAGCTCTACCCAACCTATCTAGTAAGCTATTCAGATTTGGTATCGGATATTTATCCTCAATTGTATGCTCATTTAGCTTCCTGTAGTCCACAACTATACGCCATTTTTTCGTCCCCGAATTATCAGTTTTCTTGGGAACAATCCATAAGGGGCTGTTATATGCAGAGTTGCTCTCTCTGATAATATTTTCTTTTAGCATTTCATCTACCTGTCTTCTGATTTCATTTTCGTGGATTTGGGGGTAGCGGTATATCTTTGCATAAAGGGGCTTTTCAGTATCAGTAATAATTTGGTGTTCTATTTCGTTTGTTGCCGAAAGTTTATCACCTTCGATATAAAAAAGGTCTTTAAAATCATTCAAAAGATTTGTAATTTTTTCTGCCTCCTCGCTATTCAAGTGGCTAAAATTAAGCCTATCAAATATTGATTCTCGTGGAATTGGTTCGAGAGAACATATATTATTAGTATTAAAAGGGTAGTGCGTTTTTTCGAAATAAAATTTATTACCTAGGATTTCTACATATTCAAGTTGGTTATTTATTATCGCCTGAAGGGGTACCAGAAAATTTTGGCCTATTATTGCATCGTATCTATCATTTTGAAAATCAACAATCTTCCAACTGAGTGTTCCCAAACAACAAAATTCTTTGGGAAAAGGTGTAACCAATTGAGAACATATTTCACCAAATCCATTCAAGGTTCGATATCTGATTGGTTTAACAAGTTTCTGCTCCGGGTAATTTTCAATTAATTTATTTCGTTTTATTACACTAGTTGTAGAACCCGTATCTATAAGGCTTCTAATTCTCTGTTTTCCTATTGATATTATTACTATAGGCAAGTTGGTATTTGAGGCGGTATCAGAAAATTTACTTCACTTTCCTGATGAAAGGTACCTATTTCCATTGGCTCCGGTCCTTCGCCATAATAATTCCTTCGGCGTTCTTGTCCACTGTTATAACAATTTCCGTTCTGATCATTTTTCCTCTGGTTTGAAAAACCTGACTGCTGTGTATTATGACAATTTCTATTATGACTAGATCCCATCTGTAACCTATCATTGATGTTGTTCCTATTTTGGAATCCTCCATTACTTGATATTTGAGTATTATAATTGAAATTGTTTTTATTTTGAAATCTATTATTACTTGACGTGGGGAAATTATAATTGCTATTGTTTTTATTTTGAAATCTGCTAGTATTTGACGTTGTTAAATTATAATTGAAATTGTTTTTCTTTTGAAATTCGCTATTATGCAGCATGAAATCCTGCCAAATCTTCTTAGGTGTTTGCCTGTTCATTTTTGCAAAATCTTTATTTTTCGAGTCTGTTCTATGACCAAATGCTATTGCTCTAGTATCATATAGAAGCTTAAGTTTCGTATATTTTGACATTATACTAGTCAAAGTTTCATCTTCACCTATATGGGCCCTTATTGGTCCATCTATTTTTTCAATCATCAAGTCAACCAAGTCCCTGTCTACACAATTAGGATTATATATTGACGGTCTTCTTACATCTAATTCATATAATTCATTTATTTCATATTTAACCTTAGTAAATATATCGAAAAGTTCACTTAAGTTACTCACTTTAGCATTTCTAGCAAAATTAAAAATCTCTCCATAAGTTCTCCTCGGCTGCAAGCCTTTTAAAAGCTGATTTTTTATTTGTTCCCAAGTTGCTCCGTCTGTCAGCTCTCTAACCATTTTGCCCGCATCTCCTTCCAGTTTTTCGTTCGTCACTATCCTCAACCCATAAGCAATGAGGTCATCATTACCGCCTGCCAAAGCCAATGTCGATTCGACTGACATTATAAACTGCCTTAGATTATGATCTTTGTCTAACGGCCTTATTCTCCTAAATTCGGCTATTATGTGTTCTGGTTTCAGATAAAACCCTTGAACTTGATTCTGCTGAACCTGCTGTTGTTGATTTTGCGATTGCTGTTGTTGATGCTGCATTTGTATCTGCTGTTGTTGATGTTGCGATTGCTGTTGTTGATGCTGCATTTGTATCTGCTGTTGTTGCTCTAGTTGTTGATGTTGTAATTGTATTTTCAGCTCCTGCTGTTTTAGAACCATTTCAAGTTCTACAATTCTTTGCTGCAATTCTTCTTCCATGTTTATATGGCGATTTTCGTCGAATTTTTGTTTTCTATTCATTAACGTTAGGTTTTTTTTGTATATCTTTTTTTTTATTATTTAAACTTTGTTTTTTTCTTTTAACTTTTATTTAATTATTAGTTATGTTAGAGATTTTATTTGTTCTTTATTATTAATTTCTTTAGAAATTAATTCCGTTTCCGACTGCGCCAATAATGTGTCGATTAAATTAATCAACTTTATTTATTTAATGGAATCTTAAGACTAAAATTTAAAAAATATCTTAAATCTAACTTAAGCTAAGCAACGCAAGAATTTTATGCTTACGTTGCTGTCTGGCAAAGTGTGGGAAAGGAAATAAAAATGTAATCCTAAACTTTAAGGTTTCCCTACACTTTACCAGCACCTATCATTAGTTGCACATGTAACTCGCGTACTACAAAGAAATAGTTTCGTCCAGTTTCGTTCATTCATGCAATCTTTCAGTGTTGCCAGAATTCACAAAATTATTAAAAGTGGTGAATGTAAAACAGAGATGACAGATCGTTTTATTATTCCTTGAATAAGTCCATAAATACCCAAAATCCCTAAACAGGTAACTAACTACAGGTAGATGCACTTTTTCCATCCCATCCTGGAAAGCTAGTTGGCCTCCAGGAATGGTGTGGTTTTGTAATGTGCACCCTATAGTTTTTATTCGCCTGTGTAAATACAGCAGTCCGGCCGATAAGGCAGTATGCACAGCTGATGGCTGATATTTTCGCGCCAGCTGTCAGTATTTTCAATAGGCAAGATAAAAAAAAAGTAAATAGGAAAAAGTAAGTAAATAAGTAATTAAATAAAAAGTAAATAAAGAAGTAAATAAAGTTTACCGAACGTTTGGAAGGGAAGGAATAGCGAGCACCGTATGAAAAAAAAGAAACGGCTCCTCTTCCAGGAATGCGGTTTTTGCTGGCGGTGCTAGGTGAAAAATAATAAAAGTCATTCTTCTTATACTCACCGAAGCAAACGGAATAAATAAGTTCTTGGTTTTTTTTTGATATTTTAAAAAAACAAAATTTTTATATCACTTTAATTCTAAATTGTTTGAAAGAAATAAAAAAAAAATAAATAAAAATATATATCTATAGGCACTAAATAATACAAGTGTTTTGTTCTTGCATAAAAAGAACAAAAGAAAGCAAAACCAAAAGACATTTCAACAAAAATTTAAATTGCTTTATACCTGCGAGGAATTCAACTTGAAAAAAAAGAAAGGCAGCAGGGTCCATAAGTTGCTAGTCACTGAACCAGTCCAGAGGTGCTGAACTTGCGTACTGTTGGAACAGGAGAACCCCCCATAAATAGTGGGCATCAAACGCCAACATCCAACACGATTGAAAGTTAACGAAAAGTCAGGTATCGTGCCAAGTGACCAGGACGAAATACGACTGACTGTAACATTAACAGACTGTAATATATACATATATATTAACTTTTTATTTAATTATTTTCTATATAAAACTAATCGATAGGGATTACTTACGTTTTAAAAAAAAAAAAAAAAAACATTCCTTTAGCAGTTTTTTTTTGGCTAAAGTGCGCGTATACACTGTAGGGTTGAGCTCAAACCATAGGTAATCGTTCGGGTAGGGAGTTTAATCCCATAAATAAATAAAAGAGTTTTCCCTGAGTATTTTTTTATATAAATAAAAATATCTAAAAAGTGAAATATATATAATTTGTGCACAAGCATATCTTTTTTGTACTTAACTGAGAACAGTTAACGTGAACTGTGGACACAGCCACGAACTGACGGCCATACCAATGACCATCTTGGCCCAAATGTAAGAGTCAGCAAAAATAAAAATAAAAAAATAAACGTTGTTTTTTTTATAAAGAAAAGTTTTAAAACAAAGAAGTAAAATCACATAATTTCATTTGTAAAAATTTTATACAGTACCTAATTCATTAATTAATTTTGTTATGCTAATTAAATTCTAATACAGATATTGTTTCTTAACTTCCATTTTATCATTTCTTTTTGTCAAATACCTTTATATAGTCAGTAATTTTCAAAAAAAAAAAAATAATGTGTTACTATTGAGTTGTTTTTTTTTTTTTTTTTTTAAATCATATTTAATAAATTATAATGTATGCAAAGGTGTTGCCTTATTAGAAAACGTCTGTTTGTTTTAAACATGAAGGCTTAAGTTGTTTTTTTTTGCGGTAAGTAAAAGGGGAAGGTAATAAAAAGGGGTTTCGTATTTGGGGCATCAAAATTTGTCTCATGATGCCATGGTGAACTTACATGAGTTCAGTAGGGGTGGGCAAATGGCCTGGCAGAACATCAGCCAGAGGGTTTTATAGTGTGTGTGTGCAGGGAGTAAACCAGACTTGCTTCGGCTCCTTTTTTTTTATTTTTATTATAAATTTTGTTTTCTCTTAGGACACCAAAGAGCAGCTGGTATGATATTTTTTTTTGTGGCTGTGATTACTAGAAAGGTTGGCAAGATCCCTTCCCAACGGCGAGCTTCAGCCGGAGCAAACCGCCAGCATGCCAGCGCGGCCAATAATCTGGTAACATTTTTTTTGATTTAAAAATCAAACGCAGCTATTACAGTATCATTTAATTATTAGGATAGTTGGCAACATGTTAAACTTAAATTTTTAACAGCCTTTTCATAAATGCGAAGATGCGCGCAAATTTTCTGAAAAAAGTCAAAATTTTAGAAAAATTTTATTTTGTACCATAACACATATATATAAAAATTATTTTCTTTTCTTATGTTGGGATTTTTAGCTTTCATGTAAGTCTTTTTACTTTGTCTGAAAAAATTATTCCAATATAATTAAATGATCTCGAGATATTCCGATTGTAGGGTACAATTCAAAAAATATGTAGAATGCGCTTAACTTTTTCCCCTTTATTCACACATCAGCTGTTTAAAACTTTTAAGAATTCTGAAATTCATCCTAAATAACAAAAATAAATTTGGAATGTTATCCAATAAGTCAATGTATATTTTTCGCAATAAAAAATATTTATGGTAATTATACCATGTTTTTCCATGTATGTGTAGTTAATGTTAATAACAGGTAAGCATTTAACGAATAACAACACACATTTTTAATATATTAAAAAAAGGTTTTCGCGGATTTTATTACAGCAACATCGGGAGGTGCTACCTGATTATGCTACTACTACTTAATAACACTTCACAGTACTAGGTAATTAGACAAAATTAGCAAAGGTGCTTATAAATTATGCTGTATTGCATAAAAACGGAGTGTTATTTTATAAGAATAATCACTCTATATTGAACTGTTATGGAGATTAGTATTAAATATAACGCGGTATGTAAACTTCTATGGGAATACGTTCCTGTTAGTTTATTGCCCAAGAAAAATGTTCTAAAATCATAGATATAATTGACAACTCATTTGGAGCAAAACTAAATGAAGATGCTACTAAAAAAATAAGAGAAAATTTTGGTAGCGTACGAAAGAAAAATGAAAGAATTAAATTATAACAAAACTAAGTTCCAAAAACAAAATGAACAATGTCTAAAAACCGAGATAGTTACACAGATTGGTATGAAACAATTGGGAAGGCCTAATAAATTATACGAGGAACTTCACCCAAGAAGCCAGAAAATAAAGCAAGAAGACCTCATTGAAAACCACTCTTTTGGACTTATAAAGGATGCCTTTAGAAGTGTCTTAACCAAAAACAAACCGAAGGAAGTTGGCAAAATTGTAGATGCTCTTCCAAAAGCATCTCCAAAGAGAATACAACGTATGGTGGAAAGCATACCAACGCCTAAATCTAAAACAGATTTTACTAATGAAGATGCATTAGCCCTTATTATAAACTTGAGTCTAACAAGGAATAAATATGAAATATTAAGAAAAGCTATGACTAAAAAAAATGGGGAAATTTGCCATCTACAAAGTCATTGAAGGCAACAAAGGATGTAATTTTGCCATCGGTTTCGAACGTTAGTAGCACGGGCGCCACTATTCAGTTATGCAGTCTCCTTGAAAATACTGCTTCTAGGATAATTTCAACTTTTAGCAAAGAAGACATATGTAAGTAAATGCCACAAGTCCGAGCTAGTATTAATTTGTAAATGGGGTTGTGATGGGACTACTGGATTTTCTGAATATAGACAACAAAGCGAAGATAATATATCGTTTTCATCGATATTTATGTCTACGTTGGTACCTCTTAGAATGCGTTTATATACAATTTCATCATCCACTGTACCTGCATTTGAAGACGTAAGGATAAATAGGACGCCTGCATCAAACTTATTATGTCGGCCAATAAAATTTGAATATATGAAAGAAAACAGAGATGAAACTCAAAATATTGTGGTTACTGTAGCGTCCTTATAAGGATGTAGAAAAATAAAATCCTTATAAGGATGTAGAAAAATAAAATCCTTATAAGGACGTAGAAAAATAAAATGAGTTCACCTGAATATAAATTATTTGCTGGGTTTTGTATCAGTTTCAAAGCCTACTAAGCTTATGTTTTCTTTGTGATTTTCAAAAATATTATTGTTTTATGAATTTTCATATAGTTTTTAAAAGTCTATGCATAAAGTAAGAGGTTTGTGACTGTTCAGAATTTGTGGTTGAAGTCTACTGATGATTTGGTTCGAGCGCCGATGAAATACGTATATAGACATGCTAAGCCACCAGCAAATAAATTTCAATTATTGTAGTATTTATACTTCTGACAATATGTCAAATAAATAAATTTCATTAAAATTCTTATAAAATATTAAAATTCTTAAAAAAATATTAAAATTCTTATAAAAAACAAATTTTTTACTTTATTTTACTAATAACTAAATTCAAGTTAACTCATGTAAAAATACTAAAATTAATTATAATTTTGCGGAATATTAAGGTTGGTGTATGTGAAAAACTTGATTCTCAACCACTGTTGTACCAATTTTATACTTTGTGTTGATACACGTCTATTAAGTACGTTCCTCACCCTGGAAGTACTATTAAATTTTTAAACAAATTTTCAATTCAAATCTTCCAATGAAATATTTAACAACTCAATCAATTTCAAAACACTTAAACAATTATGTTTTATAAACAAAGTAATAAACATAAGTACGTACATAATGAATTCAAAGTAGAAAAGGGGCGAAAAACCCCAAAACATTATATTTGGTGAAAAAATTCACACATTTATCTGAAATTTACTTTAAAAAAATAAAATGCATATAGTTCGAAAGGTATTTGGGCCTATTTCATCAATGCCATTTAAATATCAATTCATATCAATTCATTTTCGTTAATTTTTGAATGGAAAAAATGCTTTTAAATATGAATTGATATTTAAAAGTACTTATAGGTTATTAAGTGCATAAGTGTGCTGAAACAATTGCTTCAAAAGTGTATTAGATGTTGAAGTGCCAATCACTTTTTAATTTTATTTATTTGTCGCATTTTGTCTTCAACTGAAAAACATTAAAGATTTTTTAAATCATTTGTTGAGCTTATGCATAATCTAATCCATATACCAATTAATGTAGGACTTTCTTTTTCAGACTTTGGGAATACATATAAAATAGGACATCTATTGACTAGTAAATTTACCCGAATCTTGCTATTTTCTAATCCTTAGAGAACAGTAAATGTAATTTCGGTCTTATTCATTAACTTACTCAAATACAAAATTAAAACAATTTTTTCGACCAAGCATTGGCAAACTATTTCATATTGTAAACTGTAAGTATAGCAAACAGTTTTGGTTTCTTGAGGAAAAGTTCTTTCCCAGTGCTACAATTTGTGTACGTTTGGCAATTAGTCATACGTAATGTACATTAGACTGGCCGTACGATGTATGGCTTGTTTTTGTTTTTGGAAAATAAAATTTTATTTTTTCTTAAAATGTTTGTTTTGATATAAAAACAAACTCCAGAAATTTTCAGCCAAATCCGATGATGCCTAGTGGTGCCTAGTTGACCTTGAAGTTTACTACGCCAAAAAGTTTTTTTTCTTATGCGTTGCACAAAGTTTGTTCTACTTTGACTAAAAAAAATGTGCAACAGATTTAATTTCATTATATTATTACTATTAAATTTGTTATATACATATAATTCATTCAAGGAATAGCTTTTTTCTATTCTCTTTACATTACTCTCTCTTTCGCTTCAAAAAAAATAATACATAATTGTTAAAAAAAATTATTTGCTTAAAAACTTATTTGATACAATTGCTACATGCTACAGAAGAGCAAATCTAACGGGACATTAAAGCAAGTTGAGATGATGAGAAACATGCTGCAAAAAAGAAATACAAACTCTAAAAGAACTGATTACCGTTATTTAGATGATCTTAACAAGCATGTAAGCTTTGCGTTTCATTACTAAGTAGAGTCTGCTAAGTGACAGTGAATATAAGTGAAAATTAAAAAAAATAGTAAAGAATAAAAAAAATAACAAATAATGGCATTAAAAAAACAACTGCTGTTTCTTCCATGTCGTCATCACATTAGTGAATTGTTGATAAGAGCTGTCTTCGAACTAAATTTTGGTAAAACTGCTGCACCAGAAGTTCTTATTTTTAATCGCTTCTCCAAGTTTTGGCCAAATATTAACCAAATTAATTTTAAGAGTGGAATATCGGATGAGGATGTAGAAAAACTTTTTACGGTGGGTGAATTAGAATACCACAAAATGTTTTGCCTTGAGACATTGAAATCTCAATACGTTCGGGCAGATTATAAAGAAGTATTGCAACTTTCATTGCTTTTTATTGGTGAAAAAGCACCAGGCTTTTCGGGATTCCGTGCACCTGGTGCAACAACGCATGCTCGATTTATGTCGAAAAATATATACTGCTTTAAAGTGTTTCTGTTTCGTGAGCAATTTAAACTAACGACAGCGGAATTAAATAGCTTTCGTAACATTTGTGTATTTTTGACTCGAATTTACGTTCCGTATTGGTTTGGATGTGTCAAATCTGTGAATGCACCAAGATTATATTTGCAACTTATAAATGATGTAACTGCATATTATGATACAAATATTTCCATCATTTTGTTAAAAAAAATTATCAATCATTTATGGTATTTGAGTGAAGAAGCTGTTGCTCTGTCTTTCTTTGATGACCAAATCCCTTACGATATAAAACTAAAAATGGTTAATGCCCTTGGTAACATTGCAGAATTATATGAAGAATATATTTCGAAAAAAATTAAAACTACAATAGATGTCAGAGCGTATACTGAAAAAAATTTGAGCGATTTCGTGTCTGCAAAAACAAAAAGATTCTTCACTCGATTGCAAATTGATTGGAGTTTCTTGCATTCGGATCCGGTAACGTGGAAAGATAGAGATGATTTTTGCGCTGGAAAAATTATTTGCGAAAATTTGGCCGTTGTCAACGATGCAGCCGAAAGGGGAGTTAAATTGATAATAGATTTTAATCGAGCGCTAACGTATGACGAGGAAGACAAGCAATATCTGTTGCAAGTGGTGGAACATTATAGGAAAATATATCCGTCTCACATGAAAAGCTCCCTTGTAAACCAGGTATTTTAATATACATAACTCAAATAAATACATATTTCTAAAATCTACCGTTTATTGGTGAAAACGTTATTTCTTTATGTAGGTTTCCCTATAATGCACATATTGTAAACTTCAAGGTCAACTAGGCACTACTAGGCATCATCGGATTTGGCTGAAAATTTCTGAAGTTTGTTTTTATATCAAAACAAACATTTTAAGAAAAAATAAAATTTAAATAAAAATTACTGCCAGTCTAATGTACATGCATATGTGGGTACTACAATGGATCCAATTGGGTCTCTCTTCCTAACTTACAAATAATTATGAATATAAATTGTAACTAAATTATGTATGTACTTACTTTTCCATAATCACGACAGCAATAATTATATGAATGTACATATATATTTTAAAACACATGCATATTTACAAAGTATGTTTCTGTAACAATCGGTTTAAAAAAACATTTGCATCAAGCAAACTGTATTATGTAACACAAAAGATACGTGAAACATTAAGAGTTATATGTACATACATATATGTATATTTCTTTAAATGAAATATGTAATTAAAATTCAAAAAACCACTTTCATCGAGCACACGCCACTAATGCAGAAATATTTAAAACGGTACTTTCATGTATAGATATTTATTGTATATAAAAGCTTATTGTTAAGTTCAAAAGTTTTCAGCTTTACTATGGCTGCTGTTGAAAAATGTACTTCCCTATGCGTGCAGTATATATACAAAAGTAGTTTGTTGTTTGAAAAAATTCAAATTCAAATAAAAAGTACAATTGAAAAAAGGGGCAAAATATCACAAAAAGTAGCAGATTTAGCTTTAAAAAAAGGGGGACAAAAAGTGGCAAGGCAGTCGAAAAAGTGGCAAATTGCCACTTTAGTCGGTCGAACGGTCACGATGTACATATTGTAGCGTGTTCTAACTATCACTACGACTAACATTGCGTAATAAACATTTAAAGTCAACTTGACCGCAACATACATAACATCCAATGGCAATGAAATTATTTTTGTGCACTGGACATTTGACACTCATGCAATCGGGCAAATACCGCTGCATGAAGTGTTAGACAAATGCAACGTAAATATGTATTTTGTACAGATGCTATTTGACACTCGCCAGTCTGATCAAAGGCTGCATCATAATGCACTTGAATAAATAATTATTAATAACCACATGTGTTTATATAATAAATATAAACAATACAAAATCCATGTTTTCCAAATTTTTTATGAGACACACGCCGCACGCCTACCGTGGGAAACTAAAAGGAACAATTTGCTTATTAAGCATATACCTTTTCTTTTCCCTCTTATGTTAAGATAGGTTAAGCTTTATTCTCATAACTAGTATATAAGACAATGTATTTTTATTTTAAAATTAATCATTAAACAACATTCCTAGAGCTCCTAGCTGAGCTCAGGAAATAATCTTTATATTTTATTTAAAGTAAATTAAATAAAAATTTTTATTTAAAAATAACAACCTATTACATGGCGATCCTGCCAATTCCTGCGAGTGCTACTTTTAGCACCCGGAAATAATTTTTGAGGTCCTGGCAGATCAGCGAAAAACGATCTGCCAGTGGAAGAAGTCCGCCTGGCCAAAAGGCAGAATAAATAGCTTATGGAATGTTTACGAATCATTAACATTACAATTTGAGACAACATATCTACTAAAACCAGCATAAGAAAACCAGAACCACAGCCCCTTACAATAGAGGAATACAAGAAGAGAACACAACGGAAACAAACAGAAGAGATTACGGTGCCAGTAACAAAAAAGTAAAACGCAGGGGAGGATACCTCTGCTGACTAAAAAGGCAGAAGGCACTTCTCATCCGAGAAGTCAATAGAGATCCACCACCAACATGGTCAGACTCTACCAAAATATGGGTAAGAATTGATGAGCTGGACCGGCTCATCCAACTTCAACTAACAAAAAACAAGAAAGAGTAAAACCATATACATTAAAAATAAATAAAGAAGTGCACTAATTGCGGTGCACTCTTAGGTCAGTAGGCGTTAACCGCCGTTGACAAACATTATAATTACATATTTTTTAACTTATCCTCAATACTATTATATATTAACATAAATAAATCTTTAAATGGTACTTTTGTAATTAATTTTGTAAGGCCATTATAATGGATAACATAAATAGAAAACAAACCAAAAAACATATTAATGTTATTTTTGAAGAAGGAATTTCATTGGAATAAGTAATTTATTAAGCACAGATTTGGAAAATAATAGGAATGCCAGGTGTCCCAATTGAGGACGATATTTTAAACAATACTCATGTAGAAGAAATGACAGTTCGTGCAATAAGGTGGTTAGAACGCATAGAAAAAGAAAATAATAAGCACCAATAATTCAGTAAAATAAATAAATTTTAAATATGGGTAAAACAGAAGCAAAAATGGATAAACCCAATGCTAACGTGATTACCAATTTGGAAATCATTGATCATAAGTCAGAAATAAATTCATTATGATTACTAATGCTAATATTAGTAATAATTTCAGCAATAAACTTGTTGCTTAAAATATATTTGTCACATAAAAGAGCTCTAAGAAAAAAGTATTTCAGTAAAGCAAACGATTTAGACAAAATATAACCAAATTATACTTTTTAGCAGTTTTTCTTTAATTTACTGATGGAATGGAAAGATATTTTGAATAAGGCACGAATTATAAAAGAAGATTTAGAACGGTCATATAAGTGTATCAATATTGATAGACCAATTAAAAATGAAACAATTATTCATCATTTTCAAAATATTCTTACAAAATTAGAAGAAGTAAGAGTTTTATTTAATCTTTATTACAATAGACTAACAGTAGCTCACCAAAGAGCAGCAGACGCATTTTTCCTTGATTTAACAAGCAGAATTTCAAAATTAGCTGACAAAACATCGATACAAATCGAACTACCAAATTCAATACACGAAAGTGTAATATTTAATATTTCTATGCCTATAACGTAATCCAAAATGACTCAAACTGTAGTGGACTTTTTGAACACAGCATCAAAGCTGATTATAGACTTTGATGGAAAATCAGAAAATTTACGATCCTTTGTTGACTCCTTGTCCTTAGTAGATTCAATAAAAGGTACTCACGAAGCAGTTGCAGTATCACTAATAAAAACAAAATTAAAGGGAAATGCAAGAAATCTAATCAGCAATGAATCAACTATATCAGAAATAATAAACAAACTAAAAAATTGCGTGAAGGGAGAGTCTGTGGAAGTATTAACAGCACAAATTTTAAATATAAAACAAAGCAATAAAACTGCTAACGCTTATTGCAGTGAAATAGAAAATTTAACCAAGGCATTAGAAACCGCATACATTTCAGATGGATTGTCATGCGACCTAGCCACAAAGTATTCCACACAAACTGCCGTAAAGGCATTAACTAAGAACTGCACCATAGATAAAGTTAAGCTTATCATGGAAGCAGGACAATTCAATAGCATGAACGATGCTATTGGTAAATTTGTCAATAGTTGTACAGACGCCACTGGTCAACAAAATACTATTTTGTACTATGGACAAGAGTACAAATCTGGAAACAGTTACCGTGGTAATAATACACGATCACGTGGAAGAAATAATTACCCACGTAGAAATAATAACAATAATAATAATAATAGCAATTATTACAGAAACCGACAAAGATTTAATAATAATCGTAGGAACAATAACTACGTAAGAGCAACAGAATCAAATGAAAACAATTCGGAAAACTCCGAAAATCCCCTAGGATCAAATCAGTAAAAATTTACCATCTAAAGCTAAACTTGAGCTTCTTTATACATATTCAATTAGACAATAGTAATACTTCGTTCACACTCTTAGTAGACACGGGAGCAGACATTTCATTAATAAAATCAAAATTCTTTAAACAAAACCAAATTAACACTAATAAAACAACAACTTTAAGTGGAATATGACAGGGTAACATCAAATCGATTGGAAATACATTTTGCGATTTAAAATTTAAAAAATTTTTAATACCACATTACTTCCAGGTAGTAGATAATAATTTTCCGATACCATGCGATGGAATCATTGGCATGGATTTTATCAAAAAATATAACTGTATATTAGACTGGCCCTTATTTATAGAAAATTCCTTCGATTTCCGATTGCTGGGCGGAAAAAGTTTCCTTTTGAAACCAAATGCTTAGCATTAAAATTTTGTAGCGATCGGAGAACGTTTGAGCCTGCCGCCCAAGACTTAAAGTTTGAAAAATCGAAATATATGGGAAAAATCAATGTTTTTATTGAAATACTTAAATTCTAATACATAAAACTAGTTTTAGTTGTTCATTTTTAATATTTAATTGAATTGCCAATTAAATTACCATTAATTGGCAATAATTAATATAATAATTAAATTGTCTGTAACCAAGATTGCATTTTTGATTTGCAGCTTGATAATATAAAGTCGGACGAACCATCAACCTATGCCGAAATGAAACCAACCACATCAAAAGTGATTACTCGTACGTCTGATAAAGTATTACGTCAAATATATTTGATTGGCAATGTGACACATCAAATAAGTGGAGCTAAATTACCCTCCAATCGACAAGTATTGCAGGTCTATTTTTATAATATTCGATTCGCCAAATTATCGCAGAAAGAAAGTGCAAGATTGGCAGTGAACGCTGCATCCCTTTTTTGGCTACAAGCCCGCTTACCGATCCGTGATTTGTACAAATGTGCTGATAAATTTATAAAACTGTACAATGAATGGCGACGTGTTTCTAAAAAGTCGTCGAAAGGGAAAGCGAACAAAGATCAGGCAGAATTTCTCGAACATTTGGACAATCTCTTCGACATTGCTCACAACAACGCGTTGCAGATGATTCGCATTGAAGATGATCGGGAATTTTTATTGCAACAAAAACAAAAAGGGCGCCCCGGATGCATGATCGGAGTCGATATGCATTTATTCAGCCGTGAAAAGCGATCTCAGGAGCGAAGAGCAAGAGGAGAGTCACGAAAGCGAAAGCACGATGAGTCTCAAAACGTAGATATTGGTAAATATTTTTAATTTGCATTGTATAATACATATCAATTATTGGAATGAATGAATTCCTAACTTCTTTTATGATTTCATTCAGCGATTGAAGAAAACAATAGTGCTAGTGAAAGCGATAATATTTCCGACGACAACGATCCAACAATGGACGTGGACGATTATGACACTCAACCAGAGGAAAGAAGAGGCCGCACGCAATTGATAACACCACGTCTTTCAGCCGCTCTGGATGATGCTAAGGTTTCCGATAGAAAAGCAATACATATAATAATGGCAGTGGCAGAACCCTTGCGTGTCAACGTTGATGAGCATGTTGTCAATCGAACGTCTCTCCAAAACTTACGAAGAAAGCACCGTGAAAAAGAATTTGAGAAGATTCAGGCCGAGTTCGCCGAAGACGTAATTTACTTTACTTTTGGTTTAATTTTAATTACATATGTATATATATTTTTTTCCGTAGATAAATAGTGCACAATCATTAGTTGTTCATTGGGATGGCAAATTAATGGAAGCAATAGTTGGTAAAAAAAAAGTTGAGCGAATCGCAATTCTCGTCAGTTATAAAGGCACGGCAAAATTTCTCAGTGCAGCAATTGTAGAACCAGCCACGGGAGAGAATATTGCGGGCGCTGTTCGTAATGCTTTAATTAGTTGGAATATCATTGATCGCGTTGGTGCGATGAGTTTCGACACTACTTCTTCAAACACTGGTCCTAACAATGGTGCAATCGCATTCTTACAACAATATTTACAGCGGAAATTAATCAAACTTCCATGTCGTCATCATATTTTCGAAATTGTCTTGAAGTGTTTTTGACTTGAAATACTCAGCGACCAGTGCACCCGAAGTTCCTATTTTCAATCGATTTGCGGAAGCTTGGGACAATCTCAATCAAACTTCATTCAAATGCGGTCTCGACGACGAAATTGTCCGTCCAAAAATAAGCGAAGAGGATTCTGATGAAGTCAAACATGTCTGCTATCAAAATTTACAAAAAGATCAAATTCGCGCTGATTATAAAGAATTTCTACAGCTCACAGTCACATTCCTTGGTGGAAACGGTGGAAATTTTCGGACGTGTAGTTCAACGTCCCATGCAAGGTTTACGGGAAAAGCAATTTATTGCCTGAAAATATTTCTTTTTCGCGAACAATTCAAATGCACAGATAGACAATTGAGCGCGCTGCGAGATGTATGTATTTTTCTAGTTCGACTATATGTCAAAGTCTGGTATGGATGCCCAAATGCCATCACAGCTCCAAATCAAGATCTACAATTTGTAAAGGACTCGATCGCATACGCTGAAACAGATGCAGCAGTGTCCAACATAGTTCTATCAAAAATCAAAAACCATTTGTGGTATCTAGCACCAGAAAACGTTGCTTAGCATTTTTTGATCCTTCCGTTTCAGATGAAGCAAAGCGCAAAATGATCAAATGTCTCCAATCAAGTGAACCGAACGTAAACCTATTGGAGAACCGTCGAATTTCAAACGTTGAAGTTTTACGTTCCAGTTCATTGAGCGATTTAGTATCATATAAAACAAAATATTTTTTCACTGCATTTGGTTTGTCTGCCTGTTTTTTGGAAAAAGATCCATCGTTATGGGAAGAAGATGATGACTATCAAGACGCTTTGGACTTTTGTCGTAATTTGTTCGTCGTAAACGATGCTGCCGAACGCGGCGTCAAATTCATGAAAGATTACAATCGAATCTTAACAAATGACGAAAATCAAAAACAATTGGTATTTCAGTTCGTCGAGTCATATCGTCAGAAATTCCCTTCACATCAGAAATCCACACTCACTTAAATTTGCCTGTATTTAGTATTTTTCAGCTATAAAATTTTCTAACTTTGATATTTTTCATTAAATTTTGGATTTATAAAGCTCGTTGAAATGGTAATTTAATTGGCAATTCAATTAAATATTAAAAATCAACAACTAAAACTAGTTTTATGTATTAGAATTTAAGTATTTCAATAAAAACATTGATTTTTCCCATATATTTCGATTTTTCAAACTTTAAGTCTTGGGCGGCAGGCTCAAACGTTCTCCGATCGCTACCAAATTTTAACGCTAAGCATTTGGTATCAAAAGGAAACTTTTTCCGCCCAGCAATCGGAAATCTATTTTTAGTGGCCAGTCTACTGTATATTGGATTTCAACCAAGATAATGATTACCTTGTCCTTAGACCATTTAATATACCACATACAATAGATATACCGATTACGAATAACGAATTAATATACCTCCAAGATGTGAAGTAATACGTCAAGTAAATTTTACCAATTCAAATAACGAATTATTAATTCCAAATCAAGAAATTGAACCAGGTGTTTTAATACCAAATACATTAGTTAAATCTGACAAAGCATTTATTCGTATTCTAAACACTAATAACACCATTACTAAAATCAAACAAAGTAACATAAAAACTGAAAACATCTCTGATTATGAAATTATCAAAGAAAATTTAGGCAAAAACTCTAAAAGAAAATCAGAAATATTAAAAATTTTAAATTTACAATCCACAACAATTTAAAACAACATTAACAAAACTATGTTCAACATATAGTGATATTTTCGGTTTGGAATCAGAAACAATAACAACTAATAATTTTTATGAACAAATTGAGAGTAAAAGATAAAGAACCAGTATATATTAAAAATTATCGTATACCACATACACATAAAGAAGAAATTGACAAACAAGTGAAAAAATTAATAGACGATAAAATCATTGAACCTTCCTATTCTGAATATAACAGTCCAGTCTTGTTAGTACCAAAGAAATCACTTCCTAACTCTGACCAGAAAAGATGGAGACTTGTCATAGATTACAGACAAATAAATAAAAAATTAATTGCAGATAAATTCCCATTACCTAGAATTGATGATATATTAGACCTACTTGGTAGAGCAAAATATTTCTCCTGTTTAGACGTAATGTCAGGTTTTCACCAAATCAGTTTGGAGAAAAACTCCAGAGACTTAACAGCATTCTCAACCAATAATGGTTCATACAGATTCACTAGATTACCTTATGGTTTAAAAATAGGCCCCAATTCTTTTCAAAGACTGATGAAACTTGCTTTTACTGGAGTAAAACCAGATCAAGCATTCCTTTACATGGACGACTTAGTTGTCCTGGGATGTTCAGAAAAGCATATGCTTTCAAATTTAAAGAGTGTTTTTGACTTATGCCGTAAACACAATCTAAAACTGCATCCAGAGAAATGTTCGTTTTTCATGAAAGAAGTAACATATCTTGGACACAAATGTACAGATAAAGGAATATTACCAGACGATAGTAAATATTCAATTATCGAAAACTATCCAATACCAACAGATGCAAATAGCGCAAAGATTTGTAGCTTTTTGTAACTACTATCGGAGATTCATTAAACATTTTTCTGAATACTCCAGACATTTAACAAAATTATCCAAGAAAAATACACCATTTGAATGGACAAAAGACTGTGATTTTGCGTTTAAATATCTTAAGAAAGCACTAATGAGTCCTACTTTACTCCAATATCCTGATTTTACTAAGGAATTTTGTATAACAACAGATGCAAGTAAGTACGCTTGTGGTGCGGTTTTGACACAGGAATATGATGGTAAACATTTACCTATTGCTTATGCATCAAAAACATTCACAAGGGGAGAAAGTAACGAATCAACCATTGAGCAAGAATTAACTGCAATTCATTGGGCAATTACCCACTTCAGACCATATATATATGGAAAACATTTTCTTGTCCGTACTGATCATAGACAACTTTCTTATTTGTTTTCAATGAAAAACCCAAGCTCCAAGTTAACAAGAATTAGACTCGATTTGGAAGAATATAACTTTACAGTAGAATATCTTAGGGGAAAAGATAACTATGTTGCTGACGCTTTATCGCGAATTACCATAACAGACCTTAAAGAAATGAATAATAAAATTTGTTCTATATTAAAAGTCGCGACTAGATCGATGACCAATACAAAAGACAAGAATAGTAATACACTAAATGAACAGCATAAAAATAATGATAAGCCCAATATATATGTACCTTTAACAAACACTGACGTATACTATAAACTAAAGATTTCCCCCGGAAGATGTTATATCAAACGTGGAAAATCTATAGTAACATATATACATATTAATGATTTGCTTACTAAAGAGAATTTTGATTTAGGACAATTTTTCTCTAGGCTCGAAAAAGTGGCCGGTAAACACAATATATATAATTTACAAGTGGCACCTAGTGAGAAAATTTTCGAATTTATCTCTATTAATGTACAGGGTGGCCCAGAAAGACCGAAGTGGTGTGAATTCCTTATAACTTTTTATTTAAGACATATTTTTTTAATTTTTTGTTTTTTAAATACAGTAAATTTATAGGGAATATTTTTAGATTAGTTATTAAAAATTGTATCCCGCAAGTGGTGGCCATTTTCTGCTTCGCACAAATGTGCTCTTTCCATTTCCATTATTCATAACTTATTTATGAGTGACGAAGCCCATTTCCAATTAAATGGGTTTGTTAACAAGCAAAACTTTAGGATATGGGCTAAGGAAAACCCGAGAGTACTTCATCAACGACAATTACACCCAGTTAAGTGTACTGTTTGGTGCGGTGTTTCTTCAGAAAGGATCATTGGTCCATATTTTTTGGAAAATGAAAAAGATGTCGCCATTTCCATCAATGGTGATCGATATCGGGCCATGTTGGAAAATTTTGTAAGGCCAGCCGTGGAATACCATCCGCAAATATGGTTCCAACAGGATGGAGCCCCAGCGCACACTCCGAGGGCCACAATGGCTATTTTACGCGACATCTTTGGGGAAAGAATAAATTCGCGTAGAAGCAATTTTAATTGGCCTCCGCGTTCCCCGGATTTAACCGCTCCAGACTGTTTCCTTTGGAGTTATTTAAAAGGGAAAGTTTATGTTAATAAGCCTAGGACTATTGAGGAATTAAAAACCAATATTCCAGACGAAATTAACAACATAACACCGGAAGTTTTACGAAAGGTCATGGAAAATGTGTTGAAAAGAGATCATTTGTGCGAAGCAGAAAATGGCCTCCACTTGCGGGATATCATTTTTAACAACTAATCTAAAAATATTCCCTATAAATTTACTGTATTTAAAAAACAAAAAATTAAAAAAATATGTCTTAAATAAAAAGTTATAAGGAATTTACACCACTTCGGTCTTTCTGGGCCACCCTGTATTTAAACTTATGGGCAATAAAATATTAAATAAAATTAAAGTAGCGCTACTAAATAAGGTGGCCCAAATTGATAGTAAGAATGCCAAGGCAATTCTCGAGCTTATGCTGAAATATCACGATGATCCCATAGAAGGAGGACATTGCGGAATTTATAGAACATTAGAAAAAATAAAAAGATATTACTATTGGAAAAATATGTCCAAAGACATATCTAAATACGTAAAAACATGTCACAAATGCCAAACTGCTAAAACCTTAAAACATAACAAAAGTCCAATGACTGTGACACCAACGCCAACAAAATCATTTGATACGGTAGTGATAGACACAATAGGGCCATTTCCAAAATCATTAATTGGAAATGAATACGCAATCACAATAATATGTGATTTAACTAAATATTTAGTTACTACACCAATAAGAGACAAAAGCGCTAAAACAATCGCTAAGGCAATATTTGAAAATTTTATACTTACCTATGGTCCAATGAAGACGTTCATTTCGGACATGGGAACAGAATATAAAAATTCGATATTAACAGAACTTTGTAATCTACTAAAAATTGAAAAATTAACTTCGACAGCTCATCACCACCAAACAGTAGGCACAATAGAAAGAAGTCATAGAACTTTCAATGAATATGTACGTTCCTATATATCTATAGACAAATATGATTGGGACGAATGGCTAAAATATTTTACTTATTGTTTTAATACAACACCTTCAACAATTCATAATTATTGTCCTTATGAGTTAGTCTTTGCAAAAACTCCTAACAGTTTTTAGATTTTCAATGTAGATAAAGTAGAACCACTATATAATATAGAGGACTATGCTAAAGAAACAAAATTTAGATTAGAAGTTGCATATAAGAGGGCCCAACAATTATTAGATAGAAATAAACTTAAGCAAAAATTAAACTATGATAGGGATATAATTGATTATAACTTTAAAATAGGAGATCTAGTATTACTGAAAAATGAAGCAGGTCATAAGTTAGAAATACAATATAGAGGACCTTACAAAATTAAGAAAATAGACTGAAGAAATAATGTAACTATATTTGATAAGAAAACAAATAAAACACAAATAGTTCATAAGAATAGACTTAAATTATATAATATTAAATAATTAAAACGGTATGCGCATTACCAATAAAACCTAATATTTTACAATAAGGGGGTCTACTGTGTAATTCGAAACGAATGAAGTTTTCGAATGTGTATGTTTATAACACATAAATTCGAAAGCATTTTCCTTCGAATCGAATTACAGAGTAGACCCCAAGATTTAAATTTTTAATTATACTTCAAAAATACTTTTTTTTATGTGTAAAAGAATGTCCATAAAACTAACGTTATATGAACATGCTTATAAAAGGTGGAGGTGTAGCGTGTTCTAACTATCACTACGACTAACATTGCGTAATAAACATTTAAAGTCAACTTGACCGCAACATACATAACATCCAATGGCATTGAAATTATTTTTGTGCACTGGACATTTGACACTCATGCAATCGGGCAAATACCGCTGCATGAAGTGTTAGACAAATGCATTTGACAGACTGCAACGTAAATGCGTATTTTGTACAGATGCTATTTGACACTCGCCAGTCTGAACAAAGGCTGCATCATAATGCACTTGAATGAATCATAATTAATAACCACATTTGTTTATATAATAAATATAAACAATACAAAATCCATGTTTTCCAAATTTCTTATGAGACACACGCCGCACGCCTACCGTGGGAAACTAAAAGGAACAATTTGCTTATTAAGCATATACCTTTTCTTTTCCCTCTTATGTTAAGATAGGTTAAGCTTTATTCTCATAACTACTATATAAGACAATGTATTTTTATTTTAAAATTAATCATTAAACAACATTCCTAGAGCTCCTAGCTGAGCTCAGGAAATAATCTTTATATTTTATTTAAAGTAAATTAAATAAAAATAAATTAAATAAAAATTTTTAATTTGAAATTTATTTGCTGGTGGTTCAGCAATATGACAATATGTCGAATAATAAATTTCTTAAATAAAAATTTTTATTTAAAAATAACAACCTATTACATTACTATATCAGAAGAAATAAGGAACTTACCAAGCATAGCAATAAAAATTTCTGACTGCATTATAAATGTCACATTTGATTTACAATTGACTATAATAGATGGAAAAGTCGCCAATGCCCTAGCGGATACCAATTCATACTGGAAATGCAATATATGTGGGAAAAAAGCTCTGAGTTGGAAGATAAATCTGATGAAACTATAAAAGAGGAAGCCCTTAAATTTGGAATTTCACCACTTCATGCCCGCATTAGATTTATGGAGTATTGCTTGCATCTATCATATGATATAAAATATAGAAATATCAAAGGTAATGAAAATTTCTCACGAAACAACAAAGACTTAGCAGATACACGAAGAACTGAGAAGGATACGAGATGAATTTAGAAAGCATGGGCTTATAATTGATAAGCCAATTAACGGTTATGGTAGCTCGAATAATGGAAATACTGCTAGAGGCTTTTTTGAGGATCCTGAGACTACATCCTTGATAACCGGCTTGGATAAAAAACTAATAAGGAAATTCAAAATAATACTGGCAACTATTAACAGTAAAAAGCAAATTAATGCAGAAAAATTTTATGCTTTTGCTAATGAAACAAAAGTATTGATAAAAAATTTATATCCATGGAGATTGATGACACCAACTATACATAAGGTGTTATCTAATGGAAAAGAAATTATTGAAACCAACATAATACCTCTGGGAGAACTTACAGCAGAAGCTCAAGAAGCAAGGAACAAAGATTATTTAATAATACAGATTATTTTCGACTATTAAGTGTTAAAAATTAGCAGAAAATTATGATTTAATGCTTCACTTATTGTTATCCTCAGATCCAGTTTTACAAGCAATACGATTGAAATGGTTACCAAAGATAACTAAAGAAATAGAGAAAGACAACAGTGAAGCAGTCCAAATAAATAACCTCTTAAGCTTCGATATTTCGGATTATTTTCTTAAAAATAATTGAAATAAATAAATTGTAAAATTATGGTAATTAACATAGCTCAAACATGTAATTTAAAAATAAATTAATTATTTAGTGTTAAAAAGTTTTTCTTAGTTATAGCCTAATATTAAATAGATTATCTATTGGTAAATAATAATAAAAAACAATACACACAAATAAAACTTTTCCAATTTTTTATGCAATACAGCATAATTTATAAGCACCTTTGCTAATTTTGTCTAATTATGTAGTATTGTGAAGTGTTATTAAGTAGTAGTAGCATAATCAGGTAGCACCTCCCGATGTTGCTGTAATAAAATCCGCGAAAACCTTTTTTTAATCCATTAAAAATGTGTGTTGTTATTCGTTAAATGCTTACCTGTTATTGACATTAGCTACACTTACATGGAAAAACATGGTATAATTACCATAAATATTTTTTATTGCGAAAAATATACATTGACTTATTGGATAACATTCCAAATTTATTTTTGTTATTTAGGTTGAATTTCAGAATTCATAAAATTTTTAAACACCTGATGTGTGAATAAAGGGAAAAAAGTTAAGCGCATTCTACATATTTTTTGAATTGCACCCTACAATCGGAATATATCGAGATCAGTTAATTATGTTGGAATAATTTTTTCAGGCAAAGTAAAAAGAAAGAAAATTATTTTTATATATATGTTTTATGGTACAAAACAAAATTGTTCCAAAATTTTGACTTTTTTCAGAAAATTTCCGCGCATTTATGAAAAGGACACTGCTGCTGAGTGCAGGGTGCATGCCAAAATACAAAATAATTTGCTCTTAGCATATTCTGACTAGATTGTTTTAGCGCTATGTGGTTTAAAAGTGCATGTGTTAGGCAAAGTTTTTCACAAAATTGAAAATAATGAAGATACTTTTTCTTAAAAAACGTGCCTTTTCCAAAAAAATTTTAAAACTTTGAATGCTTTGCCTTTTCCCGTTTTCACGACTGCAGATATTAATACGTTTGTTACTTATTTTTATTTAAAATTTGATCAGAAATTTTATGCTGTCTTTTAATTTAAAATCAATCAACAATTGAAATACTAAAAAAAGTCAAGGCAAAAAAAATTTTTTTTTGTTAAAAGTCAAATATCTTCCAAGTTATGAGAGATACGAAAACACATTTAAGGACATTATTTATTAAAAAGCTTGAGTTTGAGCTTAGATCAAAACGATTTATCTCATAAAAATCGGATAATTTTTCTAAAAGTTACAAGCCGCAGAATTTTTTTGAGTCCCATGTTGTCAACTTAGGCCCACTGTAACTCCTGTCCAGCTTAAGCCAGACTGCTGCCAAGACATTTGTTATAAAGCCTCACTCCTCGTCTACGGATGTTCGAAGTTTCATATAAATCCAATCAGTAGTTTAGAACTTCCAGATTTATTACCATTTATTTTGCAAAAGTCCCCACTGTGCAATATACTAAAAAGTTAAAGGTGAAATACTAAAAAATTCAAGGCAAAAATAATTTTGTTTTGTCTAAAGTCAAATATCTTTTATTTTATGAGATACAAAAACACAACGCTTTATCCCATAACAATCGCATAATTTTTCTAAACGTTGCAAGTGAAGGTTTTTTCCCCAGGTGGTGAACTTAGGCCCACTGTAACTCCTGTCCAGCTTAAGCCAGACATGTGCTAAGACATGTGTTATATAGCCTAGGTCCTCTTTTATGGATGTTCGAAGTTTTATATAAATCCAATCAGTACTTTAGAAGTTCCAGATTTATTACCATTTATTTTGCAAAATTCCCCACTGTGGCCTCGTGTACAAGTATAATTACGAGTATTTTCTTAGGCATTTTATAAATATGGATGGTACTTCCATTCTCTCTTTGTTTTTAAAAATAAGTATTTTTGACGTTTGTTTTTTGAGAGATATAAAGTTCTCGAGGTACATTCATAGCGAACAGTCAATTAGCGGAATTTTTTCTTACATACCAAACAAACAAAAAAATTATAAAAAAATATTCGTAGTACATATTATTCGTAATAGCTACATACTGACTTAAATTAATAAGCTTTATTGCTTTGATAATATGTTTTACATAGTGGAAATAACAAATACAAAAAAAACGCAAACAAAAAAACCTAAACAGTGACATTGAGGAATACTCTATACGAGTACCTCAAAAAACAGACAACCAATCATAAATTACAAACGGCAAAGCCAATTTTTCGTCAGCGATCAACTTCGCTTCATAGTGATTCATTAACATTACAATTGCCTAGTACTTCTTCATATGTCAGTAATATCATCCCCTTTAGCCTCGTATTCATCACTTAACAAAGTTATCACTACAGATAACAGTAGCTCAAAACCCAAGGTGCAAATCGGTATGGACAGATATATAACCGTGGTAAAGCGTGGGCGAAGCCCGAATTCTTCAAAAATTGCATCCGCTCCAAAGATGTATAGGGATAACAGCGCATCCTCAACTAATCGCCAAAACCGTTTTAAAATTTTGCAAGATGAGAACGACAAACCCGATGTATCCTCGAATAAAACATCCAAGCCGCCACCAATGTACTTGAGGGCGAAAAATTCAAATGCCCGTATGAAAAATAAAATTCGGTCATTGGTGAGAATAAATTTCACATTGTCCCAATAAAACTTGGCAAAAGCGATGAAACGAAAATTCAAATTTATGACGAAAAGGATTTCCGCAAACTGGCTTCTGAATTTGAAATAAATAAAACAAGCTTCTACACATACCATCTTAAAAGCGCTAAAGGCCTGCAGATCGTATTGAAAGGCATAGATTCTTATGTTGTCCCTGAAGAAATAAAAGATGTACTCGTCCTCCAGGGATTTAAAATATCTTTTATGCAGAAAAATTACAATTGAAGATGGGTGCCTATTTTATCCATTTAAGGATGAGATAGTTTTATGAAGACACATTGAACGAAATGTGGCTTTGGTTTTTGAAATTGTGCTTAAATCGTCTTATTTTTAATCCAGATAAAACAAAACTAGTTAAGCTATGTACAGACGATTGTCAGATCTTACAATATTGTCAGATCTGTCAATGTGCTGGCAATCGAAAATTGCCAGTACAATATTCCTTGTAAGTTCACACGATTGTAAAAAATTCTTACAATTTATTGCCAGACGGTTGTATGGCAAAAAATTCATCTGACAAAATCGTCAGTCGAAAAATTGTCAGTTCACACGGTTGTCATATGCACAAATTCTCAGATATGTTTTCATGCGTTGCCAGACTCAAAGCATTTTTTAGAAATTGTTAAATATCAATCGTTTGTGTTTGTGTTAAATGTAAAAAGTGAATGTATAAATTATTATGCACCATAATGAAGCAATTGCAATGATTTTGTGTGCATATATTTTATTATAAATGTTTTATTTAAAATCAAGCGTGTGTAGTGTTGCCCATAGAAATAATTCTCTTACAATGACGCCATTGTCAGATGCATAAACTTTGCACATCTGACAACGTTAAAATGTCTGACAAATATCTGGCAATAATTTCACGGCGTGTTCACACGATTGTAAGATGTCTGACAATTTGTTGTCAGCTGCTAGTCCTTCAATGGACTGACAATGCTTTTGCTGGCAACGACATCTGACAAAATTTGTCAGTTCACACGGTTGTAAGAAATTTTGAGCAAATTTTACTGGCAATATTGTAAGATCTGACAACCGTCAGTAAATAGCTTTAGGTTCAGACCGAACTCTTTCCGTTCAAACAAATTTATGGTACAACTGGAGAAGAAATATATTCAATCAGGTATCTTGGAATCACAATACAAAGTAACCTTTCATGGAACTTGCACATAACAGATCTTAAAAAGAACATAGCGCCAGGAATTGGTATTCTTTACAAGTTCAAAAATAAACTAAGTACAAAAGCTAAATTGATGATATATCAGTCCCTTATACAGTTACATGGCAGTGATATATGCTTACAATAAGAATAGTGTTATGTTGAAATCTCTTCAACGTATGCAAAATAAAGCCTTGAAAATAGTATTTAACTAACGAACGTTATATCCTACAGTTCAGCTATATAGGAATGTTTGTAAATCAATTCTACCAATTAATGGGATTTATGAATACCAGGTTTTTGTTTCTAAGTCCTTGCATAATGTCGGTCATCGAACTATATGTTTTACGCATGGTTGGTCACATTTCATTACGAGAAATGCAAATATTTTAAATTTCCCAAGATGTAGACTAGAAAAAACCAAACAACGCTTAGATTATACGGGTAGTATGAAATTTAATAATATACCCGAGAACTTGAAACTAATAAATAGAATCTCAATATTCAAATCTTCTTGTGAGGAATATTTGTTTAATAAAATTGAAACGCTTCTGTAAATTTAATATAATGTTTAAAAATTATTTCTTAATATATTTAAATCTATTTTCTAATAAAATTATTTAATATTTTATTTTTATTTTTTTACATTAATTTAAATAGTGAATATGGTTTGTAATATAATTACATGTAAATTTTGTACATATGAACTTATTAAACTGCCAACTTGCCCCAATAATGCCTCTGAGGCGCTGGAGCTGTTATTACTAAATGAATATAAATATTTTTGTTGTACAATGAATTAAAAAAAAGAGCCAATTAAGTGTTCAGGTGCCGCGAAGTGTCATAATTGCAAAGAATATGGTCATACAAAAGCTTACTGCAATTTACCTACAGTATGTGTTATCTGCGGTGAATTGCACGGTACTGCTAGTTGTACCAAACCAAACGATCAAGCGGAAAAAAATGAAATAATTGCGGAGTTAATCACACTGCTAACTACAGAGGATGCCCTGTGAAGTCTTTCTTCAAGCAGTCTATGGTGCAGAAACGTAAATTAGCTCCAGCTCAACCATTAAACGCGTACTCCGCCACTTTTGCTCACGTGAGCCAACCAGTTTTTTGAGGATCCTGAGACTACATCCTTGATAACCGGCTTGGATAAAAAACTAATAAGGAAATTCAAAATAATACTGGCAACTATTAACAGTAAAAAGCAAATTAATGCAGAAAAATTTTATGCTTTTGCTAATGAAACAAAAGTATTGATAAAAAATTTATATCCATGGAGATTGATGACACCAACTATACATAAGGTGTTATCTCATGGAAAAGAAATTATTGAAACCAACATAATACCTCTGGGAGAACTTACAGCAGAAGCTCAAGAAGCAAGGAACAAAGATTATTTAATAATACAGATTATTTTCGACTATTAAGTGTTAAAAATTAGCAGAAAATTATGATTTAATGCTTCACTTATTGTTATCCTCAGATCCAGTTTTACAAGCAATACGATTGAAATGGTTACCAAAGATAACTAAAGAAATAGAGAAAGACAACAGTGAAGCAGTCCAAATAAATAACCTCTTAAGCTTCGATATTTCGGATTATTTTCTTAAAAATAATTGAAATAAATAAATTGTAAAATTATGGTAATTAACATAGCTCAAACATGTAATTTAAAAATAAATTAATTATTTAGTGTTAAAAAGTTTTTCTTAGTTATAGCCTAATATTAAATAGATTATCTATTGGTAAATAATAATAAAAAACAATACACACAAATAAAACTTTTCCAATTTTTTATGCAATACAGCATAATTTATAAGCACCTTTGCTAATTTTGTCTAATTATGTAGTATTGTGAAGTGTTATTAAGTAGTAGTAGCATAATCAGGTAGCACCTCCCGATGTTGCTGTAATAAAATCCGCGAAAACCTTTTTTTAATCCATTAAAAATGTGTGTTGTTATTCGTTAAATGCTTACCTGTTATTGACATTAGCTACACTTACATGGAAAAACATGGTATAATTACCATAAATATTTTTTATTGCGAAAAATATACATTGACTTATTGGATAACATTCCAAATTTATTTTTGTTATTTAGGTTGAATTTCAGAATTCATAAAATTTTTAAACACCTGATGTGTGAATAAAGGGAAAAAAGTTAAGCGCATTCTACATATTTTTTGAATTGCACCCTACAATCGGAATATATCGAGATCAGTTAATTATGTTGGAATAATTTTTTCAGGCAAAGTAAAAAGAAAGAAAATTATTTTTATATATATGTTTTATGGTACAAAACAAAATTGTTCCAAAATTTTGACTTTTTTCAGAAAATTTCCGCGCATTTATGAAAAGGACACTGCTGCTGAGTGCAGGGTGCATGCCAAAATACAAAATAATTTGCTCTTAGCATATTCTGACTAGATTGTTTTAGCGCTATGTGGTTTAAAAGTGCATGTGTTAGGCAAAGTTTTTCACAAAATTGAAAATAATGAAGATACTTTTTCTTAAAAAACGTGCCTTTTCCAAAAAAATTTTAAAACTTTGAATGCTTTGCCTTTTCCCGTTTTCACGACTGCAGATATTAATACGTTTGTTACTTATTTTTATTTAAAATTTGATCAGAAATTTTATGCTGTCTTTTAATTTAAAATCAATCAACAATTGAAATACTAAAAAAAGTCAAGGCAAAAAAAATTTTTTTTTGTTAAAAGTCAAATATCTTCCAAGTTATGAGAGATACGAAAACACATTTAAGGACATTATTTATTAAAAAGCTTGAGTTTGAGCTTAGATCAAAACGATTTATCTCATAAAAATCGGATAATTTTTCTAAAAGTTACAAGCCGCAGAATTTTTTTGAGTCCCATGTTGTCAACTTAGGCCCACTGTAACTCCTGTCCAGCTTAAGCCAGACTGCTGCCAAGACATTTGTTATAAAGCCTCACTCCTCGTCTACGGATGTTCGAAGTTTCATATAAATCCAATCAGTAGTTTAGAACTTCCAGATTTATTACCATTTATTTTGCAAAAGTCCCCAATGTGCAATATACTAAAAAGTTAAAGGTGAAATACTAAAAAATTCAAGGCAAAAATAATTTTGTTTTGTCTAAAGTCAAATATCTTTTATTTTATGAGAGATAAAAAAACACAACGCTTTATCCCATAACAATCGCATAATTTTTCTAAACGTTGCAAGTGAAGGTTTTTTCCCCAGGTGGTGAACTTAGGCCCACTGTAACTCCTGTCCAGCTTAAGCCAGACATGTGCTAAGACATGTGTTATATAGCCTAGGTCCTCTTTTATGGATGTTCGAAGTTTTATATAAATCCAATCAGTACTTTAGAAGTTCCAGATTTATTACCATTTATTTTGCAAAATTCCCCACTGTGGCCTCGTGTACAAGTATAATTACGAGTATTTTCTTAGGCATTTTATAAATATGGATGGTACTTCCATTCTCTCTTTGTTTTTAAAAATAAGTATTTTTGACGTTTGTTTTTTGAGAGATATAAAGTTCTCGAGGTACATTCATAGCGAACAGTCGATTAGCGGAATTTTTTCTTACATACCAAACAAACAAAAAAATTATAAAAAAATATTCGTAGTACATATTATTCGTAATAGCTACATACTGACTTAAATTAATAAGCTTTATTGCTTTGATAATATGTTTTACATAGTGGAAATAACAAATACAAAAAAAAACGCAAACAAAAAAACCTAAACAGTGACATTGAGGAATACTCTATACGAGTACCTCAAAAAACAGACAACCAATCATAAATTACAAACGGCAAAGCCAATTTTTCGTCAGCGATCAACTTCGCTTCATAGTGATTCATTAACATTACAATTGCCTAGTACTTCTTCATATGTCAGTAATATCATCCCCTTTAGCCTCGTATTCATCACTTAACAAAGTTATCACTACAGATAACAGTAGCTCAAAACCCAAGGTGCAAATCGGTATGGACAGATATATAACCGTGGTAAAGCGTGGGCGAAGCCCGAATTCTTCAAAAATTGCATCCGCTCCAAAGATGTATAGGGATAACAGCGCATCCTCAACTAATCGCCAAAACCGTTTTAAAATTTTGCAAGATGAGAACGACAAACCCGATGTATCCTCGAATAAAACATCCAAGCCGCCACCAATGTACTTGAGGGCGAAAAATTCAAATGCCCGTATGAAAAATAAAATTCGGTCATTGGTGAGAATAAATTTCACATTGTCCCAATAAAACTTGGCAAAAGCGATGAAACGAAAATTCAAATTTATGACGAAAAGGATTTCCGCAAACTGGCTTCTGAATTTGAAATAAATAAAACAAGCTTCTACACATACCATCTTAAAAGCGCTAAAGGCCTGCAGATCGTATTGAAAGGCATAGATTCTTATGTTGTCCCTGAAGAAATAAAAGATGTACTCGTCCTCCAGGGATTTAAAATATCTTTTATGCAGAAAAATTACAATTGAAGATGGGTGCCTATTTTATCCATTTAAGGATGAGTTAGTTTTATGAAGACACATTGAACGAAATGTGGCTTTGGTTTTTGAAATTGTGTGCTTAAATCGTCTTATTTTTAATCCAGATAAAACAAAACTAGTTAAGCTATGTACAGACGATTGTCAGATCTTACAATATTGTCAGATCTGTCAATGTGCTGGCAATCGAAAATTGCCAGTACAATATTCCTTGTAAGTTCACACGATTGTAAAAAATTCTTACAATTTATTGCCAGACGGTTGTATGGCAAAAAATTCATCTGACAAAATCGTCAGTCGAAAAATTGTCAGTTCACACGGTTGTCATATGCACAAATTCTCAGATATGTTTTCATGCGTTGCCAGACTCAAAGCATTTTTTAGAAATTGTTAAATATCAATCGTTTGTGTTTGTGTTAAATGTAAAAAGTGAATGTATAAATTATTATGCACCATAATGAAGCAATTGCAATGATTTTGTGTGCATATATTTTATTATAAATGTTTTATTTAAAATCAAGCGTGTGTAGTGTTGCCCATAGAAATAATTCTCTTACAATGACGCCATTGTCAGATGCATAAACTTTGCACATCTGACAACGTTAAAATGTCTGACAAATATCTGGCAATAATTTCACGGCGTGTTCACACGATTGTAAGATGTCTGACAATTTGTTGTCAGCTGCTAGTCCTTCAATGGACTGACAATGCTTTTGCTGGCAACGACATCTGACAAAATTTGTCAGTTCACACGGTTGTAAGAAATTTTGAGCAAATTTTACTGGCAATATTGTAAGATCTGACAACCGTCAGTAAATAGCTTTAGGTTCAGACCGAACTCTTTCCGTTCAAACAAATTTATGGTACAACTGGAGAAGAAATATATTCAATCAGGTATCTTGGAATCACAATACAAAGTAACCTTTCATGGAACTTGCACATAACAGATCTTAAAAAGAACATAGCGCCAGGAATTGGTATTCTTTACAAGTTCAAAAATAAACTAAGTACAAAAGCTAAATTGATGATATATCAGTCCCTTATACAGTTACATGGCAGTGATATATGCTTACAATAAGAATAGTGTTATGTTGAAATCTCTTCAACGTATGCAAAATAAAGCCTTGAAAATAGTATTTAACTAACGAACGTTATATCCTACAGTTCAGCTATATAGGAATGTTTGTAAATCAATTCTACCAATTAATGGGATTTATGAATACCAGGTTTTTGTTTCTAAGTCCTTGCATAATGTCGGTCATCGAACTATATGTTTTACGCATGGTTGGTCACATTTCATTACGAGAAATGCAAATATTTTAAATTTCCCAAGATGTAGACTAGAAAAAACCAAACAACGCTTAGATTATACGGGTAGTATGAAATTTAATAATATACCCGAGAACTTGAAACTAATAAATAGAATCTCAATATTCAAATCTTCTTGTGAGGAATATTTGTTTAATAAAATTGAAACGCTTCTGTAAATTTAATATAATGTTTAAAAATTATTTCTTAATATATTTAAATCTATTTTCTAATAAAATTATTTAATATTTTATTTTTATTTTTTTACATTAATTTAAATAGTGAATATGGTTTGTAATATAATTACATGTAAATTTTGTACATATGAACTTATTAAACTGCCAACTTGCCCCAATAATGCCTCTGAGGCGCTGGAGCTGTTATTACTAAATGAATATAAATATTTTTGTTGTACAATGAATTAAAAAAAAGAGCCAATTAAGTGTTCAGGTGCCGCGAAGTGTCAATTACTGCAATTTACCTACAGTATGTGTTATCTGCGGTGAATTGCACGGTACTGCTAGTTGTACCAAACCAAACGATCAAGCGGAAAAAAATGAAATAATTGCGGAGTTAATCACACTGCTAACTACAGAGGATGCCCTGTGAAGTCTTTCTTCAAGCAGTCTATGGTGCAGAAACGTAAATTAGCTCCAGCTCAACCATTAAACGCGTACTCCGCCACTTTTGCTCACGTGAGCCAACCAGTTACTTCCCGTATATCGTATGCCGATGCTGCTAAGGCTAGTTCTATTCCCACACAAAATGTTTCACCGTCAAATAATTTAACGAATGCAAACTCAAGCTTTAACTTTAGTCGTCTTGAAGATACTATTGAGAATCTGGTGCTAACTATAAACAACGTTACAAAAAAATGACTAGCATGATGCAAGAAATGCTGCAAATTCAGAATACACTGCTTCAAGCATTACTTAACAAGCCATGAAAATGTTAAAAATATGTTTCTGGAACGCAAACGGCATTCGTCAACATAAAAATCAACTTGAGCACTTCCTTACGGGAAAAAATATTGATATAATGTTGGTCTCTGAGACTCATTTGACTTCTAGAATCCTCTTTAAAATGAATGGCTACACCTTATATGATACAAAGGACCCTAGAGGGAGGCACTCAAGCACTATATTCTTGACAACATTTGTGAAGAACATCTAGAAGCAAAAAATATCTGCATTGAAAATTTTTGTACAAATTTCGTGATATCTTCAATTTACTCCCCTCCCAGATTTTCAATCACTGAGGACCAATACGAGAAATTATACAAATCTCTTGGACCTTGTTTCGTAGCAGCTGGCGACTACAATGCTAAGCATACGTTCTGGGGTTCGCGTCTTATTACGCCTAGAGGTAGGGCGTTGTTCAACACAATTTCAAAAATAGGCTTGGATGTTATTTCGAGTGGGGAGCCTACTTACTGGCCTACTGACGTACGAAAAATTCCGGATGTTATAGATTTAGGCGTAATAAAAAGTATTTCTAGGGAATTAATTCACGTTGAAGCTTCCCTAGACCTCTCGTCCGATCACTCTCCCATGATCGTTACAATCTGTAGCCCACTGAGAAGCGTTTTACCTCACCCATATGTCAAGATTATAAATCGTGTTAATTGGCTCGGATTCAAAAAATATCTTAGTAGTCATTGCACGGAAAATATTACGCTAAGAACACCCAATGATATTGAATCCAACATTGCAAATCTTAACGAGAATATTAAACAAGCTTCTGAACAAGCCAATACCTACCATCCGCATACTGCGCTCAATAAAATATATTCTACAGACGTTGAACGTCTCGTACGTGAAAAAAGAAGATGTAGAAGGGAATGGCAACAGCACAGATCACCTCAACACAAAATCTGATTTAAAGAGTGCACTAAACGACTCGAAGAGTTGCTTGCATCTGAAAAAACTGCATCTTTCAAAAATTATCTGGAAGGCCTTGATGTCACACCAGCATCTAATTACTCTTTGTGGCGCGCTGCTAAAAAGTTTAAAACACCGGTTGAGTTTAAGCCACCTCTGCGCACATCTACCGGAGGTTGGGCAAGAAGCGATACTGAAAAAGGTAACATATTTGCTGAGCATTTAAAATCCGTATTTACACCAAATACATGTACCGGTGTTGCTGATTTGCCGAGTGTAGTTGCTCTACCCCCTCGACTCTTAAAATTTACGATGTGTGATGTACAAAAACTAATTGCCAAACTCAACCCGAAAAAAGCTCCCGGTATGGATGGAATTAGTAACCAGATGCTGATTAAGTTACCTCGTACTGCAATTAGAATCCTGTTATTAATTTTTAATGCCATTTTACGACTGGAGTATTATCCACACTGCTGGAAGCTTGCCAAGGTTAAAATGATTCCAAAGCCAGGTAAAGATCTTTCCAAGGCTGAATCATATAGGCCAATAAGTTTATTGTCAACAATGTCAAAGCTTTTTGAAAAGCTACTCATGACAAAATTGTTTTAAATGTTTACTGACAATAGGTGCATCCCGGACCATCAATTTGGTTTTAAAAGCCAGTATAGCACCATTGAACAAACGCATAGATTGGTTCAATGTATAAGAATACCATTTGAAGAAAAGAAGTACTGTTCTGCACTGTTTATTGACGTTTCGCAGGCATTTGATAAAGTGTGGCATGAAGGCCTGATTTTGAAATTGAAGACATACTTACCAATAAACATTCTAAATGTTTTGGAAAGTTACATTCTTGCACGAAAATTTACAGTTGTGGAAGGACACTTTACGAGTATGCCTGAAACTATCTCATCCGGTGAGCCACAGGGGAGTATACTATGGCCATTTTTATATCTGATTTATACTTGTGATATGCCTGTGAGCAGTAGTATCCACACTTCTACATTTGCCACGATACAGCTTGCCTTAGTATGCACGAAAACCCTGATGAGGCATCCCGAAAACTCCAGGAACACATTAGCCAGATGGAACTATGGTTAAACTTATGGAGAATTAAGGTAAATGATAAAAAGTGTGGTCAAGTAACATTTACCGTACGAAGAGATTCGTATTCCCCATTCCCCATTCGGATTAATAATCAAGTCGTTCCTCAACATTCACATGTGAAATATCTTGGTATACACCTCGACAAACGGCTTACATGGAAACATCACATTGACTTAAGTTAACTCAAATGAAACTAAAATTAACTCTGGTACATTGGCTGATTGCCAGAAATTCAACACTCAGCCTAGACTGCAAACTTTTAGTATACAAGTCGCTTTTAAAGCCAATATGGTGTTACGGTATCCAGTTATGGGGCACTGCTTCTGCTTCCAATGTAGAGAGAATTCAACGAAGACAAAACAAAATTTTAAGGTTAATAACATCTGCTCCATGATACATTAAGAATTCAAATATACATCGTGATTTAAATATGCCACTAGTGACTGAAGAAATTGCAAAATACGCAGGCAAATATTTAACAAAACTCGAGTCACATCCTAATCCGCTTGCTCGTAATATTTTGAACTTTACTGGACACACCCGCTTAAAAAAGAGAGATACAAGGGTCCTAATACTAAACACTCGGAATGAAGCTGCTTGAAAATACTTTTTTGTTTGTTTATCACTACTTATGTATTATTTACAACTATCACTTAGTTATGTCTGACATTGGTCGGGCCTATTAATTATATATTAGATTTAAGATTGGAATACTTGTTGTTAGTTCATAAAAAAATATATAGTCAAAAATTTAGATCTTCCCCTAGAATTTTTTTCACAAAAATGTGTAATTCTCTCAACAACAATTTTCGAATAATTAAAGCGATAGATAACTACACATCTGTGAAGTTTGAAAAGTGGTTATGTAATAACTTATCGCATATTTTTGTTTTCTGCTTTATGCAAATCTTTTTAACTATATTTTCATCTAAATTTGGCGTTGAGAAATCAAATTTATTGATGTTTTTGATTAGTTGACAATGCATTTTAATTAAGTTTAACAAATATTGATTGATATTTTGTTTAATCTACATAATTTTTTTCTTGTTGATTGCAACATCTTTTTCTAAAATTTCAAGATCTTCTGGCAAGTCTATTTCACAGTGTCATAATGTTTTAACATTTTAACATAGTTTAAAAAAATTGTTGTTGTGGCTCAAACAAAAACGTCATAAAGTAATAAGACATTATCAACTATGCTTATTGTTTGTTATAACTACATGTAAAAATGCGTGAGAGTTTACCAAAGGAATTGAAAAAGAGAGTAAGCAATGTATAAAAAAAACAAAATACAAATAAGTACAATATTTATAACTGTAAATTATGAGGGGTTGTTCACAGGAGCCATATTTTTTCGTTTTATTACTTTAAAACGTGTGAATTTGAGTACCTTCTGTATACCCCAAATGTTTCGAACAAAATCATAAAGCAAATACACGAACCTTCTAGCACATACAATAAATGTTTTAAAGAATCACAACAGTGGCTTTTTTCGTCCATACACAAGACGATACAATCGTCGAATAGAATTTGAGCATTAATTGTTTAATTTATACAGTCTGCATTTCATAAATACAATTTTTAAACAAATTTTGAATTAAATTTTCAAACAAACAGGAAACAGAGGGGGAAATATTAAATTAATACGGTAGCACGATTTTACCGGAAAATTCAGAATACTTATAGTGGTCAGAAGGTGAATGTCAACAAAAAATTAGAGAACGGAAGTACCTTCTACATTTATATCACGTTCTCAGGTATTTTTCAAAATACATACATACATGAATATTACACCAATATATTAAATTAATACAGCTACAAGCAACAATAAAAAATACATAAGTATTAATTGTACTATTAAAATAAATGTGTACCAATTTATTTTACCTGCATCTGCTTACAACATATAAAGAGTTTTTCGAGAAGACAGAGGTCTTACACAAAGGAATGCTATAAAACTCGCATTTATGAATATTTTGGGCTGAAAATTCTCTCTAAGTGGAAAATTATTATATTTCATAAAATTCCATAAATGGGATTTTTTGATATTTGATATTTTGGGAACACATCATGTCGTAAGGTGAAATGAGAAGTTTTTTGGTTCCAGCCTTGGAATTTGAATAAAAAAAGCCTTACATTTGATATTTATAACAACACTTGGTCAATTTCGAAATGATCTGGCACCTCTAATAACGATAATTTTGAACAATAAATTTCTTTGTTATGTTTCTTATAGTATTACCTTTTGAATAAATAAAAATATGGGGTTGGTATTCTAGCAAAACTTTCAAATAATAGCGCAGTAATTAGTCCACTTTTCTCTGCAAAAACCAGCAAAAAATCGACTTTTGTCAAATATTTAATTTAAATTGTGTATAATTTTTTACTTAATTGTGCTTTTGATACAAAATTTTCTAACTGTTAAAAATTTTATTCTTAACTCATACCAAGTTTCTATTTTAAAATCGAACAAGATTTGATTACTCAATTAGCAGAACAGTGGACTTTGGAAAAAAAACCTCAAAATTTAAATTTTTCTTCTAGAATATTTCCTAAACTGTAAGCCAAACTTCATAAATGTAGAAGACTTTTTTATCTCTTAGATAGAGAAATTCACTTGTAAAAAATGTTTTTTATCAGATCAAAAACATCAGCTTGAATCAAAAACATCGGTTTGAATTTTTCGTTAACCCAAGGTTGCCCACTTTAGGGCTTTGTGGGTCCGCCCCTTTAAAGATATATAATCTAAATACCAGACTTAAGCTCTGTAGCACCTCCTTAAATGCTGGAGGCTTATTCTGTATTGCGATGCGAAAGTCAATGCGACTAGAAAACATGCAAATGCGAACACTTCCTTTTCTGTGTTACGGCGTTCGCAAAGTCCTTTTTTTATTCGCATTTAAAATGCGAAAATGTGGCACGTCGGTATTCTGTATTGCGAAAACAAATGTCAGATACATACGAAAATCGCAAAATATATTCGACGGCAAAACAGCATTCACAAAGAACAAATGTAAGTGAAAAATAATAATTTTGTTTATTTATTGTTACATTAATTGTAACAACAAACAACAAGACCACCAAATCGCACCAATTTGAAATAATTGTGGAATTTATGATGAAACACAGCCAACTGGCAAAGGGTCATTGTTGTTTTCAATGCTTCAAAATAAATTACCTTTTTGCATTCAAGCTTAGAATATCCGATTTGCTTCTAAGCAATTTTCTTTTCACCCTTTCATTTTGGTCATGCGCCTCTTCATCATCAGACCATAGTGCAACAGAATCCATTTTTGATAAATTACACATATATTATATAAATTAATGTTATTTTGTAAGCACAATCACAAATTTCTTTTTCTTTCGTAAATTTAACTTTGACGTTTATTTTAGACCAGCGTTGTTATTTCTGGCCAGCGTTGTTATTTTTGACCGGCGTTGCCACGATTTAAAATAAAACTCGAATGCGATTACGAAAGCCTTATAGAATACCAATTTTCTTACGCATCGCATTGATTTTCGCATAGCAATTCAGAATAAGCCTCCTGTATAAAATGCCATTACAATCGGACGGCTCCTTTAGAAACTGCAGAATTAGTTCCACCTTTTTTCAAAATACCCCACTTTGTGAAGGTGCAAGATACTTACGATTCATATTACATAACAAAATCAAAAAAGTGTGTATTATTTACTATCAGATTTGTATGTACATACATATACATATGTTTTATAAATATTTTATTTATTTTTCGCTTTTTATTTTAGTCCGACTCATCACATAAGCCCGAGTATTTATTTGCCGCCATAGCCTACAAGAGTAATTTTATTATATGCATACATATATAAATTTGTTTGTGCCATTACTTACACTCTCATTCGGAATACGGACATGTTTTTCACCTTGGCGATCTACTTTTGATATATCTTTTCCTTTAACTTCATTCTGTTTCTGATCATAGAACCTAAAATAGAAAAATACAAGTTGTTTAATATAAATTTTTTTAAATTAATTTTTAGTGTCCGAGCGATGAATCGGTTTGTTACGTTTAAATTTTATTAAACGTGAGTTCTTTTGATTGCTCAAAAATAAAAATAAATAACACACGATTTTCTTATTTGCAACTGAACTTCCTTTTATTTGTGACTAAACAAATTACAGCCTGTCTTTTCTTATTTACTTCTTAACGTTATTATCCACCGCACGAGGTCTTTTAGTTTCAACGATGTTCACTCAACTAAATTCCAATTAGCACTGACTGACTCTCACACACGGCAGCCCTTTTTATACTACAAAAACCGGATCTAGAATGTTTGCTAATAGACGGCGCACAGTGGCTGAAAATCGTTTTTCATTGGCCAAAAGTCTAATTTTTTTTGTCACCGATTTTTAAAATTTTTACGCCTTTTTGTAGCTAATATATCCAGATTAAGGTAGCCAAAAACTTAGGTTAAACTATTGATAATTGTGGGCGTGGCATGCTGTCAAACTCAACCGTTTTTTTAATTTCAGAAAAAGGTGTTTTTCTTTTGTTTTTTATCAAAAATAAATGGTTACTACTCGCAAGCTATCATCGATAACGGCCTGCGGTCTTTTTTATAATATTGGTAGGACTATAGTCTTTAGTTGTTGTAAGTGGTCACAGCTCTAGCGTTTAATATTACGGGCGTTATGAAATATTTATGAAACTACTATATTTTTCTCAAATTTAAATTTTAGTGGAATAGAACTTCTAGGGAACAAAACGGAACAAGAAACGTATACCACCAGGAGAAAGGTGAAAGTGTCCTCTTTAACGCTATATATACTTTTGCACCCGTGACGACCCGTGGGTAGAACACTTTTTCCATTTTAATGAAATTACTCTAAAAAAAATTCAAATTAATTTAAACAGCCCTATAAGTACTCGTATACAAGTGTCTTAAATTTTCACTTTTTTGCCTAAAAGTTTGTTTTTTTTTTACTTTAGACTACGTAAAACGAAAAAAATTAAATATAATACCTGCGAAAGGGTTTAATGGCTTTGTTTTGATCAGCAAAAAATAAGTCATAAAATTATCACAATAGGTTCAACAGTAAACATATGATCTCTTTCTGAATTTACCTGTTATCTAATGTTAGGGTCAACCAAAGTCATAAACATTTTTATAACAATAATGGCGACATTAAACCACTAAAGATAAAAAACAACCCCATATTGGCGAGATACTAATCAGTTTTACCTGATATTAAGGTCTGAATAACATGTGCAGTTTTGTTCAATTTAAGCACTACCTGCTATGAAATTGAAGATCAATGTGTGAATAACATGTATCTAAAAATGTATAAAACTACGGATTCCATAAGGGATTACTCAGTAATAAGTTAATCCTTTAATTGTACGGATAAAATATAACAAATAAAAATATTCAGATAAATATGGAGAGCTTCAGTTATAAAGAACTGGCCAAAGAGTATTTTAGAAACAAAAACCAGGAAGATGTTCTTAGTTACGTTAAAATAAAATTAAACTTAAATTCGTGTAGCACCGAAATGCAAGAGCAATTATCTAATTTCGTCAAAGCACTAAAAAAACGCTACAAAGAAGTTAGCTACAGTAAACAAAACTTTTATATAAAAAGTGCAAACTGGTTAGAAGGCCAACTTACTGTCGCTGCAGAAACAGCAAAGCAAGATAAGGCTGGAAGACCACGCAAATCATTAATGGGCAACTGCAGTGATAGATCAAAGAGGCGGAAACTTAAAGATTTTAACGATGCAATTGGTTGTACAAATATAAAAGAATCTTTCCTACATCAATTACGATCACAGAACCAATTATCAAAAGTGGATATCATTGAAAAAGTTGTTAAAGCTAGTCCAGTGAGAACAAAACGGATTCTTAAAAGTATACCAACTCCGAGTGATGCAATACAGTGCACAAAAGAGGAGGCATTAGCATTATTTCTGGATTTGAAATTAACAAAACAGCAATATATTAAGCTCAGACTGCGTGCGATTGAAAAAGGGTCAAATATGTATCCAGCATATCATTACATAACCGCTGCTAAAATAGACTGTTTGCCATCAAAGGACACTATTACAATCACACCAATTTCGGCAGAGGTACAACTACAATCTCTACTTGATCACACAGCCGAACGCTTGCTACAATCAATAACAGGAAATGAGTTAAAGAAATATGGAAACACAAAGTTAATTCTTTTTTGTAAATGGGGATGTGATGGTTCCTCGGGACAAAAACAATACAAACAAGCTGTATGTGAAAATATTTCGGACTCAGATATGTTCATGGTATCATTTGTACCATTGCGATTGAAAAAGATTTTGGAAGATTCAGAGCCTTCGACTAGTACAACGCAAACAATGGATATTTGGAAAAATGAGACACCATCTTCTACGAAATACTGCAGGCCAATTAAATTTGAATTCAAAAAAGAAACTCATGATGCCATTAACAAAGAAGTTAGTGATATCAAGGCCCAAATTGCAACACTACAGCCATTACAATTACAGTTAGATGGGCAGCAAACTGAAGTAAGCTACCAATTAGTGCTGACAATGATAGATGGAAAAGTAGGTCAGGCTTTGACTAACACGAAGGCTGCATCCAGCTGCATTATATGCCAAGCAACATCAACCCAATTAAACCAAGTCCCGACAAAATCATTAGATAATACCGATGCATATGAATTTGGATTATCACCACTACATGCAAGAATACGACTTATGGAACACATACTAAAAATCAGTTATGATTTGGATTTCGGGTCTTCAGGATCAATAAGAAACAACGAAACCAACAAAGAGTTAAGAAGTTCAAAAAAGAAACATGTTCTAGATGAATATCGCAAATTAGGATTGATTATAGATCAGCCAAAACAAGGGTCAGGCAATACAAATGATGGCAATACCGCAAGAAGATTCTTTTCAGATCCAGAAACAGCATCTGAAATAACAGGAGTGGATTTAAACCTTATTTTCAGGTTTAAAATAATCCTAGAAGTACTTGCGTGCAATGAAGAAATTGACTCTAGAAAATTTGGAGATTATGCTAAGGAAACTGCAAAAATATATACAACCAACTACCCATGGAGAAATATGTCTGCAACAGTTCATAAAATCCTTTATCATGGAGAAGATATCATTAAATATCATTTGGTGCCAGTTCTCGTTGTACCTTCATAGTGAACTAACGTCATAGCGGAGTTTTTTTTTACATACATACTTAACAAAAAAATCATATAAAAGAAAATATTCCTAATACATATTATTAAGTATGATAAATAAGCTTTAATTGCTTTGTTAATATTTTTTGGCATAGTCATAAATAACAAAAACAAAAAAACCGTAATAAAAAAAAACAAACAAACAAGCAAACAAAAGTGACCTTGAGGAATACTCTATATGAGTACCTCAAAACAAATAAATGTGAAGTGAGTTATAACGGCAGAAATGCCTATTTTACTGTGAGTTCTGATGCTCATAATGATAACAATAAAAATAAAAAACCTGATGACAGACTTACTGTGAGTTCGGAAGCTCTTAATAAAAATACAAAATCTGATAATACACTTTTTCTAACAACAAATCGACTTTTTCGACAGCGATCAACTTCGCTTTGTCCAATGCCTACTAGTGATTCTTTAACATTACAGTTGCCTAGTACTTCGTCAGTTAAGCCATTGAAATCATTCGCTTCGGGCTGTTCATCACCTAACCAAGTTGTCACTACAGATAACAGTAGCTCAAAACCAAAGGTACAAGTTGGAATGGACAGATATATAACCGTGGTAAAGCGTGGGCGAAGCCCGAACTCTTCTAAAATTTCATCTGTTCCAAAGATGTCTAGGGATAACAGCGCATCATCCATGAATCGCCAAAATCGTTTTTCATTATTGCAACACGATAACGAGAAGACCGCTTCATCATCTCAGAAGTCTTTTAAGCCACCACCAATATATGTGAGGGAAAAAAATTCTAACGCGCTTCTAAAAAAACTACTGTCGACCATTGGTGAAAATACTTTTCACGTAATTCCAATTAAAAGAGGTAATATTGATGAAACTAAAATCCAAATATACGATGAAAACAATTTTCGAAAAATTGTAAATGATTTTGAAAAAAATAAAACAAACTTTTACACATACCAACTTAAGAGTGCTAAAGGCCTACAGATAGTACTAAAGGGCATAGATTCATATGTTGAGCCCGAAGAAGTAAAATGTGCACTTCTAGACCAAGGATTTAAGGTAAAAAACGTTACTAATATAATTAACAGAGAAAAGGTCGCCCAACCCCTATTTCGCATTGAACTGGAGCCGAATGACATACAATTGAAAAAAAATCAAACCCATCCAATTTATAGCGTAAAGTTTCTGTTACACCGAAAAATCACAGTTGAAGAGCCACGTAAGCGTTCAGGTCCTGTACAGTGCCATAATTGCCAAGAATATGGCCATACAAAAACTTACTGCAATTTACCTACAGTTTGTGTTATCTGCGGTGAATTGCATGGTACTGCTAGCTGCACTAAGCCAAAAGAACAAGCAGAAAAAAAATGTAGTAATTGTGGAGGTAATCACACCGCTAACTATAGAGGATGCCCCGTATATTCTTTTGTTAAACAGACTATGAGTCAAAAACCTAAGTTAGCTCCAGCCCAACCATTAAACGCGTACTCCGCCTCTTTTGCTCAAGTAAGTCAACCAGTTACTTCACGTGTATCGTATGCCGATGCTGCTAAGGCTAGTTCTAATCCCTCACAAAATGTTTCACCGCAAAATAATTCAGCGAATGCAAACTCAGGCTTTAACTTTAGTCGCCTTGAAGCTACTATTGAGAATCTGGTGCTAACTATAAACAACTTTACAACAAATATGACTAGCATGATGCAAGAAATGCTGCGAATGCAGAATACACTGCTTCAAGCATTAGTTAACAAACCATGAACATGTTAAAAATATGTTTCTGGAACGCAAACGGCATTCGCCAGCATAAAAATGAACTTGAGCACTTCCTCATGGAAAAAAATATTGATATAATGTTGGTCTCTGAGACTCATTTGACTTCAAGGAGCTTATTTAAAATAAATGGTTACACTCTATATGATTCAAAGGACCCGAGGGGGAGAGCATGCGGTGGGTCAGCAATTCTAATTAAGTCAAGACTCAAACACTATGTCCTTGATAACGTTTGTGAAGAACATCTACAAGCAACGAATATTTGTATCGAAATTTTTTGCACAAATTTTGTCATATCATCAATTTACTCCCCTCCTAGATTCGCAATTACTGAGGATCAATACGAGGATTTCTACAAATCTCTTGGCCCTTGTTTCGTAGCAACTGGAGACTATAATGCAAAACATACTTTCTGGGGTTCCCGTCTTATCACACCTAGAGGACGAGCGTTGTTCAACACAATTTCAAAAATGGGCTTGGACGTCATTTCAAGTGGGGAGCCCACTTACTGGCCTACGGACATACAAAAAATTCCGGATGTTATAGATTTTGGAGTCATGAAAAATATCACTAGGGAATTAATTCATGTTGAAGCTTCTGTAGATCTCTCCTCCGATCACTCTCCCACGATTGTTACAATTTGTAGCCCACTAAGAAGTGACTCCCCTGTCCCATATGTAAAGATGATCAACCGTGTTAATTGGCTGGGGTTCAAAAAATACCTCAGTAGCCATTGTACGGAAAATATTAACCTAAGAACACCAGGTGATATTGAATCTAACATTGAAAATCTTAACGAAAATATTAAACAGGCTGCTGAACATGCCACTACTTCCCATCCGCAGACTGGGTTTAATAGAATTTATTCTACAGACATTGAACGTCTTTTACGTGAAAAAAGGACAGCTAGAAGGGAATGGCAACAGCACAGATCACCCCAAAATAAAATTAGATTTAAAGAGTGCACTAGACGACTCCAAGAGCTGCTGGCATATGAAAAAACTGTATGTCTTAAAAATTATCTGGAAAATCTTGATGCCACACCTGCATCTAATTACTCCTTGTGGCGAGCTGCTAGAAAGCTTAAAACACCCGTTGAATATAGACCACCTCTGCGCACTTCTACCGGAGGTTGGGCCAGAAGCGATACTGAAAAAGGTAACATATTTGTTGAGCATTTAAAATCCGTATTTACCCCAAACACATGTACTGGTGTTGTTGATTTACCAAGTGTAGTTGCGCTACCCCCTCGAACCATAAAATTTAAGACGCGTGATGTTCAGAAACTAATTGCTGAACTCAACCCGAAGAAAGCTCCAGGTATTGATGGAATAAGTAACAATATGCTGATAAACTTGCCCCACATTGCAATTAGAATCCTGTTATTTATTTTTAACTCCATTTTACGACTGGAGTATTATCCACAAAGCTGGAAGCTTGCGAAGGTCAAAATGATTCCAAAGCCGGGCAAAGACCTTACCAAGGCTGAGTCATACAGGCCAATAAGTCTGCTATCAACAATGTCAAAACTCTTCGAAAAGCTGCTCATGACAAAATTGTCCCCAATTTTAACTGATGGTGGGTGCATCCCAGACCATCAATTTGGTTTTAGAAGTCAGCATAGCACCATTGAACAAACTCATAGATTGGTGCAATTTATAAGAAGAACTTTTGAAGAAAAAATGTATTGTTCTGCCCTGTTTATTGACGTTTCTCAGGCCTTTGATAAAGTGTGGCATGAAGGTCTAATTCTAAAATTAAAATCATATCTACCAATAAATTTAGTGAATTTATTAGAAAGTTACATCACTACCCGGAAGTTCACGGTTGTGGAAGGAGAATTCATGAGTGTGCCCGAATCTATATCATCCGGTGTGCCACAGGGGAGCATACTGGGGCCAGTTTTGTATTTGATCTATACTTGTGATATGCCTTTGAGCAGCAATATCCATACATCTACGTTTGCCGATGATACAGCCTGCCTTAGTATGCATGAAAACCCTCACGAGGCTTCCCGATATTTACAAGAACATATTACACAATTGGAAATGTGGTTGAACTTATGGAGAATTAAGGTAAATGAACAAAAGTGTGTCCATATAACGTTTACCCTAAGAAGAGATACTTGTTCCCCAATTCGAATCAATAATCAAAATATTCCTCAACACTCCCAAGTGAAATACCTTGGTATACACCTTGATCGAAGACTTACATGGAAACATCATATTGACTTTAAGCTAACTCAGATGAAACTTAAGTTATCTCAAATACACTGGTTGATTGGCAGAAATTCAATACTTAGCCTGGACTGTAAACTTTTATTATACAAGTCGCTTTTAAAGCCAATATGGTGTTACGGTATCCAGTTATGGGGCACTGCTTCAGCCTCCAATGTAGAGAGAATTCAACGTAGGCAAAACAAAATTTTAAGGTTAATAACATCTGCTCCATGGTATATTAAGAATTCAAATTTGCATCGTGATTTAAGAATGCCACTAGTGACTGAAGAAATTGCAAGATACGCAGGCAAATACTTAACAAAACTCGAGTCACACCCTAATCCGCTTGCTCGTAATATTTTGAATTTTAATGGTCACATCCGCCTAAAAAAGAGGGACACAAGGGCTCTTATACTCATCACTCTAGATGGGAATGCTTGAAAATACATTTAATTTTCCTTTTTGATTATCACTACTTTGTATTATTTAAATTATCACTAAGTTTTGGCCGACACTGGTCGGGCTAAATAATTATATTTTAGCTTTAAGATTTGATCACTTATTGTTAGTTCATATTTGAAGATACAATAAACAAATATATGTATTAAAAAAAAAAAAAAAAAAATTTGGTGCCACTTGGAGATCTATCAGAGGAGGCTCAGGAAAAAAGAAACAAGGATTACAGATTTTATAGAGAGCACAATACTAGAAAAATTTCACGAAATTCAACAAATGAAGATCTATTTAATATATTATTGGCAACGTCAGATCCGTTCATCTCCAGTATTCGAAATCAATGGAAAGTGGAACATCGGGATTTAGATGAAGAAGCCAAAAAACTACTAAAGAACAGAAATAGCACAGAACAAAATATGGAATATTTACAATCAATATTTGAGTCAAATGAATAATAATCATAATTGCCTTTCATTGTTATTTAAGGTACGAAAAGCATACTATTAGTAAAAAATAATAATAAACAGAACCTACCATTGTTACAAATGCTATTAAAATTTATTGCAGTTTTTATTTTTAATATGTTTTTTAAAATGATCAAATTTGACAGCAAAAAATAATAAATTTTTCTGTATTAATAGCAATATTTTTAGATAATATTATTAAAGTTTTTTTTTAAGTGTAACTATTCTTTGAGTGTAAACAAAATTGCAAATTAGACAGCAAAAAATTTTTAATTTTTCTGTAATAATAGCAAAATCGTTGATTTTACTATTTTTTTTTAGTGTAAAATTTTTTTTGAGTGTAACATTAAATAAATTCCATTATTACAAAACATATTTATAATTATTACTAATTTCCATATATTAAATTTTTTAATAAATAAAAAAATAATAAACCCATATTTCACTCTAAAAGTTAAAAAAATTCAAAAGTTCAACTTTGAGCTAGAATTCCTTAAAAAGTCCTCAATCAATTTTAATGTAATTAAAACTGAGTCAAACTGAACTAAATATCTATCCACTAAAATAAAAATTACTTCAATATTTTGATCAGTTCAAAAGTTACAGAATTTTGGCCAATGAAAAACGATTTTCAGCCACTCTGCGGCGTAGTAAGATGCATGCAAGTTAATTTATTTGTTCAAAAAAGTTTTTAAAAAAAATTTATTTTTATTTTGAAATTTATTTGCTGATTGTTCAGCTTGGTCTATATGCATTTCATTGTTGCTGTAACAAATCATCAGTAGACTTCAACCACACATTTTGAATAGTCACAAACCTCTTATCTTATTCACAGACTTTCAAGAACTATTTGAGAATTCACAAATAATAATATTTTTGAAAATCACAAAAGAAAAATAAGCTAGTAGGCTTAGAAACTCATACAAAACCCAGCAAATAATTTATATTCGATATGAATCTATTTTATTTTTCTACACCTTTATACAATTAGAAATCCATTGGATAACAATAAAAGTAATTACAAGGCAAAATGAAAAATAAAATCTAAAATTTAACATTTAAGAAATTTATTGTTCGACATATTGTCATAATTATTAATTATTAATGAAACGCATATAGACCAAGCTGAACCACCAGCAAATAAATTTCAAATTAATAATTATGACATGTCGAACAATAAATTTCTTAAATGTTAAATCTTAGATTTTATTTTTCATTTTGCCTTGTAATTACTTTTATTGTTATCCAATGGATTTCTAATTGTATACAGGTGTAGAAAAATAAAATAGATTCATATCGAATATAAATTATTTGCTGGGTTTTGTATGAGTTTCTAAACCTACTAGCTTATTTTTCTTTTGTGATTTTCAAAAATATTATTATTTGTGAATTCTCAAATAGTTCTTGAAAGTCTGTGCATAAGATAAGAGGTTTGTGACTATTCAAAATGTGTGGTTGAAGTCTACTGATGATTTGTTACAGCAACAATGAAATGCATATAGACCAAGCTGAACCACCAGCAAATAAATTTCAAATTAATAATTATGACAATATGTCGAACAATAAATTTCTTAAATTTATTTTTATTCTTCATTGTTCTGTGTTTAATTGTATGCTTAAGACTAACTTAAAACTACTGCAGTCCCCACTTTAGTACCTGTTTACCGTTTTATAATTTTTGTCTGAAAATCATTTTTCATGAGAAAACAATTTGCGAAACCCAACACCTTTATTTTGCTGGACATGTCGTCAGCATAAACGGTGGGAAAGGTATGAACATAGTTAATTTAAAATAAGACAAAAATCAAATACCTTAACTCCCTCCCCTGTAAGATCAATCCCCCGATTGTTAAAATGTTGGAAATTCATTAGAGCTACAAAATATTTTATTAGATTCTTTAAAACTTGACGTTTCAACCGTAGAAGCCTTTTGTTCGACTTCTTTTTCAACCATTGTTATGACATTTATATCAGAATTTGATTTTGATTTTAGTTTAAATATTAAATAAATTGAAATAATTACCAAAATAGATAAACCGATATTTGTGGTGAACATTAAGTATCCTTTGGTTGATATCGAATTTATTTCATCTATGTTATCTAAAGATAGGACTTCTTCGACTATCGATTTATTAGATGATAGCTGTAGTACAGCTGGAAGTGGTTTCAAGTGTGAAACTTCTTTTGAAGTGAATGTTCGATTTTCAATAATAATTGTTTCATTATGAAATTGAATCAAGTATGTTCCAGATAATTGATGTGTTTTATTTTCAAATATTTCCAAAACTCCGTTAAATTGATTTAAAATATTGTTCCTTCATTTATTTCTTGTACAGTAGGAACGTGCTGATTGTTTATAAATGTGCAATTGTGGTTCTTGCTTTTTAAAAGTGATGGTATACACTTCGTGTTGCTTATGACTATTATTTCAGAATTAACTTTTATAATTTTTTCATTTTGTTTTATTGGTTTAATTAATATTTTCTCACAATTTATTTTACTAATTGCAGGTAGATTTATTATATAAATTAATGGAGAGTACTCTGTAGCTATCTTAACTGTAGCAAAACCTAAGGCTTCCTCCAGATTATTGTAAGGAAATTCTTCTAGATCTAAAAAATTGTTTGGCTTCATTGATTTCTTTTTCCGAAAGTATAAATAAATTAATTACTCCTACTTTTGCCCATTGTAAGGCGTATTCTACATTAATAACATTAATAATAATAATAATAATGGAATCCTCTATAGTTCTTTGAGTTTCTTCCAAAGACTGAATTGTTTTTAAAATATTGTTAGTAGTATTCGTCAATAAGTTGATCCTGTCAATGAATTTTTCATTAATAATTTTCTGTCGCGCGGTATTCGTTAAGTTCTAAAATATGAATTAGTTTAAAGTTTCCGTTCTGTAGTCTTGCTTGTCCTTGGTGTATTGAAATTAATTGTGAGTATAGTCTAGTATCTGGACTTCTGTCTTGTAAGTCTCGAATAATGTAAAAAGTATTATAAAAAACTTCAATTTCTAAAAATAAAAAATATAAAAATAAAGAAAATTCATTCATTCATTTTTGTTTTTTGAATCGTGGCAATAGTTTATTTCTTTGCCCTAAAATTTGTTCATATATTATATCGCCTGGTTGATAAGTTTTCAATTGGCTTGGGTTATTTCTTGATATCATTTTATCCTGAGCCTTTTTTAATATTTCCACCAAATTATGTGTTACCCTATTAACAAGTATATCTACAGGTTTGTATTATATTGCTGAGCAGTTAAAAAACCTGGTTCGTTATCAAGTGTTATTTTTTTGGCATTAGGAAAATTTTGAAGGACATCTAAAATTTTCGTCAATGTGTCTTATCTTCAATGTTTTTAATAACTAAATATTTGGAATAACCATCAACGCATGTTATGAATTTAAGACCTTCAGCGTAAAAAATATTATTATAGTTTTCAATTGAATAAAAATAATTAAAACAACACTTGTGCAAACTTCCAAATCACATAAAGAACAGAACTTTTATTTAAATAAGATTTGATTGTCAAGTGTACAAATTATGTATAGCTTAAAAGCTCAATTTGAAGAAATGCAGATAAACTTTGCAGAATTGCAGATCACGTATACATGTACTTTAATACATACTAATACATACGTATACATGTACTTTAATACATACGTAATAACACATTGCTACAACACCCCTCCTCGATGTATTAATGACAACTTTTCTATTAGATAGGTAAATTTTTGTTTTGTCAATGGTTTTGTGAGAATATCGGCTTCCTGCTCAGCACTATTAATATACTCCATTTTTATCTCACCCGTTTCAACCTTTTGTCTTACGAAATGATGTTTCACATCAATGTGTTTCACTCTCTTATTTTCCATGGTGTACGATTTTTTATGGCACTTTGATTATCTTCGAACATTGTGATTGAAAACAGATCTGCCAGTAAACCACGCAGCCAAATACCCTCTTGCACCTCTTGCAATGTTGTCGAAGTCTTTAAATAGGTAGCCGCTAGTACCTAGTACTTTTGTCAGCAGCGTAGTCAGCATCTACGAAACCCTCTTCATGTACTGTAACTCTAAATTCACACTTGATTTTAAATATCTTACTAGTCGCTTGACACCCTGCCAGTGTACAATATTTGGAGATTCTTGATAACGACTGAATTCGGATTTAGCGTAGCATATATCAGGTCTGCTTCATAGCATTATGTACATAATTCTACAAATGACTTCCCGGTAGGTCACTGTTATTAGTTCTTCATTTCCTGTATTGCATAATTGTACTGATTTATCCACTGGAGTCGTTGCGCCATTATACTCTTCCATATTCATAAAACGTAGTACATCTTTTATTGCTCCTTTTTGTGACATTATCATACAATTTGATTTTATGTCATGACTTATTTCAATTCAAGGAACTGTTCAAGACGATCAGATAATACCATTTCAAACATTTCAGAAAGTTTGTTTTTTACGTCATTTAACTGCATCTCATCTTCACCAACTATCAGCAAGCCGTCCACATATAAAACAATATAAGTTATACATTTATCATGGATTCTGCTATAAACACAATAATCATGTTGCGACCTTGTGAAACACATGCTGATTGCTGCATCATAAAACTTCTTGTACCAGCACAGCGGCGACTGCTTTAAGCCATATAGGGATTTCTTCAGCTTACACACCTTACTACTTTTAACGTTAATTCCTTCAGGGACCGTCATGAGCACGGTTTCAGTTATCTCGCCATTGAGAAATGCAGTTTTAACGTCCATTTGACAAATTGTATAGCCTTTATGAATTGCCACTGCCAGAACGGTGCGAATTGTTGCTATTCTTGCAACTGGTGCATACGTTTGCTAATCTAATCTAATAATCACTAGCCTCGCTTTGTACCTTATGGGCTTCCTATATTTATCGGTTTTTAGTTTAAAAACCCACCGACAAGTAATGAATTTCATATTAGCGTCCCTCTCAACCAACTCAAAAGTATTATTTTTCTGTAGAGCCAAAAGCTCTTCTTCTATAGCACGTTTCCAATGTAGTTTATCTGTCCTTAAGTCGATTTCACTAAAGCAAACCGGTTCAGCTGAAAAATTTATTTCAGACAGATTTATCTGATCAAAAAAAGTATTATACGTTAACTTGTCTGGGGCTTTGCGCTCACGGCAACTTTGCCTTTGACTTGCCAAATTTTATTGCTGCCGGAGCGCAACTGATTCCACTGTACTTGCACCAGCTTCATTACAAACGGCAGCATCGTTACAAGCACCAGCTTCATTACAAACACCAGCTTCATTTCTTGTTGAGTCACCATTGTTATCGGGAAAACCTTCAAAAGGTTCCATCTCCAAAATGGAATCACTCATTACATCATCTTCTTGAACTGGCATTTCTTTCTTTTTCATCACAATTACATCGTTTTCACGAAAAATTTTGTTGTCTTTTATTTCTTCACTGTTACCAACTTTTAGTTTTGCAGGAAAACCGGTTTCATCAAATTTTACGTTTCTAGACAACACTATCTTTTTATTTACCAGACTCCAAAGTCGATACCCGTTCACAGCATAACCAAAAAACACCATTTCATTGCATTTAGGGTCAAACTTGGAACGTTTCTCTTTGGGTAAGAGTTCATAAGCGCGACAGCCGAAAATCCTTAATTTACCAATATATGGTTTTTCTTTATACCACACTTCAGCAGGAGTTTTGTTTTGGACACTACTAGTAGGGCTTCTATTCAGCAGGTACACCGCAGTTTGTACTGCCTCACCCCACATGTTCTTATTTAGACCGGAGTTAATTAACATTGTTCTCGCCTTTTCAACCAAAGTCCTATTGTACCGCTCAGCCATTTTGCTTCGCGCAATATCCAACTGTTTTTCCAGTATAATACCACTGGAACTATAGTATGATTTCTGTTCATTAGACAGGTACTCTATGCCTCTGTCACATCTTAGATTAGCAATGCGACAACCAAACTTCGCTTCTGCATAATGTTGAGTCTTTGAAGCAGCTAAAAACATCTGATTTACGTTTTATTAAGTAGATCCTGGCAAAATGAGATAAGTCATCTATAAAGCTAACAAAATAGTTGTGTTCATCATGTGTACTCGGAGTAATCGGACCGCAAACATCCGTATGTATTCTTTCAAGAATTTTTGAAGTCGGCTGTCGATGCCTTTTGTAAGGTAACTCCGATTATTTGCCTTTTACACAATCACCACACGCAGCAGTTTGCTCACCCACTTCAAAACCAGTAACCCTTTTCCTTGTTTGCAATTTCTTAAGATACGGCTCATTTATATGACCAAAGCGGAGATGCCACAAATCATTTACTTCACATATGTTTGCTTGGTCATTATTTTTCACCAACTTATAACAAAGTGAATTTACTATATTCGCCAACGCCACTATACGACCATTTTTCTTTATTTGGGCTTGTTGATTATGAGTAAACAATACCTCTATACCTCTCTCTTGTAGAGCTTTGATTGAAAGCAAATTAACACGCAATTCTTTTGCGTAAAATACTTCGTTTATTTCAACTTTCATTATATTAGTACCAATTTTAGTAAAGCCTACAAAAACACCCCTATGAGCCGCGATGATAGATCCACCTTCCTCTGCCGTGCTAATATATAGTGGCTAAGTAAGCACTTCAACTTTTACTAAGGATTCTAGGCTATTCGTCGCATGCCTCGTGCTGCCGCAATCTAAAATCCATAACTCTCCTCCACATTCAGTACTCCCCATCATAAACGCAACAGCTGAACTGTCATGGTTTCTGGTACTGGCAAAGCGTTTCTTGAATTTCTTTTTCTTATTTCTTGGACAGTCAACGCTATTATGACCTTTCTTTTTACACTTAAAACAATCGCCATTAAATCCAGTGTAAAAAACAGCATCGTGGTCACCAGAATTAGCGCTATCACCGACAAATTAATTGTTTACTTGTTGCCGCATTTCTTCATTTAAAAGTCTAGACTTTGCGTATACCTCATCAGGTAAGTTTTCAAGTGCAGCTTTGTCCTCAACATATTTTGTTTGGCCATGTTTGTCCCAGAAGAAGTACTCACCAGAGCATTCCACATTTGCATTGCCGTCGATTTACCTTTTATATACTCCAAATGGTTATCATCTACCAAACAGGTGATCAAATTTTTTGCTGTAGAGTATGGCTCAATCCCAAATTTAACTTCCGTAGAATTTTTGTCAGTCTCCACGGGTTTTTCTGTAGTCAACACATCTAAAACATCTGGAGCCTCCGAAAAATGTTCAACCCTGTATTTCCAAGAGTCAAAGTTCTGGCCATTAAATGGCTTAATTTTTGCAAATACTAATTCCATTACAGACATATTAAAACGTGTTAATCTGGGCCCATAACCTGTTGTAGTTTTCAATTGAATAAAAATAATTAAAAAAACACTTGCGCAAACTTCCAAATCACATGAAGAACAGAACTTTTATTTAAATAAGATTTGATTGTCAAGTATACAAATTATGTATAGCTTAAAAGCTCAATTTGCAGAAATGCAGATAAACTTTGCAAAATTGCAGATCACGTATAAATGTACTTTAATACATACTAATACATACGTATACATGTACTTTAATACATACTAATACATTGCTACAACAAATATCTATATTAAGGAACTCCCCCCATGTTAGGAATTGGAGCCTCTCCAATTGGAACTTTTTGTGGATGTCTATTATATTTATTTTGATTGCAAATCGTACAATTTCTAATATATTCCTTAAAAATGTTTTATCATCTTTGGCTAATAGTACTGCTTATATATTTGTTTGCAATTCTCTTTACAACTTCTATGACCTCGAGAATGAGTACATTGAATAATGCTTTGTTGGTCATCGACGTTTGTGATGTCTAGTGGAAATATTTCGGTATATACAAACTTGTTTGTGAAAACCCCCTCACTGTTTCTTTAAAATCGTAGAGATCCTCTGGTGTGCAGTGAATGCAGGTAACCAAATTCGGTTTAATAAATTCTAAAAGAATGGTTTTGAGATTTTCTCTTGTGTCATATTCTATTATATGTCTTGTTCTCCCCAAGGTTATGATCATCTCATGAATTGTAAAATTTGCTTTGCTTAAAAGTATTTGTTGCTTGAATTCATTTAAGGGTTTTGAAATTTTTGGAATATTGAAATCGTCACTACTTTCAGTGGAATGTTGAGTACTATATAGAGATTCTTCATCTGATATGTTGTTTAAGTATTGGCATGAAAGAGCATCTGCTACAATATTGTTAACACCTGGTTTATAAATAATATTTGGGTGAAAATTTCTCTATAAATGATCGCCATCTTTTAATTTTTGCATTAGGATTTCGTGTAGAAACTGCAAACGTTAGTGGTTGATGATCTGTATAAATTTCAAGATTTGAATTACCATATAAATAATTTCTTTAATTCTTTAATGCCCATACAATAGCATAAAGTTCTCTTTCATTTGTCGCGTAGTTTTTTTCTGTAGAATTTAATGTTTTTGATATAAAAGTTTTAGGCTTACCATCCTGACTAAGGACAGCACCTACCGCATCATTAGAAGCATCGGTAGTAAGGACGAATTTTTTATTGGAATCTGGCTGAGTTAGTTCAATTTGTTCAGACAATAATTTTTTTAACCTATCAAAGGTGAGTATACCCTGTTCATCTAATTCTATTTCTGTTCTTTTTGACATGTATTGTGACACTTTACCGTTTTCTCCTGCTAGATATGTCGACATTGGTTTCGCTATTTGAGCGTAATTTTTTATAATCTTTCGGTAGTATCCTACCATTCCAAGGAAACTCCGTAGTTACCTTAAGGTTTTAGGTAAAGGATAATTATTTATTGTTTCTAATTTATTTGGATCGGTTTTGATTACATTGTGACCCACTACGTAACCAAGAAATTCTACTTCTTTGGCATAAAACTTAGATTTTTCTAATGAAATTATCATATTTAATTCCTTTAGTATATCAATTATAAATCTTAAATGTTTATAATGCCCTTCTAAAGTCTTTGAGTAGACAATTATATCTTCATAAACATGACATATTTTTCCAATAAATTCGCGTAAAATGTCATCCATGGCCCGTTGAAAAATATTTGGACTGTTTTTGAGGCCAAAGGGTAATCTTATAAATTCGTACTTTCCGTTGTTAACGGAAAATGCAGTTTTCTCAACACATTCTCCTTTCATAAGGATTTGGTGGAAACCGGACACCAAATCGATGGTTGAAAAATATTTTGCTGTTCCTAGATTGGACAGTATAACATTGCAATCCGGAATGGGTATTTATCGCATACAGTGTTTTCATTAAATTTTTTTTATAATCTATAACCATGCGCAACTTTTGCGTACCATCTTCGTTTATTCCTTTTTTTTGGAACTACCCATATTGGGGAGTTATAAGGACTCTTACTAGGGTGAATTATTTTGTCCTCTAGTAATCTCTTAATTTCATTATTTACAAAATTATTTGCAAAAGTGGATAAGGGTATTGCTTGCTCCATATTGGCGCTTCAGCAATTGTTCGAATTTCTGCTCTGATGTCCGTCCTAAACGGTAAATTCATATTTATATTGGAATGAATTTTTTCAATATTTTTTTTAATATTTTTTCTTAAAATGTTCAAAGATTCCTCACTTTCATTATTAAAATTATATATTTGATCATTAGTCATATTATTTAAGAAATTTTTTTTTAAATGATCGGTTTTTACTTCCGTATTTTCCCTTGAATCACCTGACTCAATATTTATTATTTTTTCGCAGTGTTTACCGCAAGTTAGTTTTCCTTCTTTAAAATTTAAAACAATATTGGCTTTCTTCATAAAATTATGACCTATAAGAAGGTCTGTTTCTAGATTTTCAATTTCGTAAAATCTTTCTTAAAACCAAAAATATTGGCTTCATAAAAATGATGGTAAAACCATTAATGGTTTTTACCCTCTTCTTAATAGCTAATTCCTGTCTATTCGTTAGAACACCAGGACTACAGTAACAGCTTGTAGCACCGCTGTCAATTAAAATTTTGTATTTTCTTCCTGTTGTGGACGCCTTGATAATGTAGGGCAGTCCATTTCTTGACCTAAAAAAACATTTTCTTTCAAATTGTTAAGTCGATGAAGTTTGTGTTGAAGCTTGTGGCTCACTTGGCCACTATTATTCCATTGTCGTTTAACACTGTGTTGAAAATTGTTGTTAGGTCTTGGATTTTGGTGATTGTTGAAATTATAATTTTGTGGTTTATCCTGTTTAAAATTAAATTTTGGCTTGGTAACATCGTTGAACTTCCTAATTCCATTGGTTCTGGTTTTGTGTGGTATTGTCTATAATTTTCATTAGAACGTGAGTCCCTGTAACTGCGATTAGGGAAACGTAAAGTTTATTTCCCTCGTTAATGTGATTAATCTGGGGTTTATTAAAATGCAAAGCGAAATTAGCACGAACGTATGACGTATGAGTGTTTGCCGTCAAAAGTTGGCAAGGATTTTATAACGTTCACAGGTTCGTCACAACGTACAGTAATGTTAATTTTTTCTTCAGTTCCTAAACCTTTAAACAAATCTGATAAATGATCAATTTCTGAATCCAGTTTGAATCAGATAATGAAATAAAGCCAAAAAATCTTATTTGAAATTAGTGTTCTCGACAAAATTAGGAAAAAGGGAACAGTTACACAATTGTCTTTCCTTGGTTTTAATTTAAGATAGCCACAGAATATGTGTTTTTGTATTTATACTCAAAATTATTTTTGATTCCTTTTAAACTCACTTTAAATTAATTCAAACAACATTAATAACATTAAATTTTAAGTATACTTCACAAAAATAATTAAATTTTAATATTTTCCTTAAAATTACTTACAACTATCGTTAACTGTTGTTGATTTCTCCAGGCCAATGTTCTGTTGCTGTTGATTTATTCAATTCAATATTTTACTGCTGTTAATTGCTTCCCTGTTGTTGATGAATTTTGTTGTGTGTTTTTTATATTTCATTAAAATATTAGCACTTGTGACCTTTTATCCCCTGCCACAGAAAGTTTAATTTAATTGTATAATCGTCTTTTGGTTAAAACAATTATAAAAAGTTTAATTAATTCTCCTTTTTCTTCTTTAACGAAATGATACTTATTTTTAACAAAATTTTTTATTTATTTTCTCCTTTTTCTTTGAAAGGATACGTTTATCACGAAGGTTTTTTCTTTGCTTTTCTCCTTTTTAGAAAGAATACTTGTTTCTCACAAAGTTTTTTTATTTGTTTTTTCTCCTTTTTTCGAAAGGATACTTGTTCGTTTTTCCCACAAAGGTTTTTTTATTTTTCTTTTCTCCTTTTTCGAAAGGAGAAAAGAAAAAATTTTCAAAATTTTTGTTTGGCATCTGGGTTGAGCAGCCAGTTAATTTATTTGTTGAAAAAAGTTTTAAAAAAAATTTATTTTTATTCTTCATTGTTTTGTGCTTAATTGTATGCTTAAGACTAACTTAAAACTACTGCAGCCCCCCAAAAAGTACCTCTTTACCGTTTTAGAGTTTTTGCCTTAAAAGCATTTTTCATGAGAAAACAATTTGCGAAACCCAACACCTTTATTTTGCTGGACATGTCGTCAGCATAAACAGTGGGAAAGGTATGAACATAGTTAATTTAAAATAAGACAATCAAATACCTTAACTTGCATGTATGTACGTAGTAAAAACCAACTGGAAGAAATTATTACCGCACAACGATGTGGCTGTTTAGGCATGTATGCTTATTGGTAGCCAGATGATTAAACAGTCTTCTAACACAAAGGGGAAAATTTATGTTGCCGTTTCTAGATGTGCGTAGGTGATTCGATTGGCCGTCAGTTTTTGAATTTTCAAAGTAACGACTTGCATGTTGCCAATGCGGTGTGCTACTAGTAGTATAGGGTGGTTACCATAAGTGCTCGCACTTTTATTTGTATACGTGTATGTCTGTAGCTATGCACACAATTATTGTTGGTGCTATAGTGCTTGCACGTGAATATGTGTGTACGTTTAGTGCTTTAGTTAAATACTTCTAGACAGTTCTTTGCATTAACCCTGTAGGAATATTTTTACGTAACACTGCCGCCCACTTAAGCCTATTCGGGACGAATAGGCTGCCTGTTTCTTTCTTCGTTTTCTATACGTCTTGTAGTTACCCTGTAGACGACTACCTCTTCCATATTTGTAGGCTTTAGTTCTGGCTCTGCTTCGTCTTTCAACTGGGGATTGTGTTGCCATACGCCGGAGGTGACTACTTCGTTGTCATTTGTGGCCCCTGGTACTGACTCTGATTCCTGTTTCCACTACAGTTTGCCTTGCCTTGCGTTGAAGATGACAAGTTCTTCCATATTTATGGCATCTGGATCTAAGTCTACTTTGCGTCTTGACTAGAGCGTGCTTTACCATACACTGGAGATGACTAATCCTTACACATTTATGGCTTTTGGCTCTGACTCTACCTTGTCCCTTGGCTAGAGCTTGCCTTACCATACACTGTAGATGAGCAGTCCTTTCACACTTATGGCCTTTGGCTCTGACTCTACTTTGTTCATCGACTAGACTTTGCCTTACCACCCGCTTGAGGTTCTTTATAAAAGTTGTCTTCTTCTTGACTGCTTTTATGGTGCGCGCTTTGTATACTGTAGCTGTTTCGTTACCCTGAGCAAGCGAAACCATTTTAGCCTTAGCTAGTTCCACTGTTTCATAGACCGCTTGACTATCTTCTAAGTCACGGGCTTCATTCACTTCGCTGGAGACTTCTGACAAACTTCGCTCATTTCTAACTTGCTGATACTGACCACTGTTGATTTCGTCAATATTTGCTTCATTGCCAGAAATTTCATCGTTGATCTATTCCAAGTCACAAATTTTTTCGTCTGATTTACTGACTTGTACTTTAATGCCACCTACTCTTCTATATAGGACATCAGAAATTTCTTGAAGTTTCTCATTTGTGGCCTTAACTTCAGCTAGAACTCTCCCGTTGTTGGCTTTAGATGTTTTATTGTTTGCCTCTATTTTCTCATTGTTTGCTGTTATTTCGCTCATCATGGCAGCAAACATTGCGCTGATGTATGTAGTGGTTGGAGTACTAGTATAAGGAGCAGATGCTTCTTCCATCTCATATTTCTCTTCAAATTCTTACGCTCCTATGTCAACGCCACGACGCTTGAATTCATCTATTAGTCTCTTTCGAAGTTCTGCCTTATTACCTGTTGTCGGCAGGTCACACTTACTCAATTCCTTTTTGAGTTGCTCCACCTTTAAGTCTTCGAGCTTCATTGTATTATCAATTCATAATTCTCTGAATAATTAATTATTTTTATTTTAATTTTGCAATCCCACTTCTGACACCAAATGTTGCGTTTAAATTTTATTAAACGTGCGAGTTCTTTAGATTGCTCAAAAATAAAAATAAATAACACACGATTTTCTTATTTGCAACTGAACTTCCTTTTTATTTGTGACTAAACAAATTACAACTTGTCTTTTCTTATTGACTTCCTAACATTATTATCCACCGCACGAGGTCTTTTACTTTTAACACGATGTGCACTCCACTAAATTCCAATTAGCACTGACTGACTCTCACATACGGCAACTCTTTTTATACTGCAAAACCGGATCTAGATGGCGTAGTAAAATGCATGCATGTATGTACTTAGTAAAAACCAACTGGAAGAAACTATTGCCGCACAACGATGTGGCTTTTTAGACGTGTATGTTTATTGGTAGCCAGATGATTAAACAGTCTTCTAGCACAATCGGGAAAATGTATGTCGCCGTTTGTAGATGTTTGTAGGTGATTCGATTGGCCTTTCGTTTTTTTTAATTTTCAAAGTAACGACTTTAATGTTGGCAATGCGGTGTGCTACTGGTAGTACAGGGTGGTTACCATAAGTGCTCGCACTTTTATTTGTATACGTGTATGTCTGTAGCTATATACACAATTATTGTTGTTGCTATATGGCTTGCACGTGAATATGTGTGTACGTTTAGTGTTTTAGTTAAATACTTCTAGATAGGTCTTTGCATTAACCCTGTAGGAATATTTTTACGTAACAATATATATTGTGGGCTTCGGCATCACTAAAAATGTGAAGTTTTTTATTTATAATGAGAAATAATTTTTAGTCAGGCTTAATTCATTCAATTATTATTGAATGAAATTTTTTATTAATTAATGTGGTAGACTAATATAATTTCATGCTAACCTAAATAGAAAAATGGAAAAACAGAAAATAGTGATACTTATAAATGTGTTTACCAAAAGTAAATCAATTGTATACACAACAATCGTTTCTCATATTCCGTTTCGTTGAAAATTTAAGTTAAATAGGTGATGTTAATAAGAATCTCTACCCAAGTAGATAGACTAGGGTGCTGATGAAGTGCGTGGCTGCACAGAAAAGTATCGGTATTTCCCTCAGCTTAAAGTCTAAGTTTAATTTTTCTTCTCTTCTTTAGAAACTCACATTAATTAATAAAAATATTTCATTCAATATGAATTGATATTACTGAACTTAAGCCTGACTAAAAATTATTTCCGATTAAAAATCACTAAAGTTCATTTAAAAATCTTAAAATGTTTCTTATTTATTTTCAGAGATCAGCAATGAATCTTGCTTTGGCTATTTATACAGACTCATGAAATTTTAAATATAAATGCGTAGACATGGTTTAAACTCAACTACTCTGATGTACACACAATCTCAATGGCATTAATTTATAAATAAGTTGAAATAAATATAAATGCGACGTAGACATTCATATTCATACCACACTCACACCTACAAAGCATCTCAGTTTGTTTTCTAATTTATGTATTTATTTATTTATATATAAAATGTAATAACAAACGCCTTCATGTGGCCAAAAAACCATTACAGTATAATATAAGTAATACGTACAACGTATATCGATAACTCAATATGATATAAAACTATTTGAAAAAAAAATAGTATAAGATAATATAAAAAGGTAAAAAAACAAAATTATAATATTATATACGGAAATAGTTTTCCAACAACACAAATACTAGATAAAATAAGAGTAACAAAACGAAATAAGGTTCCGACATTGCGATGGTCAAAGTAAAGTAATATATGCATACACATACCCACATACATACTTATGTACATAAATGCATTACATACACACAGTTCTGTTCTCGTTGTACCTTCATAGTGGATAGTTGATTAGCGGAATTTTTCTTACATTCTTATTAAAGAAACAAAAAATTATACAAAAAAAAATATTCGTAGTGGATATTATTCGTAATACGTACATACTGACTTTAATAAATAAACTTTATGTGCTTTCCTAATATTTTTACATAGTGGAAATAACAAAAACAAAAACAAAAAAAAACCGAAAACAAAAAACACAAACAGTGAGTAGAGGAATACTCTATGCGAGTAACTCAAAAACAAATAAACAATCATAAATTACAAAAACAACAAAAAAAACCGTAAGCAGAAAACACAAAAAGTGCCCTTGAGGAATACTCTACATGAGTTCCTCAAATACAAAAAATTATGAAGTGAGTTCTAACGGCAGAAATGCCTATTTTACTGTGAGTTCTGAAGCTATCAATGAAAATAATACAAATAATAAATCTAATGAAAGTATTTTTTTAACGACAAATCCAATTTTTCGTCAGCGATCAACTTCACTTTGTGCAATGCCAAATAGTGATTCATTAACATTACACTTGCCTAGTACTTCTTCACATAAGTCAGTAATATTATCTCCTTCAGGCTCAAGTTCACCACTTAATAAAGTTATCACTACAGATAAAAGTAGCTTAAAACCCAAGGTACAAGTCGGAATGGACAGATACATAACAGTGGTAAAGCGTGGGCGAAGCCCGAATTCTTCAAAAATTTCATCTGCTCCAAAGATGTCTAGGGATAATAGCGCATCATCTACCAATCGTCAAAATCGTTTTTCATTATTGCAAGTCTCCGACGACAAGTCCGCTGCATCATCGCAAGTCTTTTAAGCCACCACCCATACATTTGAGAGAGAAAAATTCTAACGCCCTAATTAACAAATTAGTCTCGGCCATTGGTGAAAACGCATTTCATGTTATTCCAATAAAGCGTGGTAATATTGACGAAACTAAAATTCAAATATACGAAGAAAAAAATTTCCGCAAAATAGTTACTGAATTTGAAAAAAATAAAACAAGTTTTTATAAGTACCAACTTAAGAGTGCCAAAGGTATGCAGTTGTACGACAACGGATATAGTTTTTAATGAAGGCGAGCGCGTGACAAAAGCAGAATTGTGTATTCCTGATGAGTTCAAAACTGAATGCGAGCAATCCGATGAAATTGAAGAAAACTCGTGGAATTTAATTGATGTAAATCCCGAAATACCAGATGACTACAAAACAAAGTTAGTAGACTGTTTCGCGTTAAATATTAACGAACTTGGCTGTGGAGCGAACACTGAATTTTCAATTCAACTATTAGATAAAACCCCTAACCTATTACGTACAAGCCACATAGGTTGAGTGAATCTCAACGTGCGTTTGTTCGAGAAGAGATACAACAATTAAAGGAAGCTAGTATTATTGTCGAGCCGGATTCTGATTACGCGAGCCCTATTTTAATGGCGACAAAAGAATTTGTATTGACTATCGAGCATTAAATCGTGTTACGAAGAAGATGAAATACGCCTTACCAATTACTTCCGACCAACTTAATCGTCTGCATGGAATGAAGTATTTTAATGTACTTGATATGCGTAGTGACTATTACCAGGTGAGAGTGCATGAAGATTCACGACACGTAACAGCATTTGTGACGCCAGATGGGCACTATGAGTTCCTGCGAATGCCATTTGGTGTTGCTAACGGTCCGGCTGTGTTCCAGAAGCTTATAAATTCAGCGTTAGGTCCGTTGCGTTTCACAATAGCCATGGGCTATTTCGACGATAAATTGACACCAGCAACAAATGTTGACCAGTGTATAGAAAACTTGACAGCTGTTTTGGATGCTTTAAGAAGGGCGAATTTAAAGTTAAATATTCGAAAATGTAAGTTTTTAATTACCAAAATTGAGTATTTGGGATATGAGGTCAGTGATGGGTTCATTGCTCCGAGCCAACTTAAAACAAATGCCGTCGTAAGTTTTGAACGTCCGAAGACAGTGCACGAAGTCCGCCAATTTATTGGATTGACTAGTTATTTTCGCAAATTCATCGAGAACTATGCTGTTCTTGCAAGGCCACTTACACATTTGACGCAAAAAGAAGCTACTTGGAAGTGGACCGAAACCGAAGAAAACGCATATCAAAATTTGAAGCAGAAATTGACAGAAAAACCCGTACTGTCAATATATTGTAAATATGCAGACACGGATGTCCACATAGATGCTTGTAAAGATGGCTTGGCAGGTGTTCTCTTGCAAAAACAGATTGATGGAAAATTTCATTCGATTGCGTACGCTAGTCGTCAAACTACCAACGAAAAGTCGCGTTATCATTCCATTGAGCTTGAAGCTTTGGCAGTTGTGTGGGTATTGGAACGTCTTCGTGTGTATTTGATCGGGATTCCATTCACTGTTAAAACCGATTGCAATGCTGTGAGAAGTTCAATGACAAAGAAGGATATTTTGCCTAGAATTGGGAGGTGGTGGTTGAAATTATCTGAGTATGATTTCGAAGGCATGCCGACGCACTGAGTCGAAACCCAACTGATTCACCTGAAATTACCAATACTGCCGCAGATATTTGTGTTCTTCACTCTAGTTTAGAAACATCAGACTGGGTGAAAGTGTTACAAGAGACCAATTCAAAAATTGGCTATATAAAAGAAGTTTTACAAAAGAAATCAGAGCTGTCTAACAATGATATGAGGCTCCAGAAAGAATTCGCAGTCGAAGCTGGGCGTGTTTACAAGTTGGAAGGTAATATAAAACTTTTATATATTCCAGATGCAGCTAGATACAAAATCGTATTATCTCACCACTATGAGCTGGGACATATCGGCATTGACAAGGTTGTATCTAAAATTAAAGAAAAATATTGGTTCCCGAGACTTAGAAACTATGTCAAAAGATTTGTGGGCGCATGTTTTGAATGTTTTTATCATAAACAGCCTGCTGGAAAAAAACAAGGATTCTTACACCCAATTGATAAAATTGGAATATCATTTCATACTATTCATGCTGACCATTTAGGACCATTCGTTAGAGGTACATATGGAAATATGTATATTCTAGTTATGATTGACGGCTTCACTAAGTTTTGTGTCCTGAAACCCTTACGTAACGTAAAAAGTGAAACCACCGTCCGAGCGCTGAATGAAGTCATATCTATATTTGGAACTCCAACCCGTATAATATCAGAGCGAGGTACCGCGTTTACCGGTAGCCCGTTCCGCAAATTTTGCACCGACAGAAATATTGTACACGTTTTGAACGCTACAGCAACGCCTAGAGCCAACGGCCACTGTGAAAGGCTAAATCGTACCATAACTCCTATGGAACCAACATATCGGCGTCGTCCAGTGGAGTGTTAACAACAGCATTAATCACGTCATAAAAACAACTCCGTTTAAACTGTTATTCAATTGTGAGCCAAGAAGACCGACACCAAATCAACTAGAGGATGCGATTATTAACATCGACGAAGAAAACATCATTGCATTGCGTCAGGAAGCAATCGATCGAATAAGAAATAACCAAGAGAAACAAAGGCAACAATTTAACAAAAAAAAAGTGCTGCATAAGAATACATCCCAGGCGATTCCGTGATGGTGCGTCGCGATCCTACTAGTACAGGAGAATCTTTGAAATTAATGCCTTGTATAAGGGCACATATGTGGTAACTGAGGTGCTATCTAACGACCGATATCGTATTGCTCATTTCCCGGATGTCCAACGAAATCAACGATTCTATGAAGGTGTAGTACCTGTAGAGCATATGAAACGAGTTACGGCCCCCAGATGATATAGGCAGCGATTCATCGCCTGAATGCGACAACCTCCAACCCAAAAAGCCAACTCGGGCGAGAACTACGCCTGGCTATCTGAAGGACTACATACTATAGTCGATCGAGGTCGATCTTCATATTAGGATGGCCGATTGTTAACTACATACTTTTCGCTACGTGTAAAATGTTCATTAATATGGTAACACCAATGTCAATATTCGCTTAGAATTTTCTAGTAGTTTTTTTCTTATATAAACACATAATTATGTACGTCTTTTTATTACATATATAAACCATTGTATATGAAAACCGTTTATTAACTTACATTCGTTTTTTCTATTTCGAATAATAAAGAATTGCTTGCTTGAAATAAAACGTTATTGTAGTGCGTAAAACTTTATAAGGAAAAGGTCAAGGTTAACCATACAGAAAAAAGACAATCATTTAACAGCACCATTGAACAAATTAATAGATTGGTTCAATTTATAAGAATAACTTTTGCGCTGTTTATCCACAAATAAACATTCTAAATCTTTTGGAAAGTTATATTATTTCCCGGAAGTTCGCTGTTGTGGAAGGAGACTTTATGAGTTTGCCTGAAACTATCTTATTCGGTGTGTCAGAGCGGAGTATACTGGGGCCAATTTTGTACTTGATTTATACTTGTGATATGCCTGTGAGCAGTAATATCCACAGTTCTACATTTGCCGATGACACAGCATGCCTTAGCTTGCACGAAAACCCTCACGAGGCATCCCGATATCTTCAGGAACATATTACACGGCTGGTACTATGGTTAAACTTATGGCGAATTTAAGTAAACGAGCAAAAGTATGTTCAGGTACCATTTATCCTGCGAAGAGGTACTTGTTCCTCAATTCGAATCAACAATCAATTTGTTCGTCAAAATTCACGCGTAAAATATGTTGGTATACACCTTCATCGACGACTTACATGGAAACACCATACTGACTCATAGCTAACACAAATTAAACTTAAATTAAATCGGATGCATTGGCTGATTGGTAGAAATTCAACCCTTAGTATAGATTGCAAACTTTTGATTTACAAGTCGCTTTTGAAACTCTCTACATCTACCGTCACAACTTTTTATAAGCGCTTATATACAAAAAAGATTTTTAAAATTGGAGTTTCGGACACAGCCGAATGTAGGGTGCATGCCTAAAATACAAAATAATTGACTTTTAGCACGTTCTGAATGGATTGTTTTTAGCGTTATGTGGTTTAAAAGTGAATGTGTTAAAAAAAATTTTCACAAAATTTAAAATAATGAACATACTTTCTTTAAAAAAACGTCTTTTTCAGGAAAATTTAAAAATTTTTAATTCTTAGCTTTTTCCAGATTTCACCAAAGCAGATATTAATCACGTTTTGTACTTTGTTTTAATTAAAATTTTGTGAAAACTTAAATGCTGTCGTTTAATTTGAAATCTAACTTTATGAAGACTTTTTAAAAAAAATTTTATGTAAATTTTTTTCTAATAAACCTTTTAAAAGCCTTAATAAGTTTTATGAATAAGGCTGTAATATACTAAAAAATTATAGGTGAAATACTAAAAAAATTTAAGGCAAAACAATTTTTTTTTGGCTTAAGTCAAATATCTTCTAAGTTATGAGAGATACAAAAACACAACGCTTTATCCCATAACAATCGGATAATTTTTCTAAACGTTGCAAGCATCAGAAGTTTTTTTAGTACCATGTGGTCAACTTAGGCCAACTGTAACTACTGTCCAGCTTAAGCCAGCTGTCAAGACATGTGTTATAAAGCCTAGGTCCTCTTTTATGGATGTTCGAAGTTTCATATAAATCCAATCAGTACTTTAGAAGTTCCAGATTTATTACCATTTATTTTGCAAAAGTCCCCACTGTGGCGTAGTGTACAAGTATAATTAGAAGTATTTTCTTAGGTATTTTTCAAAAAGAGGCGTATCTGTATAATTAGACAGAGAAAACAGATTTGTTGTGATAACCGAATTTGTAGCCAATAGATTTTGTAATTAACCCGCCAATGGTGACGCAATTTTGACTTTGATCAATGGTGACGCCGGTCTCACGCACATAGATTTTCAACTGAAGATTTTTCCAAATTTGTTAGTATTATTTCATGATTTTTTTAAAATAAGCTCTTTGAGAATAAAGAAAAGATATTTAATCAATTTAAGCTCTTTTATTTCAATATTAACATTAAAAAAATTGTTTTATTAGAGCATTAAAAATAACAGCGATTTTAGTAATCCATTTTTCAAAATTAAGAAACAAATAAAAAATCACATATTTATAAGGGAAGATAATGTTTTTTAGTCTTTCGACATTAGGAACTTTTACAAAATAAATAAAAAAAAATATATTAAAAAAAGTAATGAAAAATGTATACTTGGTTATTTTATTCACATACACGGTGACACACGGTCTTACGCACCGGATTAGTAAAAAAGTACACAACGTGTGCTCAGGAAGCAGTTTCGTCTTTAACTAAAAGTAGGTGATGTGCAATGGGGCAGCTACTCGAAATCGCAACCAAAAATAATAACAGGGAATAATGTTATTCGAATTTTTTAACACACCCGGTCTCACAGACCAATAGGACACCAATGGCGGGTTAATAAATTTACCTTTTGCGGTATGTGCATTTTCAGAATGATTTGGTTATTGCAAGATAAAATTTTAATTGCGAATATAGGAATAATTAATTTATATAAACCGAAATCTAAACATAATTGGTATTTCTAAAGGAATCATTGGTAGCCACTCTCCATATAAAAACAATTTTTTCAGAATAAATAAAGGTAAGTACATTATTATATTTATCGCAAAATATTCGTAATTGTTTACGTATAGTGAAATGGGAAAATGTTGGATCTTTGGTTTTATTGGTTTGGTGTTATTGCAATTTAAATTTTTTTACCTAGAGAAAATTTCCTATAAATATGTTATAATTTTCAATCTTATTTTAATTTCATATTGAATTTAAAAACTTTCATTTCTTTTATTTGTTGTTTCTCCTAGATGTAAATTTATTCATATTTGAAAAAAGTAGTTTTATGTAGTACAAAAAAGTTGTGTATTGTAATTTCTTGTTAATTTTATCGAAATTAAGTAAAATAACTTAATTTGGAAAATGTCAAAATATATGGGAAATTACTTAATTTCATCTTGATTTCGACTGAAATTACGAAATTGTTTAATTTGGAGTCAGCGTGAATGGGCTATAATATAATTTCAATACAGCGGCAAGTGATTAGTTAGTTCCAATAACCGATTTGTTTTTTCTGATTAAATATTGTTTGTAAGAATAGATTTTTTAATTTCAAAAGCATATACACAGAAAAAAATATCATCGAAATGCAACCAACATAACAAATTGTTAATATTTAATTTAAAAATTAACAATCATCATTGTTGATATAACAAATATAATTTTTTTAGTCAATTAAATTAATCAACAAAATTATTTGTTAAATTATATGATAACAGAATGCGCACATGTAGAGAAACAAGAAATCATGTTTTGTGTGTATTCATTATTTGCGTGTCCAATAAAGTGTTGCTTTTTAGCTAAGAGGTATGTAAGTAAGTTAGTTTATTATTCATGAGATTGGCGGTTTAACTTTGTCCAAAGAAATTTAGTTTTTTGCAGATATCAACAAACTATTTGTTAAAATATTTAATTGAAAATATTTTTCAGATTATCCCTTAACTTACAGTTTCGTTAATTGTATTTACAAAAATATTTGTAGGTTCAAAATCAATTAATTATTTAATTGACATAAAAAAAATCAATTGTATTTAGAAATCAGTTTTTTCTGTGTATTCAGTCACGTTACTTCATAACTTATACCTAATTCAGTTGTGTCTAACAAAACTTTGAAATGGTTATTAGAAACTAACGGAATCAATTGTTATTACTAATAATACTATTGTGAAACTTATATTTAGGGTTGCCAGTTTTATTTTTCGAAAAACCGGGACAAGTTAAAAAAAATTGCAAAATAACGGGATTTTCAAAAGTTTCTCGGTACAAAAAATTGCATTGTAATATTTATACTTTAAGGAATATAGGCCTTATTTATAAAAATTATTAAGGCTTTATAAAGGCTAAATAATCAAAAAAAATTATAGAAAAAAACATTTCTTACATCAATTAGGAATTAACGAATTTAAATATAACAGTTGGATTAGAAAACAAAATAAAATAAAAAAGAGAAGAACGGTGTCTTAAGACACAAGGTTAGAGCTATGTTGCTTAGCTATATAAAACAAATTTCATGTGTTTAATAACAATATAATAAAATTATATTATGAGGGCAATTATCAATAAAATTCCGCGAGGAATTTTTCCCGGGGAACAATTTAAAAAAAAAACAAGTAATAGGGAAAACAAAGAAGTTATAATTGGAAAAGGAACAAAAGATGTGATATCTTCAAACATAGCTAAGAACACTCTCGAACAAGTCACCTTTCAAACAGAAAAAACTAAGTCAAAATCGGTCCAGCAGTTTGATCTGTACGAATGCTAGTACAGACACGCACTACAAACTTATTTTTTTTTTTTAATACATTTATTTATTTATTGTATCTTCAATTATGAACTAACAATAAGTATTCAAATCTTAAATCTAAAATATAAGTATTAGGCCCGACCACTGTCGGACATAAACTTAGTGATAGTTATAAATAATACATAAGTAGTGATAATGAAAAAAAAAATATTTTCAAGCAATCCCATCTGGAGTATTGAGTAAAAGAGCCCTTGTGTCCTTCTTTTTCAAGCGAATGTGGCCAGTAAAATTCAAGATGTTACGAGCAAGCGGATTAGGATGTGACTCGAGTTTTGTTAAATATTTGCCTGCGTGTTTTGCTATTTCTTCAATCACTAGTGGCATATTCAAATCACGATGTATATTTGAATTCTTAATGTACCATGGAGCAGATGTTATTAACCTTAAAATTTTGTTTTGTCTTCGTTGAATTCTCTCTACATTGGAAGCAGAAGCAGTGCCCCATAACTGGATACCGTAACACCATATTGGCTTCAAGAGCGACTTGTATAATAAAAGTTTGCAGTCTAGGCTGAGTGTTGAGTTTCTACCAATCAGCCAATATATCTGAGTTAGTTTAAGTTTCATTTGTATTAGCTTTAAGTCAATATGGTGTTTCCATGTAAGTCGTCGATCAAGGTGTATACCAAGGTATTTTACATGTGAATGCTGAGGAACAACTTGATTGTTGATTCGAATTGGGGAACAAGTATCTCTTCGCAGGGTAAATGTTACCTGAACACACTTTTGCTCGTTGACCTTAATTCTCCATAATTTTAACCATAGTTCCAGTTGTGTAATATGTTCTTGTAGATATCGGGAAGCCTCATGAGGATTTTCGTGCATACTTAGGCAGGCTGTATCATCGGCAAACGTAGATGTATGGATATTGCTGCTCAAAGGCATATCACAAGTATAAATTAAATACAAAACTGGCCCCAGTATGCTCCCCTGTGGCACACCGGATGATATACTTTCGGGCACACTCATGAATTCTCCTTCCACAACCGTGAAATTCCGGGTAGTAATGTAACTTTCTAATAAATTCACCAAATTTATTGGTAGATATGATTTTAATTTTAAAATTAGGCCTTCATGCCACACTTTATCAAATGCCTGCGAAACGTCAATAAACAGTGCAGAACAGTACTTCTTTTCTTCAAATGTTCTTCTTATACATTGAACCAATCTATGCGTTTGTTCAATGGTGCTATGCTGACTTCTAAAACCAAACTGATGGTCTGGGATACACCCACTACCAATTAGAATTGGGGACAATTTTGACATGAGCAGTTTTTCGAAAAGTTTTGACATTGTTGATAGCAGACTTATTGGCCTGTATGATTCTGCCTTGGTAAGATCTTTGCCCGGCTTTGGAATCATTTTAACTTTGGCAAGCTTCCAGCTGTGGGGATAATACTCTAGTCGTAAAATGGCATTAAAAATGAATAACATGATTCTAATTACAATACGAGGCAATTTTATTAGCATTTGGTTACTAATTCCATCAATACCCGGTGCTTTCTTCGGGTTGAGTTCAGCAATTAGATTTTGTACATCACACATTTGAAATTTTATGGGTCGAGGGGGTAGCGCAACTACACTCGGGAAATCAACAACACCAGTACATGTGTTTGGGGTAAATACAGATTTTAAATGCTTTGCAAACAAGTTACCTTTTTCAATATCACTCCTGGCCCAAACTCCGGTAGAAGTGCGCAGAGGTGGTTTAAACTCAACGGGTGTTTTAATTCTTTTCGCAGCGCGCCACAAAGAATAAGTAGATGCTGGTGTGACATCAAGATTTTCCAGATAGTTTTTAAGAGAAGCAGTTTTTTCATATGCAAGCAGCTCTTGGAGTCTTTTGGTGCACTCTTTTAATCTAATTTTATTTTGGGGTGATCTGTGCTGTTGCCATTCTCTTCTAGCTCTTCTTTTTGCACATACGAAAAGTTCAATATCTGTAGAATATATTCTGTTAAACCCAGTCTGCGGATGGGAGGAAGTGGCATGCTCAGCTGCCTGCTTAATATTTTCGTTAAGATTAGCAATATTAGATTCAATATCGTCATGAGTTCTTAGCTTAATATTTTCAGTGCAATGACTACTAAGATATTTTTTGAATCGCAGCCAATTAACACGACTGACCATTTTCACATATGGGTGAGGTAGAGCACTTCTCAGTGGGCTACAGATTGTAACGATCGTGGGAGAGTGATCGGACGATAGATCTAGGGAAGCTTCGACGTGAAATAATTCCCTAGAAATATTTTTCATGACGCCAAAATCTATAATATCCGGAATTGTATGTATGTCAGTAGGCCAGTAAGTGGGCTCCCTACTCGAAATGACGTCCAAGCCCATTTTTGAAATTGTGTTGAACAACGCTCGTCCTCTAGGTGTGATAAGACGCGAACCCCAGAAAGTATGTTTTGCATTATAGTCTCCAGCTGCTACGAAACAAGGGCCAAGAGATTTGTAGAAATCCTCGTATTGATCCTCAGTAATTGCGAATCTAGGAGGGGAGTAAATTGATGATATGACAAAATTTGTGCAAAAATTTTCGATGCAAATATTCGTTGCTTGTAGATGTTCTTCACAAATGTTGTCAAGAGTATAATGCTTGAGTCTTGACTTTATTAAAATTGCTGATCCCCCGCAAGATCTTCCTCTTGGGTCCTTTGAATCATATAAAATGAATGAATAGGCTTCTTGAAGTCAAATGAGTCTCAGAAACCAACATTATATCAATATTTTTTTCCGTGAGGAAGTGCTCAAGTTCATTTTTATGTTGGCGAATGCCGTTTGCGTTCCAGAAACATATTTTTAACGTGTTCATGGCTTGTTAACTAATGCTTGAAGCAGTGTAGACAGCATTCGTAGCATTTCTTGCATCATGCTAATCATATTTGTTGTAAAATTATTTGTAGTCAGCACCAGATTCTCAATAGTAGCTTCAAGGCGACTAAAATTAAAGCTTGAGTTTGCATTCGTTGAATTATTTTGAGGCGGAATATTTTGTGTGCGAATATAACTAGTCTTAGCTGCATCGGCATACGATACACGTGAAGTGACAGGTTGGCTCATTTGAGCAAAATTGGCGGAGTAAGTGTTTGCTGTTTGTGCTGGAGCTAATTTAAGTTTGTGCCCCATAGTCTGTTTAACGAAAGAATAGACAGGACATCCTCTGTAGGTAGCGGTGTGATTACCTCCACAATTACTACATTTTTTTTCTGCTAGATCTTTAGGCTTAGTACAACCAGCAGTACCGTGCAATTCACCGCAGATAACACAAACTGAATGTAACTTGCAGTAAGTTTTTGTGTGACCATATTCTTGACAATTAATGCACTGTACGGGTCCAGAACGCTTGTGTGGTTCTTCAACCGTTATTTTTCGATATAAGAGATATTTCAAATTGTAAATTGGATGAGTCTCGCTTTTTTTCAATTTTATATCGTTTGGCTCAAGTTCGACGCGAAATAGAGGTTGAGGAATCTTCTCCCTATTTATTATGTTAGATAAATTTTTTACCTTAAATCCCTGGAGGACGAGTGCATCTTTTAACGAGTGATTTTTTTGCTATTATCTTTTTGGCAACACTAGTTTTGACAGCTCGCGCACGTTTTGTATCTTGTGTCACTGTCAAACATCTTCAGTTTGGTCTATAATTTAATCATGAATCGTCTTACAAACGAACAACGCTTGCAAATTATTGAATTTTATTACCAAAATGCGTGCTCTTTTTTGCCACTTTTTTATCGAAGAATTGTGTTCAGCGACGAGGCTCATTTCTGGTTGAATGGATACGTGAACAAGCAAAACTGCCGTATTTGGAGTGAAGAGCAGCCAGAAGCATTGCAAGAGCTACCAATGCATCCACAAAAAACAACCGTTTGGTGCGGATTATGGGCTGGCGGCATCATTGGGCCGTATTTCTTCAAAGATGATGTGATGAATCACAACGTTACTGTGAATGGTGAGCGCTACCGTGCGATGATAACAAACTTTTTTTGCCCAAAATGGAAGAGCTTGACTTGCATGACATGTGGTTTCAACAAGACGGTGCCACATGCCACACAGCACGCTAAACAATGGACCAATTGAGAGGCGAGTTCGGTGAACAGTTTATTTCACGCTTGGGACCAGTCAATTGGCCGCCCAGATCGTGCGATTTAACGCCTCTAGACTATTTTTTGTGGGGCTATGTTAAGGCTAATGTCTATAGCGACAAGCCCGCTTCGATTGACGCACTGGAAGCCAACATTGCCAACATTATTCGTGAGATACCGGCCGAAATGTTGGAAAGAGTATGCCAAAATTGGACTAAGCGGATGGACCATTTGAGGCGCAGCCCCGGCCAACATTTGCATGAAATAATCTTCAAACATTAAATTATATCGACCCAACTATCAATCCAAATAAATATTGCATGCATTTTTCTGAATTTTGTGTTTTTTTTTAATTTCCGATAGTTCTTAAAAAATCACCCATTATTTCTTCGGGAGCAACATAGGAATCGATGCCCTTCAATACGATCTGCAGGCCTTTAGCACTTTTAAGCTGATATGTGTAGAAACTTTTCTTACTTTTTTCAAATTCCGTAATAAGTTTGCGAAAATCTTTTTCTTCATAAATTTGAATTTTGGTTTCATCAATGTTACCACGTTTTATTGGAACGATGTGAAATTTATTCTCACCAATGACTGAAATTAAATTTTTTATAAGATTGTTTGAATTTTTTTTCTCAAATAGATTGGAGGCGGCTTGGATGTTTTGTTCGTAGATACATCGGGTTCATTGTTGTCAACTTGTAATATTTGAAAACGATTTTGACGGTTAATAGAGGATGCGCTCTTATCTCTAAACATTTTTGGAGCAGATGAAATTTTCGAAGACTTTGGGCTTCGTCCGCGCTTTACCACTGTAATATATCTGTCTATTCCCACTTGGACCTTGGGTTTTGGGCTGCTCTTAACTTCAGTAAAAACTTGGTTAAGTGATGACCACGAGCCGGAAGCGGATGATATCGCTGAGTTAAATGTAGAAGTACTAGGCAACGGTAATGTTAACGAATCACTTGTTGGCATTGGACAAAGCGAAGTTGATCGCTGACGAAAAAGTGGCCTCGCCGTTAAAAAAAGTCTACTATCAGATTTCTTATTTAATTTGTTATCATTAAGAGCTTCAGAGCTCTCAGTAAGTCTTTCATTAGATTTTTTATTTTTATTATTTTCATTAAGAGCTTCAGAACTCACAGTAAAATAGGCATTTCTGCCATTAGAACTCACTTCACAGTTATTTGTTTTTGAGGTACTCATATAGAGTATTCCTCAAGGGCACTTTTGTTTGTTTGTTTTTTTTTTTTTGATTACGGTTTTTTGTTTTTGTTAATTATGACTATGTAAAATATATTAGCAGTGCAAATAAAGCTAACAATAACAATATGTATTCCGAATATTTTTTCGTACAATTTTTTTTTGTTTAGTATGAAATAAAATCTCCGCTAAATCGACTGTTCACTATGAATGTACAACGAGAACTGAACAAACTTATAATTCATAGAATTCATAGAATAATAATATTTTTGAAAATCACAAAGACAAAATAAGCGCCAATGAAATACGTATATAGACCAAGCTAAACCACCAGCAAATAAATTTCAAATTAAAATATAATTATGACAATATGTCGAATAATAAACTTCTTAAATGTTAAATTTTAGATTTTATTTTTCATTTTGCCTTGTAATTACTTTTATTGTTATCCAATGGATTTCTAATTGTATGAAGGTGTAGAAAAATAAAATAGATTCATATCGAATATAAATTATTTGCTGGGTTTTGTATGAGTTTCAAAGCCTACTAAGCTTATTTTGTCTTTGTGATTTTCAAAAATATTATTATTCTATGAATTCTCATATAGTTTTTGAAAGTCTGTGCATAAAGTAAGAGGTTTGTGACTGTTCAAAATTTGTGGTTGAAGTCTACTGATGATTTGGTTCAAGCGCCAATGAAATACGCATATAGACCAAGCTAAACCACCAGCAAATAAATTTCAAATTTCTATGAAGTATAGTTAAAAAAAATATGAGGAACAAAGAAAAATCATCACAATTTCTTTCATTCGAATGAAATGAGTATTTGAATACCCAGCTTTTTAGGGTTCCGTACACCAAAGGTGAAAAAGGAACCCTATTGTTTTCGCTACGCTGTCCGTTTGTCCGTCACACGGTATTTTCTCAGGAACTGTAAAAGCTACGGACCTGAAATTTGGACAGAGTATGTAGAACCTTGGCCAATACAACAACAAATACATGCTCCAAAACGAGCGACGAAAAATGCTAAAATCCCATGTAATATACATACAATTGTATGTACATATGTATATTGACACTTGAAATTTGTAAAATTGGTGTATTTTTATATAGACAACAATTAACATTAAAATATTAAAAAATTTAAATTAAAGGGTGGTCCGTCAGTTAATGCAATTTTGACTATGTAATTTTGACAACTTGCTATATCTTGGAGACCGTAAGAGGTAAACTCTTGAAATTTTCAAAAACGGTAAAACTAAAAAAACCGTAAATTATAAAATCGCAAAACCGAAAAATATCGCAAAATTAAAAAAAAAATCTAGCACTAAAATAAATCGCCAAATTCGAAAATATCGTTTAAATGAAAAAAAATCGCCAATATGAAAAAAACGCCAAAAACCGAAAAAATCGCCAAAACGCGAAAAATGCGCCAAAACCAAAATAATTCTTTATGTGAAAGAAAATCTCCAAAATGAAAAAAAATCGCCAAAATGAAAAAATAATCGCAAAATTTAAAAAAAAATCGCCAAAAAGAAAAAAATCGCCAAAATTTAAGATAAACGCCAAAGCCAAAAAAAATCATTTATATGAAAAAAACGCCAAAATTAAAAAAATTGCCAAAATAAAAAAATCTCCAAAATAAAAAAACGCCTAAATAATAAAAATCGCCTAAATTAAAAAATTTTCAAAAACCAAAAAAAAAAATCGTCAGAACGTGAAAAAAGTGCCAAAACTCAGAATGCGCCAATAAATTCAAAAAACCCCCAAAACTAAAAAAACGCTTAAAACCCAAAAACGAAAAAAATGTCAAAACTATAGTTTATATTGTTCGTATTGAACCCTTGAACGTACGGAACCCTTCGTGCGCGGGTCAAAGCCGCACTTCACTGAATTTATTTCGATTTGTTTTGATTGTATGTAGATCACTAAAACATTTTCGTACGATTGTATTTATTTTAATATTTTTTATGGATTTTACGATTTATTTTGAATCAGTTGGATAATTTGATGAAGTTTTCCATTATATGACAGAAATAGCAAATCTAAGCTAAGAGCTAACACTTCTAGCTTCATTTTCAGATGTAACATGAATCAATATGTGTTATATTAACAAAAACATTTGAGGTACAAAATACACATTTTGGAAATATCAACTTAAAGTAGTCTTAACAAACGTCGGGACCTACTTTAGAAATTTGATATAATAATTTTTGTAGAATACAACTTTACTTAACATTGCTTTGCAAAAGCTTTGTTAAGTTTTTTTTCATAAGACCCATAGTCTTTTAATGAACTGTTAAGATTTACTTATCTTCATTAGTTGAAAATCGTTGGTGTTTAATTATAAAAAATAATATATAAAAAAAGCGGAATTTTTGAATCCCGCGCGGTACGCGTGATTTAATTAAAAAAAAAAACCGGAAAACCCCGCGAAAGGTGATACAAATGGCAACACTACTTATATTTGTATTATAATTATGGTTTTTTGTTTATAAATATGAAATATCGTACAATTGATTTATAATTGATAGCAAATATGGAATACTGGAATACATACAATTTTGAAATAGTTTGGTTGGGATTGGTCAATTTGCATTGCCGGTCTGCACTAAAATAACAGTTGACTTTTCAGTTGTGTTTTGGTACTGTCATTTACAACTCTGCGCACAGTGGCTGAAAATCGTTTTTCATTGGCCAAAAGTCTAATTTTTTTTTGTCACCGATTTTTAAAATTTTTACGCCTTTTTGTAGCTAATATATCCAGATTAAGGTAGCCAAAAACTTAGGTTAAACTATTGATAATTGTGGGCGTGGCATGCTGTCAAACTCAACCGTTTTTTTAATTTCAGAAAAAGGTGTTTTTCTTTTGTTTTTTATCAAAAATAAATGGTTACTACTCGCAAGCTATCATCGATAACGGCCTGCGGTCTTTTTTATAATGTTGGTAGGACTATAGTCTTTAGTTGTTGTAAGTGGTCACAGCTCTAGCGTTTAATATTACGAGCGTTATGAAATATTTATGAAACTACTATATTTTTCTCAAATTTAAATTTTAGTGGAATAGAACTTCTAGGGAACAAAAGGGAACAAGAAACGTATACCACCAGGAGAAAGGTGAAAGTGTCCTCTTTAACGCTATATATACTTTTGCACCCGTGACGACCCGTGGGTAGAACACTTTTTTCATTTTAATGAAATTACTCTAAAAAAAATTCAAATTAATTTAAACAGCCCTATAAGTACTCGTATACAATAGTGTCTTAAATTTTCACTTTTTTGCCTAAGTTTGTTTTTTTTTACTTTAGACTACGTAAAACGAAAAAAATTAAATATAATACCTGCGAAAGGGTTTAATGGCTTTGTTTTGATCAGCAAAAAATAAGTCATAAAATTATCACAATAGGTTCTACAGTAAACATATGATCTCTTTCTGAATTTACCTGTTATCAAATGTTAGGGTCACCCAAAGTCATAAACATTTTTATAACAATAATGGCGACATTAAACCACTAAAGATAAAAAACAACCCCATATTGGCGAGATACTAATCAGTTTTACCTGATATTAAGGTCTGAATAACATGTGCAGTTTTGTTCAATTTAAGCACTACCTGCTATGAAATTGAAGATCAATGTGTGAATAACATGTATCTAAAAATGTATAAAACTACGGATTCCATAAGGGATTACTCAGTAATAAGTTAATCCTTTAATTGTACGGATAAAATATAACAAATAAAAATATTCAGATAAATATGGAGAGCTTCAGTTATAAAGAACTGGCCGAAGAGTATTTTAGAAACAAAAACCAGGAAGATGTTCTTAGTTACGTTAAAATAAAATTAAACTTAAATTCGTGTAGCACCGAAATGCAAGAGCAATTATCTAATTTCGTCAAAGCACTAAAAAAACGCTACAAAAAAAAAGCGGAATTTTTGAATCCCGCGCGGTACGCGTGATTTAATTTTAAAAAAAACCGGAAAACCCCGCGAAAGGCGATACAAATGGCAACACTACTTATATTTGTATTATAATTATGTTTTTTTGTTTATAAATATGAAATATCGTACAATTGATTTATAATTGATAGCAAATATGGAATACTGGAATACATACAATTTTGAAATAGTTTGGTTGGGATTGGTCAATTTGCATTGCCGGTCTGCACTAAAATAACAGTTGACTTTTAGTTGTGTTTTGGTACTGTCATTTACAACTCTGCGCACAGTGGCTGAAAATCGTTTTTCATTGGCCAAAAGTCTAATTTTTTTTTTGTCACCGATTTTTAAAATTTTTACGCCTTTTTGTAGCTAATATATCCAGATTAAGGTAGCCAAAAACTTAGGTTAAACTATTGATAATTGTGGGCGTGGCATGCTGTCAAACTCAACCGTTTTTTTAATTTCAGAAAAAGGTGTTTTTCTTTTGTTTTTTATCAAAAATAAATGGTTACTACTCGCAAGCTATCATCGATAACGGCCTGCGGTCTTTTTTATAATGTTGGTAGGACTATAGTCTTTAGTTGTTGTAAGTGGTCACAGCTCTAGCGTTTAATATTACGGGCGTTATGAAATATTTATGAAACTACTATATTTTTCTCAAATTTAAATTTTAGTGGAATAGAACTTCTAGGGAACAAAAGGGAACAAGAAACGTATACCACCAGGAGAAAGGTGAAAGTGTCCTCTTTAACGCTATATATACTTTTGCACCCGTGACGACCCGTGGGTAGAACACTTTTTTCATTTTAATGAAATTACTCTAAAAAAAATTCAAATTAATTTAAACAGCCCTATAAGTACTCGTATACAATAGTGTCTTAAATTTTCACTTTTTTGCCTAAAAGTTTGTTTTTTTTTACTTTAGACTACGTAAAACGAAAAAAATTTAATATAATACCTGCGAAAGGGTTTAATGGCTTTGTTTTGATCAGCAAAAAATAAGTCATAAAATTATCACAATAGGTTCTACAGTAAACATATGATCTCTTTCTGAATTTACCTGTTATCAAATGTTAGGGTCAACCAAAGTCATAAACATTTTTATAACAATAATGGCGACATTAAACCACTAAAGATAAAAAACAACCCCATATTGGCGAGATACTAATCAGTTTTACCTGATATTAAGGTCTGAATAACATGTGCAGTTTTGTTCAATTTAAGCACTACCTGCTATGAAATTGAAGATCAATGTGTGAATAACATGTATCTAAAAATGTATAAAACTACGGATTCCATAAGGGATTACTCAGTAATAAGTTAATCCTTTAATTGTACGGATAAAATATAACAAATAAAAATATTCAGATAAATATGGAGAGCTTCAGTTATAAAGAACTGGCCAAAGAGTATTTTAGAAACAAAAACCAGGAAGATGTTCTTAGTTACGTTAAAATAAAATTAAACTTAAATTCGTGTAGCACCGAAATGCAAGAGCAATTATCTAATTTCGTCAAAGCACTAAAAAAACGCTACAAAGAAGTTAGCTACAGTAAACAAAACTTTTATATAAAAAGTGCAAACTGTTTAGAAGGCCAACTTACTGTCGCTGCAGAAACAGCAAAGCAAGATAAGGCTGGAAGACCACGCAAATCATTAATGGGCAACTGCAGTGATAGATGTAAGAGGCGGAAACTTAAAGATTTTAACGATGCAATTGGTTGTACAAATATAAAAGAATCTTTCCTACATCAATTACGATCACAGAACCAATTATCAAAAGTGGATATCATTGAAAAAGTTGTTAAAGCTAGTCCAGTGAGAACAAAACGGATTCTTAAAAGTATACCAACTCCGAGTGATGCAATACAGTGCACAAAAGAGGAGGCATTAGCATTATTTCTGGATTTGAAATTAACAAAACAGCAATATATTAAGCTCAGACTGCGTGCGATTGAAAAAGGGTCAAATATGTATCCAGCATATCATTACATAACCGCTGCTAAAATAGACTGTTTGCCATCAAAGGACACTATTACAATCACACCAATTTCGGCAGAGGTACAACTACAATCTCTACTTGATCACACAGCCGAACGCTTGCTACAATCAATAACAGGAAATGAGTTAAAGAAATATGGAAACACAAAGTTAATTCTTTTTTGTAAATGGGGATGTGATGGTTCCTCGGGACAAAAACAATACAAACAAGCTGTATGTGAAAATATTTCGGACTCAGATATGTTCATGGTATCATTTGTACCATTGCGATTGAAAAAGATTTTGGAAGATTCAGAGCCTTCGACTAGTACAACGCAAACAATGGATATTTGGAAAAATGAGACACCATCTTCTACGAAATACTGCAGGCCAATTAAATTTGAATTCAAAAAAGAAACTCATGATGCCATTAACAAAGAAGTTAGTGATATCAAGGCCCAAATTGCAACACTACAGCCATTACAATTACAGTTAGATGGGCAGCAAACTGAAGTAAGCTACCAATTAGTGCTGACAATGATAGATGAAAAAGTAGGTCAGGCTTTGACTAACACGAAGGCTGCATCCAGCTGCATTATATGCCAAGCAACATCAACCCAATTAAACCAAGTCCCGACAAAATCATTAGATAATACCGATGCATATGAATTTGGATTATCACCACTACATGCAAGAATACGACTTATGGAACACATACTAAAAATCAGTTATGATTTGGATTTCGGGTCTTCAGGATCAATAAGAAACAACGAAACCAACAAAGAGTTAAGAAGTTCAAAAAAGAAACATGTTCTAGATGAATATCGCAAATTAGGATTGATTATAGATCAGCCAAAACAAGGGTCAGGCAATACAAATGATGGCAATACCGCAAGAAGATTCTTTTCAGATCCAGAAACAGCATCTGAAATAACAGGAGTGGATTTAAACCTTATTTTCAGGTTTAAAATAATCCTAGAAGTACTTGCGTGCAATGAAGAAATTGACTCTAGAAAATTTGGAGATTATGCTAAGGAAACTGCAAAAATATATACAACCAACTACCCATGGAGAAATATGTCTGCAACAGTTCATAAAATCCTTTATCATGGAGAAGATATCATTAAATATCATTTGGTGCCACTTGGAGATCTATCAGAGGAGGCTCAGGAAAAAAGAAACAAGGATTACAGATTTTATAGAGAGCACAATACTAGAAAAATTTCACGAAATTCAACAAATGAAGATCTATTTAATATATTATTGGCAACGTCAGATCCGTTCATCTCCAGTATTCGAAATCAATGGAAAGTGGAACATCGGGATTTAGATGAAGAAGCCAAAAAACTACTAAAGAACAGAAATAGCACAGAACCAAATATGAATAAATGAATAATAAAAGCATAGTATTAGTAAAAAATAATAATAAACAGAACCTACCATTGTTACAAATGCTATTAAAATTTATTGCAGTTTTTATTTTTAATATGTTTTTTAAAATGATCAAATTTGACAGCAAAAAATAATAAATTTTTCTGTAGTAATAGCAATATTTTTAGATAATATTATTAAAGTTTTTTTTTAAGTGTAACTATTCTTTGAGTGTAAACAAAATTGCAAATTAGACAGCAAAAAATTTTTAATTTTTCTGTAATAATAGCAAAATCGTTGATTTTACTATTTTTTTTTAGTGTAAAATTTTTTTTGAGTGTAACATTAAATAAATTCCATTATTACAAAACATATTTATAATTATTACTAATTTCCATATATTAAATTTTTTAATAAATAAAAAAATAATAAACCCATATTTCACTCTAAAAGTTAAAAAAATTCAAAAGTTCAACTTTGAGCTAGAATTCCTTAAAAAGTCCTCAATCAATTTTAATGTAATTAAAACTGAGTCAAAGTGAACTAAATATCTATCCACTAAAATAAAAATTACTTCAATATTTTGATCAGTTCAAAAGTTACAGAATTTTGGCCAATGAAAAACGATTTTCAGCCACTGTGCTGCGTAAGTTTGGTGAGAAAAACGTTGAGTATACACAACTGCTTTTTAGTAGTTGGATCTGTGGTTGGGTTTTTCTAGGTGCAGGCTGGTGCGATATAAAAAGCAGAAAAGGTGGGAAAATCGTAATTAGAAATATTTGTTATGCCTAATACCAAATTTGTTTAACAGATTCAGTATCGGTATAGGTATCGCCACATACAAAGATGCAAATATTTATGGTTTATGTGATCAAAACAATAACAAAATGTTTCTTTGTTTCTTCCGGAAATAACTAAAAAACCTTCAAAAATGATTTTTTTAAAGAATTGATTTTAGTTGAGAACCGACATAGGGGCATAAGTATTTGTTACTCCAGCAGATTTTTAACCAATATATTCTCTCTGTGTACATACATGAATATTACACCAATATTTTCAGTTAATACAGATACTAGCAACAATAAAAAATAAATAAGTATTAATTTGTCAATAAAAATAAATTTGTACTATTTTTTATAATTACACTGTGTGACAAATTTTAAAGAAATCGAAATACCTGGACGTTACTACTACAACCATGTGCATTTGAAATTTTCCAAATACCTCCAAAATCTTGAGTGAAAGCTTAAAAACCGGGGTTTCGTACCCGTAGGCACTTATCAACCTCTACACAAGTTTTTGAATGAATGAACAAACGGATTTAGAAAGAAGAGACTAAGACCTTTCGAATCATATATAAATTGTTTCAGTAAATTTCAGATATATGTCTGTATTTTTTCACCATATATAATTTTTTCGGTTTTTTCGATACTTTTCTACTTTGGGCTCGTTCTTAGGCAGTATTTTTGTACTGAAACCATAGTCTTTATAACTTTATTTAAAAAAAAATGATTAGGAGTAATTCGCAAGTTTGTTTTAAAAAATTCCCTCGAAATTTACCGAGTTATTAAAAATTTTATTAGAAGACTTTTTTTAAAAAACTACCTGTATGATGTATTTCGCGTTCCATTTATTCACTTTCTGTGTATTTGGGCTTCGAGAATGATGAAAGTAAAATTTAATAGATATATATCAACAAAGAGTACAAAACATATACGACAGTGGTCGCCAAACTTTTTTCTGGCGGTTCTCTTGAAAAAAAGCTTGGCGACCACTGTTGATATCGGTTGATATTTAACAATACCTACCAGAAAATAGTAACACTTCGCAGATACTTGTTTTGTCACACTGTTATCTGCATCTGCTTACAATTTGTGAAGAGTTTCCCTTGAAGACAGTGGTCTTACAAAAAGGCTTGCTATAAAATTCGTATTTAAGAATATTTGCACCTTAAAAAATACGAATTTGCAATTCCCAAACAAATTTCGCAAAATCCTGAAAATGGAATTTTTCACTGTTTTTGCTGTATTTTGGTTATCTTTCGCCGGGCGCATATTATATTTTAGGAACTTTTTAAAAACATATTGTATAGTCAGGATGAATAACAAATTTTTTGGTTCCAGCCTTGGAATTGAGAAAAATTTCCTTAAATTTTATATTTATAGCAAAAATATGTCTCTTTGGAAATGATTTCAATCCTTTAGTAATGAAAATTTAAAAAAAAAATTATCAGTAACATTCTTAAAATTAGTTTTTTTTATTTCTTATAGTAATACATTTTAAATAAGTATAATATGGGATTAGTAATTGTGCAAAAATTTTTTATAATAGAGAGATAATTAATACACTGTTTTCTGCGAAAAAAATTTAAAATCGGTTTTTTTAAATTGTTTATTTATATTGCCTATAACTTTTAGCTTAATTCTGCTTTTGGTAAAATTTTTTTTAATAATATATATTTTGTTTTATATACAAAATAAGTTTGCTTTTTTAAATCGGATAAGATTTGACTTCTCCACAACACAACACAACAGAACAGTGGACCAAGGTTGGAAAAAATCTAATATTTTTATTTTATCTCTAGAATATTTCCCAAAACTGTAAGCGAAAATCCATATATCTAGTAGAAAATCTACTAGCAAAAAATCTTTTTTATCAGATCAAAAACATAAGCTTGAGATCAGTTCGAATTTTTCATTAACAAGAGGTTGCCCACTTTGCGGGATTGTGGCTCTGCCCCCTTTAGAGATATATAGTCCAAATTCTTGATTTAGGATTTGTAACGCCTCTTCAAAGGCTGTGTGAAATTTAATAATAATCGGAAACCCCGTTTAGAAACTGCAGAATTATATCCACATTTTTTTTCAAAATCCCCCACTGTGCGGCGACGTTATCCCTGGATACCCTAGGAACCGATGAGATTTTTGATAAATTTCGGCTTCGCCTGCACTTTACAACTGTGATATATCTGTCCATTCCGACTTAAACTTTGATTTCTAACTGATGGTATCTATAGTGAAAACTTGGTTAAGTGATGAGCACGAGCCCGAAACGTATGATGTGGCTGAATTGAATGACGAAGTAATAGGCAACTGTAATGTTAACGAATAAATTGGACAAAGCGAAGGTGATCGCTGTCGAAAAAGTGGATTTGTCGTTAGAAAAAGACTATCATCAGATTTTTTATTTTTATTGTTATTGTTTTCTTTAAGAGCTTCAGAATGCACAGTAAAATATCAATTTCTGCCGTTAGAACTCACTGCACAATTACTTCCCGTTATTTCTACCCATAGACATCTATTAGTGTACATATATCCATCGTGTAAGTAAAATTTTATGAGGAAAACTCATAGGTAAAAACCTTAGGTATATTACCTGTTTGTAGAAATAACGGACATTATTGCTTTTGAGTCAAGGTCAAAGTGAAATATGCAATCGTGAATTTCATGGGAACGTTTTTTCCCGCTATCAATGCTTAGTAGTGAATGTACAAAACGGAAAGAAGGCTTGTAAAACTTCAAAATTAACTGAAAATCAAACAAATTAACAGCCTGTTTTTGTAACATAAGTTTTTTTATATTGTACGTCAAATAACGAATGAATTGAACTTTTGGTTTTTGTTCATTTTATTTTGAGTAAAACAAATAAGCTTTTAGCTTTCGTTTGTACGACACAAACAAAATCAACTGTCAAATTAAACAATCAGGAATTGGTGAATCTTTTGAATTTTTACAATTAAAATTTAAACTAATGAATGTTTTTACCATATCTAAATTTCAGCATAAAAATAATATCCTTGGCAATTTAAAGTGTTGGTTCAATCAATTAAATTACCACCTCCGAAAGTTTTGATTTCGACATGTATGAAATACATTCCTTTCCGGCACAAAACTGATAACCACCAGTTGCGAGAAATTTTAGGAATGTTGTCACTTTAATTATAGCGAGAATGCTATTGATTCTATTGTTTTTCTTCATTGCAGATTCCATTTTCTCGAGCAGTATTCGAAAAACTTCCTTGTTGGAAGTGGTATATAACCATTTCATTTATTGAACTTACTGCTCGAGTGGAAACTGTAGCAAATTTGCTGTGTCTCGCAATCTTCAGCGTTATCTCGGTCGCTATAAAAAAAAATCCAAGTGCAACGGATCAAATCATTGTTTTTTCAATAAACGCGTATTTTTTGTACACTTTAAACAAAAAATTTTTGAAAACTTTACTTTTTATTTATTTTTACATTTGATTGAAAGGAAGCAACCCTCCTTTTCATTTTTAAAGAAACTTTTAGTTTTCTATGAAAAAAGCTCTAAGAATTACAACTAAATGAGTAATGGAAACATTGTTCTTAGACGTTTAATTACAAACAAAAAGAGCTTTTATTTTCAAACGAAAAAAGAAAATGAACTCAATTTCCAACTCGATCGTTTGCCTAATAATCGCTCGCCTTCTAACGTAAGGCAGTTCGATGAACAGGCTGTAAGTTTAATAATAAGAAATACACATCTTTTGGGTTTCAAATGATTTGTTACAGAGTGTAAAGTTCTTAATTATTTTATATTATTAATAAATTTTTAATTATTTTAGACGCCGCACTGTGGAACATTTTGTTAGTTGGCGGTCAAAATTTTATAACTTTTGACAGGGTTGAAATTTTTTAATGAAATTTTTTTTGTTGGATAGAAGACATCTTCAATTTAATGTATTAACTTTAAAATCGGGCCTTATTAAAATACACTTATATATGATTGAAAAATAAATTTGTGAATGTAGTGATTTAACATTGCATTTTATAAATAGTAACGTTAACTGAACTAAAAAATTACATACTTAATTAAGCCGTCCACCCGGGTCCATTTTATTTTGACCTTTAGTCCTCTTCTCCAATGAACCACTTAGAATACGGTTTTGAAGGTCATAATTGTTTTAAATATATTAATATTGATATAATATTTAGCAAAACTAATTTTATTTTAGTCGTTGATATCCCTGTGAAATTTTAGGACAATCGGTCCACATTTACTCATAGGACCCTTGTAATTCAAATTTCGTAAAATAGCCTTGATGTTCATAATTGACTAACAAATATAAGTTCGACTGCTTTAAATGTTATTATTATATGAACAATTTAAATATATTTTAATCGTGAATCCATAAGATATGTAGGAGATCCATATCCGAAAAAAGGTTTTACCATAAATTCTAAGAAAATATTTTTATTCCAAATAAAATAAAATTTCTTTTATAAATTTTTAATATTTATTGTGCTTTTTTGCTCTAATTTTTATGTTAATTTGCATAGAATACATTTTTCATTTAACTGTCTTAGTGAAAATTTCATCAAGGTATGTCTCCTGTTCATCTTCAAGAAGCTGCTTGTCCTCTTTGTCCAATTCCGTGGGGGGGGGATTCCATTTTTGTAGAATGCTGGAAATATATGGATCAGAAGTACACAGTAAAATATTAACGAGGTCTTCATCATTGTTACTATATCTAGATATCTTTCTTGTGTTGTGCTCGCTAAAAAATCTATAACCTTTGTTCCTTTTTTCTTGCGCTTCTTCAGAAAGATCTCCAGTCGGCAGCATATTGTGTTGAATAATGTTTCCCCATGATATAGTATTTTATGAACTGTCAATGGCATATTCCTCCAACCATATTTTTCGTTGTATAGTTTCGCTGTTGCATTAGCATACTGACCAAATATTCTTGCATTTACCTTTTTATTGATCATACTTGCAGTATGATTTTGTAGCGTTTTATTGATTACAAATCTACTCCTGTAATCTTCCTGTGTTGCCATCATTTGTGTTTCCTTCTCCTTGCTTTGGCTGATCGATCAGTAAACCCAATTTTAAATATTTTTCTTGTACGTGTTTCTTTTTTGCCTCTCTTTTGGCTTTATTTTCGTCACTATTTTCTACTGTTCCTTTAAAATCTAAATCATAGCTAAGCTTTAATATGTGTTTCATAAATCGAATTTTAGCATGGAGTGGGGACAAGCCAAACTCGTAGGCTTCTTGGAAAGAGGTGTCGTCTGTTTGAAGTTGGCTTAATTGGCTTGCAGTTTTTTTGCAAATAACACAGCTCGAAGATGATTTTGTTTCAATTATGGCCTGTGCAACTTTTCCATCAATCATTGTATGTAACATTTGATAATTTATTTGAATCTCTTGATCGTTAAGCAACCAAGTTATCGGTTGAAGTTTATCTATTTGTTGTTTAAGTTTAGATACTTCTTCTAATATTACATCCTTCGTTTCCTTCTTGAAAGCAAATTTAATTGGTCTGCAATATTTTGTTGAGGAAGGTATTTCGTTTTTCCATATGTCAACATCGGTTTCTTTGCTAGTAGATGGCTCAAAATTGACGTTATTTGTTTTTAGTCTTAACGGAACAAAAGATATCATAAATAAGTCAGAATCTGATATTTTTTCTTCATTATACTGCTAATATCGCTTTTGTCCAGAAGATCCATCGCATCCCCATTTATAAATTAATGTTAGCCTAGAGTCACCAAGCTTTTTTCAACAATCTTTCCGCAGTATAATTTAATGTGTTGCAATACCACCTCTGCTGAATATTTTGTAATGTTTATAGAATTTTGTGGTAAATAATCTTTTTTAATTAAAGCCAAATCTCTATATTCTGGATATATGGAAAATGTTTTCCAACTGCCCGCATTCTCAATTCCATATACTGATATTTTGTTAGCGTTGAGTCCAGAAATATTAAAGGTATTCACGCCAACTCTTGCAACTGTGCAAAAAAGCATAATTGCACTCTCTGACATGAGCAACCCATTTTGTTTAGTTGTCTATAAAGCAACACAATATGTGCAAAGATATATTGTACTCGTATGTTTCTTAATTGTTAAAAAGAGTTTGTTTAAATGCTGAAACAAAGTGTTGGAACTTTGCTGATTAATTTTGAAATTAATTCACTAATAAAAATATCAATATTAATAATATTGGTATTTTTTAACAAAATTCTAATAACAATTTAAGCCATACATAGGTCTTTTGAATATAGCAAAGTTATGTATTTGTGATCTTAAAATCAAATTTAAATATTTCTTTACAATTTCTGGCTAAGAATTTTTTAAAAAATTATAATTTTTCAATTTCTTTATTTGTACCGAAAACATCTTCCATCACTTGTTTTTTTTTCATTTAAAAGAAATGCATTTAGGTATTTCTGCGTTGTAATTTGATGTATGGTTGATTTTTTAAGTACTTTTTGCACATTTTTTTGGATTGGCAATGCCATAAAAAGTTGCACAACTTTGCAAAATGTTCCCTGATAATCTTGCACTTACTCAGACCCTGACAATTTTGCATAATTTGTGCAAAATAATTTTCTATGTGGTTGTTGTTATATTTTTTTGAAAATTTTGCAATTTTGCTTTTTCGCACTAGAGTAACTTTTGACGTGAATACTTTTATTGAAAATGCTTCTTCAGATGTAAATTTTTTATCATCGGTTGGTGTTGGAATGCTCTTTAAAATTCTTTTTACACGCTTGGGGCTCGCTTTCATTACAAAAAAAACGTATTTTTAATTATTTCTGGAGAAAATTCTTCATTAATGCTTTGCAACTTTCGTCTTCGGGACCTTTCACTACACTACTCAACTGGTCTGGCAGGTCGGCCCACATTTGCCGGTTTTGGTTGGCTTTCAAATACAAGTTCGCTTGTAAGCCATTGTTTGATGCAGTTAAACATTCTTTCCTTATTTCTATAACATTCATTATACCGTTTATTTAATCGCGTTAAAAAATTATTAATTTTTTTAAATGGTAGCACAACTCAAAAAAAAGTTTTTTTAAAATGTGTAATATAACATCGTTAACTGGAAGTGTGGCAGTAAATGCAGCAGTGTATACTTTTGTTTTCAATTGTTGTCTGTTTATGCATGCGTAGCACCTAGATTCATCATGTCCAGTTGTGTCTTCCACCCAAATTACTGGCTTCATAAAAGACAACGTTGCACCTCCTCCATGTATCCAATTTACAAGGGTATAATAACAACTTTTGCACACTGTGTTCGGCGTAAAATTTGAACCATTTAAATCTGCTTCATCAAAATAATCACAATATGCTTTTTGGAGTTCCTCAGTACACAAATTTTGTCGATAGTTTTTGTTTTTTTTAGGCCGATTTGACCACGAACGTAACAAAAAGTATCCAATTTTGGGCACTTGTTATTTTCAATATTTATATATTTTATGTTTTCTTGTTATTCACTTTTAAAAAACTGGAGAAAAATCACTTTTACTGTTCGCGTTAGTCGGCACTGGCTGAAGGAAAAAAATCGATGAACTATAAATACTACGTATTTTTCAATATTTTACTGTCAGGTACTTTTAAATGGGTGCATTAAGGGTACCTGTCTATATACCTGATTCACCACTTGTACGTTTCAAATTGTGCAAAACTTTCCAAATAATGAATGAGCGTGCAATTTCTGTAAAAAAATCATACAGGTAGTCACCGGAAAACTCCAAATAATTAGAACAGTCCACTATCATTTTTTTCCTTTTAATTGTTCACGCACATTTATTAGCGTTAAAAATCATATAACCTTTTGTTTATTCCTTTTTTTAATTAGATTTGACACTTTCTTACATTTTTGATTTTTTATGAATTAAAAAAATTAAATAAATTTTTAGGCAAAAAATACTTTTTTCCCTTCATACATTAATTTTTAACTTCGAAAGTGTTGCACACATAGGAAAACGGTACAAGAACAGAGTAGTTAGTAACTGGCGGTTCAATGGCAATAAAAATTGTCAAATTTGGGTAATTATCGTCAAAAATTTTGTAATATATGGGAAAATTTTAAAATAACGTCAAAGGTGTGAAGTGACGAGGATCACTTCACTTCGAGGGTATGTTGGCGCGCATGCTTTGTATGTATGTATGTTTAAGATTTTTGTTTTAACCAAAGGTGTGAAGTGACGAGGGTACTCGATGGTTTGTAGATGTCTGTCGGTTGATGTACATACTCGTAGTTTATTTTCGTTGGCGCGCAAACTTGTATGTATGTATGTTTAAGATTTTTGTTTTAACCAAAGGTATGAAGTGAGGAGGGTACTCGATGGTTTGTAGATGTCTGTAGGTTGATGTGCATACTCGTAGTTTATTTTTGTTGGCGCGCATGCTTTGTTTGTATGTATGTTTTAGATTTTTGTTTTAACCAAAGGTGTGAAGTGACGAGGGTACTCGATGGTTTGTAGATGTCTGTTCGTTGATGTGCATACTCGTAGTTTATTATGTTGGCGCGAGTTATAGGAACTACAACCACAACTACAACAACAACAGATCCACAAGCAAAACCACCTAGATTAAATAACTGACTTAGCATAAACATATTAAACAAACAAAATAAATAAAATAAAGAAAACCAAATTATTAAAATGATTATTTAAACAAGAATATATAAATTATAAAGAATTATAAAAATATACTTAATAAACAAAATATTGAACTGCGACACTGTTAAATTAAATAGAACAACAGATTATTGAACTTCTTATTTATGTAAACATTTTTATTGTTAAATTAAAGAAAGCAACAATTTATCGAACTTATTATTAATGTAAGCATTTTTCAATTGCGAAACTGTTAAAATAAACAAAACAACAATTTATTAAACTTTTATGAACATAAGCACTTTTGTATTTAAATAAGTTTCATTGTAACAAATAAATATGAATAGTCAGATATTTTTGAATAGTGAAAAGTGAAAGATGTGTTTTTTTTTTCATTAACATAAATATCACTTAGATAACTGGCGCAGTCGTCCAAGTTCCATAAATATCACGAAGGAATATCGAGAAATTTTGGAACCAGTAACCTAATAAAAGCCTAGAAACAACTACTAAGGAAATCTTCAAAGGAAAAGTCTGCAAAAGAAAAGCCTAGAAACAACTACTAAGGAGATCTTCAACAAAGGATCATCATATAAAAGAAAATCTGCAAAAGGAAAGCCCAGAAACAACTACTCAATACGAAGGATCATCGTAGAAAAAAGGAGTATTAAAATGCAGAATACAATCATTTTTTTTTGCGTAAGTCAAATACTGAATAAATAAGTTAAATAGAAAAAATTTTATAAAATTAAATGAACACAAATAAATTAAAGAAATTTTTTTAAGAAATATGATAATAATTATAAGAAAAAGTGATAAATACATAATTGTTTCGTCATATATAAAAATAATTCACATTTGAAAGAATTATTATTTAATATTACGAATTAAACAGAGGTATATATTTATAAAGACCAGCGATTCTCAAGAGACCCTCCTGTAATCTTTATAAGTATACACTTTGTTTTAATACACAACAATACTATCATATGCCTAGACCCCGACCGTACAACGTTATGCCAAGAATCCTTGTCCCAATTCCAGAATCAGTAGCAATGAGTGTCAATCAGGGTAATGAAAATAATAATGCTAGTAATCTCGCGAACAATACGGTTAGAAATATTATAGAATCTTTGAGAGTACCAGATGCTGTCAAAGACCTTCCCAAATTCGACGGAAACCCCAGGTTGTTGTACGATTTCATAAACAATGTGGAGGAAATACTTTTAATATTAACACCCATTGATGGAACTCCTTTCGCCAAAATGATCTTAAGAGCAATACGCAATAAAATCGAAGGAGAAGCGAATGAGATATTAAATATGTACAGCACAAATTTAAGCTGGCAAGACATTAAGAATAATCTCATATTGCACTATTCAGATAAGAGAAATGAGACCTCATTAATTAGAGACTTGCATCTGTTGAAGCAAAATAATAAATCGTTAGAAGAATTCTACAGCTCAGTTATAGAAATCCAAGCTACAATAAATAACTATTTAATGATCCATGAATTGGATCCTAATATAATTACAGCCAAACGAGATTTGTTTGCCAAAATGTGTCTTAACACATTCTTGTCTGGTCTTAGAGAACCCTTAGGATCATCAATTAGGGCTATGAAACCAGAATCATTACCAAAAGCTTTTTCATACTGCGTTACGGAGCAAAATATGTTCTACATTAAACAAGAAAATAGGAATCTAGTAAAAAGACAAGATAGTTTGAGACAATTTACTCCCCATTTCCAACCTCAATACCAAAAACCATTCATTCCAAGACCACAGCAATTCACAAGTCGTAGTCCTCCTATATATTATAGTAAACCACAATTTCCAATCAACCAAACATTCACTAGACCACAGGTAACCGACAATTACAGTTCACAAAGACCACAATTACCAATTAACCAAACATTCACTACACCACATAATTATAGTTTGCAAATACCTAGGCAAATATACAATAATACAACCACAAATAACCAGAACCATTTTAATAATTCAAGACAACCATATTTTAACACCAACACAAACCATCAGCCACCAGAACCTATGGATACCAGTTCAGGTTATACACACCTAAGAAATAGTAGTGTGCAAACACGAAGATCTCCAAGGGAAGTTCACCATATCGATCATAATCTCGAAAGCTTTGACACTTTCACTAACTCTGAAGACTATAACGTCCCACACTACATGCCTAATATGGACAATTACAATGAAATCGACGATGTCCAAAATTTTCAGTTAGAAGCCTCCAAGATTCAAAAGGATATATGACATAAATAAGCACGGTACGAATCTCCCATACATAAACATATCATCCCCTTTTGGACACCCACTCCGTTTTTTAATAGACACAGGTGCATCAGCATCCTACTACACATTTAAAAATAACGAAATGCACACCAATAACAATAACCACTATTCTTAATAAACATCAACTAATTGAAAAAGTGAATATACCAGCTTTTATCGAATTTAAAGAAAAAGAAACATTCGAATTATTTATATTTAAATTCCATAACTACTTCGATGGACTTATCGGACTCGATATACTTACTAAATTAGGCGCAAAAATTGACGTAGAAAACAGATACCTAATAACTAGGAATTCTTGTATACCATTACATTTCAAACCGAATTTAACTTCAGGCAAATTATTAATAGCTCCGAGAACAAAAACTATTATAAAAGTACCCGTAGATATCGAAAATGGCGATATTTTCATACCCAATACCTTAATTCAACCAGATGTAACCATTTCCACTGGCATATACAGGGCAAAAAATTGGTATAGTTTTGTTGAAGTTACCAACAAATCAAATTTGGATAAAATTATTTTAATCGACAGCCCAATAAAAGTAGACCCTCTTATAGATTGTAACTATATAGAAGTTAAAAACATCAACTTTGAGCAAACCTTCGACGTAAGTTCGAAGTTAATAGAAAATCTTAGAACCGACCATTTAAATTGAGAAGAACGAAAAGCCATTACAAAAATATGTAAAGAATTTGAGGAAATTTTCCTGCAAGAAAATCAGCCTCTTACCTTTACGAACAAAATTAAGCACAGCATAGTTACTAAGGATAACATACCCATCTACACTAAATCGTACAGATATCCACATATCCACAAAGAAGAAGTGAGAAGACAAATCACGGATATGCTAAACCAAGGTATAATACGGGAAAGCTACTCACCGTGGAGTGCACCAGTGTGGATAGTCCCAAAAAAGTTAGACGCTAGCGGGAAGCGCAAATGGCGCTTAGTAATAGATTACAGGAAACTGAATGAAAAAACAGTTTCAGACAGATACCCAATACCAAATATTAACGAGATATTAGATAAATTAGGCAAATGTATGTATTTCAGCACATTAGATCTGGCCAGCGGTTTTCACCAGATCGAAATGAACTCAAAGGACATCCCAAAAACTGCTTTCACGGTAGAAGGTGGGCACTATGAGTTTATACGGATGCCATTTGGTCTTAAAAATGCACCGTCTACATTTCAAAGGGTAATGGATTGCGTTTTGAAAGACCTGGTAGGTACTGTGTGCTTGGTATATCTAGATGACATCATCGTTTATTCAACATCATTGCAAGAACTTATCGAAAATTTGAAAATTTGAAAAAAGTCTTCGAAGCGCTAAGAGAAGCCAATCTCAAAGTGCAAATAGAGTTTCTGCATAAAGAATGCGCATTTTTGGGCCACATAGTGACCACTGAGGGTGTTAAACCTAATCCTAATAAAATATCAGCCATTCAAAACTTTCCAATCCCTACAAACCAGAAAGAGATTAAATCATTTTTAGGTTTATTGGGTTACTATCGTAAATTTATAAAAGATTTCGCCAAAATAACAAAACCATTCACTACATGTCTGAAGAAAGATAAAACTGTTGAAATCAATGACGAATATAAAAAAACCTTTGAAATTTGTTCAAGCCTCCTAACTAACGACCCAATCTTACAATACCCGGACTTTTCAAAACCATTCAATCTCACAACTGACGCAAGCAATTTTGCGATAGGAGCCATCTTGTCACAAGGCCCCATAGGAAATGATAAGCCTATTTGTTACGCTAGCCGTACACTCACAACGTCCGAAATTAACTACTCTACGATAGAAAAAGAGCTCTTAGCCATAGTATGGGCCACCAAATATTTTCGACCATACCTATTTGGTCACCGTTTCAGAATCATAACAGATCACAAACCCTTGACATGGATAATGAGCATTAAAGAGCCAAATTCGAAATTAATTTGTTGGCGATTAAAATTAGAAGAATACGATTATGAAATTGTATACAAAAAAGGCAAACTTAACACCAACGCTGACGCTCTTAGCCGAATTAAACACGACCCTACAGAAACACAAAACATTAATACATTTGACACACTCTCTATTCAAGGTACTTCGGGAAGTACGATTCATTCAGCTGAAGAAAACTACGACGACGGAATACCTATTTCAGAAAAACCGATTAATGACTTTAACTTACCGGCTTTATTTAGGAATGGAAAACCCCATACTTGCACTAAATCAGAAATGATTTTTAAAAATAAATATAGAAAAACGTTTACGTATCCTAATTACACAGAAGAAATCATAACAGATATTCTTAAAAAGCATCTTGCCCCTAATAAAACTACAGCAATTTACACTAATGATGAAATTTTTCGCATTATCCAAAATGTATACGCAAAACACTTTGCTCAAAGCAAAATTTTCCGTTTGGTTAGGTGTACCGAAATAGTAGAAGACGTAAAAGAAAACGACAACCAAGATAAAATTATTCAGGACTACCATGAAAATAACAATCACAGAGGTATACAAGAAACATTCGATAACCTTAAACGGAAATATTACTTCCCATACATGAAATCGAAAATAACTCAAACAATAAATAACTGTGTTTCATGCCAAAGACTGAAATATGACAGACACCCTCCAAAAACTAAATTTGAAAAACCACCAACACCCGTCAAACCATTGAACATAATACATATAGATATTTATACAATAAATGCGAAAAATATTCTAACTGTCATTGACAAATTTTCCAAATTTGCTGCGGCATACACTTTAACAGCAAGAAATAGCCTTTGCGTAATTAAATCCTTAAAACACTTCATAAGTATGCATGGCATCCCTAACCAAATCGTTTGTGATCAAGGAACTGAATTTAATTCTAATATATTTAAATATTTCTGTCAACAATATCAGATTAACTTGCATTTCACGTCTTTTCAACAATCAAGCAGCAACGCCCCTGTAGAGAGACTTCACTCAACACTAACCGAAATATACAGATTATTAATAGAAAAGATTAAAGATAAAAAATTAGAAATGGATCATGACGACATTTTAACAGAGACCCTCATAACTTATAATAATGCAATTCACTCTTCTACGAAACTAAAACCTTTCGAACTCTTCTACGGAAGAACTTACAAATTTGACCGTCAAATTACATTCAACAACGAGCACGAATATCTCTCAAAAATCAACCAATTTCAAACACAATTATATGATTACATTAAAAACAAATTACAAACTGACACTGACAAACGCATAGAAAAACTTAACACAAATAGAGACGAACCATTAAATTACAAACAAAATGACTACATTTACAGGAAGGAAAGTAGGAGAAACAAAATCACACCACGATTTACCAAACATAAAATACAACAAAATAATAAAGTAACATTAATAACTACACAAGACAAAAAACTTCACAAATCTAAAATTAGGAAAAAACATGCTTAAAATATCTTAATACCATTTCAGATCAATTACCACAATACTCGCACAAATACTACACATACAAAATCTGACCGATACCCAAGGTTTGGTACAAATAAAGTTGGGTACAGCCAAAACGATAACAGACTACACTAACCTTATACATATCATAAAACTCGATTCATATAGTAACAATATTCTGAAAATAGAAGAATCACTGAAGCATTTTATATCTTCATATAATAACAAAGACACTCTAAGGACGACAAAATATAAGCTAACGGATCTTAAAAATAAATTAAATACAATAACGCGGAGATATCGCAATAAAAGAGGATTATTTAATGGTATAGGATCAGCAGTGAAATTTATTACGGGAAACATGGACAGCAACGATGCATCTCATATTAATGAAGTAATATCTAATCTGACATCAAAATTACAGACCAACACAAATAGACAAAATATACTTAACACTAAAATGATTGAAAGAATCGAAAATATTACAAATCACATAAACAAGGAACAAGACATCATAATCCGGTCATTACAATATTCACAAAACAGCATTCTCTCCAATTCCAAACAGATTAACGACCTTCAATATTTGAACCAAATCAATTATCATATAGATTTATTATCAAACCACATTTCAAGTATTTCCGAAGCAATGACTTTGGCCAGACTTAAGATTATACCAAAAATGATTTTGAATCTGGAAGAAATCGAAAACAATCTGGAAAACCAATCTATCAAATTAAATACCATAGAACACTTGTACGAATTACTAGAGTTGCAAGCCTACTACAATAACACAAACATTATTTTTAATATCCTCATTCCTCATATCCCTCACGATCGAAACACAATTTCCCACACAATTCCCATACCGATTAATAAAACAAAAGAAGTAATAATAAATCCATATGTAATTTATAACAATAAAAGAATTCAGTATTTCGACAAATTATGTAAAAAAATTGAAGATCTGTATTACTGCCAAGAAAGCCTACAACAAGAGACAATAGAAAAATCTCAATGTTTTGGGAAAATCATACACAATCTAGAAGCCAACTGTAAACTCAATGACATAGGCCAGATAGTTAAAGTTTCACAACCCGAGCAAGGACTTGTACTAGCAACAAACTTACCACCAACAGAGATGAAGACATCATGCAACGACAAAACAAATATTATTAAAGGGAATTTACTAATACATTTTAAAGATTGCGATATAACCATGAACGAAATCACATACAAAAGTAATCCAAGGATATATTGGGACAGTTCTATCCTAACCCCATCCACAGAAATAAATATTAGACCTTTATCCACTATAGAAAGTTTAAGCATACCGAAACTCAAAGAATATCACTTCAAGAATAAATTAGCCATCGAAGACTTATCAAACAAAACAGAACTACACAGAAACTTAAATTACGGACTCCTGGTTATAATAACTAGCGTAATAATCATAATCTTCGTAATAAAAAAGAAAACAAAATTCATTATAAGAGAAATTCCTACTAAAAACATTGTCGCTTCTGACCATCAATACTTTTGGCCAACGCTCTATACTAAGGGGGGAGGAGTTATAGGAACTACAACCACAACTACAACAACAACAGATCCACAAGCAAAACCACCTAGATTAAATAACTGACTTAGCATAAACATATTAAACAAACAAAATAAATAAAATAAAGAAAACCAAATTATTAAAATGATTATTTAAACAAGAATATATAAATTATAAAGAATTATAAAAATATACTTAATAAACAAAATATTGAACTGCGACACTGTTAAATTAAATAGAACAACAGATTATTGAACTTCTTATTTATGTAAACATTTTTATTGTTAAATTAAAGAAAGCAACAATTTATCGAACTTATTATTAATGTAAGCATTTTTCAATTGCGAAACTGTTAAAATAAACAAAACAACAATTTATTAAACTTTTATGAACATAAGCACTTTTGTATTTAAATAAGTTTCATTGTAACAAATAAATATGAATAAAGTCAGATATTTTTGAATAGTGAAAAGTGAAAGATGTGTTTTTTTCATTAACATAAATATCACTTAGATAACTGGCGCATGCTTTGTTTGTATTTATGTTTTAGATTTTTGTTTTAACCAAACGTGTGAAGTGACGAGGGTACTTGATGGTTTGTAGATGTCTGTCGGTTGATGTACATACTCGTAGTTTATTTTCGTTGGCGCGCAAACTTGTATGTATGTATGTTTAAGATTTTTGTTTTAACCAAAGGTGTGAAGTGACAAGGGTACTCGATGGTTTGTAGATGTCTGTAGGTTGATGTGCATACTCGAAGTTTATTTTCGTTGGCGCGCATGCTTTGTTTGTATGTATGTTTTAGATTTTTGTTTTAACCAAAGGTGATAAGTGACGAGGGTACTCGATGGTTTGTACATAGATGTCTGTTCGTTGATGTGCATACTCGTAGTTTATTATGTTGGCGCGCATGCTTTGTTTGTATGTATGTTTTAGATTTTTGTACGAGGGTACTTGATGGTTTGTAGATGTCTGTCGGTTGATGTGCATACTCGTAGTTTATTTTCGTTGGCACGCATGCTTTGTGCATATATTTTTGTTTTAATTTTGAATTGAAGTGTGATTTTTTTTGTTTGTCAAGTGGTTGCAGCATTTTTTTATTTTCTTTTTAGCTGGTGACCATGGAAGGTTATTTTAGAAGACCTTATGTATGCTTGTGGGAAATCTATGAATGTTTTTTGTTGTTGGTTCTATTTAGTTTGATTTTCCAATTTCCTATGCTTAAAGAGTTTGAAGAGATGAAATAAAATATGTAATTTATGAGCAATGAACTTACTTGAAGGTTGGAGAAATTGAAGTGTAAGATATTTAGGATTGTCAAAGGGATGCTCATGCATGTGTATTTGTGTATGTTTTTACAATAACTTTAGCGTTGCAGATGGGTAAGTAGTCGTATATGTATATAAAAAAAAGCGAGTGTGTAATGTCGAGGACACATCTGGCATTTCTTGTGTTATAATCATTTTTTAAAATGTGTGCAACGTCTTTCACGTTATGTTTTTTTTATAGGGAAAGCAATACCACACAACAAGAAAAAATTTCAAAAATGACAAACGTTGACACTAGTACACACTGTTGCGATGTTACAAAATATCATAGTATGTACTCGGCATTTGTTTTTTTGTAATATTCTTTTTAGCTGATGGAGCTGGAAGGGTATTTATAGAAAGAAATTATGTATTCTGGTGAGATATTAATGTTTTTGTTGTTGGTTTTATTAAGTTTTATTTATTTTTTGTTTTTTTTTGTGTAAAGAGGCTGACATTTGTCAAACAAACCATGCACACTTATATACATACATTGATACTTTTGAGAACGAGGTAGGTGAATGTGATGTCATTCCAAATGGCATACTTCTATAATGGAAACTTCCAAAATGAAGAAGAAAAGTTTATGGTAGATGAAGAGGACGATGCTTTCTTGGCAACATTTAACTATATGCCAGAAGATGTAGACGATTTAACTGCAATATTTTTCAAGACGAAGAGGGGGATGCATTATTTGCTGCCTTAAATTATGATTTTAATTTGATTAATTTTGTAAACATAAATTCAAATTTATTTACTTAAAACGTAAAAAATGTGTAAACAGATTTTTATTGTCGCTTTTTCAAATTTGTCTTTGTCCTTGTACAAACCATATACATATAAATAAATGATTGAACAAAATTTTGTATATTTTTAATCTACATATTTATTTTAAAGAAATATCGTAAATATATGTATGTTGTAACAATGTAAGAATAGAAAATTAAAATAAATTGTTTAGTTATTTTCCTGATAAAGTAAATATGCATTTCTTAAGGCACAAACTCCATAATTGTGATAGCTGCAGTAAAAATATTCCGGATATTTAAGTTGTATTTGCTTAAAGTTGATGCAACCAAAATCCTCGATGTTGAAAACTCTAATTCGAAGTAGTTTTTCAAACCATTTCTTCTTTTCCACACCTTTAACATAGATTGAATAATGTTTTAAATTGGATTTTAAAAATTTTACAACACTCTTAAATGATATTGATCCGTCATTCCAATTCAGATGATGAAAGTTTCTTGTTAGCCAATTCGCTTCTCTTTGTTTTGCTATTGATAATCTTTTGAAGTTAAACGGTGGTTTAATAATAACATTTATGTGCTCCTTATTATTAAAAACAATTGATATTTCTTTTGCAATGAAGATGTTTGAATTGGATTTAAATCCTTGCATATCGATGAAAACTTTATCCCCAATCATCTTATTTTTTATTTACATTACATTATTTTACGAACTTGACCTTTTAAGGGTATGTATTCTATTATGCGATCGTGGATGAGAATGCAAAAAGCAGATGTATCAGTAGGAATGTTGGAGTCCGTTTCAATTTCAATTTTTATATCAACAGGACCGTTAGAGAGGGCTTCGTTTTGGTGACTGACATCTACTACCACTATCGGCACACTATTTTTAAATTCTTGAGCAGTTAGAAGCGGTTGTGATTCCCTCATGTAGTAGCTTTGTTGAAACCGCAGATACATATCATATAGGATGGCAACCCGACCATTTTTAAATTTTACATTTAGATCATCATATGGGTACGATTCGGAATTTAAATGTACTTTTAAATTGTTTAAATTACAATGAACAAACTTATTTTCTTGTTGAAAAGCAATCAACACAAAACGGGGTCGTTCTCTATTTGCAGCCAATTTAACATTCCATATATAGCTAGTTCCTGTATTTAGTTGAGGATTAATGTGACAATCCCAACTGCGAAATGCCATTGGTATAGAAGCACCACTGTTAATAATTTTAATCATATTCAATTTGCTCTGATCGGATAATTGTACATGCGGAATTCTCCATGAGATGTTTGAGATACTAATTTTTGGTTTGTCAGTAGCAACAGTTGAGTATACGAGTTTTTCATCGTTCTTACTACGTAAGACAACCAATTCATGTTTACCGCTGAGTATAATTTTATTATAGTCTTCAGCGAAACCTAAAAATAGTTTCAGTGGTACATAAAAATTAAAGTGTCCATTTGAAATATCCAAATCATCGAGCTTGTTCCATCCTGCATTGTACAAGCCAACACTTTCTGTTGGTGATAAAGAAACAAAATTTTTTAGGCTGCTTGTAATCCCTAAATGTCTTGTATGATCAATTTCTATGCCATTAAGTTCATATCGAATTTCGTCAAAGAGATGTGCCACAAAGTTATTTTTTAATTTTAGATTTAAAAACGAAGATATTTTGCTGTCATTATCATCTACAATACTTCCCTCAACATATATGTAGCTTTCGCTGGGTAGCACATATAAGTATTGATTTTGTATTGAAATTCGAATCTCATCATTATTGTTGAAGGATTGTAGGTATGGTGTATATGTGTGATAGTCCTTTTTAATTATACTCTCGTCTGATTGAGGTTTTTCTAGAACATCTAGTATGTAACTCATTTCTTTGTCAACTTTAAATTGAGAGACTTTAAAAAATTTTTATTTTCTTGCGTCAAATATTTTTTGTGTAATGATCTCTTTAATTGTGGTTTGGTTTGCAATAGTGTTTTATGAGTGTATTCAATTTTATCCTTAGATTGCTTAACGTTGTATATTATCATTATTTGCTAGATCTCAAATGTATTCGTGTTGTAATTTCCTTTCCTCGGAAATTAATTAAATCACCATTCTGATCAACTATGCGTAGGCAAATAGATAAGATTTCGAGGAATCTCAACAATTTTATACCCTTGGGGGGGACATTGATCGCAAATTCATGTAATGTGTGTGCTTGTGAGTTATTCGTATATGTGTTAACCACTATACTGCATTCAACACGCAAGATATTCCCGATGAAAATATTGACTGGTAGATCTGAGTAATGGTCTTGGTTAGGGGCTAGAATTTTCTTATTGAATCCAAAAAGTTTTCTAATTGTGTTATCTTTGTTAAAGTATATGGGATCCTTAGAGCTTTTAACTCTAACTTGCATTGTATTGTTATTAGCTTCTATATCAATTTTATTTTCCGGACAATACTGCTTATAGTTATGTTTAATATAATCAACTATATCATTCAATTCATAAGATCCTATTGGTATTTTAATTACATGCTCACCAATATGAAATATATTGTTATAATCATCTACATTGAGAATGCTATTATATGAATGAAAATCAGTTAGAGCACATTCATATTCACCATCCAAACGAATAGGAGGAAAGTAATTAGCAGATAACTCAGATGAGTTTGAGCTAAGAGTAAGTGTTATTGACATTAAGATTGTCTGATTACAAGTAAGTGAAATTAAACACAGCACTTTGTATAAAAAGGAAGTTTATATTTTATTTAAATATATTAGATAAAAAATATAGACTTATATATACACTTAACTACAATATTTAACATATGCCTTTTCGCCTTTAGTTTTAAGAACTTTTTCAACTAGATATGTATTTGGACATCTGGTTTTTGAAAGTTCTTCACCATAGAATCCACCTTTAACAGGGTTACCACGATAGTCTTCTAATATGTATGTAGCTGGATGTGTATTTTGAACTCTTTTAATCGTAAAAATTTCTGTGGTCCAATTTGGTGTATATCCTTTTTCAAAAACATGTTTATATTTACTTATGCGCACATGATCTCCCACATTGAACTTTGATAATTTGAATAGTTTTAAGCGGTTATATACAGTGTTTAATAATTTTTTCTCCTTTTTATAGTTAACTTGAATCGGTGGCATTTTGATGGTGCGATGAATTTTTTTATTATATGTATTAATCAAGTCTTTGTAAATGTCGAGCCAGTTATAAGACCCATTAAAGCTAAACTCTTTCCACATCATTCCTTTTAATGTTCTGTTAAATCGTTCTACTATTGATGCTTTCATTGTGCTATATGTTGAGTAGTGATTAATGTTGTATTTATTCATCAATTTTCCAGTGTTTATTGAAAAACTCTTTACCATCGTCTGTTTGCAAGTTTTTTGGTATTCGTCCCAGTTGAAAAATATTCTGCATAGCCTGGCTTGTTTCCAATGCAGTCTTTCTTTTCAAGGGTACTGTACAAGCAAATTTTGAAAATGTATCAATTACAGTCAGCAAAAATCGATAATCTCTATTGTCTGTAGAATAGTTCCCCATTTCAACTAAATCAGCTTGCCAAAGATCATCTATTCCTTTCATAACAACTCTTCGACGTGGAAAATGTTTTCGTGCTTGCTTATGTAGTTCATTTATTAAATTTCTTTTTGAAGTCATTATTTAACGTATTTAGAATTTGACGGGATAAGTTGAGTTCAGTGCGAGTTCATTTAAGTACTGTTGACCATCATATTTCTTATATACCCATATATTAACTCATTTATCTTTCTAATTTCTTTTTCAAAGAATAATTTCATACTTGAAATTGTTTCCCTAATTTCATTTAGTTTCTGACTTAAAATTATATTGATTTCATCTCGTACCTCTTTAATTTGACTTTGCAGAAACAATTTATTAACAACGTCGTTTTCCTCCAAAGCTTTTGCCACATTTTTGATTCTTTTGTTTTGAACGTAAATGTTATTAGTTGTATCCATAACGAAGCCCAGCAGCTTAGGAACATTTTTCACAAAAACTGTGCCACTTGTATCATTAAGATAGTGCCTAAACTTATCGATGGACATGATTTATGTAGATAAATATTATTCTATAATTTTTGCTTCATATAATTCTTCGATAATTGAGACAATTTCGTTATTGTGATTAGTATGACCTGCAGCTTGTGATGCTAGCAATAGCCTAAGGCGATCTACTAACTCATTAGGATCATCCCAGTATATATAGTTAGGTTTGTATGTGTTTAGTTTCATCAAACCCTTACCCTTGTAAGGACTTTTTATTGGATGTAGTGATGATGAAGTTGATGAGTTTTTTTCACTTTCTTTCTTAAACAATTTACTGATAATATGCTTATATTTATATGCTCTCGTTCCTTTGATTTGTCCATCAGGTCTATATTCTCTTTTGTATGCATTTGTGCTCACTAAAATTTTCTTATATATATCTAATTCATGTTTATCATAATATTTTGGTGTTTTGTGAAACAGTAAAGAAAATAAACCTGGTGTAAAAGCCCATATTTGATTTCCAATCACTATTTTATCTTCAGTAAGTTTAATACTACTATTGCCAAACTTCCATTCATTATTAAAACCTTTATGTGGGCCATATAGAGTATCTAATTCGTTTCTGCTTTCCAAGAGTGCTAGGTCAGTATAACTCTTATTATTATCTGAATTGTCTAGAGTTTCCGATTGAGAGTAAAAATCATCGTTGTCATCATCATCATCATCAGTATCAACATTATCAACCTTGTTTACGTTTCGATTACTAAGTGAGATATTTTTATTGCATAACGTTTCTTCAACAAGTTTCTTTGGAGTACTTGTCTCTAACTTAACTGATTGTTCGTTGAATGGAAAATTTGAATTTTTATAAACTTTCGTTTTAAATTCATCTCTCTGATTTAATACTTTTATTATTATTTTTAGAACTGTTCACAAATTCTGTTAATGGTTCTATTATTGGTTTAAATGTATCTTTGAATTGCTCATGTGTATCTGCTTCATCAACTTTTATACTACGAAATTTTTTCTTTAAAACATTTCTTGTCTTTATTAGCTCTTTTAAAACTTTTTCATCCATTTTCAATTATTAGACACCAGATCAGGTATCAGCTATCAGATCAGGTATCAGGTATCAGATCAACTATCCGATCAGGTATCACTTATCAGATCAGGTATCAGATCAGGTATCAGGTATCAGATCAGGTATAAGATCAGCTATCAGATCAGGTATCAGCTATTAGATCTGGTAACAGATCAGCTTTCAGATCAGGTATGGTAAATACTTTAGGAAATAAGTAGATGTACTATGTGCAAGGCCAAATTAAGTACTAATGTTTTACTTTTATGTAGAGTAATTTATATTGTTATAAAATAGTCGAATTGCTTTCTATAGCGACCATTGTTTAAGTCATTATCTTTGCTTATCATCAAAAATCCATATTTATCCTTCCAACAGTCTCGACAAATTTCATGAAACTTTTCATAACTCATATCGCTGACAACATGATCACTATAAACGTGCTTCATGTTTGTCTCATCTTGTTTAAACATTATAATCACATTTGCATTGTCTCTTATTAAGTGCTTGAGAATTCTCGTATAAGTTTGGCACAAGTAGAATGAATCAACATCCTTATGTCGTCCCATGCAAAAATATGCTCGTATATTGTTTTGCTTCTCGCATGCAACATCATCAAATATCATAATTGAATTAGTTTTCGCCTCGTCAGGAGGAATAAATTTTTCATTATCTGTAAATGTGTAATATCCCATCACTTTAATTGGTGAAATTAATCGCTTTAAGTATTCATATTTTGGTTCATAAAGGGATTTTGAGTATAAATAGATGTTTTCAAACTTGAGTCCATTAGGACTTTCTAGCAAGCTAATCATAACATTAGTCTTTCCACAATTTGATGGTCCAACTATTAGAGCACGAATAGAATTTGGTAAGAGAGAGCTATGTTTTATTTTAGATCTGATGTTCGTTGAAGCATCAATATTGCGAATCACAATATTTTTATTTTTGATTCTCGTGGTACATTCATAGCGAACAGTCGATTAGCGAAATTTTTTTTACATACCAAACAAACAAAAAATTATACAAAAAATATTCGTAGTACATATTATTCGTAATAGGTACATACCAACTTTAATAAATAAGCTTTATTGCTTTGATAATATTTTTTACATAGTGGAAATAACAAATACAAAAAAAATTCAAACAGAAAAAACATAAACAGTGACATTGAGGAATACTCTATACGAGTACCTCAAAAACAGACAAACAATCATAAAGTACAAAAACAAAAAAACCGTAAGCAAAAAAACACAAAAAGTACCCTTGAGGAATACTCTATATGAGTGCCTCAAATACAAAAAATTATGAAGTGAATTCTAACGGCAGAAATGCCTATTTTACTGTGAGTTCTGAAGCTCTTAATGAAAAAAATATAAATAATAAATCTAAGGAAAGTGTTTTTTTAACGACAAAGCCAATATTTCGTCAGCGATCAACTTCGCTTTGTCCAATGCCAAATAGTAGTGATTCATTAACATTACAATTGCCTAGTACTTCTTCATATAAGTCAGTAATATCATCCCCTTCAGGCTCGTATTCATCACTTAACAAAGTTATCACTACAGATAATAGTAGCTCAAAACCCAAGGTGCAAGTCGGTAGGGACAGATATATAACCGTGGTAAAGCGTGGGCGAAGCCCGAATTCTTCAAAGATTTCATCCGCTCCAAAGATGTCTAGGGATAACAGCGCATCTTCAACTAATCGTCAAAACCGTTTTAAAATTTTGCAAGATGAGAACGACAAACCCGATGTATCCTCGAATAAAATATCCAAGCCGCCACCAATCTACTTGAGAGAGAAAAATTCAAATGCCCTTATTAAAAAATTAGTTTCGGTCATTGGTGAAAATAAATTTCACATTGTCCCAATAAAACGTGGCAACATCGATGAAACGAAAATTCAAATTTATGATGAAAAAGATTTCCGCAAAATGGTTTCTGAATTTGAAACAAATAAAACAAGCTTCTACACATACCAGCTTAAGAGCGCTAAAGGCCTGCAGATAGTATTGAAGGGCATAGATTCTTATGTTGTCCCTGAAGAAATAAAAGATGCACTCGTCCTCCAGGGATTTAAGGTAAAGAATGTATCAAACATATTTAACAAAGAAAAAGTACCCCAACCCCTATTTCGTGTTGAACTGGAGCCAAATGATATACAGTTGAAAAAAAACGAGACTCATCTTATTTATAGCCTTAAATACCTTTTATACAGAAAAATCACAGTTGAAGAGCCACATAAGCGTGCAGGTCGCGTGCAGTGTCATAATTGCCAAGAATATGGCCATACAAAAGCTTACTGCAATTTACCTACAGTGTGTGTTATCTGCGGTGAATTGCACGGTACTGCAAGTTGTACCAAACCAAAAGATGAAGCGGAAAAAATGCAGTAATTGTGGAGGAAATCACACCGCTAACTACAGAGGATGTCCTGTGTACTCTTTCGTCAAGCAGGCTATGGTGCAAAAACCTAAATTAGATCCAGCTCAACCATTAAACGCGTACTCCGCCACTTTTGCTCCAATGAGCCAACCAGTTACTTCACGTGTATCGTATGCCGATGCTGCTAAGGCTAGTTCTATTCCCACACCAAATGTTTCACCGCCAAATAATTCAACGAATGCAAATTCAAGCTTTAACTTTAGCCGCCTTGAAGCTACTATTGACAATTTGGTGCAAACTATAAATAATTTTACAACAAATATGACTACTATGATGCAAGAAATGCTGAGAATGCAGAATACTCTGCTTCAAGCATTAATTAACAAGCCATGAACACGTTAAAAATATGTTTCTGGAACGCAAACAGCATTCGCCAACATAAAAATGAACTTGAGCACTTCCTTGCGGAAAAAAATATTGATATAATGTTGGTCTCTGAGACTCATTTGACTTCTAGAAGCCTCTTTAAAATGAATGGCTACACTTTATATGATACAAAGGACCCTAGAGGGAGAGCATGCGGTGGATCAGCAATTCTAATAAAGTCAAGACTCAAGCACTATATTCCTGACAACATTTGTGAAGAACATCTACAAGCAACAAATATCTGCATTGAAAATTTTTGTACAAATTTCGTGATATCTTCAATTTACTCCCCTCCCAGATTTTCAATCACTGAGGACCAATACGAGAAGTTCTACAAATCTCTTGGGCCTTGTTTCGTAGCAGCTGGCGACTACAATGCTAAGCATACGTTCTGGGGTTCGCGTCTTATTACGCCTAGAGGTAGGGCGTTGTTCAACACAATTTCAAAAATGGGTTTGGATGTTATTTCAAATGGGGAGCCTACTTACTGGCCTACTGACGTAAGAAAAATTCCGAATGTTATAGATTTCGGCGTCATAAAAAGTATTTCTAGGGAATTAATTCACGTTGAAGCCTCCCTAGATCTGTCGTCTGATCACTCTCCCACGATCGTTACAATCTGTAGTCCACTGAGAAGCGCTTTACCTCACCCATATGTCAAGATGATAAATCGTGTTAATTGGCTGGGATTCAAAAAATATCTTAGTAGTCATTGCACGGATATTACGCTAAGAACACCCAATGATATTGAATCGAACATTGCAAATCTTAACGAGAATATTAAACAAGCTTCTGAACATGCCACTACCTCCCATCCGCATACTGGGTTCAATAAAATTTATTCTACAGACGTTGAACATCTCGTACGTGAAAAAAGAAGAGCTAGAAGGGAATGGCAACAGCACAGATCACCTCAACACAAAATCAGATTTAAAGAGTGCACTAAACGACTCGAAGAGTTGCTTGCATCTGAAAAAACTGCATCTTTCAAAAATTATCTGGAAGGCCTTGATGTCACACCAGCATCTAATTACTCTTTGTGGCGCGCTGCTAAAAAGTTTAAAACACCCGTTGAGTTTAAGCCACCTCTGCGCACATCTACCGGAGGTTGGGCAAGAAGCGATACTGAAAAAGGTAACATATTTGCTGAGCATTTAAAATCCGTATTTACACCAAATACATGTACCGGTGTTGCTGATTTGCCGAGTGTAGTTGCTCTACCCCCTCGACTCTTAAAATTTACGATGTGTGATGTACAAAAACTAATTGCCAAACTCAACCCGAAAAAAGCTCCCGGTATGGATGGAATTAGTAACCAGATGCTGATTAAGTTACCTCGTACTGCAATTAGAATCCTGTTATTCATTTTTAATGCCATTTTACGACTGGAGTATTATCCAGACTGCTGGAAGCTTGCCAAGGTTAAAATGATTCCAAAGCCAGGTAAAGATCTTTCCAAGGCTGAGTCATATAGGCCAATAAGTTTACTGTCAACAATGTCAAAGCTTTTTGAAAAGCTACTCATGATAAAATTGTCTTCAATTTTAACTGATAATGGATGCATCCCGGACCATCAACTTGGTTTTAGAAGCCAGCATAGCACCATTGAGCAAACGCATAGATTAGTTCAATTTATCAGAAAAACATTTGAGGAAAAGAAGTATTGTTCTGCCGTGTTTATTGATGTTTCTCAGGCATTTGATAAAGTGTGGCATGAAGGCCTGATTTTGAAATTGAAGACATACTTACCAATAAACATTCTAAATCTTTTGGAAAGTTACATTGTTGCACGAAAATTTACAGTTATGGAAGGACACTTTACGAGTATGCCTGAAACTATCTCATCCGGTGTGCCACAGGGGAGTATACTGGGGCCATTTTTATATTTGATTTATACTTGTGATATGCCTGTGAGCAGTAGTATCCACACTTCTACATTTGCCGACGATACCGCCTGCCTTAGTATGCACGAAAACCCTGATGAGGCATCCCGAAAACTCCAGGAACACATTAGCCAGATGGAACTATGGTTAAACTTATGGAGAATTAAGGTAAATGAACAAAAGTGTGTCCATATAACATTTACCTTACGAAGAGATACTTGTTCCCCCATTCGGATTAATAATCAAGTTGTTCCTCAACATTCACATGTGAAATATCTTGGTATACACCTCGATCGACGGCTTACATGGAAACATCACATTGACTATAAGTTAACTCAAATGAAACTAAAATTAACTCAGGTACATTGGCTGATTGGCAGAAATTCAACACTCAGCCTAGACTGCAAACTTTTAATATACAAGTCGCTTTTAAAACCAATATGGTGTTACGGTATCCAGTTATGGGGCACTGCTTCAGCTTCCAATGTAGAGAGAATTCAACGAAGACAAAACAAAATTTTAAGGTTAATAACATCTGCTCCATGGTACATTAAGAATTCAAATATACATCGTGATTTAAATATGCCACTAGTGACTGAAGAAATTGCAAAATACGCCGGCAAATATCTATCAAAACTCGAGTCACATCATAATCCGCTTGCTCGTAATATTTTGAACTTTACTGGACACATCCGCTTAAAAAAGAGAGATACAAGGGCTCTAATACTAAACACTCCGAATGAAGTTGCTTGAAAATACTTTTTTTTTTAATTATCACTACTTATGTATTATTTACAACTATCACTTAGTTATGTCTGACATTGGTCGGACCTATTAATTATATGTTAGATTTAAGATTTGAATACTTATTGTTAGTTCATATATGAAGATACAATAAATAAAAAAAAACATGCATAAAAAAAAAACAATATTTTTATGTTGTTTAACTAATTGCATTCTTATAACTAATTGCATTTTATAAATGTTACTTTTATTATAGAAGAAAAAATAGAATAAGATGGTAATACATTATAACAAAACGTTTAGTTATAAAAAAGCAGCCGTTGGAAAAGGTTTAGTAAATAGAGTAATAAATTCTCTACCTGTTGAATTACACCTCCCTAGATATCAGTTTTGTGGACCCGGAACAAAATTACAAAAACGTTTACATCGCGGTGACAAAGGAATTAATTTATTAGACGCCGCATATAAAAATCACGTTATTGCTTCTTCCAAAACAAATGATTTAAATAGTAGACATCAAGCTGATAAAATTCTTGAAAATAAAGTTTCGGAACGAGTTATTTCAAAAGATAGCAGTCTTGCAGAAAAATCGTTTGCATATATGGTTACTAACGCAATAAAAGTCAAAAGAAAATTTGGTATGGGATTGAAGAAGAAGGTTGCAAAAAAAAGTGAACAAAATGGAAAAAAGCTGTTCAGTAGATCAATTAAAACTGCAACAAAAATACTGAAGGAAAAACCTCAAGACATTAACTCTGCCATTAGGATTGCACGTAAGACTATCAACAAGTCGTTAAGGGGGAAGAAATCGGAAGTTGTAATACCACTCGTAATTAATGTTCCAAAGATTGGTGGCTTCTTACCTTTGGTACCTATTCTTACTGCTCTGAGTGCAATTGGTAGTCTTTCTACTGGTGGAGCAGCTATAGTAAAAGCAATAAATGCTGCAAAGAATGCCAAACAACAACTTGATGAAGCAACTAGACATAATAAAACAATGGAAGCAGTAGCAATGGGGAAAGGTTTATACCTTAAACCATATAAGAAAGGATATGGATTGGTTTGTCAAGAAAAACAAAAACCAAATTTTTCATAAAGCTGCCCAATAAACCCCTATCTGATGTTGATCTGAGAAACTTTTCAACAAACATTCCATACTTTAGAGGACATTTATGTCTTCAATTTCTTTACAAAATAAGTTTAAATAATAAATAAATAAATAAATACAACTCACGAAGAATTTTTAAAATTTTGTCTGTTTTATTAATAAAAAATTTTTATAAAATATAGTTTTTTTTACATATTATTCCCACTGTGGGTATTGAGCATTTGTTAAAAAGATATTTAAATCAGCAGCAGCATCCAATTTTAAGCCACTGTCTCCTTGCTTACATATGCAATATATCCCAGATGCCAGTTCTATTATATCATCAGCCGATAGCGTGTTATACCGATTTGGTAAAAACATTATGTTGTTTTCAAGTTCAATTTGAATTGTGGTGCCGTATTTACTAGTCACACGCTTAGCATTTTTAACTGCATACTTAGTTGAGTCCTGGAGCTCTTTTATATGTATTAATTTTTTTTATTTAATGTGTTGAATTTTGTGATCAAGTCTGGAGGATTCATTATCACAATATTAATTAATTAAATTTAATTTTTATATGTATTTTTTTTTCTTCTTTGACAGATAGCTCAATGTGCTTTTGTAAACTAATGTATTAAATATTTCTACCAATCTTTAAATAGGTAAAAAATAATTCTTGAAAGAAAGATCAGCATCGTAGCTATCTCTTTTTCTCATATTGTAATTATTTTTGATGTAAAATATTTTTTGTTAGATAGTAGTTATATTGACGTTCTTAAGCGTAACTGAAACAAAAACTGACAAAACAAAGATCGGAGAGATAGTTATATCGATGTTCTAAAGTGTAACTGGAACAAAATATTTCAAAAAGCACTCAAAAGTATTTGTAAAATTTTAATTTTACAAGAATAATACTATACTATACTATATACTATACTATAAATAAGAATGTAAAACTTTCAAGAGTACTAGTATAAAAATAGCAGTCAAGAAAAAAGTATTCTTTAAAAAAAAGAAAATTAAAATAACAATTAAAAAATGAGTCAAGTACGTGAACGGTTATTTGAGTTTCTTAATTCCTTTGAGGACTTATTGCTCTATGAGCATAAAGAAACCATCAATTTTTTCGTCTCCATGCTCACTGAAAATGAGGAGTATGGAATTATAGAACAAGAGGACTCTGATAGTGGGCATTTTGCCAGCTGCCCCTGGTATAGCCAAGGATGCGAGGCGGGGCGGGCATATGTCGATGCACAATGTTCCACATAAGGAAAAAAATTATTTTTAAGATTATTGAAACTTATAAAAATTTGTCAAAAATAAATAATGAAAAAAAATTTAGAATATATATGTATGTATATGGGTTTTATTTAGTTTTTTATTGTTTTTTTTAAATATACATATATATATATATATATATATATATATATATATATATATATATATATATATATATATATATATATATCTATATACATATATATATATATATATATATATATATATATATATATATATATATATATATAGATTAATAGAGCGAAAACCTATTAGTTTAAATATTATATTCGAGTTCTCGTGGTACCTTCATAGCGAACAGTCGATTAGCGGAATTTTTTCTTACATACCAAACAAACAAAAAATTATTCGTAGTACATATTATTCGTAATAGGTACATACTGACTTTAATAAATAAGCTTTATTGCTTTGATAATATTTTTTACATAGTGGAAATAACAAATACAAAAAAAAACGCAAACAAAAAAATATAAACAGTGACATTGAGGAATACTCTATACGAGTACCTCAAAAACAGACAAACAATCATTAATTACAAAAACAAAAAAAACCGTAAGCAAAAAAAACACAAAAAGTGCCCTTGAGGAATACTCTATATGAGTGCCTCAAATACAAATAATTATGAAGTGAGTTCTAACGGCAGAAACGCTTATTTTACTGTGAGTTCTGAAGCTCTTAATGAAAAAAATATAAATAATAAAACTAATGAGTGTTTTTTTAACGGCAAAGCCAATTTTTCGTCAGCGATCAACTTCGCTTTGTCCAATGCCAAATAGTAGTGATTCATTAACATTACAATTGCCTAGTACTTCTTCATATAAGTCAGTAATATCATCCCCTTCAGGGTCTTGTTCATCATTTAACAAAGCTATCACTACAGATAACAGTATTTCAAAACCCAAGGTGCAAGTCGGTATGGACAGATATATAACCGTGGTAAAACGTGGGCGAAGCCCGAATTCTTCAAAAATTTCATCCGCTCCAAAGACGTCTAAGGATAACAGCGCATCCTCAACTAATCGCCAAAACCGTTTTAAAATTTTGCAAGATGAAAACGACAAACCCGATGTATCGTCGAATAAAACATCCAAGCCGACACCAATCTACTTGAGAGAGAAAAATTCAAATGCCCTTATTAAAAAATTAATTTCGGTCATTGGTGAAAATAAATTCCACATTGTCCCAATAAAACGTGGCAACATCGATGAAACGAAAATTCAAATTTATGATGAAAAGGATTTCCGCAAAATGGTTTCTGAATTTGAAACAAATAAAACAAGCTTCTACACATACCAGCTTAAGAGCGCTAAAGGCCTGCAGATAGTATTGAAGGGCATAGATTCTTATGTTGTCCCTGAAGAAATAAAAGATGCACTCGGCCTCCAGGGATTTAAGGTAAAGAATGTATCAAACATATTTAACAAAGAAAAAGTACCCCAACCCCTATTTCGTGTTGAACTGGAGCCAAATGATATACAGTTGAAAAAAAACGAGACTCATCCTATTTATAGCCTTAAATACCTTTTATAGAGAAAAATCACAGTTGAAGAGCCACATAAGCGTGCAGGTCCCGTGCAGTGTCATAATTGCCAAGAATATGGCCATACAAAAGCTTACTGCAATTTACCTACAGTGTGTGTTATCTGCGGTGAATTGCACGGTACTGCAAGTTGTACCAAACCAAAAGATGAAGCGGAAAAAATGCAGTAATTGTGGAGGAAATCACACCGCTAACTACAGAGGATGTCCTGTGTACTCTTTCGTCAAGCAGGCTATGGTGCAAAAACCTAAATTAGCTCCAGCTCAACCATTAAACGCGTACTCCGCCACTTTTGCTCCAATGAGCCAACCAGTTACTTCACGTGTATCGTATGCCGATGCTGCTAAGGCTAGTTCTATTCCCACACCAAATGTTTCACCGCCAAATAATTCAACGAATGCAAATTCAAGCTTTAACTTTAGCCGCCTTGAAGCTACTATTGACAATTTGGTGCAAACTATAAATAATTTTACAACAAATATGACTACTATGATGCAAGAAATGCTGAGAATGCAGAATACTCTGCTTCAAGCATTAATTAACAAGCCATGAACACGTTAAAAATATGTTTCTGGAACGCAAACAGCATTCGCCAACATAAAAATGAACTTGAGCACTTCCTTGCGGAAAAAAATATTGATATAATGTTGGTCTCTGAGACTCATTTGACTTCTATAAGCCTCTTTAAAATGAATGGCTACACTTTATATGATACAAAGGACCCTAGAGGGAGAGCATGCGGTGGATCAGCAATTCTAATAAAGTCAAGACTCAAGCACTATATTCTTGACAACATTTGTGAAGAACATCTACAAGCAACAAATATCTGCATTGAAAATTTTTGTACAAATTTCGTGATATCTTCAATTTACTCCCCTCCCAGATTTTCAATCACTGAGGACCAATACGAGAAGTTCTACAAATCTCTTGGGCCTTGTTTCGTAGCAGCTGGCGACTACAATGCTAAGCATACGTTCTGGGGTTCGCGTCTTATTACGCCTAGAGGTAGGGCGTTGTTCAACACAATTTCAAAAATGGGTTTGGATGTTATTTCAAATGGGGAGCCTACTTACTGGCCTACTGACGTAAGAAAAATTCCGAATGTTATAGATTTCGGCGTCATAAAAAGTATTTCTAGGGAATTAATTCACGTTGAAGCCTCCCTAGATCTGTCGTCTGATCACTCTCCCACGATCGTTACAATCTGTAGTCCACTGAGAAGCGCTTTACCTCACCCATATGTCAAGATGATAAATCGTGTTAATTGGCTGGGATTCAAAAAATATCTTAGTAGTCGTTGCACGGAAAATATTACGCTAAGAACACCCAATGATATTGAATCGAACATTGCAAATCTTAACGAGAATATTAAACAAGCTTCTGAACATGCCACTACCTCCCATCCGCATACTGGGTTCAATAAAATTTATTCTACAGACGTTGGACATCTCGTACGTGAAAAAAGAAGAGCTAGAAGGGAATGGCAACAGCACAGATCACCTCAACACAAAATCAGATTTAAAGAGTGCACTAAACGACTCGAAGAGTTGCTTGCATCTGAAAAAACTGCATCTTTCAAAAATTATCTGGAAGGCCTTGATGTCACACCAGCATCTAATTACTCTTTGTGGCGCGCTGCTAAAAAGTTTAAAACACCCGTTGAGTTTAAGCCACCTCTGCGCACATCTACCGGAGGTTGGGCAAGAAGCGATACTGAAAAAGGTAACATATTTGCTGAGCATTTAAAATCCGTATTTACACCAAATACATGTACCGGTGTTGCTGATTTGCCGAGTGTAGTTGCTCTACCCCCTCGACTCTTAAAATTTACGATGTGTGATGTACAAAAACTAATTGCCAAACTCAACCCGAAAAAAGCTCCCGGTATGGATGGAATTAGTAACCAGATGCTGATTAAGTTACCTCGTACTGCAATTAGAATCCTGTTATTCATTTTTAATGCCATTTTACGACTGGAGTATTATCCAGACTGCTGGAAGCTTGCCAAGGTTAAAATGATTCCAAAGCCAGGTAAAGATCTTTCCAAGGCTGAGTCATATAGGCCAATAAGTTTACTGTCAACAATGTCAAAGCTTTTTGAAAAGCTACTCATGATAAAATTGTCTTCAATTTTAACTGATAATGGATGCATCCCGGACCATCAATTTGGTTTTAGAAGCCAGCATAGCACCATTGAGCAAACGCATAGATTAGTTCAATTTATCAGAAAAACATTTGAGGAAAAGAAGTATTGTTCTGCCGTGTTTATTGATGTGTTCTCAGGCATTTGATAAAGTGTGGCATGAAGGCCTGATTTTGAAATTGAAGACATACTTACCAATAAACATTCTAAATCTTTTGGAAAGTTACATTGTTGCACGAAAATTTACAGTTGTGGAAGGACACTTTACGAGTATGCCTGAAACTATCTCATCCGGTGTGCCACAGGGGAGTATACTGGGGCAATTTTTATATTTAATTTATACTTGTGATATGCCTGTGAGCAGTAGTATCCACACTTCTACATTTGCCGACGATACCGCCTGCCTTAGTATGCACGAAAACCCTGATGAGGCATCCCGAAAAGTCCAGGAACACATTAGCCAGATGGAACTATGGTGAAACTTATGGAGAATTAAGGTAAATGAACAAAAGTGTGTCCATATAACATTTACCTTACGAAGAGATACTTGTTCCCCCATTCGGATTAATAATCAAGTTGTTCCTCAACATTCACATGTGAAATATCTTGGTATACACCTCGATCGACGGCATACATGGAAACATCACTTGACTATAAGTTAACTCAAATGAAACTAAAATTAACTCAGGTACATTGGCTGATTGGCAGAAATTCAACACTCAACCTAGACTGCAAACTTTTAATATACAAGTCGCTTTTAAAACCAATATGGTGTTACGGTATCCAGTTATGGGGCACTGCTTCTGCTTCCAATGTAGAGAGAATTCAACGAAGACAAAACAAAATTTTAAGGTTAATAACATCTGCTCCATGGTACATTAAGAATTCAAATATACATCGTGATTTAAATATGCCACTAGTGACTGAAGAAATTGCAAAATACGCTGGCAAATATCTAACTAAACTCGTGTCACATCCTAATCCGCTTGCTCGTAACATTTTGAACTTTACTGGACACATCCGCTTAAAAAAGAGAGATACAAGGGCTCCAATACTAAACACTCCGAATGAAGTTGCTTGAAAAAAAATTTTTTTTTTTGCTTATCACCACTTATGTATTATTTACAACTATCACTTAGTTATGTCTGGCATTGGTCGGGCCTATTAATTATATGTTAGATTTAAGATTTGAATACTTATTTTTAGTTCATATATGAAGATACAATAAATAAAAAACATGCATAAAAAAAAAAATATTATATTCATTGAGGATGGATAAATGTACTTTAAAGAATATATTTCACCACAATCAAGAACGAAAACCTCAAATACATGATTTGGTTTTTGAGTTTGAATACTTGCTCAATTGGAAATTGAAGACTTTATGTGGATTTTCAACAGCTTTTGGCTTTAAGGCAATGATATGGTTGAATTATAAAAATAAGCAATTCATTGGACTGGATCGGGAAGAGTGGTTACATCTCATGTGTTATAAGGAGTATATTCGTGATATGCTTAATCGTCGAGATTTTTTAAATTCAATAAATATAATTGATAATGAAAGTGAGAGGGATATTGAATATAAGTTTCAATATAAAAGGGGTCTTTGTTTTTTAGTTATCAAACAAGGAAACTCTAAAATAAAAATCGATTCTGACACTTGGCGATCACTAACTCAAATTCGAGTATTTTTTACATCAATTTTATGTTGGAACAACATTCTAAGAACACAAATTCTTCATTTCTATTATGAATATTATATACCAACCTGCTCCACTTTAAACAAAACAAAACTCCAATTCAATGAAATACAAGGAATACATGAAAGGGATGTAAAGATTGAACTGACACGTCTTTGTTATGAGATTGGGGAAAAAATGCAACAAGATTCTAACAGACGTGAAAATTCATATATTATATTTAAGAATGGATAATAAATAAAAAAAATTTACACAAGAATATGTTTTTATTGTTTTTTATTGGTTATATTTTCTTTGTATTTTGCATACAATTTTTTTAATAATTAATATTTACATTTATTTTTTAACAAAAGAATTTTTCTTAATAACTAATATTTACACTTATTTTAACAATAAAACTTTACTATAATTTACATTTATTTTAACTTTCTTCTTCTTGAAGTCTATCAATTTCCATTAATAGCATGTCAAGCTCATAATCAGGATTGGTTTCCTCTATTGCTGAATGGTACCATGCATATCACTTGATAACCATCTGAATCCTCCATATGGAAGATATTCGGACATAGCCCAACCGTAAAGGTTATTGGCATCTAGGTACATTAGAAACTCTGAGGGTTTCTCTTTATCGAAATCCTCTAGATATTTATTGTTTGCTTTTGAATACCTTTTACTACATTGTACAACGTATACACGTATCCCTTTTTTAAAGAAATTATACATATCTATATCAGTTAACAACTCCAATTCTATATTTCTGTACTTCAACATAGCATCCCACGACAGTCCAGGAGCAGTATAGTACTGGCTTGGATCTAGGTTATATATTCCCTTACAAACTTTTCGAAAATTTTCCAATACATCAGTTAGCAATAGAACGTCTGTTTTTAAATAAAACTCCATGTAGTCTTGTAAAGTTTTGCAATCAAATGTGTACCAAATTTTTTTTGCATGCTCATAATCTTCATGTGAACATTCTCTATTGGTAAGTGTGTTGAAAAAGTCTTCCCTCGCTGAAAGTTGACTATCATTTAATTTTTCAAAGGAATTGAGATAGTTGTAAGGGAAAACACCCTTCCTTCTAACCAGATAAAGCTCTATTTTTGATGTAAATTGCTCTTTAATTGTACAGAAATCGTTATCCGTAAGATTATTGGCTAAAGTTTCTAAGCTTTTGGGCATAAAACGTAAGGTGTCTAGAAATCTAAGTTCAAGACTGAAATCGTCATTCATTTTTGTATATGTTGATAAAGATATATAACGTTCTTTATTTAGCGGAAGGACTTTTATGTTGTCAGACTTTTCTCCTAAGTCTTTAACAAAAAGATGTGTCATAAGACGAATAATTATGAAAATAAATAGGGATAAATTTTGGTTGTTGATATTTTAAGTTGCACATATTATGAGCTGCAGCTCTAAATTTGCCAGTTACATGACACTACTAAAATTTATCACATATGTGGCAATTTACAGCATTTCGAAAACTGAATATTTCTGAAGGGGATAAATAATCCATTTGAGTCTTTCTCATTAAATAATTAGTATATATATCTTCACAATCCTTAACTAAATAAGCAACAAATTTTTCTGCAGCGTCCCTACCAGTATATATTCTAAACTTATCTATATTATGGTTAATATATTTAATATTATAACTAAAAGCACAGAGACTATGCTTTTTAGTTAAATTATTTTTTTTTTACTTACTCCCAATGTCCTCAAGTATGCACTCAAAATCTGCATACACAACAAAAGGCACATGCATCTGTCGTTGGTGGTCCTTAAATTTAAATGTAGCGTTCTTATAGGATGGTAGCTGGGCTACAATTTTACCACACTCTGCTTTGTGTTGCTCCATGATCCTATCACTGTGAGTAAATTGCAGACACACATTACACAATTTAAGAGTGTGTTCATGTTTTGTCGTTTGACCTCTTAATAATCTATAAAACAATTTAAATTAAATCATTTATAATAAATATTATAAAAAGTTATATATATATATATATATTTATTTATATTCCCTAGTACTTGACACTTTTAGCTTACCTAGACATATTTTGTATTAGAATGTAATGATGACCAACGATATTTTCCAACAACAATAAGTTGATATGATTACATTTTTCCTTCTTTGTTATATAATACGGACCAACAACTACATTATTTTCCTCATCATAACCAAATACGTTTACCCTGATTCCACTATTCCGCTTCTCAAATATTTTAATATCTTTTAAAGATATTGGAAATATTAAATTCTTAAAATCTAGCGTTACACCATTTTGGGTACAAATGATGTCAGCAGTTATGTCATGAATATTGTATGAGGTACATCGCTGTTTACTCTTTATTTGAGAAGTATCTACTGCGGCGATCAGACACCACTTGGAACAATATTGATCGGTGTTTTCTACATTGATGCAAGCTTTTCTTTTTTGAAGTTCTTCTGGTAAACTCATCCAGTTTGCTCCTTTAACTAGAGAAGCTTTATTAATACTTAGCTCTGCTCGGACTATGCGTATCAAAGTCCAACCAGAGTCCTTCTCTTGGAATTCACTCATTTTATTTTGAATTTCTGAAATTTGGTTAGAAAATACTTCATATATTACATCTCCTCTGGTCAACAAATTCATTTTAGCTCTATGATGAATAATATTGAACTCCAATTCCTCTCCCACAATTTTTACATATTCTGCCACAATACTCATATTAAATTTTATTACAGTGTGGCTTTGTAAATGACTTTCAAGCATCTCTATGAAAATTCATTCATTTTCACCAATGAAATCTTTTAGTAAAAGTTCATCTCTCGCTTTGCTTATGGTGTAAAATTTCATATTATCTTCATGTCTTCCTTGAGTTTCTTCATCAATGCTGGTATTATTTATTAAATTACCTCCATAAGCATCCGCTCCTTGAAGTTCTCGTTGTTGTTGTTGTTGTGGTTGATATTGTAGTTGTTGATGTTCATAAGTATTTGTGTACCATTGCATGGAGGTAGAGGGTTGTTGCCAATACATTTGTTTTTGTTGTTGTTGTAGTTGATATTGCAATTGTTGGTCAGTATTTGGGTACCATTGCATGGCCGTAGGATATGGTTGCTGTTGTTGAGATATTGATATTGTTGTTGTTGTTGAGGATATTGATATTGTTGTTGTTCTTGAGGATATTGGTATTGTTGTTGTTGTTGAAGATATTGATATTGTTGTTGTTCTTGAGGATATTGGTATTGTTGTTGTTGTTGTTGAGGATATTGTTGTTGTTGTTGTTGTTGTTGAGGATATTGATAATGTTGCTGTTGTTTAGGATATATATATTGGTCCTCAACATCATGATTTTGGATATGATCCAAGAAACACTTTTGGTATTTATATATCTTATTGCACATATTACATTTATATACCATTTTAATAATTTATAGAATGTATTGTATTTTTTAATATTTTATATGATGATGATGTACTTGCTAGATACAATGCTGTACTTGCTGCTAGATTAGAGAACGTCTCAATTTATACGAATTACGTTCTATTCTTACATTGTTACAAAAAACATACATATGTATGTATATACAAAACTGCTGTTCATTAATTTATTTACATATACATACATACATATGTATCTAGTAAGTAAGTATGTATGTATATAAGTATGCATGGTTTGTTTGACAAATGTCAGCCTCTTTACACAAAAAAAAAACAAAAAATAAATAAAACTAAATAAAACCAACAACAAAAACAATAATATCTCACCAGAATAGATAATTTCTTTCTATAAATACCCTTCCAGCTCCATCAGCTAAAAAGAATATTACAAAAAAAACAAATGCCGAGTACATACTATGATATTTTGTAACATCGCAACAGTGTGTACTAGTGTCAACGTTTGTCATTTTTGAAATTTTTTCTTGTTGTGTGGTATTGCTTTCCCTATAAAAAAACATAACGTGAAAGACGTTGCACACATTTTAAAAAATGATTATAACACAAGAAATGCCAGATGTGTACTCGACATTACACACTCGCTTTTTTTATATACATATACGACTACTTACCCATCTGCAACGCTAAAGTTATTGTAAAAACATACACAAATACACATGCATGAGCATCCCTTTGACAATCCTAAATATCTTACACTTCAATTTCTCCAACCTTCAAGTAAGTTCATTGGTCATAAATTACATATTTTATTTCATCTCTTCAAACTCTTTAAGCATAGGAAATAGGAAAATCAAACTAAATAGAACCAACAACAAAAAACATTCATAGATTTCCCACAAGCATACATAAGGTCTTCTAAAATAACCTTCCAGGGTCACCAGCTAAAAAGAAAATAAACAAGTAAGAGTGCTATATTCGGCTGTGCCGAATCTTATATACCCTTTACCAAAGTGCGTTTATGTAGTATAGATAACATACATAAGCACAGAGATATGTAGGTACATATTAATTTTGTGAAAAAATTCATACTTTTTGTGCAATTTTTAGGTTTTAGGCATTATGTTTAATTTGGTGCTTTTTGCGATTTTTTTCATATAGGCAATTTTTTGGTTTTGGCGATTTTTTCGATTTTTGGCGTTTTTTTTAATTTTGGCGAATTTTTCGTTCTGGCGATTTTTTTTAATTTTGACGATTTTTTTTTTCATTTAGGTGATTTTTATATTTTTTATATATTTTATTTTTTTTTTGGCAATTTTTTTAGTTTTGACACTTTTTTTCTCGTTTTGGCGATTTTTTTCGGTTTTTGGCTTTTTTTTAATTTGGCGACTTTTTTCCTTTTGGCAATTTGTTTGATTTTGAAAATTTTTATTTTGGCGATTTTTTCGGCTTTTGGCTTTTTTTTAATTTTGGCGACTTTCTTCCTTTTGGCAATTTGTTTGATTTTGAAAATTTTTTTCATTTAGGCGATTTTTTTATTTTTTGGCGTTTTTTTTTCATATAGGCAATTTTTGTTTTGTTTTGGCGATTTTTTCGGTTTTTGACGTTTTTATTTCTTTTTGGCAATTAATTTAGTTTTGACACTTTTTGCTCGTTTTGGCGATTTTTTTCGGTTTTTGGCGTTTTTAATTTTGGCGATTTTTTTTCATATAGGCAATTTTTTTTGTTTTGGCGATTTGTTTCAGTGTTTGGGGTTTTTTTTAATTTTCGCGATTTTTTTCATATAGGCAATTTTTTTTTGTTTTGGCGATTTTTTTCGGTTTTTGGCGTTTTTTATAATTTTGGCGATTAATTTCGTTTTGGCGATTTTTTTGATTTTGGCGATTTATTTTATTTAGGCGATTTTTTTTCATTTTTTGCGATTTTTGTTCATATAAGCATTTTTTTTGTTTCGGCGATTTTTGCGGATTTTTGTCATTGTGGGATTTTTTTTTTGAGTTGACACTTTTTTCTCCTTTTGGCGATTTTTTTCGGTTTTTGACGTTTTATTTTAATTTTGGCGATTTTTTTGATTTTGGCGATTTTTTTTTCATTTAAGCGATTTTTTTTCATTTTTGGCGATTTTTTTTCATATAGGCAATTTATTCTCGTTTTGGCGATTTTTTTCGGTTTTTGACGTTGTTTTTAATTTTTGCGATTTATGTTCGTTTTGGCGATTTTTTTGATTTTGCCGATTTTTTTTCATATAAGCGATTTTTTTAATTTTTGGCGATTTTTTTTCATATAAGCAATTTTTTTTTGTTTTGGTAATTTTTTCGGTTTTTGGCGTTTTTTTTAATTTTGGCGATTTAATTTCGTTTTGGCGATTTTTTTTATTTTGGCGATTTTTTTTTCATTTAGGCGATTTTTTTTCATTTTTGGCGATTTTTGTTCACATAACCATTTGTTTTTTGTTTTGGCGATTTTTGGGGATTTTTGTCATTGTGGGAATTTTTTTCCGTTTTGACACTTTTTTCTCGTTTTGGCGATTTTTTTCGGTTTTGGGAATTTTTTTAATTTCGGTGATTTTTTCCGTTTTGGCGATTTTTTTGATTTTGACAATTTTTTTTCATATAAGCGATTTTTTTAATTTTTGGCGATTTTTTTTTCATATAGACAATTTTTTTGTTTTGGCGATTTTTTTAGTGTTTGGCGTTTTTTTAATTTTGGCGATTTATTTTCGTTTTGGCGATTTTTTTTATTTTGGCGATTTTTTTCATTCAGGCGATTTTTTTTTTAATTTTTGGCGATTTTTGTTCACATAACCATTTGTTTTTTGTTTTGGCGATTTTTTTGGTTTTTGGCGTTTTTTTTTTAATTTTAGCGTTTTTTTCATTTTGGAGATTTTTTTCGTTTTAGCGATTTTTTTAAATTTTTGGCTATTTTATAATTTTTGGATTTTTTAGTTTTAACGTTTTTGAAAATTTCAACAGTTTAGCTCTTACGGTTTTCAAGATATAGCAATTTAAAAAATTACATAGTCAAAATTGCATTAACTGATGGACCACCCTTTAATTTAAATTTTTTTAATTTTAGTGTTAATTGTTGTAGCATATATAAAAATACACTAATTTTACAAATTTCAAGTGTCAATATGCATATGTACACACATACATACAATTGTATGTATATTACATGGGATTTTAAAAGTTTTCGTCACTCATTTTGGAACACCCTTTAATTTTTAGCTTTTATATATTTGTTGTTGTAGCGACCAAAGTTCTACATACACTGTCCAAATTTCAGACCCGTAGCTTTTACCGTTCCTGAGAAAATAGCCTTCTTCCTAAAACATGAAATATGTTTAATTATTAGAAAAAATGTTAAAGTTTTCCAACCCTGGAAACGTTTTTTTAATTTGTTAAATTTTTAAATTTTTTTTTAATTATAAATACCAATTTTATTCATACCGAAGTATAAAATAAGTTAATTTAATAAAAAAGTAATGAAAACTTGTTTTCGGTAGTTATTTTCTATGGGAATATTGAGTATGAGTTTTCCAGCTCTGAAACCGTCTGCTCGATTTTTTTTTCAATAGCAAAATTTTTCGGAAAATTTCTGACACACCAGTCCAAGAACGAAGTCTCTAGCTCTTCTGGGAGCTTGGGAAAACCGATTTCACGTACAGACAGACGGACATCGCTTGTTCGTCTTCCCTATGCATAAGGATCCAGAATATATATAGTTTATGTGTCTCTTATTAATATTGTAGAAATTACAAACGGAATGACAAACCTATATATACCCTTTTACCATTTTTTGGTAAAGGGTATAAAAATTGCTGCAACCACTTGACAAACAAAAAAAATCACACTTCAATTCAAAATTAAAACAAAAATATACGCACAAAGCATGCGTGCCAACGAAAATAAACTACGAGTATGCACATCAACCGACAGACATCTACAAACCATCAAGTACCCTCGTCACTTCACACATTTGGTTAAAACAAAAATCTAAAACATACATACAAACAAAGCATGCGCGCCAACATAATAAACTACGAGTATGCACATCAACGAACAGACATCTACAAACCATCGAGTACCCTCGTCACTTATCACCTTTGGTTAAAACAAAAATCTAAAACATACATACAAACAAAGCATGCGCGCCAACGAAAATAAACTTCGAGTATGCACATCAACCTACAGACATCTACAAACCATCGAGTACCCTTGTCACTTCACACCTTTGGTTAAAACAAAAATCTTAAACATACATACATACAAGTTTGCGCGCCAACGAAAATAAACTACGAATATGTACATCAACCGACAGACATCTACAAACCATCGAGTACCCTCGTCACTTCACACCTTTGGTTAAAACAAAAATCTTAAACATACATACATACAAAGCATGCGCGCCAACATACCCTCGAAGTGAAGTGATCCTCGTCACTTCACACCTTTGACATTATTTTAAAATTTTCCCATATATTACAAAATTTTTGACGTTAATTACCCAAATTTGAAAATTTTTATTGCCATTGAACCGCCAGTTACTAACTACTGAACAGATTAGAGGAATTGTTATTCTTAATTTCTCTAAATTTGTTTCAGCTAAATCGGTCTAGTGGTTCTCGAGTTATGTCAAACAAAAGAGCCTAAAACGTGAAAAATTCCACTATACGATAGTTACTAACTTCAAATCGATATTAAAAATATTTTAGCAGGTAAGAAGACAAAACGAATGATGCATAAGTTCTTAATTTTGGGCCGACTTTCACGTGAAATTGTCAGAATTGAGTCCAAATTAATATGTTGTAGTGTGTAATAAAACTTCTTCGAAAATAAGAAAAACATACACACAAATACATGTAGATATACCACTCCCTTACCTAAAATATCCTACATGCAAGCAGTAAAATCATTGTAGTTCCTAGAGACGCAAATATAAATTTAAAAAATGAGCATATAATAACAGCTCAAAGTACGTACTAAAACGTGTTATAAGTCATTTTACGAAGTTTTGCGCAGAAAAGTTGCGTTCCACTGAACATCGAGATTTGGGTATATTTAAGACCTTTATTGCAATGCCCAAATCTGAGACTCGAGCAAAGTAAGGCACAATTGTTTTTAAACTATTTTATAAGATAAGAAATGATATTGTGTGAAGAAATTTTTTTTTTTCAAAACTATATAAAACCAAAAAAGTTATGCCCACTTCAAAAGTTTTCTAAAATATTTTGAATTTCAGCTTCTCTTAAACCGCGTTTCTGATCACCCTATTCGAAGAGAAATAATTGAAATAAAAACTTAAATTTCTGGATTTCGAGGTCCCTTTGTGTTTAATTTTGTATAAAAAAAAATTAAATCGGTGACACAAAAAAAAATTATGGTGAAAAGTTTTGGCCGCCATCTCTTCAAATGTGACACTGTGCGCTGTGCAAAAAAATTTGTGGTATACCACAGCCATAAAATTTACTGCATGTGAACCAAATAGATTCATGTTCAATGAAAAAAGGTGTTGCAAGGAATTATTGTTATTAATCGTGGATATTATTTTATTGATCTTGCCCTAAAAAGTATTATTTATGTCGTAGTATATAATTGCAAGTATAATATTGAAAATACGCAGTGAACAAAACCAACGGAAAAGTAAAAAATTTATGTAAAAATATTATTCACGATAAGTGGAATCAAAAAAGGGAACTCATTTCAGGGAAAAATTATGAACGATTGGAATTTGGAGAAAAGGGAAAAAATTTCGAGGGAAAAACTGTTCACGATAGGGGTGAATGTATTTTTATATACTAAAACATTTAACACTAAAATTAAAAAAAAAATCAAATTAAAGGATATTCGATCAGTTAATGTAATTTTGACTATGTAATTTTGACAATTTGCTGTATCGTAGAAACCGTAAGAGGCAAGTTCTTGAAATTTTCAAAAACGGTAATAATAAAAAACCAAACCTATAAAATCGCCAAACCGAAAAAATCGCCAAAAACAAAATAAGCACCAAATAAAAAATTTCTAACACTAAAATAAATCGCCAAAAACCGGACAAATCGCTAAAATGAAAAAAATCGCCAAAATGAAACAAACGCCAAAAACCGAAAAAATCGCCTAAACGAGAAAAGGCGCCAAAACAAAAAAAAACGCTAAAAGGCCAATACCATAAACGGCATACTAAAAAGCGATCAAAACTGAAAAAGTCCCAAGAACGAAAAAATGCCAAAACTATTATCTAAAGACCGTATAGTAGGACATATCTAGTGTCCGTACGAAACCATTCGTGAGCGAGTCGAAGTCACACTTTACTGAATTTATTTTTGTTTAGTATGTATATGTAAGAAAACCCGCGCTGGGCCGTTTTTTCACTATGAAATTTCAACGAGAAATCAGAAATATTTCAGTTTTTTTTGTACCGCGAAACTTATGAAAGTTCCGTTGTTTTTGAATTTTTTTTTAATTTGTCCTGCTTTTTCGAAAAATAATACTGGCAACCCTATTTTAATTATACTCATTGCACTAATCTTATAAATTAATTTTTTTTGTCGTACACTTTTAAGTATTTTATAGTCCACCAATATGGTTTAAAATGTATTTTTGTGTACATATGCACAATCTAAATAGTTTACAAAAATTCTTAGCATAAAAGTGATAAAAAGCACTTTAAATTTGCTTGAAAAAAATAATTTATGTTTTGTTTTTGTTTTATACATGCAAACACACAAGTGCACATATGCTTATGATAATTAAAGAAAAGTGTTCTAGTTAAGACCACCGGGCGATCCTAGTTTACAGTAATTTTTCCTCATTCCAGGAGAATTACATGAGAAACCATCCTGGCGATAACAAAACGAAATCCATGGCTGATTTTAGTGTTTTATGTGTTGTACTTAACAAGAACTGGGTCAACACTTTGATTTCATTTAACATTTTTCACATTTATGTTTTTGTAAGGATGAATAGTGTATTTAAATAAAAATTAACAGATTTAAATAATAAAGGTAGGTAAAATATAATTTCACTTGCCCGTCCATTTTATCATGACATTTTTTCCGAGTTTCCTTAACATATTCGTGGCACGTATCTGAAAGAGACAAAAGCAGATGGATAAGATAAAGATTGACGAAAGAAACTAACGTTATATTTCTTATTTTAGAAATTTGTAACTTAAATTTATAACGACCACTATATACATACATATATATATATATATATATTATATATATATATATATTATATATATATGTATAGTGATTTGCTTACTAACGAGAATTTTGACTTAGGAAAATTTTTCTCTAGGCTTGAGAAAGTGGCCGGCAAACACAATATATATAATTTACAAGTGGCACCTAGTGAGAAAATTTTCGAATTTATCTCTATTAATGAATTTAAAATTATGGGCAATAAAATATTAAATAGAACTAAAGTATCGCTACTAAATGAGGTGACCCAAATTAATAATGCGAAAGCAATTTTTGAAACTATGCTGGATATCACGACGATCCTTTAGAAGGAGGACATTGTGGACTGTATAGAACATTAGAAAAAATAAAGAGATACTACTATTGGAAAAATATGTCCAAGGACATATCTAAATACGTAAAAACATGTCATAAATGTCAAACTGCAAAAAAAAAACATAACAAAAGTCCAATGACTGTGACAGCAACGCCAACAAAACCATTTGATACGGTAGTGGTAGACACAATAGGACCATTCCCAAAATCATTATTTGGAAATGAATACGCAATCACAATAATATGTGATTTAATTAAATATTTAGTTACTATACCAATAAGAGACAAAAGCGCTAAACCAATCGCTAAGGCAATATTTGAAAATTTTATACAGGGTGTTTTTTTAGAGGTATAGAACTTCGAATTGAAATAAAACAGAAGAAAATCGTTTTAATGTCCATCAATTTGGCTTTATTGGAAGGATAATTTTATGCCATTAATGTTTAAATATGATTTCGGGCATGTGGCCGCCGCGGCTGGCTCGAATAAAGCCAATTCTACAGGTCCAATTTTCAACCACTTTTTCGAGCAAATAGGGGGCCGTATGTTGGCAATAACGCCACGAATGTTGGCTTCCAAGTCCTCTAACGTTTCTGGTTTGTTGGCGTAGACGAGCGACTTCACATATCCCCAAAGAAAATAATCCAATGGTGTCAAATCACACGATCTTGGTGGCCAATTGACAGGTCCATTCCGCGAAATTATGCGCTCATTGAATGTTTCCTTCAATAAATCGATTGTGACGTGCGCTGTGTGGCATGTAGCGCCGTCTTGTTGGAACCACAACTCATCCACATTCATGCCATCCAATTCGGGAACAAAATAGTCGGTTATCATGGCTCTATAGCGGTCTCCATTAACGGTAACTGACTCTCCAGCATTATTTCGGAAGAAGTATGACAAAATGACTCCACCAGCCCATAGAGCACACCAAACAGTCAGTATCAGATCAGCATCGAGATCAATCTCATTTTCGGCCCATACACCAAAATCACGACGCATTGCATGGTCTCGCGGCTTTAATTCTTGCACAAGCTGGATCTTGTAAGGTCGCAAGCCAAGATCTTTGAGCAAAATCTTCCATAAAGTTGATGGACAAAACTCCAATTGCTGTGCACGGTGGCGAATCGATTCATTCGGGTCCTCTTCAACACTTTTCTCTACAGCGGCAATTGTTTCTTCGGTGCGCACTGTTCGACGTCTCTGAGGATGCGTATTATCACATAGAGTAAACGTAGTGCGAAAACGATCCATGGTTAACCGAATTAATTGCTCTGATGGACGATTATGTCGACCATAAAATGGACGGAGCTTGCGGTAAACTTCGCGAACTGAACCATTACTTTCGAAATAAATTTGCACGATTTGCAAGCGTTATTCTTTTGTCAACCTGTTCATGATGAAATGGCAAACCAAACTAAATATTAATCACTTGACAGCTGACAAAATGGCCGCCAGTTAAAAAAGCGATGCCAACTTAAAGTTCTATACCTCAATAAAAAACACCCATTATATACATTAATCACTTACCTATTAGTATAAAAACACTTTTAATTCAGAATAATATTAAATCTATAAACATTTCTTATACATTTTGCTTAGAAAATAATTTGTTAAAAGACATTAGCCATAGAAATGCGAATAGTTTTCCCAATAGTGATTTTCGAAATAGATACAACAATTCCAATCAGCCTCAGCAATTTTAAAATTCTAATATTAATAGGGATTTTCAAACTCAGAATTTTCGTAATCAAAACAGATTGGATTATGGCAATGGCAATAATAGCGGAGGTTATAGAAGTAGTGATAACAATAGACATGTTAGTTATAATTCTGGAAATTTTGAACAAAATCAACGTACTTTGAACAGAAATTGTATAAATAATTATAGTATATAGTATAGTATAAATATTATTATTGATTATAATCAAGAACCGATGGAAATTGACGCTATTAATGCTACTGAAAATTTTCATTTATAGCCTCAGGGTCATCATTACCCATAGTGATGTTGACTATAAATAGTATAAAAACCAGATGTTTAATTGACAGTGGTGCTGCTACTACCATTGGTATTTATAATTTCTTTTCTCAAATAAGAATAAAGAAACGATTGATAAGACCAATGCTATCAAATACCTTAGTAGGTGATGATTCTAACAGAAGAAGTAATAGTTAATGTGCCAGATGAATTTAAAGAAAGTAATAATACCATGTCTGTTAAACTGACCAATTTTGTTAATAAAACATTCGATTGCATAATAGGAATAAATATCTTGCGATCTATTGGAGCCACAATAGATTTTAAAAATAATGCGCTTATTGTAAATAACAATGAAATTAGTATTATTGAGAATGATTTTAATTTGTCTTATGAATATATAAAATATTTACAGAAGTTTGAGTTAAAAAGACTCATAGACCTAATACCTGCGAATTTAAATCGAGAGGAAAATGAATTGTTAGAAACATTTTTATATAAAAATAAAAAAATCTTTTATATTGAAGGTCAAAATTTAACTACATTTACTTGCATAAAACATAAAATAATAACGACTTCTAATAGTGCAATTTATTGTAGAAATTATAGACATCCACCGATATTAGAAAACGAAATAGAAAACCAAATAAGCGACATGTTAAAACAAAATATAATACGTCCTAGTAAGTCGCCATATAATTCGCCTTTATGGGCCGTGAAAAAGAAATCTAATAACGTGAATGAGCAAAAATGGCGATTAGTTATAAATTTTAGAAAGTTGAATGAAATTGCAGTGGTTGACAAATTCCCATTGCCGAAGATAGAATCTTTATTTGATAAGTTAGGTAAGGCACAATACTTTTCTTCGTTGGACCTTGCAAAAGGATTTCATCAAGTTTTAATGGAAGAGAGTCATATTGAAAAAACAGCATTTTCAACGTCAAGGGGTCACTTTGAGTTCATTCGAATGCCTTTTGGCCTAAAAAACGCGCCAGCCACGTTTCAGAGAATGTTAAATTACGTTTTATCCGATTATATTAATAAAATTTGTATTATATATATGGACGACATATTAGTTTTTTCGACATCTTTAACAGAACATTTTGAGAGTGTGCAGAAAATTTTTAATAAACTTAATGAATATAACTTAAAAATACAAATTGATAAGTGAAAATTTTTATCAAAGGAGACAAATTTTCTTGGTCATATTATTACAAATACTATAGGTATAAGACCAAATCCGGAGAAAATTAGTATAAAACAAAATTTGAAGTTACCGAAGGCAATAAAGGAAATAAAGTCCATTTTAAGTTTAACCGGATATTATCGTAAATTTATTAGAAATTATTCTTTGATAGCTAGCCATATAATAAAATATCTGAAAAAAGACTGACCTTAATGATCAATTATATATTGACGCGTTTGAAAAATTAAAAAAGATTTTAATAAATCATCCTTTATGTTATCCCGATTTTAATAAAAAATTTGTGTTGACCACTGACGCCAGTGATATAGCCATTGGTGCGGTGTTAAGACCGATAAGTTATGCTAGTAGGGCCCTTGAATGGACACGAGAAAAATTATTCAACATTGGAAAAAGAGCTGCTAGCAATTGTGGGGCAGTTAAATATTATCGTCCTTATGTTTATGGTCGAAAATTTATAGTTCAAACCGATCATCAACCGCTAAGGTGGCTTTATTCGTTAAAAGATCCTAACTCTAGGATAGTTGGGTGGAAAATTTTGTTAGATGAATTTTATTTCGATATCGAGTACCTTGTTCAAAAACCCGTGAATCCACTTAATAATTATTAATGATAATACAAAAGTTAGTGAATACTATTAATACTGTTTACTTGCACTCAATTAGCTGACAAACAAAAATTGTTAATAAAAAGATATCATATTACACACTGAATTAACTGAAAATATTGTCGCTTTAATCTGATTGGTCAATTTAACGTAAATTTTGTTTTAAGCATATTTGTTGACTCAACAATTAATTGTTAATAATTGTAGTATAAATATTCCAATAAAAATTATGTTTGTATCAGTAGTAAAAAACTCGCTTATATTTATTGATCACATTACGTTCAAGTTCCAAGTGCTTGAAAGTAAAAATCTCTAATCTTCAAGTTCCAAGTGCTTGAAGACAAAAGAAAACAAAGAAAATTAGTACAGTTGAAATTTATGTGTTTGAATTGATTCATACTAACAAAACATTATTACTTTCATTCTAAACATTTTGGTGACCCCTAGCTTTCAAACTTTAAGTAGTTTGAAAAACACGCACCAGCACTACAAATAACAGGATACTCGTATCATCCAGTACGACATAATTCACCAAATTAACATTTTGGTGACCCCTAGCTTTCAAACTTTAAGTAGTTTGAAAAACATGCACCAGCGCATCAAAGGCGGAGGATATCATCCGGTCCAATATAATTCATCAAGATAACACTTGGGTGATCCCGACAACCATTGAATTCTTTCCTTCACCAAACGTTTGTGGCAGTCCCTGATCATACACAATGGCAACGGCAAATATTTTGGATTCACTATTGAAAACAGGCGAAGCAATTCAAACGATAGTGCGTAACTTCAAAAAGGATTCTGCGGACAGAAAAACAACCGCAGAGTACTTTGAGGAGCGTAAAAGGCGAATTTCGGAGTCCTGGGATATATTTGAAGCCAAGGATACAGAATTGCGTATGCGTGACGATGTTGAAACGCTAAAAACAACGCATGAATATTTTACGTCAGATTATTATGCCAAAATTAGTGAGCTAACAAACTCATACATAAATTTATTCACAACAGAGGCCAATCGTACAATGACATTAAACCAACAAACGCTACCAGCAACTAAAAGCACTGTTGTTTCAGTGGCTCGTCGAGTCCAATGAAAACCAGGGCCTGATTCGCAAGGCACAAGCTAGAATTACAGCCTTAAGTAGGTTTTTAAATGGATTAACCATTACCGATGAAATACAACCACGTCCATTCTACGACATCAAATTGGCAACTATCAACAAACTTTGGGACCGGATCTTGGTCTTATACATGATTTGTTTTCCGAAATGGTAGACAAACAAGCTATCCCTGCAATACAAAAAATGTGGTATTTGAAATCGAATGTTTCCGGAGAAGCCGAACATTTAATTCGACAGTTTACACTAACAGAAGAAAATTATAACACCGCGTGGCAAACATTAAAAGACAGATACAATAACAAGAGTTCTTGTTTCTACCCTCGTAGAAAGAATAATCAACCACCTGCTGTGTCATCATCTATATCATCAATTAAGGCCCTGCATGATACCACTAAGGAATCCTTATTAGCTCGGGATTGCAACGGCAGATTGGGACGCAATTCTCATACAACTATTAATAAAAAAAACTTGACAAAAATACACACGTCAGATATATGCAATCATTAAGCAACCCTAAAGAAGTACCAATAATCTCAGAATTTCTCACATTTCTGGAACTACAGTTTCAATCAATGGAAGCAATTGCTCAAAAAGAAAACAACTCATTACAAAGTTGTTTCATCTATTGCAGCTTCGAACGTGAGTGCAGCGTCCAACTTAAAACATAGTGGTACCTGCAAATTGTGCAACAACAAAAACCATAAGCTCTACTTTTGTAGTAAATTTAAACAATTATCAGAATCACAACGGCGATGGGTACAACAACAAAAATTATGCGTAAATTGCTTCAAAGCCGACGACAATGCAAAGGCATGTAATTCGAGTAGCTGCAAATTGTGTGCACAAAAGCATAACACGTTGGTGCATTTACCGAAGCGGAAAAACTCAGAAAAGAGAAATAGTTCGGAGACAGACAATAATGCAACAGAATCCTTCAAAAGGCAGCGGTTGCAACGACAGCAACAAAACCAGTCATGGGCCGCCAGGGCGTTGTGTTATTAGCCACAGCAAGGGTTGTTATTGTGGCTCCAAATGGAATCGCTAATGAATTTCGGGCTGTATTAGACTCAGGTTCACAGGTGAATATTGTGTCTGAACGTTTGATAAAAAAAATTGGGAATTTCACCAACAGAAGCATCGCTATGTATTGACGGTGTGGGCAAAGTACAAAAGCGATCATCACAACGAATTAATGTCATCATGAAGTCTCGCGACCACAGTTTCGTGACTAATTTGGAAGCCTATATTCTTCCAGACATAATTCCAGCACAGCCCACTCAACATATTAATGTTTCATCCTGGAACATTCCAAAACATATTCATTTAGCAGATCCCCATTTTTACAAACCAGAAAAAATCGACATACTACTCGGAGCGGAGTTCTTCTTCAGTTTGACTCAATCAGGTACAATTAAGTTGTCTAATGATCTTCCAATTCTTCAAAATACATCACTTGGATGGATTGTTGGTGGACCTGTGGAACAAAAGTCGATTGCCAGCAAGCCACATACAATAACATGTGCAATATTTGACAAGGCTACATCATTAGAGCAACTTTGGAAACTGGACGAAATTCAAGACAACAAAAAACCATTGTCACCCTCAGACAAACAATGTGAACTACATTTTGGTCAGCATGTACGCACCAACCAAGAAGGTCGTTTTGTAGTTAGAATTCCGTTCAGAGAAAGTCCAGAGGCTCTAGGAGATTCACACGCGATGACATACAACAGGTTTTGGGGGCTAGAACGGAAACTTCAAAAAAATTAGCCCATTCGTACACAGTATGTGCAGTTCATGCAACAATATAAACAATTAGGCCATATGCAGGAAGTCTATATCGATTCCTTGTGTGGGCCTAAATACTTTATACCCCATCACAGTGTATTGAAACCAGATAGTTCTACAACTAAGCTTAGAGTGGTTTTTGATGCATCGGCAAAAACCACTTCGGGCTATTCATTGAATGATTTGATGTACACTGGGCCAACTGTTCAGAGCGAATTATTTTCAATCTTACTGCGTTTTCGAACTCCAAAATATGTTTTCACTACCGATATCGAGAAAATGTATCGGCAAATTCTAATTCATCCTGATGACCAACAATACCAATTAATTATGTGGAGGGAAAACCCAGCGACACCCATAAATTATTACAAGCTCAACACTGTAACATATGGAACACGGGCAGCACCGTACCTGGCAACAAAATGCTTACAGAGGATTGCCGATGAAAATATGGTGGACTTTCCAGAAGGTTGCCAAATGTTGAAACATAATTTTTATGTCGATGACGGCCTGGGTGGTTCGGATAATTTAAATATTGCGATTGAGACACAAAGGCAATTGGTTACACTTTTGAGAGCCCATGGCTTCATTTTAAAAAAAATGGTGTGCAAATCATCCTCAGCTACTTAAAAATATTCCAGTAGGAGATCAAGAGGTGGACTTGGACTTTAACAATAACAAGGCCAATAATGTGGCTACCTAAATCTGATGGATTTTGCATCAAGGTAAAATTAGACAATATCAAGTGTATCTAAACGAACTGCAGCTTCAGACATCGCAAAATTGTTTGATCCCCTCGGACTGCTGGCACCAGTAATTGTGAGGGCAAAAATATTCATTCAACAATTATGGCAACAAAAACTGGATTGGGATGACCAACTTCCAGAAAATCTCCGTACTGCATGGAATACCTTCAGGGAAGACTTAAAAGACTTAAATAATATGGAAATTCCACGACATATCTTCAAGGGTGAATTGCCAACAGGTCATCAATTACATATATTCGCAGATGCATCCGAGAGAGCATTTGGTGCAGTCGTATACGTACGTGCGAAGCTAAAAGATGGACGAATCATAGTACAATTGCTCTGCGCAAAAAGTCGGGTTGCTCCATTGAAACAACAAACGTTGCCACGGCTTGAACTATGCGCTGCAGTTATGGCTGCACAACTCGCTGATAGAATTAAAGCAGATCTGCAGACTAAGAACCTACCAATATTCCTATGGACTGATTCCGAAATTGTGCTGTCCTGGATAAATACACAGTCGACTTTGTATGAAACGTTTGTGGCCAACCGAGTAGCCACAATTCAGTCATTAAGACTGGCAAATCAATGGCGTCACGTGTCTTCAAAAGATAATCCAGCTGACATATTATCCAGGGGCTTGCCAGCACCAAAACTTCGCTCATCCATGTTGTGGTTCTACGGACCACTGTTTCTACATGGAAAAGAAGAAATTTGGCCACCTAATTTCTCTCATCGGTTACAAATCAGCAGCGACATCGAAATGAAGAAAACACGTTCAGTTGCACTTAATACAGTTGCCTCTGACGATTACATATATAAAATTCAACACAAAAATTCCTTCGGAAGATTACAGAGGATAATAGGTTATGGTCTCAGATTCATCCAACATGCAAGAATGAAAAACGAAGAGCGAGCAACACATAGAGCACTTACTCCAAGCGAACTGCATAATTCCTTGTGTGTGACTGTAAATGCCATGCTGTTTCCATATAATGATCATCTTATAAAGCTTCTATTTAAGATGGTCCATGAAGAAAATAATCATTGCGGACCGCAAGCATTATTGAATATAATAAGACAAAGATTTTGGCCAATAAAAGGCAAAATAATGGCAAGATCCACTGTTCAAAAATGTTTAAGATGTGCTAAGGCACATCCGCAACTGTGCCAACAACTCATGGGCAATTTACCTCATACTCGGATAACTCCGGCACGTCCATTCGTTAATGCCGGAGTCGACTATTGTGGACCATTCTGGATTCATTACAGGGTACGCGGCAAAAAACAGACAAAGGCATATATAGTGGTATTTTGTTGTTTTGCAACGAAGGCTATCCATCTTGAAATGGTCTCCGATTTAACAACCGAAGCTTTTATTGGTGCATTAAAGCGCTCTATAGGTCGTCGAGGTCGGTGTCAAAATATATATTCAGTTAACGCTACTAATTTCGTAGGAGCTAGGAATGAGTTATCGGAACTAGCTGACACCATTTACTCTGACAAAGGACGAGAATTGGTTATCTCCACTGCCAGCGCAAGAGGAATACAATTCGATTTTATTCCACCAAGAGCACCGCACTTTGGAGGACTCTGGGAAGCTGCTGTAAAATCAGCAAAGTATTTGCTACTCCGTAGTGTTGCAACGGCATCTTTGACACAAGAAGAATTGGAAACAGTCATAATAGAAATTGAAGCAATACTGAATTCACGCCCACTCACCCTTATGTCAAATGATCCAAACAGTTTTGAAGCACTAACTCCTGGCCACTTTCTCATAGGCGAACCCCTTGTTTCACAAATAGATAGTAGGGCTATTCCAATCAATAATTCGAGACTTCAGCATTGGAAACTTGTAGCACACCTCAAAAAAGAATTTTGGAAAAGATGGTCTTCTGAATATCTAAATCAACTTCAGCAACGTCATAAGTTCAACAAGCAATCCCCTAACCTTAAAATTGGGGACATGGTAATTATAAAAGAGGACAACCTGCCAGTCATGAAATGGCCATTGGCGAGACTAATAAACACTCATCCTGGTGACGATGGTATTGTCAGGGTCGTCGAAGTAAAAACAGCTAATGGGCAGATCAAACGTCCAATACATCGAATCGCGTTACTACCTATTGACCAAGACTCTAATGCAATAATTGATGACAATAGTAAGGCAACAAGTGATTTCACATCTACGTCAAGTGAAGAGCCTGAGGCTAAAAGGCAGAAAAACGTCAAAATACCAACAAATTATATAACCATGGCATTAATCACGTTATTATTGCTGGTACCACTTGCTCTTGGAACTCCAGTCGAGAATAAGAAGTTTGGATCAAAGGTAGGAATCCATTTTGAGCAAATTGGAACCACAGCAATTTCAACTACGGAATGGAATCTATTTGTATACTATGATTTAGCTCCTTATTGGTCAGAAATATCAATTCTTGTCAATGGTACACGGCATTACAAACGTTGTGTAAAGTTTTAGAAACAAATTCATCTTGTCTCAGTATCTTTGACCACTTTCAACACATGGAAAGTGAGTTACAACTAGATAACCGACTATTACGAGTTAAAAGAGGGGCGCTGGATATCATTGGTAACGTTGCCCATTCATTATTTGGCGTCCTGGACTCTGAATACGCAGAACAGTACCTGTGTTCTGTAACTTGCGAGAAGTTTTCGTGTCGAGAAAAATCAAATAATTATATTGGTTGTCCTGTTTTTCACAGGCTGATTCATATACAACCTGATATAAGCTTACACGAAACATGAGCAAGGAACTATGTTTTTTGTTAGTCATCCTGTGTTTCACAGAGTGGCAACAAACTTTTCGTTTGCAAAAGTTCTCACCAAAGTTATAGAACATAGGCACAGATATCAGAAACAATAAAACAAGTCAACGACAATCAATCATATTTGCTAAAATTATTGAAGAATCAAACATCAATTGTTGTTCCAGATTTTCAATTTTATTTAAATGATAATTTTTATTAAGATGATTAGAAAATACGATTTTAATTAATTCTAATAAGTATGCTCGACTATGCTCCACGTCAATTCGCTGTTCTTCTTTGTTTTTATATTCTAAGTAGAGACAGCAAAACAAGTGGCCAGATGATTTATATTTTGAAGGACTACCGATAAAGCGATAAAATCCTCAACATACCGCCCACCTCGTCTTTGAACGAAGACGAACTGGCACTATTATCTTAAATCATTCGTGCCGCCCACCATTGGGACCCCCGTCATCCACAGTATCAGCTTCACCGGTGGAATCGTCATCTCGGCTAGACCCATCGATGGGAAGTGGCGATATCTTACTAATTGGGCGTCGTATTTCAGAAGAGGCAGTTTTAATACTAACCACTCGGACCAGTCCATCAGTACCAGGATGTACAGCAGTAATCCGGCCCAATAACCATCGAGCTGGTGGAGCATTGTCGTCTCTTATTAGCACAATTTGACCTAACTCCACATTTTTTTGTACCGTGCACCACTTCGTACGTGTTTGCAGTTGTTGCAAATACTCAACCGACCATCTACGCCAAAATGTCTGTTGCATTTGTCGCAAAAGCTTCCACCGATTAGTTAACTTGGGTTTTGCATCTAAAACACTGGCCTCAGGTACTGTTAAAATAGTTCTACCTATCAGGAAGTGAGCTGGGGTTATGGGACAAAGATCGGATGGATCATCGGTTGCAACCGTTAATGGGCGTGAGTTTAAACAAGCCTCCACTTGTTTTAATAACGTGTATAATTCTTCGAATGTCAATGTAGAAGTGTTGACAGATCTTTTCAGATGATATTTCATGCATTTCACCCCGGCTTCCCAATTCCACCAAAATTAGGGGCAGCTGGTGGAATGAAATGCCATTGAATTCCACATTTTGCTGCGTAAACAGAGGCTGCATCAAGTTGTGCATTAAAGGCTTGCAGTTCAGATTTCAAGTATAGTCTGCGCCAACAAATGTTGTACCTCGATCACTGAATAAGTTGGAGCATATACCTCTACAGGCGGTGAATCTTTTCAAAGCCGCGATAAATGATTCAGTTGTCATATCGCTGACCAGCCCCAAGTGGATAGCACGGGTGGCCAAGCAAATAAACAATGCCACATATCCTTTATAACTTCTATAGCCCCTGCCTTTAGTGGTACGAATATGAAAAGGACCGGCATAGTCCACCCCTACATTCAGAAATGGCATTGCGGTGTTGCACCGTTCAGATGGCATATTCCCCATTAACTGTGTTGATGGTACGCATGTTTGGCGGAAACAGATAACGCAGTTTTTAATAATTTTTTTTACGGATGGTCTGCCATCGATAAGCCAATATTTTTGACGAATGTACTGCAAAGTTACTTGAACACCCCCATGTAAAGTCCTCTCATGTGCTTGAGAGATGATTAAATTTGATAGCGCGTTGTTTTTTGGCAATATGAGCGGACATCTCTCATTGAAACTTATGTTAGCATTTATCAAACGACCTCCGAGTCTCAACATACCATTAGAATCTTTTATAGGGCGCAATTTCCAAATTTTGCTCTTTTTTGAAATGGCTTCACCCTTTTGAATCGAGCTCATCTCATTAGCAAAGCTGGTTTCTTGGACATGTTTTATGATTTGACGAAGTATAGCATTACGCTCATGCCATGACAAATTTTTTGATGTTATCTTGTGAGTATGTCGTGAGTTGTGTATAAAACGTTTGCACCATGCCCCCACAGCAAGTAGTTTGTCTAAATTCGAATAACGCCTTAGTAATTGGTCTTCAAAAGTTATATTATTGACGTTTGTTGTTAACAATTGCTTAGATTTTATTTCTGGAATGATGGCCATATTGAGTTCGGGCATTTTTGGCCAGTTACACTCATGCGACTCCAACCATTGAGGCCCGTGCCACCAGATTCGTTGATTAAGAAACTGTTCTATTGGAAGACCCCTCGAAGCTTGATCGGCAGGATTATCCATACTTGGAACATAACGCCATTCGCTTGCTGTACTATACTGCTGAATTTCTATTACTCGATTGGCAATAAATTCTTTTAATTTACCAGGATCCGTACGTATCCAACAAAGAACTGTGTTGGAGTCTGACCATAGTGTTGTATTAACGATATCAATTTTTAGAGCTTATTTTACCTTATACAACAGCTTTGTGCCTAAAAAGGCAGCACATAGCTCGAGTCGAGGAATCGTTAACTTTTTCAGAGATGCCACCTTCGTTTTCGCCGTTAGTAGAGTTGTACGGATTGCCTCCTCCGATGAAATTCGAAGGTACGCAACTGCTGCATATGCAGTGCTCGAGGCATCAGCAAATATATGAATTTCACAACGTTGATGTGAACTTCGAACACCTATCCACCGTGGAATTCTTAATGTACTTAACTGTTGCAATTCAGTACGAAACGCCTTCCACTTTTGTAGTAATCTGTCAGGTAAAGGGTCGTCCCACTGGAGACCTGTAAGCCAAAGTTGTTGTAGAAAGATCTTACCGCGTATTATGACTGGAGCTAATAATCCAAGTGGGTCAAACAGCTTAGAGACATCAGATAACATCTGTCGCTTCGAAAAATGTTGGATAGTGTAATCTAACGACACCTTGTAACAAAACTCGTCGGTTTTAGGCAGCCAACCGATACCCAAAGCTGTCGTTTTTTCTATTGGATCTAAATTATATGTGTCGCCCTCACCACGATCAGATGGTTCGATGTTTTGTAAGACTTTCCAAGAATTAGAATGAAATTTGCGTAACGTAAATCCTGCAGAGTGCAATAAAGTTTGTAGTTCAAGACGATTTTTTGTGACTTCCTCTTCAGTATCACCGCCTGAAAGAACGTCATCCACATAAAAATCATTCAACACTGTTGCAGCAGCAACAGGATAATTAACTTCTTCGGATTTGGCTAAACTATGAAGTACCTTTATCGCAAGGTATGGCGCGCAATTTGTACCGTATGTTACGGTTAGCAATCGGTAGATATTAGGCTGTTCAGATGAATCAGCTTTCCACAGAATTCTCAGTAAATCTGTATCTTGCTTGTTCAGCCATATCTGGCGGTACATCTTCGCGATGTCCCCAGTGAAAACAATTTTATGTTTTCGTCATTTTAGGACTATAGTCCACAAGTCATTCTGCAGTTTCGGTCCTATATGCAAGCAATCATTTAAGGAAACACCGACATCATTCCGTTTAGCAGCATTAAATATCACCCTTAGTTTGGTAGTGGTGCTGTTTTCCTTATATACGCCGTGATGTGGTAAATAGCAAACCTTTTCTGGCTCCCACCTTTCGTTGTTGACAATTTCCATATGACCCAAATCGTGATATTCTGTAAGAAAACCTTGATATAATGTCTTAAGTTGCGAATCACGGTTGAGTCGTTTTTGCATGTGCCGAAACAGTACTAAAGCGTCTTGCTTACTGGATTTAAGTAACGAAAGCTCAGCGTCTTCTTTAATTGGCAAACGAACGATGTATCGACCATCAACATCTCTTGTTGTTGTCGTTTGAAACCAATTTTCGCAAAATTGGTCTTTTGTTAAAATTTTTTTAAAGTCATTAGATAAACTCTCGATTTCCCAGAAGTCACGAAAGGCTTTATCGATTTCCAAATTTGTAGTTAAACAGGTAACGGATTGTTCACATTTTAATTCATGGTTTGCGATGGACCCAAATACAACGTAGCCAAAATGAGTACTTTGTGCAACGAGCTGACTATTCGAGCTGCGCTTAATATCATTTAAAAGTATAGCAACATAGTCGCCTGCACTTAGAATCATATCAATAGATCCTGGTATATGTAAATTTGGGTCTGCTAAATTTAAATGCGAAAACTGTTTTAGGTTATTATCTGAGACTACAGTAGTAGGAGTCAGATTGCCAATTTTTGATAAGACAAGTGCTGTGCAGCACAGTTCAAAATCGGATTGTAAGGACCGTAGAGTGACAGATGTGACACTTTTTGCCGTAGCTATACGAGCACCTGCAGCACCATTTATCGGGACATTTACAAAATCTTTTCTCAGTTTTAGTTGCTGCACGACATATTCACTGATAAATGTGGATTCAGCGCCACTATCAATCAATACGCGTAAAATCATTTTCCTGCCATTTGACGAACTTGCTTCAACTACTGCGGTACCAATTAGTACCTGTGGCAAGACAAGGTGGGAAGGACAATTCGAATTGATGACTGTTAATTATTAGCGGCCATTGATTGTTGCCTGTTATTAACATTTTTATTAACCGTATTTGATTTCAGATTAAAACAATCATGCAAAGTACTGTGGTGCGCCTCTTTGCATGTGTGACACCGATGCTGCGATGCACATGTACTGCTAAAATGCCCTTGTCGTAAGCAATTTCTGCAAAGGTTATGTTTTTTTACTATTTCTAACTTGCCCGGACCAGTTTTATTTTTAAATTGTGAACAAAATAATATGAAATGCTTTTCTTTGCATAAAGGGCATTGATTTGGTGTTGTGTAGTAGTTGTTAACTGGAGTTGTTTTGGTTTTGTTATTATCAGCCATTTTAGTAAGCTTCGGTTCATTGTATGTTTGCACTATTTCCAGTGAATTAGTGCGGTTTTGTAGAAATTGTTTTAATTCCTCAAACGATGGTAAATCATAATTGGCGCTTAGAGATAGCTCCCACGCTTTTCGGGTTACTGGGTCCAATTTGTGGACAACTGTATAAATTAACCAATCATCCCATCATGTAATGTACTGGCCGCCCTAAGTGCTCCAATGCTCGCAATGATGATGTTAAATCGTCACAAAATGACCGAAGAGTTGCAGCGGTTTCTCGTTGCATTGTAGGTAAATTCAAAATTGCTGCAATATGGGCATTAATTATTATTCGTTTATTCTCATATTTACCTTTTAGCAAATCCCATGCCACACTAAAATTACTGTCTGTTGTAGTAATATTGTCCAACGCATGTATCGCTCCTCCAGTCAAGGAGTCTTTTAAGTACTGTAGGCGCTGTGTATTTGTCAACGCAGGATTGTTGGTTACGATGGACTCAAAAATATCCTTAAAAGGAAACCAATGCAAGCAATTTCCATCAAATGGGGGTATGGAAATGCGCGGCATGACACTTGTTTGCGTTTGAATAATTGTGGGCGCTGTTGCTTGCATGGTAGTATTTTGGGTGGAACTAGATGCCCTTTCAAGGGTAGTTAAATTATATAGTGCATCGTTCAACTCGCCCATAGTTTCTGCGTATGTTATCTCCATTTCAGCAAAACTCTCGCTGCTCAGTTCGCCTGCTTGTGCCCCGTTCTTATCTTCGGGACTTGATGAAAGTTCTTCAAACAAATTATAGTATTTTTGCCAGTAACTTTCAAGTAACGTTTTTCTGGCTTCTAAAAAGCCTTTGCCTTGTTTGTTTTTGGCAGTTTTCCGTGTATTTGTTGCAAAAAGATGAATGGAACTTTTAACTTTAGTTAAAGCAGAAAGTTTTGTTTCCATTTTGGCTATTTAAGAAGTTGTATGTTTGTAGTATAAATGTCAAACGTCAGATGAACGAATACAGTATTGCCAGTTTAAATACTGTAGCGAGCTACCACCATTTGGCTGTGGTGAGTATATAGTCATTAACACCTAGGTGGCGTTGCTAAACACTGATTAGTGCTAATATCTACAATGCAACTGATGAGCCTGTATCTTATGTACCAACCGGATTGTATTTGTTGTATTGTGAACTAATTAAATGACGATAGGCCTCAAGACAGCATGCCCAAAGTAAGGTTATGTTTTCTTACAGTAAGATAGCCTTATCACAGAGCACCACCTGTCCAGACTCTATAGTTTTCCCTGATACGCACTACCAGATTCCAATTTTCAGCTTCCAGCGCTGACTTTCAATGATAATATCAGCACACGATTTAGAAGTGTGCCTGTCGATGTTGACGAGAGCCGTGACCACTTAACTATTTCAAGACTACTTTGCCTTTTATTCACAAGTGGGAGCAGAATCAAGTATAAATCGTATTCCCCGCAAGGGATGCCAATGTTCCAGATTCTCAATTTTATTTAAATGATAATTTTTATTAAGATGATTAGAAAATACGATTTTAATTAATTCTAATAAGTATGCTCGACTATGCTCCACGTCAATTCGTTGTTCTTCTTTGTTTTTATATTCTAAGTAGAGACAGCAAAACAGGTGGCCAGATGATTTATATTTTGAAGGGCTACCGATAAAGCGATAAAATCCTCAACAATTGTTGATTCTACAATTAATATCATCCGGCAGAATCAAATAACAGCTAAGTCAAGATTTGAACGATTGGAGAAAGAAATTAAAATCTATTCAGATGATATAAATAACATCAACAATGCATTAATACAAGTACAACTAAATCAACTATTTCATTCAGCAGTTCTGGAATTAACTCTAATCGCAAACAATATAAGAAAGATACAATCATCAATCCTTGACACCTTAATGGATACTCATCATGGAAAAATCAGTCCATGGCTACTTACTCCAGAACAGTTACAAAGTGAAATTAATCAGATCATCCTCCATTCACCACCATCAGTGAAACTTCCAGTGACAGAAAAAACTGACTTGCTACAATTATTCAGACTCATGAAGGTTAAGGGCAGACTAACACACCACCACGCTGTTTTCAAAATAACCTTACCATTGGTTGAACATGAAATACTCAAGCTGTTTCATTTGATTCCTGTAAACAATATAATGAACAATACCGTGGTAACCATTAAACCATGTACTGTTTTCTTGGCTATATCTACTTTGCGGGAACAATACATTCCTCTTACAAATTCTGAGTTAAGTGCTTGCGACACAATTGAACAAGGCGTTTTCCTATGTTCCAACATTCAAATCCGTTACAACTTTGGTTCAGATGTCTGTACATGTGAAATAAATTTAGTCCACAATAAAACAAAACCAAATTGTGTGCTGGAGAAAACTGATATCAGATGGGTACCCCTCAGCAAAAGGCAATCAATGGATATATGTAGCGTCACCATTTTCAAGGGCCACAGCTGCTTGCAACAGTGAAATCATTCCTATATCACTAAAGGGCTCCGGTTTGCTGACGCTTGATCCAGAATGTATACTCAAGCAAGATTTTGTCAACATGAATGGACTGAGAACTATATCAAGCACAGTAAGGTCATCATACACAAGTCTTGGCGAAATTTCAGACTTATCACTACCAAAAAACACTACAGTCTTCATAAATAATAACGAACCAACCTCAACAAATTTAGAGTGTATATGCCAAGAATATTAAGGACCTAACAACTCTACAAAGGTCGCTGGAACAACATGAAATTGCTGACTTACCTAATAAATTGAAAACCCACCAGACTCACAGTTTATAATTGGATACCTAGCACTCGTAGTAAGCATCATAGCACTGATCATGTTGCTGTCAACATGCAAATCAAGAAAAAATGCAAAAAACCCACATCCAACTACATCAATCGAATCCACTGAGCTCCAACAATAAGCCGAAGAACACAAGATGACCCCTATACCAATGCCACGCCAGCATTCCAAATTTACCATTGATGTTTTAGCAGCAGATGACGAGACTCAATAAATTAATTCACTTAATAACGTAGTTTTAATAACAACACTATGTTCCAATATATTTTAAATTAATTTTTTTTTATCAAATTAACCTGACCAATCAAATTAACCTGACCATGACGACTTCGAACTTTCTTCAATTTTGAACAGTCGTTCAACGCGGGGAAGAATGTTCAAAAACCCGTGAATCCACTTAATAATTATTAATGATAATACAAAAGTTAATGAATACTATTAATACTGTTTACTTGCACTCAATTAGCTGACAAACAAAAATTGTTAATAAAAAGATATCATATTACACACTGAATTAACTGAAAATATTGTCGCTTTAATCTGATTGGTCAATTTAACGTAAATTTTGTTTTAAGCATATTTGTTGACTCAACAATTAATTGTTAATAATTGTAGTATAAATATTCCAATAAAAATTATGTTTGTATCAGTAGTAAAAAACTCGCTTTTATTTATTGATCACATTACGTTCAAGTTCCAAGTGCTTGAAGACAAAAGAAAACAAAGAAAATTAGTACAGTTCAAATGTATGTGTTTGAATTGATTCATACTAATAAAACATTATTACTTTCATTCTAAACATACCTTAAGGGGAAAGAGAATAAGGTGGCCGATTTTCTGAGCAGAGTTCAGTTGAATCAAACGTCCTTAAATTCAGTTCGGGCTTAAATTTGTTTGTGGTAAATAAAATTGTTAATAAACATAGGACACAGATACGAATAGTACAAAATAAAAATAAAGAAACTGAAGTAATTTTTGGAAAATATAAAATAATTTATCTATCTAATGATGATTTATCCAATACACATTATTTAAATGATTTATTTAGAAGGGAATTCAAAATAGGCAAGGTCGGAATATATTCCGAAAACGACAGCAATTACAATATAATAAGGAAAAGATTGATTGATAATAAAATAAATTGTGTCAAATGTACTAAAATTGCAAATGACATTGAATCTGAAGAATATTTACTGACTATCGTTGACGATATTCACAAGAAGGGCAATCACAGAGGACTTCAAGAAAATTATGAGGAATTAAAAGGTAATTATTTTAATCCCAAATTATTTAAATTAATAAATAGATATATTAATAATTGTAGAATATGTAACGAGAATAAATATGATCGTAAACCTATAAGTAAATAAAATACTTCAATATACATTAACGCCGCTCAAACCAAATGCAATTGTACATATGGATATTTTCCAAATACAAAAAAACTTATTTTTAACCACAATTGACAAATTCACAAAATTAGGCACAGCACACACACTTAAGATAAAAATATGGTTACAGTCAAAACAAAAATTGAGGAGCGAATTGCATTTTTGGGTAAGCCTGACAAATTAATAGTGGATAATGAATATAATAATGCGCTGATAAAAGTATTCTGTCAGGAAAATAATATAGAAACCCATTTCACTACACCAAACTCCCACACTGGAAATTCAGATATAGAAAGGATGCATTTGACACTTTTAGAGTACATAAGAATATTAAAGAATGCTGAAAGAGTTAATGACTCTGAGGAATTGGTATTAAAAGCAGTCAATTACTATAACAATAATATACATAGTACGACTAAGTTAAGACCGATTGACTTTATTAACAAGCTAGATATAAATTTAAAGGAAGTTAAAGAAAGATCAGAAACAAATAAGAGGAAAGCGATTGATAGGGAAAATATGAAACGGGAAAAAATTAGTTCTATACCTCAATAAAAAACACCCATTATTACCTATGGTCCACTGAAGACGTTCATTTTGGACATGGGAACAGAATATAAAAATTCTATATTAACAGAATTTTGTAATCTACTAAAAATTGCAAAATTAACTCTACAGCTCATCACCACCAAACAGTAGGCACAATAGAAAGAAGTCATAGAACTTTCAGTGAGTGCGTACGTTCCTATATATCTATAGATAAATATGATTGAGACGAACGGCTAAAATATTTTACTTATTGTTTTAACAAACACCTTCAACAATACATAATTATTGTCGGTATGAGTTAGTGTTTGCTAAAACTCCTAATAGTTTTCAGATATTCAATGTAGATAAAGTAGCACCACTATATATCATAGATGACTATGCCAAGGAAACAAAATTTAGGTTAGAAGTAGCATATAAGAGAGCTCATCAATTATTAGATAAAAATAACCTTAGGCAAAAACTGAACTATGATAGGGATATACTTGATTATAACTTTTAAATAGGAGATCTAGTATTACTGAAAAATGATTCAGCTCATATTTTAGAAATCCAATATAGAGAACCTTACAAAATTAAGAAAATAGACTTAAGAAATAATGTAACTATAGTTGATAAGGCAACAAATAAAACACAAATAGTTCATAAGAATAGACTTAAGTTATATAATATTAAATAATTAAAAACGGTATGTGCACTACCAATCAAACTAAATATTTTACAATAAATTCTTAATTTTTAATTATACTTCAATAGGACTTTTTATCTATAAAAGAGTGTCCATAAAACTAACGTTTTAGATAAATTCATTGACAGACTGCAACGTAAATATGTATTTTGTATAACAGCCATTTGACACTCACAAGTCTGATCAAAGGCCGCAGCATAAAATACTTGAATAAATCATATTTAATAACCACATGTGATTATATATATATAAATATAAACAATACAAAATCCATGTTTTTCTAAATTACTTAAGAGACACACGCTGCATATCTACCGTGGGAAACTAAAAGGAACATTTTAGCTAGTAAGCATATATGTACATTTTCTTTTCCCTCTTATGTTAAGATAGGTTAAGCAATATTCTCATAGTTAGTATATAAACAGATGTAACTTAGTTTTAAAGAATAATTATCAAACAACGGTCAAATAACCAAAAATACATTAGTTTTATTTCAAACTAAAATAACGTTTTACAATAGTGTGTTGATTGAAATGTGCCTCACTTTATGCGTCATAGGGGGATAATTGGTGTTTAGTGCTCTAGATATCTTCCAGTTTCATTTTATCCTCTTCACCCAGTAAAAAAAGAGACTCCAAAAAAGTCATGAAAATGTAGAGTTTACGATGCAAATTTAAGCAAATAACATTTAAATTTTAGACTAAAAATAATTTATAAATTTCTTTACAAAAATAATTTTTTTTTAAATTCTGGTGAGTATTTCATAACACTATGGAGAAGTTACAAGGTTTTGTGTGACTAAATTAAGCTTCTATATGGTTTTTTGCTCACTCTCGGCAAATTAAAAATATCGATTTTTTGGAAGCAATGAAAATGTACTTCCGCTAGAATGACTTCCATTTTTTTCACTGGGCAGTTAAAGTTCCACATATTGCTGATGAGAGTTGTTTGCCAGATAACTTTCCCGATACTATCCAACCAAAGGTTGTATTTTGTAATATTGGGAGGTCATCACTTAGTTTAATTTGTCCTATAGCAAGTAGTTGATAGTAATATTCTGCTCCTAACAAAATATCGATTTTTTCTGGTCGGTTGAAAGTTGGGTCCGCCAATGTTACATTGTTAGGAATTGCCCACTTATCGATGGTAAACTGTTGAGCAGGTTGAGGAGAAATGATTTGTGGCAACACAAATGCCTCAAGACGTGTTGAAAAGTTGTTGAGTCTGGATTGAAGTGTTACACGGTGTTGAACCTTAGTGCGATTTTTTCCGATTCAATCGATTGAAATTGAGATGGTTCTTGCTGGGAGCTCTAGAGTTGTGACCAATCTCTCTGTAATGAGGTTGACTTGTGAGCCCGAGTCGAGAATTGCCTTATATTCAGTTGCTAGTCCATTTGCCTTGACCTTTACCAAAGCTGTTCCTACTAGGGCATATGGTCTTCTGCCTACGGAACTTGCCGTCATGCTTTCAGCTTTTTCCTGTGGTGTGCTAACGAGAGACGTCACGTTTATTGTGGAGGGGTTGTTAAGTGTAGTTGCTTCTCTGTCTGAGTCAATTTCCTTTTTAGGAGGAGTAACTTTTCTTGATGACGAATTAATTTGTGGGGTTGGTTCCAGATGTACCAAGGTATGGTGCTCTTTTCTACATTTCTGGCAGCGGCCTGAAATGGTACATTGTTTGGTACTATGGGTAATACTAAGCAGTTGACACATAATTTATGTTTCTGTATCATATTTAGTCTGTTTGTTGAGCTTACATCGATGAATTTCGTGCATCGATACAATTGGTGAGAGTCTCGCTTGCAAACTATGCATATCCGGTTTTCGTGCCGGGGTTGTGCTGTAAGCGCTCATATTTTGCTAGTGGAAAACGAGTTTTTCCTTGTGTTCCATTGCTTCCATAGTGTGAAAAAGCTTCTCAAGGAATGTCAGAAATTGGTTGATTGCTTGCAGTTCCTTTGCATTAGAAATTGATTGCTCATATTGAGCATGTACTATTTTATCTAATTTTTTGACAAGGATATGGATTAGAAGTGGATCCCACGATAATATTTGGAGTCCCATGTTTGAGAGAGCTGCCAAGCACTCCTTCGTTGTATCGTGCAATCGCTTAATAGCGCCTAATGGGCATGCCCCAGGTGGCTGGTCAAGTAGTCTCTGAACTGCTGTAGCCACCATTAACCTTTTGTTGTTGTATCGATCTTCTTTCTGCAGTAACCGCAAGATGATTAATGAGGTTCGCAGCTTCACGAATGACGTTGGTTTTTAAATACCACATTTTGTGAGCGTCAGACATCTGTTGCTCATGTACGATCTTTGTAAATAAATCGGAGAACGATGTCCATGTCATATAGTCACCATCAAATTTTGTAATGATGATCGTAGGAAAAGGTAAGGTTGATGGTCTGGCTGCAGTTTCTGTGGTTGAGTGGTTGTTGCTTCTTTTGGCCGTGGTGAGCTGTATGATTGCTTATTGTGCAGCTTGTTCGAGGTGAACATATCTGCTTGAATCGTAACCAGCGATGTCCGGGTCAGGATATTTTTCCAGTACTTTATCATTAAGCTTTTCCAATTGAAGTCATAGCTGCGAGATAGTGGCCTTTTTTACATCATAGTAAGATTGACCTTGACCTGGTTGCAACTGAAGGCTTTCTAGTTGTCGAGTAAGCGCCGAAATTTTTCCAAGCGATCGGCTTATTAAACCACCGTGGCCCCCATTTGCGCCGGCTTGCGGTTGCAGGTTTAGGATTAGAAAGTTCCTTTTTTCCAGATTATTTACCTTGATTATCGAGTTCACGATTAACGTTCCATTATCGCTATTTATTTTGTCACCATGGCTTCAATTCGAGTATAGTAGTCGGATGTTAAGTATTCATTAGATGTGTCTACATCCTTCAACTCTGGCAATTCATTATCAGCTGTGTCAAACTCTGTCCAAGCTGCCTTGGGACGAGGTAGTTGTTCCTGGTAATAGGTTGTGGTTTTCCGCCTGGCTGAGTCCTTGGTGAAATTTCGAATAATGGTGGCAATATGTTGTGGGAGCAGTTTTGCTGAAGTTGCTTCCATGGTGGTTTAGTTGTTGTTCAACGCTTGTGACACTATTAGTTTGTTCAATTCGAGGATTGCAGGTCCTGTCACGGTCGCCAAAAATGTTACTACCAGACTTGTTTGCCTGGCTTAACTGATTTGTAAATGGTTTGGGTTTATCCAAGTGGTACACAAGGTAGTACACCATGATAATCTAATTGAGTTAACGAAGTGTAGTTGATGACGATTTATATTGCAATCACAAACTTTATTGAATAACTATAGTATTTATACAAAATGTCACAAATAACTTAAAATTAATACAATAAAAAAATAGAATGAATAAAAAATAATAAGAAAAAAAAAACATAATTTAAAACGGCCAGTAATTGTTCAGTATTTTCTTGCCAAATTTATTCCCATCGTAAGCTAAGCAAAACAGATATTCAATTTCACTACTGTCTGGCTGGTAATTTGAAGCACACGTTGCTACTACTACAAGCACACATATTACACACGCATTTATTATCTTACAAGTAAATAAGAAACAAAACATGAGACTGTGTATTTCTCTTGATCTAAAATTTTTTTCTTTTATTTGTTATTGTATGGAAGCCATAATACTTAAATGAAGAGAGTTCAATAAATTGAATTAGCTTAGTTAAAGGGAGTTCGTTTGTGTTTTTAATTTCATGTATTATTTAATTATGCATATGTAAGTAAGTATGTGGGTGGCCGTGTTTAAATTCATTTTTTTGACGTTTAGATAAATTTTCTTTGAATCATAATAAAATTATTTATATTTAGATTCTAGAATACGGGCGATTGTGTCGTTTAAATTTTTTATGAAAAATCACAAACAATTTTAATGTTTGGAAAATTAGCCAAAAAATAGCTAGATTAAAATAAAAATGGTTAAAAAAATAGCTAATAGCTAAATTCACTTTTCTTCCTGCTAAATGGGATGAAAATGGCTAAATTTAGCCAGAAAATGGCTAATTTGGCATCACTGCCACTGGGAGATTTTTAATGATGTTATTAGTTATTGCTGGTTAAAAAATATCCAAATAGTACATTACCTGATCTTGAACTTTTTCTCTCTTTATTCTTAGCAGTTTCCGGGTTTTCATTTTGCTGTCGCCAATTTTTATTACCGCTTTTATCTTTTTCATCTCTTTGTAAAGTTAATTTTCTCAAATCATTGGTAGTTTTTACAATTTCATTTCGTATGTTGTCCTTGCGGCGAACATCTGCCAAACGTTTTTCTATTTCTAAATCTCTCGCTGTAGTATCAACAGGCTTTGCCGATCCAAACACCTTTTCCGCTGATATTCCAGTAAATTTTACAGGATTGGAATCAATATTTTTTAATTCCAAGGTAGCCTGTAATGGAACATCGAATTCATGAAGAGGTATTGTACGAGGTTTTAGAATTAGTTTTGGGCGTTCTATTGTGTTAATTGCATTAACACGACATATATCTTCATCTTTTTTATGAAGTTCCTCAGAAGAAAACGTTACTACACAATCTCTTTGGTTTTTTGTTCGCCATGAGCCGGATGAATTATGTTCATCAGAAGTATGCTTTTGATCATTGAAGTTACGTTCAACATTAAAGTTAAAAGAATCTTTTTTCGTGTTAGCGTCATGTCTCCAATTAGAGGATTCTCTGCCTTCACCGCTATGGTCTGTTGAATCATAACCCTTTTTCGTGGAACGTTGCCTTGAGTATTGATCACAGTCCTTAGACAAATCTATTCTTATTCTTCGGCCTTTAATAATAGGATCTCGTATGCCTAAAGATTGTATTAAATCATCTCGGCTTTGGAATTCCACGTAGCAGAATCCCCGAACCCTACCTGTATCCCCATCCTCTCTTGGGAGTTTTAATGACTTTATACTTCCAGTAGTAAAATATTCATATAAATCTTCCTCTTGAACATCAAATGGTAAATTAGTGACATAGGCAATAAATGGTGCCTGGTGGGGCACAGAATTATCATCGAATATCCTATTTGCTCGGGGTGCAGTAGGAAGTTGGCAGACCACTGTAAGCACGTTACCACCTTCATCGCTATCTTCACCATCTACATTGCGAATGTTTTTAGCAACTTGAGTAGTTCCCAAAGGACCATCACCATTCGATAAAAACGATTGCAAAGATATAACGGTGCCTTTACTTTTCTTTCCTTTTTTACCTGAAATAGTATAAGAATCTTAGATACGGTAAAGAATTGTCTAAGGTCTAAGTTTAATTTGTCTTCTCTTCTTTAAAAACTCACATTAATTAATAAAAATATTTCATTCAATAAGAATTGAAATTACTGAACTTAAGCCTAACTAAAAATTATTTCTGATTAAAATTGTATTAATGTTAACTATGAGTGAATACTTTTTTTAACTCATGCTATCAATTTTCCAAAATCAATCAAAAAATCATTGTGTTGATAACATGTTTGCCTTTTGCACTTTGTTGCCACTATTTTGCTAAATTTCTAACGTTGACTATATAGGCTACACCAACTTTAAGCAAATGTAAATTAAATATAGGAAATATTTAAGTTTTACTTCAAACAGAAAATCCTCACCAACTTTTAAGCAGGGCCCTATTTTGTTCCTCAGTATGGTAATACTACATATAACAAGAAGTTTAAACTACCACTACACATCAAACTCAATTGTGTTAAAATAATTTTCGGATTAGCTAATTAGAGAAATAAACTAACGTACCCAAACGTAACCCAAAACGTCGACCTTATTGTGTAACATTACATATTAGCGTTTTTTTCTATTTAGGTTGATGTTCAGAATTCATAAAACTTTTAAACAGCTGATGTGTAAAAGAGGGGGAAAAGTTAAGCGCATTCTATATATTTTTTGAATTGCATCCTACAATTGGAATATCTCGAGATCAGTTAATTATATTGGAATACTTTTTCAGGAAAAGTAAAAATACTTATATAGAAGTCAAAAAGGGCTATCAAGGCCTATTTATCAGGTCAACGCAATCGTCCTGATGATATTCTGTGTTTTCTTGTTCAAACTGTCAAAAGCTGCTTGCACCATATACTTTAGTTCATGTTTGTGTGTGTTTCTGACAACTTAAACACAAAGTTGTTTTTTGTATTGCTGTGTTTTTGTAGAGTTGCATAGACCTAATAAATGGGCCTTGAGGGCTATATAAGAAAAGAAAATTAAGTTTAACATTTACAGAAAAATTATTTTAATATATATTTTTGTATGGTATAAAACAATTATTTATGATAAGGCTCTCTAAAATTTATTTTAGTTAAACATGTTGAAAACTATTTACATTATTAAATGTTATAGTTGAAACGTTCAAAATTTACCGTCACAACTTTTAATAAGCGATTATATACAAAATCTATTTTTGAGATTGGAGATTTTCGGACACTGCTGAATGTAGGGTGCATGCCCAAAATCAGGGTAGGAAAAAATACTGTTCGCAAATGCTATTTTATTTTTTTCGTTCGTTCTAAAATTCGTTTTGGGAATTTTAAAAGTAAAATTCGGAAAAGAATTCTATTTTAAATTCTTGTTTTTTCGTTCTCCTCGCAAGCGAATTAAATAAACAAAAGTTGATTTAATTCGTTTACGAGAAGAATTAAAAAAAACAAGAATTTAAAATATAATTCTTTTCTTTTCTTCTTTTTTTATTTTATAATTCTTAAGAACGAATGCAACAGAATTAATTATTCGCATAAACATTTAAGTTAGGCAGCATGTTGAATTCTTTTTGACATATCATAGCCAGCCCAAACCAAAATAGCTACAGAGCTGAAATTTGGGGCGTAGATTCCTTTTCCGATATATAGATCCACTAAGAAGGGATTTTTTAAATTCCAACGCGAGAGGGGCTAAAAAGGGGTAAAATTGCTGTCTTTATATCTCGTGAACTACATTAGATAGACTAAAAATTCTAAAAGCATACGAGTGTTTTTAAAAAATAAGCCGAAGCGTGTTTAGTACTTTTTCAATATGTGTACTGTTAGGGGTTAAAAGGGGGTAAAAACTGAATTTTGGTACCTTTTTTGTACTCAACATATCTTTTAAATTATTGAACGTAGCAAAGAGCTTTTCTTCTGTACAGAATCTCGAATAAGTTTTGACACTTTCTGAAGATATTCACTTATAAAGGAAAAAGTTTCACCCGTTTTCGGTACTTTTTTTGTTAATAATATAGTACACACATTTTTTTAATATTCTTTTTGGAAAGAGCTTTCTTTGAAGAGTGCATTTAGGATGTAGTTCTTCTTTTAAAAATTTTATTTTTGAAGATATAACTTTTGCAACTGAGAATGATAATTTATAAAAAGGGTACTCTTCCAATGTAAGAATGTAAGAAAAGTTATATATGTACTTAAAGTGGTGGTGGTCAATAAGCTATTTTTTAAAAAAGTACTTTTTAGGAAAAGAATAAATGTGAGAAAAGTACTTCTGAGCAAAAACATTATTTGAAAAAAAAGGACTTTCTAGATGCGATGCTTTTTTGAAAGGGTATTTTTTTTATCGAAAAACGTACTATCCTTAAAAAGTGTGTTTTAAAAGATACTTTTTGGAAAAAATAATTTTTAGAAAAAAGTACTTTTTGTAAAAGTTCTTTAAAAAATACTTTTTAGAAAAAGTACTTTTGAGGAAAACATACATTTTGGAATAACTGCTTGTTAGAAAACAAATACCTTTTGGAAAATGTACTTTTCAAAAAAGGTACTTTTTGGAAAATTAAAATTTTTGCAGAAAGTACTTTTTGGAAATACCACTTTTTGAAAAGCGTACTTATTGGAAAAATGTATTTTTAGTAAAACTGTAAAGTTTGGAGAAAGTACTTTCTGGAAAATGTGATTTTATGAAATAAGATTCTTTAAAAGGGTACCTTTTTATGAAAAATTTACTTTTTTGGGAAAATACTTTTTAGGAAAATATACTTTTTGGAATAAGTACTTTTTGGGAAATGTACCTTTTGGGATTTTTGAGAACGAAATACAAAATATAATGAAATCGGTGCAAACACATTGACATCCTAAAATATCGTATCACTACTTTTTACTCAGTCTCATTATTTGGATGTCAAATAAAAGCAATTTTTCATAAGCAAGCATAGAATATACGGAAAATATTATTATTACATTAATATATGTGAAAAGCGTCTTAAGCGAGTGCCAGGTAATCTATAATATAGTGTACATACATTTTATGATTTTTATTTTTTATGTTTACAACTTTAAAGTGGGACCCATATATGTGCTTGCAAATAAACGCACACAAACACATATGTATGCTCATAAAATGTATGTACTCTATAATATAGTGTACATACATTTTATGAACATACATATGTGTTTGTGTGCGTTTATTTGCAAGCACATATATGGGTCCCACTTTAAAGTTGTAAACAAGTGCAGTAACGGAGGAGAGACTAATAGAGAGCACATTACGCACACATATGTATGTACATACTAGTGATGTGACGAATGTCAATTTTTGATATTCGGGAATACGAATACGAATATTTGAAACGATATTCGCGAAAACGAGTATTATATGTGAAATTTATAGACATTAAATTGGGGTTCTATTGACGCCTGCAATATGAAATTTTAAAAATTTGAAAAGGGATTTCAAACTCCATAAAGTACTTTAAAGTTAATAAAAACTACCCAAACTTTAATGATCGTCAATTAATAATATTTGAAAATGAAGCACAAATTTCTAAAAAAAAATTTAATGAATTTGTGCACTAATATTTTTAGCCATTTATTTAAATTTCGTTTATGATTCGTTTTTATATTATGCATTTATTTATGTAATTTGTTTGAACAAATATTCGTATTCGTACTCCGTTGAATTTGGCGGATACGAATATCTAAAAATGGACGAATATTCGACAATTCGAATGCGAATATTCATGCATAACTAGTAAATACATAAATTTACATTTTATTTACAACAAATATTCTATGTCTATGTCAATCTTGCGCAATGCACAATCTTGATTTTTTGATTCATCATGGCTACCCCCCTTCACTAATCTCTACTCTCTGTTAATGTAATCAGAAAATGAGTAGTGCCAATTTGACCTGCTCATGTGTGCAATAAGCATATAATGAGATCAAATACTATTTCTTTTGATTTTACTCCGGAAATTAATTAATTAAATTAAGTTTGAATTGTTTTTCTACATTAATTAATTAAATTCAGTTTGACGGCCACTTTCACAATGTCCAATTATTTTGTTTTCAACAGCAAATAAGCTAACCGACGGTTTGGTTAACAGGCACCTATTTACCGACGGTTATTATTTTACGTTTCACCATCTTTCGGTTACTTAGCAGATGATTTTTGTAGAAAGTATGGCAATACCATCAGTTTGTTTACAAAAAAAAAATTGTTAATAAAACAAAAAGTATAGAGCAGTTTGTCGAAAAAAAAGTTGGAAATTTAAAAGATAAACACATACCTACATACATATTTTCGAATGCATTCACATATGCTTACATCAGGACTCATTAACATTATATAGAGAAAAGAAGTTTCAGCAATTGCAAACAAACATGCATAAATTTATTTTTGTCATACATATGAAGCTATAAAACTAAAAAATTGTCATAATTTGAATTTTTCTGCATAATCCTATCCCTTTTATTTATTTTGGGTTTCGATTAGTGTCTTAATTCTTTAGGTTATATTTAACAGCCACTTTTCTGCTAAGTGGTGTCGGTTAAGTACTAATCATGCATTGTGAAAAACATTTTTTGTTAACTGGGAGTTAAAGTTCTAAATAACTTTTAATGGTACATTGTGAAAAGGGCCGTGAATTGTTATTCTACATTAATATTGCGTTACTCGTGTTTTTCTATTTTTTAGACCTTTAGCATTCAAATTTCCAAAAATCAAAAGGTATATAAATTACAAAATAAAAGTGTCAAAAGCAGTTTTTCCCGTTTTTGTCATCTAAAAGTACCAAGCAACTGTCCGATATTTTTTTTACAAGAATGTGACACTTTTCTTCTGTTTTCCAAATTGGTTGGTGCTGAAGATATTATGTTTCCAAAAAAAATTCCATCCTAGTAAATTCATTTATTAAGTTAGTAAAGCTAAATTACATCACCTACGTGATGTGTTGCAATGTAGTGAATAACAACAGGTTACTATTGCGGATCCTTTCCAAAAAGTACTTTTTTGAAAAAGTAAATTTTCCAAAAAGAATCTGTTTTTCTAAAAAGTACTTTTTCCAAAAACCACCTTATCCAAAAAGTACCTTTTTCTTAACAGTACATATTTCAAAAAGTACCTTTTCCTAAAAAGTACCTTTCTTAACAAGTACTTTTTCCAAATAGTACCTTTTTCTTAAAATTACTTTTTTCAAAAAGTGCCTTTTCCTAAAAAGTCCTTTTTTAATATTTGCGAATTAAACAGAATAATTCTTTACAATATGGAAAATTAAATTCGTTCTAATTAAATTTGTTTGAGAAAGAATTTAATTCGAGCACGCTCCTACCCTGCCCAAAATAATTCTCTTTTAGCACATTCTGAATAGATTGTCTTTAGCGCTTTGTTGTTCAAAAGTGCATGTCGACGGCATTTATTCAAAATGGTTTATCTGCAAAACCCTGATTGCTTAGGAGAAGCAAAAAACTGTTTAATTCCCTAACTAGTGAGTATTTAACAAATCGATCTTCTGCAACAGCTACGTCCAAGCCATATGCAGAATGTGCAAACTTTTATCTAGAGCTTTTTGTGCTTTCACACCGACAACATCAACAATAACAACAACACAACAGAATACAATGCTTGCTCTTACTTTGCAAAGAAACAACAACAAACTTAAGAGCTTTCAAAGCTGTTTACCTCAAATGCAAATATCAGTGTATGTGTGTTTGGACGTAGCTGTTCTACAATGATTGATAAGCTTCTACTAATTCCCCAAAATATAAATTATAAAAATAAAACCCATTATTCACATTTTTGCGGTAGATAAACCATTTGGTCTCAGAAAATGTTCGATGTAAATATAAAAATGAGTAGATAAAACATTTTGTTTGAAAAAATTTTAAATACTAGTATGAAGTAAAATTTCAAGTTTAAATATTGTTGTTTATCACTTTTAAATAATGCCCTAGTTCTGTTCGACGATTGTATCGTCTTGTCTATGGACGAAAAGATGCAGCAGTTGTGATTCTTTAAAGCAATTATTAGTTATTGTCTATGCTATAAGGTTCGTGTATTTGCTTTATGATTTTGTTCCAAACATATCCAACACATATTTTTTCATATATTTTTCAAACTATTGTATAATAATTTAATTTAATTTTTATGTTTTAAAAACATGGCAATAATATTTTTATTTTTCATTATCAAACACAACATCTATTTTTGAAGAAAATAATTTAGAGAATTCAAAGACAAGAACTCCGAACTATTTTCAAACAAAAACGTCCTAAATCTTCTTAGGCTGAGTTTACATCTGTCATTTCTTGTGTGTCTTTTGCCCAAAAAAACGTAACCAACTAATTACTAATGAGAAACTGTTTGATTCAGGCATGTATTTATTGATTTAAATAGTTTGCAATCATTTTGGATTATATAAAATTGTCTATTATGTATTAAACTGTTTAACTTAATAAATACATGTCTGAATCAAACAGTTTTTCGTTAGTAATTAGTTGGTTACGCTTTTTTATACGCTTGTGTGGCATTTGGCACACAGATGCAAGCCCGACCTTACTGAATTAAGGCATAATTTTAGGATTAAGAAAAATAGAAAAAGATACCTACTTTAGGTTTATGTAAATAAATATCTGTATGGTTAATGTTAGGATTTTTATTATTATTTATGAAATAAATTAAATTTATTTTGAATGACGATTATCATAGAAATAATCCCATCAAAAAATTTCAAAAAAGGTAATCGAATTTGGAATTAAGCATTTTTGGTGGAAGCTATTCTCTACTGGATTACCAACTTAATGATTTTAACAAGGCGTGAGACTAAAATAATCGATTCTTGAGAAGTACTTACTTTTCTGTATTTGACAACTTGTTCATGTAATCTGTTTAATCTTAAAAAATCATTCTCCTCATTTAGCAACTTGTACACCATTTTTTTAAATTTTAGGTAATGTGATTTGTAAGCGAGTAATGAAATTTGGTAATCAGAAAAGTAAGTCGTTATGTGGCAACTAGTTCTGATGGTAATGAGTAATTTTTTGCTGGGATGATATTCATTAGGTACACAGAGAAAACAGATTCGTTGAGACAACCGAATTTGTTGCCAATCGAATTTTGGCGGTTGCACCAACTATGAATTTTCTTGTGGTACCAAAATATGTTTAATTATAACCATTAACCCAATAGTTGCAACAACAGATAAAATTGGTATGGAATTTGAAATAAGTTATTCTTGCTACCGAAAATATGGTTAATATAACTAAAATAATATCATAATTGGTACATGTGAAAGAAAAATCGGTCTTCCTTACTGAAACAAAAATAAACAATAAACTCAAATAAAAATACAAAGTTTAAGAAATTTATTGTTAGACATATTGTCGTAAGTTTATTTTAATTGAAATTTATTTTCTGGTGGTAAAGCATGTCTATATGAATTTCTTCAACCACACATTTTGAACAGCCACAAACATGTTATCTTACACAGACTTTCAAAAACCATTTGAGAATTCACAAATCATAATACCTTTGAAAATCAAAATAGCTAATTTTTTAAATTGCTGCTATAAATTATGATACTAAGCTCAACCTCTAGTAAGTTGCAGCAACTGAAAGAAAGTGTTTATTTTAACGTTAATAGGACGACAACTTTTTGGTTGCCAATACCAAAAGTTGGTAGTAAAATCCAATTCATATTTTATTCTGTTGTTCTAATCAATCAGTTCATTACTCAATTTAAGAATTGTCACAATCATATTTTTATTACAGTTACGCCCTGATGGCAATGAACTTTAAAAATTGATAGTGTGAACTGAAATATATTTCATGCAAATGATGTTCTATTGGCCTAACCATTTTCCAATCAATTTTTTTCTGGGTGTAGTACCCGTTTCTGTATTTCTCGCATCGTAAAAGTTCTCACATGAAGAGTGAAACAAAAAATTTCATCGTTTCTCGATATGTGAGAAAAAAGTGTTTCTGTATTTGAATGAGAGAACAAACAACAAACAACAAACATATTTCCAGTAATCGAGTGTCAAATGAAAACAAAATGTCACAAAAAATTATTTCAATAACAAAAAAATAAATAATTTACAAAAAAAAAGAAAATTAGATAATGAACAAGAATATAAAATAAATGTAAAATGATTGAAAGAAGTTTTTTATTTCTACATAAAACAATTGCACAAAAAATCCGAATAAGCATAATCCTAATAAAAATAATTTTAGTTCAATAATTCGTTGCATTCCTTTTCAGCTAGTTTATTTTTCATATTTTCACACACAAATTAAAAAATTCATAAGTTTTTGAACAAATTTGGTTGTTCTCGCACCAATTTAAAATGCGAGTAGTTTTGACAGGTCTTGCGAGAAATTTTTCACAAAATATTGTTACAGAAACACTTTTTCTCACATATTTCCAATAATTGCTGGATATTTATTCAAATGACAGATAGTTCTCGCAAAGTAAATATACAGAAACACTTATGCGAGATTAGCCATTTTGTGTTTCTTGATGAAGTGATTGTGGTTATAACGAACGATTTCGTTGGATTTTAATTGCTCCTCGCCTGAACGTACGGTAAATAACTAATTCCTATTATTAGGAAAAAAAAAATTTTAAATGACGAACGCCTTATAATATTACGATCCGCCTCATTTGCACTTAAGGAATAATAATTTCTACCATCTCCTTAATCCTTCTTTAAAATCTCCATTTCTTATTTAATGAACGCCATAAGTTTTTTAGCACAACAGATTTGTATTTCAAGTAATCACAACTGAAATTTTATCGCAAAAATTTTGACATATGTATTTGCATTAGATTCTTGCAGAAGGCCATTTATAAAACCTTTTAAGACACGAGAGATTTTTCCAATGCTTTACTACAGCGAAATATTCTAAAGCAAACGCTAAACAACACTGTTAGCAAGACAAATAACTGAACAAAATCTTTTGCCTCACAGGCCTATACGTTAATCCAGAACTACAAAGAACTAGCAGAGAATATAACGGCATTTTGAAATGTTAGCATAGAACATATAATGTTTTATATATGCCCTTAATTATGAAAGTGGTCTGTCATGTGCATTTTTGTTTCGAACTGTCAAATAAATCTTTGAAAAACTTCAATAAATATTTACCCCCATACTCATAAAAAAAAATAAAATGAATTTGAAATCCGTTTTAAGAAAATTTTTTATGAAAATTTTTAAATAAAAAACATTTCAAATTCATTTTAAATTTTATGAATATGGGGGTTAAAAATTATTAAATAAATTTACATAAATCGAGACTAGTACAAATCTAAGTTAAAATACTGCATAACATAAGAATACTTTTCAATTTGTTCAAAAGTATTTACTATATATATCGACCAGAGAAATATATGACTTAGACCACTTTCATAATTAAGGGCACATAGATATGTACATACATATGTAAATATATGTTTTAAAGCTCAATTCGGCACGTGGTAATTTTAAGATACTGACTTGACATTTTTACCGAATCATATTTTTACTATAATTAATAATTTAAAAGGACGCTGCATTAAAAATATTAAAAAAAAATTTATGGTCATATAAGGACCAGTCTAATGGATGTGTTATGATCATGTTTTCTTGTGTCAGCATGTGTGAGAAAGAATGGTTAGATGCCGGTCGTCGATGTTTAAGTTTTTTAGTAGTTTAAGTTTTTTGTTTTAATTTTGAGTTAGTGTTATTTTTTTTGTCGTGGTTGCAGTAGGTTTATTGGGTTCAGAGTGCAATATTTTTTAAGTGAGAGTGTGCATAGAGAAAACGTTGCCTTAGTTTTTTTGTAATGTTCTTTTTAGCTGGTGGAGATGGAAGGGTATTTTAAAAAGAAAGAAATAATGTATGTATGCTTGTGGGAATCTATTAATGTTTTTGTTGTTAGTTTTGTTTTAGTTTGATTTTTATTTATTTTAAGGGTTTCGTACACCAAAGGTAAAAAAAGGCACCCTATTGTTTTCGCTACGCTGTCCGTCACACGGTATTTCCTCAGGAACCGTAAGAGCTACGGACATGAAATTTGGACAGCGTATGTAGAACTTTGGCCGCTACAAGAATTAATAGATGAGAATTAAAAATTAAAGGGTGTTCCAAAACAAGCGACGAAAAATGCTAAAATCCCATGTAATATGCATATAATTGTATGTACATATGTATATTGACAATTGAAATTTGTAAAATTAGTGTATTTTTGTATAGACTACTACAATTAACACTAAAATTTAAAAAAATTTTAATTAAAGGGTGGTCCATCAGTTAATGCAATTATGACTATGTAATTTTGACAACTTATAAACCGTAAGAGGTAAACTCTTGAAATTTTCAAAAACGTTAAAACTAAAAAATCGGAAAATTATTAAATCGCCAAAAATTCCAAAAAAATCGCAAAAACGGAAAAAATCGCCAACATTAAAAAAATTTCTAACACTAAAATAAGTCGCAAAATTCGAAATAATCGTCCAAATTAAAAAATCGCCAAAAACCGAAAAAATCGCCAAACGCGAAAAAGGCTCCAGTAACAAAATAATTGTTAATATGAAAAAAAATCACCAAAATGGAAAAAATCGCCAAAATTAAAAAAAATCGCCGAATTGAAAAATCGCCAAAATGAAAGAAAGTGTCAAAACTCAAAAAAGCGCCTAAAGGAATAGTCGCCAAAATGAAGAAACGCCAAAAACCGAAATTCGCCAAAATTAAAAAAAAATCGCCAAAAAATAATAAAACGCCAAAACGAGAAAAAAATGTCAAAACTAAATAAATGGCCAAAATGGAAAATAAATCCAAAAAACCGAAAAAATCGCCAAAATAAAAGAAATCGCCAAAATTAAAAAAAAAACTTCAAAAACGCAAAAAAATGCCAAAAGTATATTATGTATAGGCTAGTAAAGTTCGTATTTAATTACATATCTCCTGTCCGTACGGAACCCTTCGTGCAGGGTCAAAGTCGCACTTTACTGAATTTATTTATCCTATGTTTACAGTTTGAAGTGATGAATACAAATATGTAATTTATGATCCATTAACTTATTTGAAGGTTGGAGAAATTGAAGTGTTAGGCTGAGTTTACATCTGGCATTTCTTGTGTGTCATTTGTCCAAAAAAACGTAACCAACTAATTACTAATGAAAAACTGTTTGATTCAGACATATATTTATTGATTTAAACAGTTTGCAATCATTTTGGATTCTATTAAATTTGTCGTTTAATTATGTACTGTTGAACTTAGTAAATACATGTCTAAATCAAATAGTTTTTCTTTAGAAACTAGTTGGTTACGTTTTTTTACACTTGTGTGGCATTTGGCACACAGATGTAAACCCGGCCTAAGATATTTAGGATTCCCAAAGGGAATTAGAGATGAGTGATCATGGGTGGCAACGTTATATTCTTGCGTATGTTTGTATGTTTTTACAATTGCTTGCTCGTTGGCAGCTGGGTAGGTATAAAAAACGAGGTATAAAAAACGTGTACTGCCGACTGTGCTGTACCTTTTTTGGTACTATTTAAACTCGCAAAGTACAATAGTACACCAATGACTAATTTAGTACACCATATTTCTTTTTAAACGATGACATATGTATGTATGTCAATTTTTACTTTGGAACAATGAAACTCATATTCTTCTCCTTGAAAACAGTCCTGTGAAAACAAAACGCAGCAAGAAAATAAAAAAAATTTCAACTATTCCATTTCCAAACCATCGCACAGAGGATTAGAATAGCCTGTTTTCTTCGAATAATTAAAAAAAAATTTAAGTATCGTCAAAATTTTTTGTACCCGGTTAGAGTATATAAAATTCTACATCACTTGTTGTTAAAATAAATGTGAAACTTCAAAGTCAAACTTTATAGAAACTTTTGTGCAAAAACGGCTGAAAAAAGTGAAAACTTTCCCGTTGAAAATTAAATTTATTTTAATAAGTATTGCAAAAGTTAAAAATTTTTCAATGGAACCATCAAGTTATTTTGCAAATACTTCGTTAACATTTGTTTATCAAATTGTGTGTGGAAGTGTTTAGAGTTAGATATTTATATTGGAAATGCCAAAAAAAAACTTAGCATTTTAAATGGATATATAATTATTATTTGCCCACATTTGTGTCATAATTTTTAGTTTATATTAAAGAAGACATAAATCTCTATTATATTGCAAAATTTTACGCTGCCTTTTTGTGCCTTTTTGAAGCTATGCATTGTTTAACACAAGTGTTGCAGCAGTCAAATTAGTTAAAAATTAAATTGATCTCGCGACTGCTGCTGTTGTTGTGTTTTGTTGTTTTTCATGTTACTGTTTTCGATTTATTTGTGCTCATCTTTTTAGAATATATATGATGTTATTTTTGTTTCTTTTAATAATATTCTTTGTTTCAATGATATTTTGTTTTTGACAAAAAGTGATCGTGTTGTGCAGTTTCAAGTAATCGGGTAAAAGGGATTTTTGAAAGGTTTTTTATTGTATTAGCATTACTTTTTTATAGATACAAGTTCGAACGTTGTTTTTTATACTCGTCGAACCTTATTTGATATTATGATGAATTGAAGCGCTCAAACAGTGAATGACAACATGAAATTTTTAGCTGAATAAAAAAACGCATCAACTGCTCTGAGGTAATATGTGTGAATTGATGTTTTCTTTAATGAATTTAAATCTAGGTGGACTAGAGCGCATAGAATGAAAATGAGGTTTATTACTCAAAATAAAACCTGGTTGGAATCCTCTATTGTTTTTACTCTTGCCCCGACTGCAAAACGTGGTCGAAAAGAAATCAGTTTTACCGAGTCCAGTGGTCCAACTATAAAATATAAAACAAGTAAAAGTGCTATATTCGGCTGTGCCGAATCTTATATACTCTTTACCAAAGTGCGTTTATGTAGTATAGAGATACATACATAAGCACAGAGATATGTAGGTACATATTAATTTTGTGAAAAAATTCATACTTTTTGTGCAATTTTTAGGTTTTAGGCATTGTTTAATTTGGTGCTTTTTTGCGATATTTTTTCATATAGACAATTTTTTGGGTTTTGGCGATTTTTTCGGTTTTTGTCGTTTTTTTTTTAATTTTGGCATTTTTTCGTTCCGGTGATTTTTTTGATTTTGACGATTTTTTTTTCATTTTTTATATATATATATATATTATTTTTTTTTATTTTTTTGTGGCAATTTTTTAGTTTTTTTCTCGTTTTGGCGATTTTTTCAGTTTTTGGCTTTTTTTAATTTTAGCGACATTTTTCCTTTTGGCAATTTGTTTGATTTTGAAAATTTTTTTCATTTAGGCGATTTTTTTATTTTTTGGCGATTTTTTTAGGCAATTTTTTTTTTGTTTTGGTGATTTTTTCGGGTTTTGACGTTTTTTTTTTAATTTTGGCGATTTATTTTCGTTTTGGCGTTTTGTTTGATTTTGGCGATTTTTTTTCATTTAGGCGATTTTTTTTTAAATTTTTGGCGATGAAATCGGAGATTTTCATTTTCATTCATATTTCATTTGTTCATTTAAGCATTTTTGTTTGTTTTGGCGAGTTTTGCGGTTTTTTGCGTTTTTTTGTCATTGTGGAAATTTATTTTTAGTTTTGACACGTTTTTCTCGTTTTGGCGATTTTTTCGGTTTTGGCGATTTTTTTTAAATTTTTGGCGATTTTATAATTTTCGGATTTTTTAGATTTACCGTTTTTGAAAATTTCAACAGTTTAGCTCATACGGTTTCCAAGATATAGCAATTTGTTAAAATTACATAGTCAAAATTGCATTAACTGATGGACCACCCTTTAATTTAAATTTTAGTGTTAATTGTTGTAGCCTATATAAAAATACACTAATTTTACAAATGTCAAGTGTCAATATGCATATGTACATACATAATACAATTGTATGTATATTACATGGGATTTTAAAAGTTTTCGTCACTCATTTTGGAACACCCTTTAATTTTTAGCTTTTAGATATTTGTTGTTGTAGCGACCAAAGTTCTACATACACTGTCCAAATTTCAGACCCGTAGCTTTTACCGTTCCTGAGAAAATAGCATTCTTCCTAAAACATGAAATATGTTTAATTATTAGAAAAAAAGTTAAAGTTTTCCAACCCTGGAAACGTTTTTTTAATTTGTTAAATTTTTAAATTTTTTTTTAATTATAAATACCAATTTTATTTATACCGAAGTATAAAATAAGTTAATTTAATAAAAAAGTAATGAAAACTTGTTTTCGGTAGTTATTTTCTATGGGAATATTGAGTATGAGTTTTCCAGCTCTGAAACCGTCTGCTCGATTTTGCTGATTTTCAATAGCAAAATTTTTCGGAAAATTTCTGACACACCAGTCCAAGAACGAAGTTGCTAGCTCTTCTGGGAGCTTGGGAAAACCGATTTCACGTACAGACAGACGGACATCGCTTGTTCGTCTTCCCTATGCATAAGGATCCAGAATATATATACTTTATGTGTCTCTTATTAATATTGTAGAAATTACAAACGGAATGACAAACCTATATATACCCTTTTACCATTTTTTGGTAAATGGTATAAAAACAACGATTTTAAGAGACACCATATCATTGCCAGAGTTAAATATGCTTCACAGGTTAAATTACAAAGCGCAGGTTACGTCGAGGAATCAAAAGTGTTGCGAGCCATATATGAAAAGTGTTGCAAGGGCATAAATTTAAAAAAAAAGTTGAAACAACTACTTCCCATCTTGAAAATATCGAATACAAAAGCTTTGGCTATTTTTGTAGGAGCTAAACTAACACGAAATCAATACAATGTTGTTAGACAAGCTGCTCCTCAAATATTAACTTGTTGGTACAATTTTAAAATTCTCAATGCCTTCCCTGTTTAGGATTCTCAAAGGGAATTATAGATGCGTGATCATGGGAGGCAACGTTATATTCTTGCGTATGTGTGTCTATGTTTTTACTATTACTTGAGTGTTGGCAGATGGGTAGGTTAAAAAAACTAGTGTGTACTGCCGAGTACACATCTGGCATTTCTTCTGTTATAATCATTTTTTAAAATGTGTGCAACGTCTTTCACGCAATGTTTCTATATGGATAGCAATACTACACAACAAAAAAAATATTGGATATGACAAACGTTGGCACTAGTATGCACTGTTGCGATGTTACAAAATATCAAACTGTGTACTCGACATTAGTTTTTTTTGTAATATTCTTTTTAGCTGGAGAACATGGAAGGGTATTTTAGAAAGAAATTATGTTAATTTTTTGTTTTGGTTTTATGTGCAAAGAGGTTGACATTTTTCAAAGAAACCATACATACCTACATATATACATACTTTTGAGCATTGAGCAGAATTTGATAATATGTGTACACACAGATCTACAAATTGATTTTACATATGTTCATATATATGTATGTATTTATGTAGGTATGAAGATACAAATAAGTGTTTGGCTCCGAGCTCTTTTGTGTATAGATGTGAAATATCTTAATTTTTTTATTTGAAATAAAAAAAACATTGTTTTACTTTTTATCTGTATTTACTTAAAAGCAGGGTAAGAAAAGTGCTCGAATTAAATTCTTTCGCAAACGAATTTAATTCGAGCGAATCTTATTTTCCATATTGTAAAGAATTATTCTTTTTAATTCGCAAATTTAATTTATAAATTATTCTTAACAATATGGAAAATAAAATTCGTTCGAATTAAATTCGTTTGCGAAAGAAAATTCGCAAACAAAAATTCGCGATTAAATTAAAAATACAAATAATTCAAAGTAAAGACTTAAAATTTTTAAAGGAGTTTTTATTAGTAACGACTATAGCTAGAGCACTGAAATTTGGTGTGTGGGTTTCCCTTCCGATGTATAGATCCACTAAAAAAGGATTTTTGAACATTCAAACAAGAAAAGGGGAAAAATGTGGTAAAAGAGGGTAAAATTTATATCTTTATATATCGGAAACTATATTAGATAGACTACCAATTCTAAAAACATACGAATGCTGCTAAAAAATAAGCTGACATGTAGTTTGGTACTTTTCTAATATATGTATGTACTTTCAGGGATTAAAATGGGGTAAAAACAGAATTTTGGTACCTTTTTTGCACTCTAAATATCTTCTAAATTATTCAATGTAGCAGAAAGCTTTTTGGTGCGTTCCTTTCTTCTGGACGGAATCTTGAATGAATTTGACACTTTCTGAAAATTTGCACTTATAAGGGGTAAAATTTTACCCGTTTCGGTACTTTTATGTTAATGATAATGCACACATATACATACATGTAAAAATAATTTACTTTGACTTCTTACCGTTCACTAGAAGCTGGGATAATAAAATTTGTTTTTTTGAACTGCCCAAAAAGTGCTAAGGGAGTAAAAAGGCGTAAAAAAGGGTAAAATTTGTGTCTTTATATCTCAGAAACTATAGTAGATAGAGTAAAAAATACTTTTTAGAAAAGGGTACTTTTTGGGAAAAGTATTTATAGAGAAGTGTGCTTTTTGGGAAAAGTACTTTTTAGAAAAACGTGATTTTGCAGAAAAGTAATTTTAAGAAAAAGGTAATTTTTAAAAAAAGTACATTTTAGAAAAAGGGAACTTTTAGAAAAAGGGAAATTTTTCCAAAAAAAAACACCTTTTTCTAAATGTACTTTTCCCAAAAAGCACCTTTTCCTAAAAAGTACTCGGTTTTTTTCGTTCTCCAAAACGAAACAAAAGTTGATTTAATTCGTTTGCGAGAAGAATTTAAAATATAATTCTTTTCCTTCCTTTTTCTTTTGATTTAATTCGTTGCGAGAAGAATTAAAAACAAACAAGAATTTAAAATAGAATTCTCTTCCGAATTTTACTTTTAAAATTCCCAAAACGAATTTTAGAACGAACGAAAAAAATAAAATAGCATTTGCGAACAGTATTTTTTCCTACCCTGATTTTGGGCATGCACCCTACATTCAGCAGTGTCCGAAAATCTCTAATTTCAAAAATTGTTTTTGTATTTAAGCATGTTTAACTAAAATAAATTTTAGAGAGCCTTATCATAAATGCGGACAAACGCGCAGATTTTCTAAAAAAAGTCACAATTTGGTAAAATAATTGTTTTGTACCATAAAAAATATATATTAAAATAATTTTCTTTTCTGTAAATGTTAAACTTTCTGTAAATGTTAAATTTTCCTTTCTTACATTGGCCTTTTTGACTTCTATATCAGTATTTTTACTTTTCCTGAAAAAAGTATTCTAATATAATTAACTGATCTCAAGACATTCCAATTGTAGGGTTCAATTCAAAAAATATATAGAATGCGCTTAACATTTTTGCTCTTTTTTTCACACATCACCTCTTTAAAACTTTTATGAATTCTGAACATCAACCTAAATAGAAAAAAACGCAAATTTGGAATGTTATACAATAAAGTCGACGTTTTGGGTTACGTTTGGGTACGTTAGTTTATTTCTCTAATTAGCTAATCCGAAAATTATTTTAACACATAATTGAGTTTGATGTGTAGTGGTAGTTTAAACTTCTTGTTATGTGTAGTATTACAATACTGAGGAACAAAATAGGGTCCTGCTTAAAAGTTTATGAGGATTTTCTGTTTGAAGTAAAACTGAATTCCTTAAGATACATACTCTATAGTTAGAGTAACTATAATTGAAATATTTCCTATATTTAATTTACATTTGCTTAAAGTTGATGCAGCCTATATAGTCAACGTTAGAAATTTTTTGGGGGGTAAATTTTTTCTAACCTTGGTAATTTTTTATCATATTTTACATTTATTTCAAAACATCTTCCATTGCCTTTTAAAAATTTACTAATATTTTTAAATGATCTGACCCAGCACCTCCAGCTTAGGCGGTGATTGTTTTTTTTTTGTTAGCCAGTTTGCTTCTTTTTTATTTTTTTATTTTTATTGATAAACTTTTAAAATTAAAAGGGAGTTTTATAATGAAATTATTATAAAAGAAGATATCTTTATTGAAATAAGCTAATGAAGCCTATCATACATTATGTTAATAAAAACGTATAGTCAGAGTTGGGTCAAATAAAATGGCTTGCGGTATTTAAAATGCAAAATACTTGCTGGTCATGTATTTAAAATACAAAATACATTCAGGGTATGTATTTAAAATACAAAATACTTACACGTCGTGTATGTATTTAAAATAAGAAATACTTTAATTTTTTGTACGTATTTTAAATACCAAATACTTCAATATCATTTACACATGTACATTAGGTCCAAAAAAATTAATTTTTTGTTTTTCGGATTGGCCACCCGGTAAATTTGTAACATGTATCTATAGCAATAACATTGTATAATTTCAGTTGGCCAACTTTACTGGAAAAGAGTGTTCAATCCAGTGCTGTTTCTGAAATTTTTGAGAAAAATGCTTCATATGTTTATTTCTGTGTGATTTATCAATTCTTTTTGTTGGTTTGTATCGGCTTCTTTTGATCAAATTATACAATTATAATCATATTTTCAATCATTTTTTATGCGATTTGACTTTTTTCGCCTTTAACATAAAAGCATATTTTCAAATTTTTTCATATTATTGTATTATTCCAGGTCCGACTCAGTGAATCAGAGCAATAAAATGGTAAGGATTAACCTACTTCTAACTCTTCGGCAAGTTCTACTCCTTTATTATCACACATTAAATGATGCAAGAAATGTGAAAGATTCTGCGCATATGCTTATTCAAAAAGTCATAGAAATGTGGAGCAAATCTAGTATTCCAACTAGGCAAATTAATCACTGCATTCATTCACAGAAAAAAATTTTCCCAAAAAATTTTCAAACAAACGTCGTAAAATGGCATTAAAAATGAATAACATGATTCTAATTGCAATACGAGGCAATTTTATTAGCATTTGGTTACTAATTCCATCAATACCCGGTGCTTTCTTCGGGTTGAGTTCAGCAATTAGATTTTGTACATCACACATTTTAAATTTTATGGGTCGAGGGGGTAGCGCAACTACACTCGGGAAATCAACAACACCAGTACATGTGTTTGGGGTAAATACGGATTTTAAATGCTTTGCAAACAAGTTACCTTTTTCAATATCACTCCTGGCCCAAACTCCGGTAGCAGTGCGCAGAGGTGGTTTAAACTCAACGGGTGTTTTAATTCTTTTCGCAGCGCGCCACAAAGAATAATTAGATGCTGGTGTGACATCGAGATTTTCCAGATAGTTTTTATGAGATGCAGTTTTTTCAAATGCAAGCAGCTCTTGGAGTCTTTTAGTGCACTCTTCAAATCTAATTTTATTTTGGGGTGATCTGTGTTGTTGCCATTCTCTCCCAAGCTCTTCTTTTTTCACATACGAGATGTTCAATATCTGTAGAATATATTCTATTAAACTTAGTCTGCGGATAAGAGGAAGTGGCATGTTCAGCAGCCAGCTTAATATTTTCGTTAAGATTAGCAATATTAGATTTAACATCATCATGAGTTCTTAGCTTAATGTTTTCAGTACTGACTGACAGTACTGGCTGCTAAGATAATTTTTGAATAGCAGCCAACTAGCACGACTGACCATGTTCACATATGGGTGAGGTAGAGCACTTCTCAGTGGGCTAAAGATTGTAACGATCGTGGGAGAGTGATGGGACGATAGATCTAGGGAAGCTTCAACGTGAATTAATTCCCTAGAAATATTTTTCATGAGGCCAAAATCTATAATATCCGGATTTTTATGGATGTCAGTAGGACAGTAAGTGGGCTCCCCACTCGAAATGACATCCAACCTCATTTTTTAAATTGTGTTGAACAATGCTCGTCCTCTAGGTGTGATAAGACGCGAACCCCAGAAAGTATGTTTTGCATTATAGTCTCCAGCTGCTACGAAACAAAGGTCAAGAGATTTGTAGAAATCCTCATATTGATCCTCAGTAATTGCGAACCTAGGAGGGGAGTAAATTGATGATATGACAAAATTTATGCAAAAATTTTCGACACAAATATTCGTTGCTTGTAGATGTTCTTCACAAATGTAGTCAATAATATATTGCTTGAGTCTTGACTTTATTAAAATTGCTGATCCCCCGCAAGCTCTTCCTCTTGGGTCCTTTGAATCATATAAAATGTAGCAATTAATTTTGAATAGACTTCTTGAAGTCAAATGAGTCTCAGAAACCAACATTATATGAATATTTTTTTCAGTGAGGAAGTGCTCAAGTTCATTTTTATGTTGGCGAATGCCGTTCGCGTTCCAGAAACATATCTTTAATTAGTTCATGGCTTGTTAACTAATGCTTGAAGCAGAGTGTTCTGCATTCTCAGCATTTCTTGCATCATGCTAGTCATATTTGTTGTAAAATTATTTATAGTCAGCACCAGATTCTCAATAGTAGCTTCAAGGCGACTAAAATTAAAGCTTGAGTTTCCATTCGTTGAATTATTTTGAAGTGGATTATTTTGTGTGGGAATAGAACTAGTCTTAGCTGCATCGGCATACGATACACGTGAAATGACAGGTTGGCTCATTTGAGCAAAAGTGGCGGAGTAAGCGTTTGCTGTTTGTGCTGGAGCTAATTTAGGTTTTTGTCCCATAGTCTGTTTAACGAAAGAATATACAGGACATCCTCTGCAGTTAGCGGTGTGAATTACTACATTTTTTTCTGCTAGATCTTTAGGTTTAGTACAACCAGCAGTACCGTGCAATTAACCGCAGATAACACAAACTGAAGGTAACTTGCAGTAAGTTTTTGGCAATTACGGCACTGTACGGGACCTGATCGCTTACGTGGCTCTTCAACTGTGATTTTTCGGTATTATAGTCTGTATATCATTCGGCTCCAATTCAACACGAAATAGAGGCTGGGGGATCTTCTGCTTATTGATTATGTTACATTTTTAAATCCTTGTATGATGAGTGCATCTTTTACTTCTATTTTATTGTATTTAAGTAAAGAAAGTATTTAATAACAGCTTCAAGAGTTCATAAAAAATGTGGGTTTGTTTGAGTATCAGATAAAACACGTAAATTGTTACCTGAGGTGTTATATTTGTGTATACATTTTAAGACTGATATAATGGCAAAAGAATACATATTATATACCGTTGAATAGACAATTATATATATACTATTGTAATAACATAGAAAAACTTAAGAAACATTTGCAGTAAAGAAAATAAGATCAATAATTTAGATAAAAATAAAAAATGTAGAAAATTAAAATTTTTAATCAAAATTGGATTTTGAATATTTCAAAAAGTATTGAAGGTAGGAGAATAATATTTTTTCAGTTAGCAAAGCTAAATGTATACTATTGATAAAAATTAAAATGATTCCCAAATTAGAATTTTATAATACTCTTTTTTTATTGAGAAAAATTGTGTTAGGAAAATTTTAGCATTTTTATAAAATCTCCTCTCCTGCCTACATTTATGTGTAGGATGTCAAGAGTTTCTTACAGATTACTTGTTTTTTTTTTAATACATTTATTTATTTATTGTATCTTCAATTATGAACTAACAATAAGTATTCAAATCTTAAATCTAAAATGTAAGTATTAGGCCCGACCACTGTCGGATATAAACTTAGTGATAGTTATAAATAATACATAAGTAGTGATAATAAAAAAAAAATATTTTCAAGTAATCCCATCTGGAGTGTTGAGTAAAAGAGCCCTTGTGTCCTTCTTTTTCAAGCGAATGTGGCCAGTAAAATTCAAGATGTTACGAGCAAGCGGATTAGGATGTGACTCGAGTTTTGTTAAATATTTGCCTGCGTATTTTGCTATTTCTTCAATCACTAGTGGCATATTCAAATCACGATGTATATTTGAGTTTTTTATGTACCATGGAGCCGATGTTATCAAACGTAAAATTTTGTTTTGCCTTCGTTGGATTCTCTCGACGTTAGAAGCTGAAGCAGTGCCCCATAACTGAATTCCGTAGCACCATATTGGCTTCAAGAGCGACTTGTATAATAAAAGTTTGCAGTCTAGGCTTAGTGTTGAGTTTCTACCAATCAGCCAATATATCTGAGTTAGTTTAAGTTTCATTTGTATTAGCTTTGAGTCAATATGGTGTTTACATGTAAGTCGTCGATCAAGGTGTATACCATATAATATTCTTGTAGATATCGGGAAGCCTCATGAGGATTTTCGTGCATACTTAGGCAGGCTGTATCATCGGCAAACGTAGATGTATGGATATTGCTGCTCAAAGGCATATCACAAGTATAAATTAAATACAAAACTGGCCCCAGTATGCTCCCCTGTGGCACACCGGATGATATAGTTTCGGGCACACTCATGAATTCTCCTTCCACAACCGTGAACTTCCGGGAGTAATGTAACTTTCTAATAAATTCACCAAATTTATTGGTAGATATGATTTTAATTTTAAAATTAGGCCTTCATGCCACACTTTATCAAATGCCTGCGAAACGTCAATAAACAGTGCAGAACAGTACTTCTTTCCTTCAAATGTTCTTCTTATACATTGAACCAATCTATGCGTTTGTTCAATAGTGCTATGCTGACTTCTAAAACCAAACTGATGGTCTGGGATACACCCACTACCAATTAGAATTGGGGACAATTTTGACATGAGCAGTTTTTCGAAAAGTTTTGACATTGTTGATAGCTTGTACTTAGATAGATTACTTGTAACAAGTTTATTTATAATAAAAAACCAAAAAATTTACATCCGAAAATCGGATTTTAAAAAAAATCGATAGTTTTCGACCAATGCTGCATGTAGGATGCACCAACCAAAATCTCCAATATTTATTTCATAGCCTTTCTCAATGTCTCTTTTCTCCGAAACAATTAAAGTTTTTATCAAATACTTAAAAATTTTTTAAAATATTAAAAAAAAATAAAGAATACTTTTTTCACAAAATATACAAAATTTTCTCATAATTTTTAAAAATCCAAACTGCAAAATTATTCCTTGTTACAATTTTTGATATTTCAAAAACAATAAAACAAACTGATTTTTGGCAAGTAATAAAGAAATTATGTACTAACGAATAAAAAAAGTCAGGGCCAAAAATTAAAAAATAAATTTTTCTATTCAAATAACTTGGAAACTGAAAGAGATAAAATTATACTCTAAGCATGTTTAATTTTTATTCCTTAACGTAGATTGTCCTGCTGAAAAAATTATTGAAATCGGTCCCTATTTACAAAGTTACAAGCTCCGAAAGAATTTCGATACCCGCACTTTCCCACTTTGAGGCTCTTTGGAGCTACCCTGTCTTACAATAGGGTGCCTCAAAATATGCTTTCTAAAAAACAACAACACTTCTACTTTCCAAAACAGTTGGTTTCATCGAAATCGGTTGACTAGTTCAAAAGTTGCGGACTTTTTATCACTTTTTTTAAATTCACGCCACTGTATACATACTTAAATTGTATTATAACCCTTTGTGCATACTATATTTATTTAGTAATAGTCATTAATCTATTTTTGTATACTATGGCAACATTGATTGGCATTGTCATTTGTGCCCTAGAAAATACAACGCTAATGTGTTAGTACTTTTTGATTTTACTACTTGCAATAGAGAAAATGTATTTAATTTTTAAATGTATACATATATGTACATACCCTGCAGAATAGGCGTCAATTGTCTAAAAGCTACTAGTATAATTAGTAGAACAGGAAGAACTAGTGCAGAAAGGGTTAAAGTTGTTTTGTAATATTACTAATGCTGATGAGTACTAGTATATGAAGTAGTTCCAAGGCACCACATTGCAAAATAAATTTTGAATGTGTAACAGAGCCCTTGCACGCTATAAAAATTGCTATCATACAATTATTAAAGTTTTAAGTTCATCTAAAAATAATCAATGTCAAATAACTATAATTACTCTTTTTTGTTAAGATGTTATAGGAAAGTTTACAGTTGGGAACTAGTGGTGGTGGTTTCTGTCCTGCAGGGTAGATAAATATATGTATGTGTGTAGAAATTAGTTCATATACAAGGAAATGCATGTTTAATAATCAACTATTCTAGAAAATCGAACTTAAATAACTCAGTTACCTCCACCAGAAATTCACCATAGGTATTTCCATAAAGTATCAGAAACATTAGAATATCTATGTTTGGGAGAATTTTAAGCTCAAGTGTCTCAACATGAGGTTTGCTGGTTGAAACCTTGAAGTTATTCTTGTTAACGTAGGCTGGGTGGTATCGCATGCAGATTTAGTGATTTTTCACTCAAATAGATGTAGTGGTGTAGTGTAGTGGCCCTGTTGGAAATTTGGCTAACTTTAAACTAACTTTAACCTAACTATTTCGCAAGTAGTACTGACTACACTTGGATTACTTCGCAATGTAATCAACTGACTACTTTAACATTGCGATGTCCTAAGCGGTAGTCAATTGGCTCACTCTGCATTACTTTCAGCTAACTTAAAGTTGACTTTTTTAAACCAACTTGTAGTCAGTAAATTAAAAAAATTTTCTGGGGTTCGAACATGTATCATCACAATTTGTGTACTCAACGCAATACCACTCAGCTAAGCTACCATCTAAAATAACAACAGCAAAATGTTAACATAAAACTGAAAGTAGCTGAGAATAAGTTTGTTGGCTCTCATCAATTTCGAGTACGTACTCAACTTAAGAATTAATTTTGGGTTTGTTCTGGATGACATTGAAGTTAGCTTTTAGTCAATGTAAGAAAAGTTAACTATAAATTAACTATTTTTGTAGTCAACTACACATTCTCCGATAGGGGGTGTAGTGGTGTTTCAATTAAAAATTAAGAATTTTTGAATTCACTCTTTTGAACTTTTTGCTCAGTAGATACATACATATGTATGTATTTCATTTGCAAAAAAAATCATAAAATTTCTTTGCTTAAAAAATTGTATGACAATAGGATTTTTTTTAAATTATACATGCTTCGACATGCTTTCATTTTTTTTCATAAATTTTTTTGATGCTCATACATATATATGTAAATTAAGATCTGTTTACATTGCATTTTACAATTTATGCATGCTTCAGCATAAGTCTAGTTGAAGTCCATATTTATCCACTAAGTTTGTTTGATACCCTGTCATACACATGTACATTGTTAAATAATGGATACCAAAGTCCAATTTCTTTAGTTTATCTATATTTAATAAAGATCTGATAGCTATAGAAATAGAGAGAGTAAAGAAAGATCTTTTATAGTAAGCCCATCTCCATATTTTAAAAATTGTTGTGCTATTGCACTGTCTTAGGCTTCATTTATAACGCTTAATTTTTCACAATATTTCATACTTACCAACAAGTTTAGAGAATTCCAGTACATTAATTTAATTATCTTTCCTAAGACCTATCATTCTTAATCGATTATTCAAAAAACAAGACAAAGTAGATTTTTCCTTTTTAATTTTATTTTTATTAAAATCAACATTTTATCATCTTCAAATTACTGTATACTATATTTAGCAGCTTTTTTCTTATTTGTTGAGTTAACTTAATTAACTTTAAACGCAAACATTGTAATGGTGAGATGAACTTTTCTATTTTATACACTAAATAAGTCTTTACATACATATAAATCCACTTATATGAACCATTAATGGTAAATTATTTTCGCATTTCTTTTAATGATCTATTAAATCATTCTACTATTGATGCTTTCATATTGAGTAATGTTTAATCTTATATTTGTGAATGAATTTTTCAGTGTTTATTAAAAACTTCTTTATCATCATCTGTTTCTAATTTTTTTGGTATTCGTACCAGTACGAAAATATTTTCCATTACCTTGATCTAATAGCTGATACCTGGGGGGTTACTCTCTATTGCGATGCGAAAGAAAAATGCTACGAAATCGAAAGATTGGTACTCTCTAATGCGTTTGCGCATTTGCTTTTCGCATCTGTTTTTTTTCGTTCGCAAGCCTGGTATCACCGCACTCTGTAATGCGAAAGCGGCTGCCAAAATCGTTCGATAATCGCAAATATCTTGCGATAGCTAAATATCAAACGCAAAGAGAGAAAAACATGTGAGTACGTTGAAAAAATATTTATATTGGATATTAAAATTATTTTTTGAGTAAAAGCAAATAAAAATTACATTAAATTTTGTAATCACATACATACATATGTACCTAAAAACGTAAAATAAAGGTGAAGTATAATGAACCAAACCATAGCGTTCATACTGTGCTGCAATTTTCAACAAGTGCTTGTTTCAGGCTTATCTAACCGTTTGTATGTGACTACCATATTGTAAAAGCTTTTTTGACTTATTGTGCCCTTTCTGCAACTAAATCTAATTTGATATGCTTGGAACATAATATTCTCTCAATGCCACGCATATCTCTTGTATGCAATGTGACATTGATTGCTGCGATAGTCCTAAGATATGGTCCTGGCCAATTTGATGTTGGTACATGCCTTGGGAAACTAATTTTAATGCGGCGGCTAGTTTTATAGTAGTTGGAATTGCTGTGGATCTCTTAGCTAGTGTTGAATAGCTTTTAGAACATAAAGAAATGCTTCCTTTTTCAAACGGAACGCTACAGACTACTCACTATTTTACTTTCAATTAAAAAATCTTCACTTTTTCTTCACTTTTCTTTTTTGAAAAGACGTTTTTTTACATATTTTGACACTTCATTACTGTCAATCTTTGCCATATTTTCTTTTGCAAAGTCAATGTTGCCACTTTATCAAAGAATTTTGCGAAAGGACTTGCGAAAGTAATAGAGAGTACCAAATTGGCATCTCATCGCATTTAGCTTTCGCATCGTAATTGCTTTCGCATCGCAATAGAGAGTAACCCCCCTGATCTGCTATTTGCTGTTAGTAAACATGGATGAAAAAGTTTTAAGGAAGTTGGTGTCGACAAGGAATGTACTGAAGAAAAAGCTTCGCACTATAAAAACTGGTAAAAAAAATACATGTGAACTATTAAGAGATACATTTAAAGCTATAACAGAACCTCTCAAAGTATTCATAAACAGTTCCAAAAGTATTGAAAGAATTTCCAAGAAATAAGAAAGCAATGTTAAGAGAGAAGCTGAAAATAATACAAGTTTAAAGCCATACAAACCATTAGTCAAAATGGAGACAAGTACATCAAAGAAACTTGTAGAAGGAACAATATTTGATAATACCATCTTATTTAATGATGCTAATACTGAGAATTATGATTTTTACTCACAGACTTCCAATTCCGAAGACACTTATAGTGACTTATCAGTCTTGGAAGGAAGAAATGAATTAGATACAAATTATGGTCCACATAAAGATTTTAATAATGAATGAAAACTTTGTGATAGTAACCTCAAACTGAATGAAGATAAAATACAAGTTGGTGGTCAATTATGGGCTCGAACACCAGGACTATTTTCACTAATGTTTTATAAAACATAAGAAAACTGTAATGAGGTTGAATGGTCGCTTGGCGAAATCGCCATCTTTGTCTTATGCTGAAAAACATCATTCTACTGTATTCCTGTCGTTTTACCCTTCTCTTAGCCGAGTTTGTACATGTACTTTCGATTCATGGTGGAAATCAACTAATGTTGAGAATTATTCGCATTGAATATTGAGTTCCCCGTCTGAAAATTTTCCGTACTGTAGTAAATCGTTGTATACTAGATCGGAAACGCTCTTGCGCTAAAATTATGGCTGCTTTGCCTCCAGAAAGAACTGTTTTAGATCGACCCTTTAACACCACTGGTGTAGACTTTGCTGGTCCATTTGATATGAAAAGTTTTAATGGTCGTACTTGTAAAATCACGAAAGCATACATGTGTATTTTCGTTTGTTTTTCGATGAAGGCGGTTCATTTAGAGGCGACAACTTACTTGTCAACGGACGCATTTTTGGCGGCTTTTCATCGTTTTATTGCTAGACGAGGTTGTCCGCTTACAATATTTTCTGATAACGGTACAAATTTTGTGGGAGCTTCTAGATATATTGAAAGAGATTTTCGTACATTTCTCGCAGAATGTAAAGCCCGAATGTCTTCTACTTTCGGCATACAAGGTCTTACTTGGAGCTTTTTTCCCGCTTGTGCCCCACATATGGGGGATTATGGGAAGCTGCTGTTAAAAGCTTTAAAACGCATTTTCGAAAAGAAGCTCAATATTTAAAATATAAATTTAAAGAACTTTCTACCATATTAGCTAGAATTGAAGCGTCTTAATTCTGGGTCCTTGCGTCGCTTATCAGACAATCCTAATGAGCCTGTGACGCTTACGACTGGTCGTTTTCTAATAGGATGTCCAATAGTAGGTCCACCAGAACCAACTATTATGGAAACCCACGATAGTATAATAAATAGATACCGTAAACTCAAAGCTTTTTAACAAGACTTCTGTTGCAGATGGAAAGAAGAGTATTTGCAAAGTTTATAAAAGCGATATAAATGGAACTTTCCTGAGAGAAATATACAGGTTGACGATCTGGTTGTTATTCGACATGAACACCTTCCTCCTACGTCTTGGAAATTAGGTAGGATAATTAACCCCCTGTTTCTACAACGCAGGCGGTCGGCTTGAGTTAAAAATTTGTATGGAAAGCACTCACTCTGAGTGATTTTCGTACAAATTTTCTAGACGAGTCGTCTGCCTGAATTGTGGAAACCGGACATTATCCGGGACTGACATTCATATTCGAGTCGCAGACATACCTACTGCAAACAGCATTGTGAAGCGACCAATCATTTTGACCACATAATATAGAACAGTTTTTTAATTTCCATTGTTTCCTAGTAAAATGGATCCCCTATATTCTTTATGGGAAGAAGCTCTCTTCGAAGAGAACAAGAAGGCAATGGAAGTAGCCACTCCGGCTCCAGTAGCGTGGAACACAATGTCTCCAACAGTTGACCCAACTCCTGTGGCGTCTTTACCTGTGAAAGGGTTGCCTGAGACCTCGGAGCCGGCTAATATGACGCGTTTGCCACTTCGCCATGTGGTGACCTTCTCCCCGACAGTCCAGGTAAAGTTGCAGGTGGGAGCTCGTAAGTTTCCACTTCGGGCAGTTATTGATGTCTGTTGCGGCATTAGTTATGTTAGCGATCAACTAGTCCGCAAACTGGGGCTGACAGCTGCAGGTGGATATTGTCGTTTGAGCGTACGGTCAATTTATGATTGCCAGAAAGGAATTTCGCTTACGGCGAAAATTAAAGAAATGCATGGCATAAAGACGCCTCACGTAAGTGTGGCAGATGCTGTAAAGGAAATGTTTCCGGGGTTGCAGCTGGCTGACCCCGCATTCTACCATTCCGGACAGGAGGCTTTGGTTTTGGATCCTGAGCTTAGTCCGCAGGGTTGGGTAATATTCGGCCCATCGCCGCTGCAAATTTTTTATCTCATCACATCTGTATTTCAGAATGTTTGACTTTTTTCTAAATACAAGATAAACCTTTTATTGAATAACATTGTTATTGCATGGTGGCCAGCAATGTTTAAACCAAAACGCTATTCGTATATATATTTTAATAGTTTTGTGAAATTTCCCTTATTCAATTGAATAGTACCCAGTCAAGGTCCAAATTTATTCCTCTTTTAATCATTCTTGATTTTTCGGAGTGTTTTCTTGGACTAGTAAAATATCTAACGGTTTGGTTTATTCGTTCGTTCGGTACTTTGATATACATAATTTTTTTTGCCTATTAAATTCTTCTTGTTGTGAGCCTTGAACAAGATTTATCACGTCTCCACACACAGCGATCTATTTAAAAGGTAAAATATCGAAAATAAATATCCCTTATTTTACACAATCTAAACCATTTTTTTTTTATTTTCCTCCATCTTTGCACGCAAACACAGACCAAATTAATAAAAATTTAATTTAAAACAGCAAGCAAAGACATCAGCTTACTGCATTCTTTTTCATGATCTTATAATAGATTATATGTATACATATCAAAGAAAAAATTTTAAGTCTTATAAAATTAAGCAATATGGAAAATAACATAAATTATATACACGAGTAAGGCTTCAAAAGTAATTCAAATGACTTCATCGCAAAAGAAGTAGGGATTGTTTTCATCAATTATGTATGAATATAACAATTTCATTATAAAACTCCCTTTTAATTGTAAAAGTTTATCAATAAAAATAAAAAAGGAAAAAAAAGCAAACTTGCTAACAAAAAAACAATAATCGCCTAGGCTGGAGGTGCTGGATCAGTTTCCTTTAAAAATATTTTTCAATTTTTTAAAAGTCAATGCAAGATGATGCAAGACGTAAAATGAGATGAAAATTGACGATGGTTAGAAATGTTATACCCCCAAAAAATTTCTAACGTTTACTATATAGGCTGCATCAACTTTAAGCATATGTTAATTAAATATAGGAAATATTTCATTTATAGTTAATCTAACTATAGAGTATGTATCTTAAGGAATTCAGCTTTACTTCAAACAGAAAATCCTCACAAATTTTTAATTAAATACAGATAAAAAGAAAAACAATGTTTTTTTATTTCAAATAAAAAAAATTAAGATATTTCACATCTATACACAAAAGACCTCGGAGCCAAACACTTATTTGTATGTATACATATATATGAACATATGTAAAATCAATTTGTAGATCTGTATGTACACATATTATCAAATTCTGATCAATGCTCAAAAGTATGTATGGTTTTTTGAAAAATGTCAACCTCTTTGCACATAAAACAAAAAAATCAACATAATTTCTTTCTAAAATACCCTTCCATGTTCCCTAAAAAAAAACTAATGCCTAGTACACACTATGATATTTTGTAACATCGCAACAGTGCATACTAGTGCCAACGTTTTTCATATCCAATATTTTTTTTGTTGTGTAGTATTGCTATCCATATAGAAACATAACGGGAAAGACGTTGCACACATTTTAAAAAATGATTAGAACACAAGAAATGCGAGATGTGAACTCGGCAGTACACACTCGTTTTTTATACCTATCCAGCTGCCAACGCGCAAGTAATTGTAAGAAGATACACAAACATACGCAAGAATATAACGTTGCCTCCCATGATCACACAACTCCCTTTGGGAATCCTAAATATCTTACACTTCAATTTCTCTAACCTTCAAATAAGTTCATTGATCATAAATTACATATTTTTATTTATCGCTTCAAACTCTTTAAACGTAGGTAAAAAATACATAAAAATCAAACTAACAACAAAAACATTAATAGATTCCCACAAGCATACATACATAAGTTCTTTCTTTCTAAAATACCCTTCCATCTGCACCAACTAAAAAGAATATTACAAAAAAACTAAGGCGACGTTTTCTCTACAAACTAGAGTTAAGATATACTACGAAACCTGTTACTTTTTCACAGCGATTGAAAAATCACTAATCACAACTGTGAATTTATAAAGTAACAGGTTTCGAAAGTATAGTTCTTTCATACAAACTGTGTATTTCTTGTATGCTTACTTTACATTAAATAAAGCAGAGTTCAGAAAAATTCATGTATGAATACTGAATATTATTCATTTATTATAAATTGTCACGAACGAGATTTGCAAAATTTTTTATTTTGTGTTCGCATTCGAAAATGAATAGCTAAAATATTTCCCAATTATAAGTACACATGTATGAATACATTTGGTTTTTCTTTAAAGTGCATTTAGGTATCAGTGGTGGGAAATGTGGCAATATTGTGCCTTTTTGGCACTATTGGATGATGGCTGGCACTGTGGCACTCTCGCTCCTCTTCTGGCAATTATTGTCCATTACATACATATGTATGTATATGAAAACTTTTCTTATTGCAATAAGTAACCTGTTTGTATTTATACGTTTTTAAGTATTGAAAACTTAGTAGGATTTGGGGCTAACATTTGTTCAGTTATGATGAAGAAAAGTAATTGTGATAACAGGGTCCAATGAATGTTTGTCTGGAGACGATTGATGATTCATCAAAATGAATAAACGATTTTATTTTGCAACAGCTCATGTCGAAAAGGTGATTTTAAAATTTTTTGGAAATATTACAACTAAGAACTTTAATTAATTCTTAAGTATTTCCAATAACTTTGGTTGTCTCCCCCACTTGAATAGTGGGATGGGATGTAATGATACAACTTAATTTATATGATATAGTTTGATGTATGATATATGACTCTGCAGATGCAAAAGTACACTTAATTTTAAAGCGGTTTTCGTTTTAATTCGTCATTTATGAAACAAAAAATACGTTGTTGATGATCATGTTGATAATATAGATCTAAATTCTCACCATCTTCACACGGAAGAAATTTATTGCGGCGCTGAAGTTGAACTATTAACAACCGAAAATTCAGTTTCCCAGCATACAGGTGTAGAATTCGAAAATAAAATAAAGGTTTTTACATTTCTTTCATATTTCAAAGCTAAGCTAAGGACTATTGAATTGGTTTCCAAAGTTTGCGCCAGAAGGTTCTAGGCAAGTGGAAACACGAATAAAATTTTTCCTTTCGTTACACAAATGTTTGTGTTAAATCCGTATATAAAATGGGATTTTCTATTAAAATCAGTTTTTATACATATAAATTAAAAAGTTAAAATCAAGTATATTTTAGGAAAAAATCAGACATTAAAATCAGAGTTTCCATCAAAAGAGTATATAATAAGTAGTGTCAATACTAAAAAATACATAACAATTATTCTCCTTCATGCGGAGAACAAAACCCTTGGTTTCCGAATTCTTGACGACAGTCTCAAATCACACTCCTGTTCCACGATTGTTGCATTCGGTGTGGATGCTGCCAAACCTTGATTTCCAGAGATTGTTGCATTCGGTGCAGATAGTGGAAAACTTTGACTTCCAGTATGTGATGTTCGTTTCCGAAAAACCTTTAAAACCAGTTGAAGTTCGTGGGGTTCCAGATATCTCTCTATTATTTTCTGATGATTTCGATTCGGTAGTTATGTTACATTCCTCATTGTTAGTTGGTGAAATTTCTTGTCTTGGCGTGCACTGAAACACGTTCTTGAAAGGCCTTGTCTGTCGACATACTATGCTACCAGATGACGATTTATTTACAACAGAACCCATTGTACGCTTCTGTTCATCCGAACCCATCTTTCGAATCTGGTCTACGTGCCGTTTGTATAACTTACCGTTGAACATAATTTCATAATGAATATCTCGCAGCCGTTTTTTGGTTTTTCCTTTCAGCCATTTGGTTATTCGAGGATTTCCCGACAAAAAGTACACTGTTTGTTTGTCTTCAAACTGCCGAGGTTTCTCATTACGCGAAATTAAATATTGATGGGACGAAACTTTACTGTCAACTTCCTCTGGCCTTAGCAGATCTAAACGTGTTCGCAGTTGTCGCCCTAAAAACAGTTGTGCAGGTGACTGTCCCGTCGTGTAATGTGGCGTATTCCTGTATTGCCTTAAAAACTCATTTAGATTTGATCGAGGCGTTTCCTTGGTTGTGCACATTGCCTTAAGCGCATTTTTCACAGTCTGCACGTTAGGTCCAGCCTGTCATTTGTGGCGGGCTGATATGGGGCCGTATATTTATGGTATTTTACACCAACGTGCTTTAAAAAATTCTTAAACTCCACTGATGTAAAATTTGTTCCATTATCAGACACTATCATTAGCGGTATACCATAGGTTGCAAAAACTTCGTCAAAAAGCGCAATGGTCGCACCAGCAGTAATAGACTTAGTGGTCTTCACTTTTAACCACTTAGAATATGCGTCAGTAATAATCAGAACCATCATGCCCGGCATAATCAATGTGTATGCGCTCCCAAGGCGATTTTGGCTACTCCCAGTGATGAGTCCTAAGTTTTGGTGGTTTCTTGCAATGCTCTCTATATCTTTATCCAATCCTGGCCAATACACAAACGAACGGGCTATACCTTTCATCTTTACTACGCCCAAATGAGAACCATGCAGTTCCTCTAATACCTGCTTCTGATACTTTGGAGGAATAACTATACGGTGTTCGAAAGTAGGACAGCCATGTGATAATTTATAGTTACCTTCTGGCGATTTATAACCATATCCAGTTAAGCATTTTCCACTTAATAGAAGTTGAACAATTTTTTCAAGATAGTCATCTGTTTTAGTTTCCTGGCTTATACGTATTGCAGTTATAGGAAGTTGCCCAATTTGCTTGATTATGAAATGATCGAACTCGTCATATTCTTCACTTATCCTTTTGACAGTACCCTTGCCTGCTGTTTTGTATGTCGTTCTTGAAAGTATCTGAGCCAATGGTTTGTGGTCTGTTATGAGCGTCCAGTGCCGTGCATTCAGATACTTGAAAAATTTTTGTACCGCCCACACAATTGCTAATGCTTACTTATCTATCTGCGGATATCGTTGTTCAGTCAGGGTCATCGTACGGCTTGCATACGCTATCGGTCTTTCCTGGTGGTTGGATAACCGATGTGAAAGTACGGCCCCAAGGCCCGTTTTGCTGGCGTTTGTTGCTAGTATCAATGGTAGATTAGGGTCATATGGAATTAATACTTGAGGTGAAGTCAGAATTTGTTTGATCTTGTAGTACGATTGCTCTGCCTCCTGAGACCAACTGAATTTGCCTGTCTTAAGTATATCTCGCAATGGCCGCTAAAGCGTTGAAAAAATTTGGTATAAAGTTTGAGTAGTAGGCAGCTTTGTTAAAAACAACTGTATATCTTCTATAGAAGCCGGTTTATTGCTGTGTAAAATTGCATCAATATGCTTAGTGGATTTATGTATGCCATGGCCATCTATTTCGTGTCCCAGGAAATCACCGACGAAAAACGCATTTTTCTATTTAATTTGAAACCCAGATTATTAAATTTTTGTAGTGGTGTTTCTAGTATTCTGAAAAGCTCGTCTATATTACTAGCAAATATGAGAATGTCATCAAAAAAATCACTACATTAGGGGTATCCTGTAAGAGTGTTTCCATAGCGCGTTGCCAGATAGCCGTTATGTTCGCGGCGCCGTATACCGCTCGTGTTGGCTGTATTAAACCATGCGTTGGAGTATTAAGCGTCAGCACTTATGCATTCTTTATCAACAACCAAATGACTGTAACCGTCCGTAACGTCTAAATGTGCAAACACAGTTGCTCCTTTCATTTTGTTAAAAATATCCTCTGCTTTGGGAATAGGATGTTCATCTATCATCATTTGGGGGGTTAACAGTTGGTTTGTAATTACCCGTTATTCTTATGCCGCCATTCTTTTTAGTCACGACATGCGTAGTTGAAGCCCATTCGGACACTTCTACTTTTTCATAAAAACCAGCTGCAATATTCGCATCTATTTCTCTAAAAAGCCTTTCTTAGTGCAATCGGTATCTCCCTAGGTCTAGCGAAAATTGGTTTTGCATTGGGTTTAAGGTGTTTTTTTATAGCAGGCCCCTTATAGGTCCCAGCCACCTTACCAAATGCACTATCATATTGCAATAGAATTTGTTGCAGACGAGATTGTTGTTCTGTCGTTAATTTCGTGGTCTGAGTTGAAATTCTATTAATATTCTGCTTTGTTGGTGTAAAAAAGTCATTATGAAATGGACTTGTTTCAGTTTTTGTTTCGAATAATTCAATAAAATTAATTTCACGTGCAAAATGTGCGACCACACAATGTTTCTACATTGTCATCTACTATGTATATGTTCAATTTTCATTTAGTACTTCCTCAGGTACATTAGGTACTTCCTCAGGTTGGAGTGTTGAATTTTATATGAGACCACAAATAGAATTTTAAAATGTTGTGAATGCGCCGGAGGCGCTGTTAGAGGTAATTGCCTCGCTAGCGGTTTCGACGGGAATCTTGAATAAAAAACTCCGAAAGCCCTTTAAGTTTTAATCCAATGTTTTATTATTAAAATTCCTTTTTTTTTTTTATTATTTTTTTTTTTTAATACATTTATTTATTTATTGTATCTTCAATTATGAACTAACAATAAGTAATCAAATCTTAAATCTAAAATATAAGTATTAGGCCCGACCACTGTCGGACATAAACTTAGTGATAGATATAAATAATACATAAGTAGTGATAATCCAAAAAAAAAAAAATATTTTCAAGCAATCCCATCTGGAGTGTTGAGTAAAAGAGCCCTTGTGTCCTTCTTTTTCAAGCGAATGTGGCCAGTAAAATTCAAGATGTTACGAGCAAGCGGATTAGGATGTGACTCGAGTTTTTTTAAATATTTGCCTGCGTATTTTGCTATTTCTTCAATCACTAGTGGCATATTCAAATCACGATGTATATTTGAGTTTTTTATGTACCATGGAGCCGATGTTATCAAACGTAAAATTTTGTTTTGTCTTCGTTGGATTCTCTCGACGTTAGAAGCTGAAGCAGTGCCCCATAACTGAATTCCGTAGCACCATATTGGCTTCAAGAGCGACTTGTATAATAAAAGTTTACAGTCTAGGCTGAGTGTTGAGTTTCTACCAATCAGCCAATATATCTGACTTAGTTTAAGTTTCATTTGTATTAGCTTTGAGTCAATATGGTGTTTCCATGTAAGTCGTCGATCAAGGTGTATACCAAGGTATTTTACATGTGAATGCTGAGGAACAACTTGATTGTTGATTCGAATTTGGGAACAAGTATCTCTTCGCAGGGTAAATGTTACCTGAACACACTTTTGCTCGTTTACCTTAATTCTCCATAATTTTAACCATAGTTCCAGTTGTGTAATATATTCTTGTAGATATCGGGAAGCCTCATGAGGATTTTCGTGCATACTTAGGCAGGCTGTATCATCGGCAAACGTAGATGTATGGATATTGCTGCTCAAAGGCATATCACAAGTATAAATTAAATACAAAACTGGCCGCAGTATGCTCCCCTGTGGCACACCGGATGATATAGATTCGGGCACACTCATGAATTCCCCTTCCACAACCGTGAACTTCCGGGTAGTAATGTAACTTTCTAATAAATTCACCAAATTTATTGGTAGATATGATTTTAATTTTAAAATTAAACCTTCATGCCACACTTTATCAAATGCCTGCGAAACGTCAATAAACAGTGCAGAACAGTACTTCTTTTCTTCAAATGTTCTTCTTATACATTGAACCAATCTATGCGTTTGTTCAATGGTGCTATGTTGACTTCTAAAACCAAACTGATGGTCTGGGATGCACCCACTACCAATTAGAATTGGGGACAATTTTGACATGAGCAGTTTTTCGAAAAGTTTTGACATTGTTGATAGCAGGCTTATTGGCCTGTATGATTCTGCGTTGGTCAGATCTTTGCCCGGCTTTGGAATCATTTTAACTTTGGCAAGCTTCCAGCTGTGGGGATAATACTCTAGTCGTAAAATGGCATTAAAAATGAATAACATGATTCTAATTACAATACGAGGCAATTTTATTAGCATTTGGTTACTAATTCCATCAATACCCGGTGCTTTCTTCGGGTTGAGTTCAGCAATTAGATTTTGTACATCACACATTTTAAATTTTATGGGTCGAGGGGGTAGCGCAACTACACTCGGGAAATCAACAACACCAGTACATGTGTTTGGGGTAAATACGGATTTTAAATGCTTTGCAAACAAGTTACCTTTTTCAATATCACTCCTGGCCCAAACTCCGGTAGCAGTGCGCAGAGGTGGTTTAAACTCAACGGGTGTTTTAATTCTTTTCGCAGCGCGCCACAAAGAATAATTAGATGCTGGTGTGACATCGAGATTTTCCAGATAGTTTTTAAGACATGCAGTTTTTTCATATGCAAGCAGTTCTTGGAGTCTTTTAGTGCAATCTTTTAATCTAATTTTATTTTGGGGTGACCTGTGCTGTTGCCATTCTCTTCTAGCTCTTCTTTTTGCACATACGAGAAGTTCAATATCTGTAGAATATATTCTGTTAAACCCAGTCTGCGGGTGGGAGGATGTGGCATGTTCAGCTGCCTGCTTAATATTTTCGTTAAGATTAGCAATATTAGATTCAATATCGTCATGAGTTCTTAGCTTAATGTTTTCAGTGCAATGACTACTAAGATATTTTTTGAATCGCAGCCAATTAACACGACTGACCATTTTCACATATGGGTGAGGTAGAGCACTTCTCAGTGGGCTACAGATTGTAACGATCGTGGGAGAGTGATCAGACGATAGATCTAGGGAAGCTTCGACGTGAATTAATTCCCTAGAAATATTTTTCATGACGCCAAAATCTATAATATCTGGAATTTTATGTATGTCAGTAGGCCAGTAAGTGGGCTCCCCACTCGAAATGACGTCCAAGCCCATTTTTGAAATTGTGTTGAACAACGCTCGTCCTCTAGGTGTGATAAGACGCGAACCCCAGAAAGTATGTTTTGCATTATAGTCTCCAGCTGCTACGAAACAAGGGCCAAGAGATTTGTAGAAATCCTCGTATTGATCCTCAGTAATTGCGAATCTAGGAGGGGAGTAAATGGATGATATGACAAAATTTGTGCAAAAGTTTTCGATACAAATATTTGTTGCTTGTAGATGTTCTTCACAAATGTTGTCAAGAATATAATGCTTGAGTCTTGACTTTATTAAAATTGCTGATCCCCCGCAAGCTCTTCCTCTTGGGTCCTTTGAATCATATAAAATGTAGCCATTAATTTTGAATAGGCTTCTTGAAGTCAAGTGAGTCTCAGAAACCAACATTATATCAATATTTTTTTCCGTGAGGAAGTGCTCAAGTTCATTTTTATGTTGGCGAATGCCGTTTGCGTTCCAGAAACATATTTTTAACGTGTTCATGGCTTGTTAATTAATGCTTGAAGCAGAGTATTCTGCATTCTCAGCATTTCTTGCATCATGGTAGTCATATTTGTTGTAAAGTTGTTTATAGTTAGCACCAGATTCTCAATAGTAGCTTCAAGGCGACTAAAGTTAAAGCTTGAATTTGCATTCGTTGAATTATTTTGAGGCGGAATATTTTGTGTGGGAATATGACTAGTCTTAGCTGCATCGGCATACGATACACGTGAAGTGACAGGTTGGCTCATTTGAGTAAAAGTGGCGGAGTAAGCGTTTGCTGTTTGTGTTGGAGCTAATTTAGGTTTTTGCCCCATAGTCTGCTTAACGAAAGAATATACAGGACATCCTCTGTAGTTAGCGGTGTGATTACCTCCACAATTACTACATTTTTTTCTGCTAGATCTTTAGGCTTAGTACAACCAGCAGTACCGTGCAATTCACCGCAGATAACACAAACTGAAGGTAACTTGCAGTAAGTTTTGGTGTGACCATATTCTTGACAATTATGGCACTGTACGGGTCCAGAACGCTTGTGTGGTTCTTCAACTGTTATTTTTCGATATAAGAGATATTTCAAATTATAAATTGGATGAGTCTCGCTTTTTTTCAATTTTATATCGTTTGGCTCAAGTTCGACGCGAAATAGAGGTTGAGGAATCTTCTCCCTATTTATTATGTTAGATACATTTTTTACCTTAAATCCCTGGAGGACGAGTGCATCTTTTATTTCTTCGGGAGCAACATAGGAATCGATGCCCTTCAATACGATCTGCAGGCCTTTAGCACTTTTAAGCTGATATGTGTAGAAACTTTTCTTACCTTTTTCAAATTCAGTAATCACTTTGCGAAAATCTTTTTCTTCATAAATTTGAATTTTGGTTTCATCAATGTTACCACGTTTTATTGGAACGATGTGAAATTTATTCTCACCAATGACTGAAATTAAATTTTTTATAAGAGCGTTTGAATTTTTTTCTCTCAAATAGATTGGTGGCGGCTTGGATGTTTTGGTCGTTGATACATCGGGTTCGTTGTTGTCAACTTGTAATATTTCAAAACGATTTTGGCGGTTAATAGAGGATACGCTGTTATCCCTAGACATTTTTGGAGCAGATGAAATTTTCGAAGACTTTGGGCTTCGTCCGCGCTTTACCACTGTAATATATCTGTCCATTCCCACTTGGACCTTGGGTTTTGGGCTGCTCTTAACTTCAGTAAAAACTTGGTTAAGTGATGACCACGAGCCCGAAGCGGATGATATCGCTGAGTTAAATGTAGAAGTACTAGGCAACGGTAATGTTAACGAATCACTAGTTGGCATTGGACAAAGCGAAGTTGATCGCTGAAGAAAAAGTGGCCTCGCCGTTAAATAAAGTCTACTATCAGATTTCTTATTTAATTTGTTATCATTAAGAGCTTCAGAGCTCTCAGTAAGTCTTATATCAGATTTTTTATTTTTATTATTTTCATTAAGAGCTTCAGAACTCACAGTAAAATAGGCATTTCTGCCATTAGAACTCACTTCACAGTTATTTGTTTTTGAGGTACTCATATAGAGTATTCCTCAAGGGCACTTTTGTTTGTATGTTTGTTTGTTTTGTTTTTATTACGGTTTTTTTGTTTTTGTTAATTATGACTATGTAAAAAGTATTAGCAATGCAAATAAAGCTAACAATAACAATATGTATTCCGAATATATTTTCGTACAATTTTTTTTTGTTTAGTATGAAATAAAAACTCCGCTAAATCGACTGTTCACTATGAATGTACAACGAGAACTATTTATAGCAAACTAATATTTTTAGCCATTTATTTAAATTTCGTTTAGGATTTATGCGTTTATGTATTTATTTTAAAAAAAAATATTCGTATCGTATTTGCCAAATGCAGGCGAATTCGGAATTAAAATTCCTGTTGATACACTTTATATGAAAAAGGGAATTAAAATATAATTATGTACCACTCACTATTTGGTATGGAAACCAGCTTTTTTTATATTCTTTATGTGATGGCAGTTTAAGAATTAGGTTAATACTTTTCAAAATTAAGTTTTAACAATTCAAAAAATCTCTTGACCGGAAGCTGCTACCACGATTTTTCTTAGTGTCAAATTTAGTAAATTAAAAAATTGATTTTGACAATTGACTTGGGAAGTGTTCCGAGTATGACATTATCAGTTTTTTCCAGTGGTGATAACAGTCATGGATGCATTGATTTTTTGAAAATAACACAGCAACTTGTCCACTCGTTTCTATATGTCATCTCGCTGTACTCGGTTATTTCCTAAAACGCCTTCGATGACATCTTTCAGTTCGTTCCATGCATGTAGGTAGTTACTATGGTTCGAAAGAACATTTGTGAAAGATTCGCGAAAAAATTATTGGTAATGCGAATATATCGAAGTCAACAAATTTAGATATAACAATATTTAAATACAGACAACGATACGTACCGTTTCTAATTTTAGCTTCACTGAGTTTTGAAAAGATGGATTTTAAACAGTCATAGGCGTCCTCAATATAATTGACAACTACTGCAACGAATTTCCCAGCTATTCATAATTTTGTGTGGAGCGGTGGCAACAAAATAACATCCAGATCCTTTATCATAGGTTCATTGCGTAATTGTAATTGTTTGTTGAGCTCGGGAGTTCTTGCTTCCCAATCTTAACGTTGATATTGATTCCCTGTGTATCGTGAATTCCAATTACAAAGGAAGCAGAAGTATTTTGGATAGCCGCCCTTTTCTATAATGTCTTTTAGCATGTTAACCACCTTCTGATCGCAACAAATCTTCCATTTGTGTTCATCGTATTTGATTTTCTTCAAAATATTGGCCAAAGATTTATACGTTTCCTCCTTTTTTGTGGTGAATCCCAATAGAATGGAAGGTTTTTTGTTTGTTTTGTGTAACAGCACAGCCTTCAAACTGGAAACTGAACCATCGATGAATAAACGCCAGCCGCCAGCGATATAATCCATTCCCAATTTTTTCACTAAACCTGGGATATCATGGGAGTACGTGAACATATTTGCTTTGTCAACATAATAAAATTTCTGGAAATCAGATTGGCGTTGTCGGTATGATGTTGCGCTTACATTTTGCTGTGTGAGTTTTCTTCTCTTCAAAAATGATATCAACCATTCGGAGTTTTGTTGTGATATTCCGAGCTTGGCCACAATGTAATCCATTTCGATTTGTGTTAGCGGTTGTCCTGTATTATTTTCAATATCGGGTGTCCAATTCGCCTCATTCACGTTGGTCGGATTGGTGAAAACGGTTTCGGCTTGCAGGGGCACAGTATCCAGACTCGTAGGTTTAGGTACATCGACATCAGCAGGGCGGTTAACTGGAAGTGTGGCAGTAAATGCAGCAGTGTATACTTTTGTTTTAAATTATTGTCTGTTTAATCCAGGACGAAAATGTATGCATGCGTAGCACAAGGATTCATCATGTCCAATTGTGTGTTCCATTCAAATTACTGGCTTTATAAAGGAAACGTTGCACCTCCTCCATGTATCCAATTTACAAGGCTATTATAACAACTTTTGCACACTGTGTTCGGCGTAAAATTTGAACCACTTAAATCTGCTTCATCAAAATAATCACAATACGCTTTTTTGAATTCCTCAGTACACAAATTTTGTCGATAGTTTTTGTTTTTTTTTTAGGCCGATTTGACCACAAACGTAACAAAAATTATCCAATTTTGGGCACTTGTTATTTTCCATATTTATATATTTTATTTTTTCTTGTTATTCACTTTTAAAAAACAGGAGAAAATCACTTTTACTGTTCGCGTTCGTCGGCACTGGCTGAATGACAAAAATCGATCAACTATAAATACTACGTATTTTTCAATATTTTACTGGCAGGTACTTATAAATGGGCGCATTAAGGGTACCTAGCTATATACCTGATTCACCACTTGTACGTTTCAAATTGTGCAAAACTTTCCAAATAATGAATGAGGGTGCAATTTCTGTAAAAAAAATCATACAGGTCACCGGAAAACCCCAAATAATTAAAACAGTCCACTATCCTTTTTTCCTTTTAATTGTTCACGCACATTTATTAGCGTTTATTGCTTCGCAGTCATAAAAATTAAATAACCTTTTGTTTATTCCTTTTTTTAAATTAGATTTGACACTTACATTTTTGATTTTTTATGAATTTTGAGAACAAAAATATAATTCTTAGGCAAAAAATACTTTTTTCCCTTAATACATAAATTTTTAACTTCGAAAGTGTTGCACACATAGGAAAACGGTAAAATAACAGATTAGAGGAATTGTAATTCTTAATTTTTCTAAATTTGTTTCAGCTAAATCGGTCTAGTGGTTCTCGAGTTATGTCAAACAAAAGAGCCTAAAAGGTGAAAAATTCCCCTATACGATAGTTACTAACTTCAAATCGATATTAAAAATATTTTAGCAGGTAAGAAGACAAAACGAATGATGCACACGTTCTTCATTTTGGGCGTACTTTCACGTGAAATTGTCAGAATTGAGTCCCAAAATCATATGTTGTACTGTGATATATACAAAATGCCTAATCTGTAAATTATTTATGAAACAAATTTTGCTTTATTAAGCTCTAATAAAAATTTGTATTCATAACTGATTAATATCAGTGAATTAACTATTAAACGATTTTACTTCTTTTGTAATTTTATGTTGGCAATATCATGTCACTCGCTCTCAATTTATGCTTAGTGATGCATACAACGAAGAATCGATTATCTTGGTAGTCTGTTAGAGTCGAATAAAAAGTATACAATTACAAAAAATGTGATTAAAATCTAACTTAAAATTATGTTTTTTAACTTTTCATTAATTAATAAAACTAAAAAAATTTAAATGTTGTAAAGATTGTTTTTAAACACATTTATATTCGTCTGAGTAGAGAGGTAGGCAAATACCCACTTTATTGTGGTCGATTATGCATTACTATTTTGTTTTAATTTTAAAATCTTATAGTACATACATACATACATATGTATGTAAGCATGCAGTACCATACAAATGTACGTATGCTTGTACATACATACATACATACATACATATGCCCTTATGTGTATAATTCTATTTTTCTTTTTGCCAATGAATGGGATTTCTTTAATTTTCAACGATGTCTATATGTACTTACATATGTATTTTTCTTTTTATTTGAAAGAAATTCATAAGAATAAACAAGAAACATAGAAGAGAAAAACCACAGAAATTCTCACACAAGGGCCGAACAAATCAAAATAATATTCTTTATAATTGTTTATCAAACGGTTAAAGTAGCATTAAGGCTACATTAAAAATTTCGAAGTTATGAAACGTTTATTAAACGTTTGAAGGGCTGTTAAGCATTTATGAATAGTTTTTTAGGTTTTTGCTTATTAACCTGTTATGAAGCGTTTATGAATAAGACGGTTAGTGTTTAAATGTCGTATGTATGTATGTAGCTATTTAAATGACAAAAATGTTCCATTTTGCCACATACGACAATTTAATTATGAACAAAACTCAAAATATCTTCTACCCCAAATGAGTTATAGGCATCATACTTTTAAATTAACTAGTCAAATATTAGTAGGTTTCCCTCCTAAAATTTAAAGAAAATCGCTTTGCTGAAAAAAAATTTATAAAAGTTTCAAAATTTAAACGTAACAATATGTATGTATACATATATATTTTTTATACAGTCGCTAAGCAGCTCTGGGTCGGGGAACATCTCTCGCGTCATCGTAATTATTTCTTAAGTGCGGTCAGGCTTGTATGTATTGTTTGGCCTTCGAGTTTTTCGTCTCGCTCGCACTGGTTGACTGATCTGCAACGGATAACCATATAATCTTGCGGTTTTTTGAGGAATTTCTTTAACAACCACGTTGCCTACTTCCTATGTGAAGGCATAGGTCGTGTACAGTCAGTCACAAAACCTTTTAAAATACTGTTAATACCATCTTGGGCATATGGTCTACGTTACTCCGCCCATATTTGTGCATTAATATGTTTAATAAATAAATAAATAAAAAATATTTTATTATAAAAATTCTTTGAAAACAAATTTAAAAATACGAAAAAACTATTAACCATTTATGGCTCTATGAGCTCGGTTATTTTGTAATTCTTAATAATAATAATAATAATAATAATAATAATAATAATAATAATAATAATAATAATAATAATAATAATAATAATAATAATAATAATAATAATAATAATAATAATAATAATAATAATAATAATAATAATAATAATAATAATAATAATAATAATAATAATAATAATAATAATAATAATAATAATAATAATAATAATAATAATAATAATAATAATAATAATAATAATAATAATAATAATAATAATAATAATAATAATAATAATAATAATAATAATAATAATAATAATAATAATAATAATAATAATAATAATAATAATAATAATAATAATAATAATAATAATAATAATAATAATAATAATAATAATAATAATAATAATAATAATAATAATAATAATAATAATAATAATAATAATAATAATAATAATAATAATAATAATAATAATAATAATAATAATAATAATAATAATAATAATAATAATAATAATAATAATAATAATAATAATAATAATAATAATAATAATAATAATAATAATAATAATAATAATAATAATAATAATAATAATAATAATAATAATAATAATAATAATAATAATAATAATAATAATAATAATAATAATAATAATAATAATAATAATAATAATAATAATAATAATAATAATAATAATAATAATAATAATAATAATAATAATAATAATAATAATAATAATAATAATAATAATAATAATAATAATAATAATAATAATAATAATAATAATAATAATAATAATAATAATAATAATAATAATAATAATAATAATAATAATAATAATAATAATAATAATAATAATAATAATAATAATAATAATAATAATAATAATAATAATAATAATAATAATAATAATAATAATAATAATAATAATAATAATAATAATAATAATAATAATAATAATAATAATAATAATAATAATAATAATAATAATAATAATAATAATAATAATAATAATAATAATAATAATAATAATAATAATAATAATAATAATAATAATAATAATAATAATAATAATAATAATAATAATAATAATAATAATAATAATAATAATAATAATAATAATAATAATAATAATAATAATAATAATAATAATAATAATAATAATAATAATAATAATAATAATAATAATAATAATAATAATAATAATAATAATAATAATAATAATAATAATAATAATAATAATAATAATAATAATAATAATAATAATAATAATAATAATAATAATAATAATAATAATAATAATAATAATAATAATAATAATAATAATAATAATAATAATAATAATAATAATAATAATAATAATAATAATAATAATAATAATAATAATAATAATAATAATAATAATAATAATAATAATAATAATAATAATAATAATAATAATAATAATAATAATAATAATAATAATAATAATAATAATAATAATAATAATAATAATAATAATAATAATAATAATAATAATAATAATAATAATAATAATAATAATAATAATAATAATAATAATAATAATAATAATAATAATAATAATAATAATAATAATAATAATAATAATAATAATAATAATAATAATAATAATAATAATAATAATAATAATAATAATAATAATAATAATAATAATAATAATAATAATAATAATAATAATAATAATAATAATAATAATAATATTATCTTGCGATAAAAACATTGTGAAAAGTGCTAAACCTTGCTAATGTTGTTAGTGGTAGTTGCGTGGAGAAATTTGTTCAAATTTTTATTATTATTGTTACATCAAATTGTTCTTGTTGTTTTTTTCATTGTTGTATTTTTTCATTGCTTTTGTAATCCTGATATTACCTGGAAATAAATGTGCTTTGAGAATGGGTAGTATATAGTCGGGGATTAAAAAAAGAATTAGCTTTTTACTTAAAAATTTGTTTAGAAAAAACAAAATACACACATATTTTGAAACAAATTTTTAAGTAAAAAACAAATGCTTTTTTCATATTACCCAATGTGATAACTTGGCCATATTTTTACATTTCTAAATAAGAAGAGAATAATGCATACTTGTTAATTTCAGTTCTCGTGGTACCTTCATAGCGAACAGTCCATTACCAAACAAACAAAAAATTATACAAAAAAATATTCGTAGTACATATTATTCGTAATAGGTACATACTGACTTTAATAAATAAGCTTTATTGCTTTGCTAATATTTTTTAAAAGTGGAAATAACAAAAACAAAAAAAAACCGCAAACAAAAAAGAAACAAAAACAAAGTGACATTGAGGAATACTCTATACGAGTACCTCAAAAACAAACAATCATAAATTACAAAAACAAAAAAAATCCGCAGTGTGCCCTTGAGAAATACTCTATGAATACCTCAAATACAAACAATTTTGAAGTGAGTTCTAACGGCAGAAATTCCTATTTTACTGTGAGTTCTGCAGCTCTTAATGAAAACAATAGAAATAATAAATCGAATAACGAGTCTTTTTTTAACGGCAAAGCCAAATTTTCGTCAGCGATCAACTTCGCTTTGCCCAAATCCAAATAGTAGTGATTCATTAACATTACAGTTGCCTAGTACTTCTTCATATAAGTCAGGCTCGTGTTCATCACTTAACAAAGTTATCACTACAGATAACAGTAGCTCCAAAAACCAAGGTGCAAGTCGGAATTGACAGATATATAACCGTGGTAAAGCGTGGGCGAAGCCCGAATTCTTCAAAAATTACATCCGCTCCAAAAATGTCTAGGGATAACAGCGGAATCCTCAACTAATCGTCAAAACCGCTTTAAAATTTTTCAAGATGATAACGACAAACCCGATGTATCCTCGAATAAAACATTCTGGAGAATTAAAGTCAATGAACAAAAGCGTGTCCATATAACGTTCACCCTAAGAGATACTTGCTCCCCTATTCGAATCAATAATCAAAATATTCCTCAACATTTTCACGTGAAATACCTTGGTATACACCCTTGATCGAAGGCTTACATGGAAACATCATATTGACTCTAAGTTAACTCAGATGAAACTTAAGTTATCTCAAATATATTGGTTGATTTGCAGAAATTCAAGACTCAGCCTAGACTGCAAACTTTTACTATACAAGTCGCATTTCAAGCCAATATGGTGCTACGGAATTCAGTTATGGGGCACTGCTTCAGCTTGTAATGTCGAGAGAATCCAGCGAAGGCAAACAAAATTTTACGGTTAATAACATCGGCTCCATGGAACATCAAAAATTCTAATACACATCGTGATTTGAATATTCCACTTGTGATTGAAGAAATTGCAAAATACGCAGGCAAATATTTAACAAAACTCGAATCACATCCTCATCCGTTTGCTCGTAATATTTTGAACTTTACTGGACACATCCGCCTAAAAAAGGGACACACTGGCTCAACACTCCAGATGGGACTACTTGAAAATACTTTTCCCCCCTTTTTTGACTATCACTACTTATGAATGTATTATTAATAACTATTAATAAGTTTATGCCCGACAGTGGTCGGGCCTAATAATTAAGGTTTAGATTTAATATTTGAATAGTTCATATTTGAAGATACAATAAATAAAAACATGTATTAAAAAAAACAGAAAAGTATCGTATAAAAACAGAAAAGTATCGGTATTTCCCCCCCTTAAAGTCTAATTTTAATTTTTCTTCTCTTCTTTAGAAGCTCACATTAATTAATAAAAATATTTCATTCAATAAAGAATTGAAATTACTGAACTTAAGCCAGACTAAGAGTTAGTTCTGATTAAAATTCACTACAGTTCAATTAAAAGAATCTAAAAATGTTTCACTTAATTCATCATCGGCACGTGACAAAATATGTTCACTTGGCAATCACTGTTCACTTGGCAATCACAGTTTCAGAATGCTGGAAAGCCAAATAAATTGTGAAAAGCAAAAACAAAGTAAACATAATAGTCGTAAAGCAGCTCTGGGCGAGTCAACATCACGCGTCGTTGGCAATTGTTTCTTAAGTGCGACCAGACCACTGTTGTTTATTGGCCTTCCGAGAGTTTTGCGTCTCACCAGTGTTCCCAGTTTAGGGGATTTGTCCCCAAATTGGGGATTTTTTCGCGATTGGGGATGAAAATTTCGTATTGATCTGGGGATTTGTTGGGGATGTAAAAAAAATTTGAGGGGATTTTTTGTTTAACTGATGGTCAAACAAGAATGATTTTTGAAGTAAGAAATATGCGTCTAGCAAGTCTAAAAATGTGTGTTACTATTCATAGTGTATGGTTTCTAATAAAGAAGAAGTATCAAGGCAGATTAACGAATAATTAACGCTACCAAAACAAAAATACGCAACAAAATGCAGTACAACCTTTTGAAAGCACTTTAGAATAAACACACTTTAAAAATAATTCAATTTGTTGTGACAAATTTATTCCGTCTGCTGAAATGCTAAAACTTTTTAATACAAGTACTATGTACAACAAAGTTTCTGAGACTGGTGAATCAGAAGATTTCGATTCTGAAGTTTTTGAAATGGTAAACTTTGGTTAAAAATGTTTGTATACTTGTTTATATTAAACTATGTGTAATTTATTCTTTACAAGTTTTTTATAATTACAAATTAAATTTATATGCACGTAAATATACTCGTATCTATCGATATAAATGAATTTTGTTGAATAAATATGTTATTTTTGTTATTATTTTTCAAATAAAATTAAAAAATGATTAGTGGTTGGCGTTAGTTAACGGTACTAATTGCGGTATCCCGTTGGTTCCATTAACCATATGCAAAAATAATTTATAAAGAATAAATACTGAAAATTGGTTGGAGAACCAAACAAAAACTCATTTTTTAAAGAAATAAATATTAAAAAGTGGTTGAAGAACCAAACAAGTAAAGCCTACAGTACACGGCATGTAAAAATACACATGCAATACATACATGCATAGCAATACGTGCAAATGGAGAAATTCACATCACTACACATGTGATGTCTCTTGAAATGTGTCCGACTCGGCTAAATTTGTCATATTTAGATTTTGGAACAAAAATACTATCAATATTGTACGACATGTAGCAACTACAAATAGTTAGAAAAAAAATGCAACCAACATGCTGACAATTCTCGTGACGTCATATTCACATGCGCATGTGGATTTTTACATGCCGTGTACTGTAGGCTTAAGGAGAGGATTTTGGGAGTTCCAGCTTTGTATGCGACGGTATATGTCATTTGGATTTCTCTCGGTGGAGGCTTAGTACAGAATTTTTGATGGCGATATAACCTTTGTGTTCGGCCAAGTAAATATCACATTCCTTGTAATAGCAAGGGGGCACGGAGTAACCCCAAATAAACAAACAAAAACAAAGTAAATATAAGGCCACTACAATAATACTTACATGCATTTACCGATGGTACATCGAATAAGTAAAAACAATTAATGTGATGATCGTAAAAGATAAGTAATAGGCTTTTTACACTTACTCACATCTTCCATCTTTGATCAATTTGGCAAGATGATAACATCTTCCCATAAGAATTATACAGGGCTGAATGTTCAACATCTTTAGAAGATGTTCCTATCTCACTTTGTTCCATTCAACATCTTTCGATTATTTTAGTGTCATCACTAGAAACAATTTATACAACTATATACATACATGCATACATACTATAAACATGTATACATATGTATGTATGTATGTATGTACATCTACATACGTATGTACATATGTATGTACATGCATTCAGGCCTACCTTTTGGAATATTATTTCCACAGAAAGATCTGTAACTACTCCAAGATTTTATTATATACATATGTACATATATAATAAAATCTTGTATATATTTTTCCAAATCGAAATAAATGACATAAAAGTAATTGCAAATTTCTACAAGCTGCTCGGACTCGAAATTTTTGCACATAAAGAAAGTATTTGAAATAGCATTTCTTCATCATCATCGTCCGCTAGCATCATTTCTACTAAGTCTGCATATTGTAGCATTAATTGTTTCTGCTCCTCAACAAGAGAAGCTTAAATCAATTTCTACTGAATTTTTAAATTCCATTTTATTTTTTAATTTTTAGTTCCTCACACTCGTAAAAATAGTATTATAATAATGACAGATGATAGATGTTGTAATGTAAACAGGTTTTTCCAATTTTCGACATATTCCACGCATTCCTCAAAGATGTGAGGGAGTGTAAAAAGGCTATAAGAATAGTTAAACATACTTAGGTAGAGTAATATAATTTCGTGCTAACCTAAATAAAAAAACGAAGAAAATGAAAAAACAGAAAATTAATAGTGATACTTATACATGTGTTTACCAAATGTAAATCAATTGTATACACAACCATCATTTCTCATATTCCGTTTCATTGAAAATTTAAATTAAATAGCTGATATTAATAAGAATGGCCGACTTCCTAAGCGCAAGTTGCAATGCACAATTTAAAAAAATGCGTGTGCAATGCTAAGCATGTATTAAGAGCAAAAGAGCGTTGCGGAGATATTTTATGCATTTTATCGACATTTAGGAACATCGCTATGCAACTCATACATATGTGTGCCTACAAAATAAAAATGATGCGCGATTTTGACAACTGATACTCATTAACATGAGTTGCCAAACGATTAGGAACATTGGACATTGCCAGAAAGTTTACAAATGCGTTTACGAAGTGTATGCATTGTAAATATGAATTGCAACTTGCGTTTAGGAAGTCGGCCAATCTCTGACCAAGTAGAGAAAAGTATCGGCATTTCCCCCAGCTTAAAGTCTAAGTTTAATTTATCTTCTCTTCTTTAGAAACTCACATTAATTAATAAAAATATTTCATTCAATAAAGAATTGAAATTACTGAACTTAAGACTGACTAAGCATTATTTCTGCAGAAAATATTTCTTTAAAATTTTTATCCACCTTAGTTTTTCCTTATATGTGACCTTCTCCGAGAAAATGGACCTATGCCCAGGTTCTACATTCCACTAGAAAATGAAAACGTTTTTAATTCCGCAAAGACGATATCACTGTGTTCCAGAAAAGTAATGAAACTTTTTTCCCATTACGATTTCATTCCCAGTTTATTTCAAATAAATATTTCAAACATGGAAAAATACTATATTATGAAATAAACACAATTGCGACGACCGGCGAACTTCGCATTGTTCGATGAGCCCGCTTCAAGAATTCGTTGCGTAAATTCGTCTTTTGAAACACAATTAAATTTGACGACCTATATGTGTTGCTATGTATATTTTTTGGTGGCCATGGATACCAAATTATGCAAATTGTCACTGCGCCAAAAATCACTTGCATATACATATGTACATATATATATATTCAAACAAAATAAAATATGATTATGTAATAAAAATAAATGCAAAAATCTATATCGTCTTTAACTTGATTGTAAGTCGAATAAACCACACCTATCGCGAAAATGTTGAAAATTCGTAACATTAGACACAAGCCCTAAGCTAAAGTTGATTAAACGCGCTAAAACTCTAAGGTAAGTCATTAACTCAGGAGAAAGTGCAAAATATTATGAAAATTCGCCTAAGCTTGGAAAAAATATGAATTTTAAGTCCCCAAATAAAAAATAAATAAAGAAAGCCAAAAGCTTTGCAAAAATTATTTTTCGCAAAAATAACAGAAATTTGCGAAAAATTGCAAAATTTTAAACAAGTGATAATTTTTATTAAAAATCGCTAAAGCTCTAAGGAATGCTTAAAATTTCGAAAAAATCGCGAAAATTCGCAAAATCTTGTTATCACGTTATCCAGAGTAATGACAATGTCTAGTACTATTTAAAATTCGCAAAAACTGTTAAGAAGCAGAATACTTGCAAAAACTCGCTTCGCGAACAATTCCAAAGTTCGCGAGAAGTTGCAAAATCGCGTACAACCTTTGAAACTCATTAGATATCGACAAAAATGTTAAAAAATAAAATAAACCTGGAAAAAAAATGTTCGTGAAAAAATCGCAAGCTCGCTAAAAATTTCTAAACGCATTAGAGAAATCACTAATAATAATTCCGGATTTTTATCCATATATTTTAGCAAGGTTTTTGTGCTTACCCCTTAAGTGATATTTGTTTGCTTACATTTTCTTATTTTTGCAACTATTTACTACAAAAATTTTATTTTTACTAAAAAGTATTTTATTTCACAATGTTGTTTGCTGCCGATTTTAAATTACTTTTTTTGTAGTGAAATTTGATTGCAGAACACTTCAATTTCGTTTGAAACAAACTGAAAATAAAATTTTACTTTTTACTTGGGAAAATCTATAAAAATGAGAAAAACATTAAAATATTATTTTTTAAATGCGTTTTTCTCAAAACTTAATTTTCACATAATAGGTCCCTTTCTCGGAGAGGGTCACATATACGAAATATTTCAAAATAAAAAACAGAGAAATAAATACTGTTTCGGTTAACGGATACTTAAAGTGAAATATCGATATATAACCAAATATATTTCTTCAAGTATGGACCCAAATTATCTAAGGTGATACTTGAGTAAAATACTTATTTCATTGTGTGCTTAATGTATCTATTAGGAATAATTAATTATAATAATATAATAAATATTAATGTATCTATTAAGACTTTAGAAACAACTCCCAAAGTTAGTAAACTATAGTGACACTGATGATTCCTACACTGGAGATCATTTAATTTATGGGTTTTTTGTTGGTGTAAATGCAAGAAAACTATGTCGGAAAAGTAAACCAATTCTTGCGTTGGAACAGAATGCCTAAATTGTGCAATTAAATTTAGTGAAACCGATAGAGTTGAAATTAATCTAGGCGCACGGCAGTGCGCCAGGCCAAGTTCCGGCCAATGCACGCAGTGTGTACATTTACAGGAAGCCATTCGAGCTGTTTTTACCCCCTCATAACTTTGTTCCCGCAATCGTAAATTTATAAAATTTAACCCATAATTAGAATAAATTAATGTAACCTTATATGTGAAGTTTGAAATTTTTACAATGAAAGGTTCCGGGGATATGGAGGTGCAAAAAGTGCATTACAAATTTATATAATTTGTAATGCACTATCACTGTAACATACCATGTTGCAGTGATAGATATTGTACCAAACACGAACTTGGTCAAAATTTTTATCTCACTACTTTTGATGACCGAAATTTTGGAAAGGAACTTGGCCTTTTTTCACATTTATGTTTTTGTGAGGATAAATTTAACATGGGATTACCCAAAACGATTGGCTTATGGCAGTTGTAACGAGACAGGAATTATACGTAAGCGGGTTTCTTGTAGCATAAGAAAAGTCTCGTATGAATACTCCGTTAAATTTGGAGGAGAAAAATACAAGGTATTTCAACAATTTTTATTTGTAAGGCTTGGAATTTCCCAAATGCCTTTACGATATAAGTATATTTGCTAAATTAAAGATGAATCAATATTAAATTAAGGAAAACAGAAAGTACATATTAAATGTAGTGGAAAACAAACGCGATTAGTGTGTGACTTTATTGAAAAACTACCAGCGGTTACGCTATTACTGTCGAAGCAAAAGCAATAAACGGTATTTATCAAAGGAACTACGTAATGTGGCAAATTTGTACACAATTTACGTGGATGCTTTAAAGTCTTTTCACCAACAAACATTAACCGTGTCATTATTTATTTTTCGCAAGATAATTAAAAACAAAAATAGACAAATGCAATATTTCCGAAAAATATAAAGATATAAATAAATAATCATGTAACAAATTAACCCACTAACCGGCGAGCGTGCCTTTAGGCGGTGTACAGTAAATACGTTGCTATGCTGCTGTATTTCTTAAATGTTCTGTTCTAACGGTAAATATCAGCAGAGAAACAAACAATGCTCTTAGTGAGGCAAATAGCAGCAAGCATTTATGATTTGATTGAAAACTGTTGAGTGCTAAAGTTATTTCTTTGACAAAGTGTTCAAAATAATTATTTGTGTATCAAGTGCAGTTTTGAAAAAAGTATAAAACCCTGCCAATTTATAATTTGCGTGTAAAAAAATTATTTTCAAACAGATAAATATATATTATTTTGTGTTTAGTGTTTTTAACGTTAGGTTTTTGGCAGCACTTAGCTTTTAGCCGGTGAAAGGTGGACACCGTCTAAAGGCGGACCTGCCGGTTAAGAGCTACTTTTGCATACACATTGCTCTAGTTCATAGTATTTTTTCTTTTCATTTTTCTATAAACATTTTTCCGTTTTAAAGATTCTAGGAAGGAATTAACGTTTAATAATGTTTTCACAAACAAAAAATAATTTTTTAAAATTAACTTATGAGGAAATTGAACCACTCATGGCAGAATCTGTGGATGGCGCAGATTCAGAAGACGATTTCGACTTTGACGATGATTTGGAAGACCCAGACTTTCAACTACCAAACGTAGACTTTGCTACATTAGATGAAGACTGGAATAATATAAACAACAATTTTCTTTCTGAAATCATAAACATATCTCAAAACTCAGAAAAACATCTGTGCCAGAAGTGAACAGCAACGTGGATCATCATGAAAAATCTTTACCATTAAAAACTCGAAAAACAAAAACGAAGAGAGTAAGATCTCCTCTACCAGAAGTTGAAGCTGGTGAAATTGCAGTAGGGTCCAATGAGGGAGGGTTTATTGGAGATGTAACAGATATTTCTCCCCAAAACGCAGAGTTCAGAAACATTTTATGGAAAAAAAAATTCTTGAACTGGAAAAAATGATGTTGTTTTCAAGGAATTGCCGCAACAATTCAAAGAACTAACTACACCATTCCGTTGCTTTACTTATTTTTTCAACGATGACTTGCTGTGTATCAGAGCAATTTCTATGCAAAACAGTTAGATGTTTCCACAACTTTCAATCTCACGACCTGTGATTTAAAAAAATATATGGGTATTTTAATTTATATGTCTGTGTACAGGTATCCCAATGTTGAGAGTTACTGGTATAAACATTCCTTGGAGCCAGTTAGAAACGCAATGACATCCAAACAGTTTTTTTCAATAAGAAAATATCTTCACTTCAATGACACAACAAAAATGAAAAAACCACAGGAAGCAGGATATGATGAGCTGTACAAAATTCGTAAAATTATTGACAGACTCAATACGCAATTTGATGCTGTGCCAAGAACACCACGGCTATGCGTTGACGAGCAAATGTGTTCAACAAAAATTTTGACGAAATTTCGGCAATATATGCCCGCAAAGCCCCACAAATATGGCATAAAACTTTTTGTTCTTTGTGACTCGGATGGATTTCCGTACAGATTTGAAGTGTATAAGGGAGCTGGCGATAATGAAGTTGTACCTAACACCCCCGACTTAGGAGCAACAGCCAATGTGGTCATAAGATTTTCATATTTATCACAAAAAGTAATAGAAAAAGTAAATAAATTTTTAATATGTATTTCATCCTTTAACTAAAATTTTTATTACGTTATCAGGCAGGCCCGCCTTTAGGCGGTCATAACATTTTCTCATCTAAAAGATAAGTTTTAAAATTTTTTCAACTTTTAACAATAACGTATATTTTTTTTATCCAAAAGATATCAGTAAAAAAAATTTTTAAGTCGAACAAAAATTGGCCGGTTAGAGGGTTAAGAGATTCCGATATTTACAAAAACCACTTAACATAATTATTAATAAAACACTTTATAATATTTAAATAATACTGTTTATAATAATACGAGTACCTATTTATTACCAAAATAAAATTGTTGTTTTTGCTTTTGGTAACCTAATTCCTAATCAGATTAAAAAAACAAAGTGTACCAATTTCTTTTTTTATTAGGTAAAAAAAACTCAAAAAGAACAAATTAAGTTTAGGACTTAAATCTACTTTAGTGAAGCTGCTTCAAATTTAATAAAGCTTATCCTAGATGATAGAAAATTTAATTCTAAGAAAAAAATGTTATGTCCGAAAATTCTCGAAAAGGCAAATACTAAATATTTAGTATTTATTTTAAAACAAGATTAACCTTTGAGTAGGAAATATTTTGCTTTAATATTTTGCAAAACGAGCAAAGAAATAGGAAAAATACTACCCGTTTTTCCTCGAAAATTTATTTACTGTCATAATTTTGATAATCTTTCATGTGATACCCATATTGTTATACTAAATCAGAAACTTATCACGAAAATGCTAAAAGACATTAAAAACGTTGGAGGACCGTAACTCCGCAAATATGTCATTCCGAGAATTTGCGGACAGTTTTTTCTTAAATCACGAATGTATTCGTATTCACTAAATTCAGGCGGACGCGAATACGAATGTATTCGGATTCGTCAAATTCAGCCGAATACAAATACGAATATTTTTCCAAAAAAATTAAATAAATAAATGCATAAATCCTAAAAGAAATTTAAATAAATGACTAACAATTTTCGTTTGTACAAATACATTAATTTTTTTATAGAAATTTGTGCTATGTACAATTTTGAAATAATATTAAATGACGATCATTAAAATTTTGTTTGATTTTAATTAACTTTAAAGTACGATAACAAGAGTGTAAAGTCCTTTTTCGCAAAAATTTTTTAATATTTCATATTGCATATAATAATCGTATTCGTATTCACGAATATCGTTTCAAATATTCGTTTTCGTATTCGCGAGTATCGTTTGAAATATTCGTATTCGCGAATATCAAAAATTGACACTCGTTACATCACTAATCACTACACATGTGCTGTCTTTGGAAATGTATCCGACTCGGCTAAATTCGTCATATTTAGATTTTGGAACAAAAATACTATCAATATTTTACATTTAGCAACTACAAATAATTTTAAAAAATGCAACCAACATGCTGAAAATTCTCGTGACGTCATTATCACATGCGCATGTGAATTTTTACATGCTGTGTACTGTAGGCTTATTTTTAATTTTTCTTCTCTTCTTTAGAAACTCACATTAATTATTAAAAAATATTTCACTCAATAAGAATTGAAATTACTGAACTTAAGCCTAACTAAAAATTATTTCTGATTAAAATCTATTTAATATTTTGGCGTATTAACTTAAAATAATCATCTAAAAAATATTTGGCTTAAATCTAGTTTAGGGGCACCTCCCAAAAATGAAAAAAAGTAACAGTAAATTGAAAAATAAAAAAAAAATAAATAAAAATATATGCAGCGAGGCTTAGTTTCCGAGTTATAGGCCTCTGAAATTCTAGTACAATATTGTGATTATACGGTGTTTTTCAACGAATATGACCAATATTGGTATTTCAAAAATTAAAAAAAGGTATGCTATCCTACAGAATATTAAAAAAAAACTTTGCAATCCAGAAAATCATTACTAGGCTGAGCCGTCTCGGGAAACACCTTGGTGGAGAAAATCGTTAAGCCCGGCCAAAGGCCGGCAGTGCAGGAAGACCTTATTAAGCAAGAAAACTTTGCAAAGAAGAAAATCATTACTAGACTGCGCCGTCTCGGGAAACACCATGGTGGAGAAAATCCTTAAGCCTGGCCGAAGGCCGGCAGTGCAGGAACACATTATTGGCAAGAAAACTTTGCAAGGCAGAAAATCATTACTAGGCTACGCCGTCTCGGCAAACACCATTGTGGTAAAAATCCTTAAGCCCGGCCGAAGGCCGGCAGTGCAGAATTAAGCTATTAAGCATGAAAACTTTGCATTATGGGATAGCAATTTTTTTTAATTTTTGAAATACAATATTGGTCATATTCGTTGAAAAACACCGTATAATCAAAATATTGTACTAGAATTTCAGAGGCAAATAACTCGGAAACTAAGCCTCGCCGCCAATATTTTTATGTAATTTTTTTTTTCAATTTACTATACGATGGGATTCTTTTTTTTAATTTTGGGGAGGTGCCCCTAAACTAGATTTGTTCCAAATATTTTACTAGAACTATTTAAAAACTTTTTAAAAAGAGAACTTTTAAATATTGATTATAAAAATTCTTTATACGTTGATATAATTAGAATTATACATATGTATACATATTTACGTATGTATGTATACTGGATATGACGCAGAAAGTGAAATATTGACTGAAAAACTCTCACATCGTTGTAAGTGTGCGCATAGTAAATATGCAGTGCAACTTGCGTTTACGAAGTCGGCCTAGCATAAACCTACTAATAGGTACCTGTTGTTCTCGAGAGCAAGTAAACAAGGCCCAATTTTGTATTGTGTTAAAGTGACGTCGATGTCGACAGCTGGAATAACGGTGAACGTGTTTATGCATGCGTATTGTCTTTCGTCATTGTAAATGCAAACCAAGGCACATTTAATACAGGTACATGCATTAGGCAAAACTCTCTGGCAACTCTCTGCTTCTCACATAGCCTTACATGGTAATTGTCAAAAAATTGTATGCATCAAACAAGGCACAAATGTAATTGTCAAATGAATTCTTCGTTATAAACTTGTAAACAAAAACTCAGCGGATGAGCAATATGCATGATACGTGTACCTGTTTGATATGCCTTGATGCAAACTATCATAGCTCTTCTATAAAATCTAACAAAAAAATACACACACTTCAAAGAAATGCTACGATATTTTGCATTTGCACTTACATACGCAAGACCATTTCCATCAAACATCGAATAACGCCACTATTTCATTTTGAACGCTCATTTCCTCGATGGATATGCATGTACATACATATGTATGTATGTATCTACATATGTATGCAATCAATTACATTTAAGGTTTATCAATAGAAATTTATCACTGGTCATATCTAGTATTTAATTTCCACAAACATCACAAATTCGCTAAAAAATTACGCACATCTAAATAAAATGAAATAATGAGGGTACACACGAAATGTATTTAATTTTATACAAACCTGCTGAAGCCATGTTTTCCCAGACGAGTAAAATTTATTTGTAAAAGGGATGGGCAAAAAAGTACTTACAATCGGTATTTTAAATAGAAGCAATCGATGCAAATACCCCCGATATTTACGATAGAGCCTATTTAGATGAAGATTGACATAGCTGCGACACTGACCCAGCGACTTTCAATAGACTTGTCCAACTAGTACATTTCAGTGAACGAGCATTTTAGTTCATTATTTGTACATGAACTAGTTCGATAATTTAGTTCAATCGCTGTTTTTAGTTCAATTAACCAGTTATGTAAGTCTTTTTAGTTCAATGAAATTTGCTTTATTCAAAAAACCTCTTGTATCTCTGTATGGATTGTATTGCCATATTAAATACAAGAGTGAAACATTTGTTGTATGAAATTTTCATATAAAAATGAAATACACTATTACACTTTTATTTCATATATTTTTAAAAGCTATTCAGAGAGAGGTTCTCTGAGCAGGGTGACCGATGACAATTTTCAAAAATAAGCACCATAAGGGGATTTATCAAGAAAACGGTCCAAATAAACAAAAGTCCAAAAAGTGGCAATTTGCGACTATAGTCGGTCAAATAGTCACGCTGTCTCTGAAAGAATTTGTATGTATGTAGCTTGTTCTTCTTTTTTCACAGAGGGTGTTCATAATTAAAAAACAAAGTGTATTTGATACACATATACACGATTCAAATTGTTGTGAATTAAGCAATTATATCCACATAGATATGTTGTGGTCTTTTACAGTATACAAAACAGCGATCTGTGATTAAATAGCTTTACAAAAACTAAAAGTAATTGCATTATATATAAATAAATTTGCTTTATAAAGGGCTTATAAACAAATTTAGTATAAAACTGTGTCTTAAATATCTCATAAGTACAAAATATTTTTTGTGAGCAAGGTATTATGTATAAAGTGAGTTTTGCTCAAATTTTACATTGATCGATAGTGTGAACACGACTTTCATCAGTCAACAGTCAACCACAGAATTTTTTAAGGTTGAGTGACAGTCAGCAGCCATATTGGCTTTTGAGTGATAGTGTATACCAAAAAGCGTCAGTCGAGAGATATTTTGTAGCATAGAGAACACAAGATGGATGCGGAAAACTACTTTTTCAAGAAATTTGTATATTTTTATGAAATGCAAGGCTGTGTGTGATTATAATAGTATTAATAGACGAGCAATTTTTATTTCTGAACATAAGAAATAACGTCGACAAAATGACGTCAGAAAAAAGTTTGTGCTCAAACATATTTTCAGGCGTGGCTAGACGTTGTCGTATGCATACCAAATGCACGTTTTAAGTTTTGATTTTTTAATAATTCAGCCTGAGAACATATATTTTATGCTACTGCTTATTTTTTTAATAATCTTGTTATTTCTAGTATCCCGCCTTTATTTTCTACGAAAAAGGTAAATTTGACAGCTTGCGTTCTAACATAATTGCTCTAACTTGTGTTCGAGCAATTATTTCCAAATATGTGTTCCAACACTAACATTTATACCAAGGCATATCAAACAGTTACACGTATCACGGATATTGCGAACCAATTTGGTTCATTTTGACCCCTGCTGCGAACCACAAAGAAGACCAGAGTTAAGGAAACAGACGTAAGCAAAAAGCTAAAATCAGCTTATTTGGTCACTGTTAAAAAGGGAACACTATAGTAAGTTTGTTATGAAAATTGCTTAGCAAAATAATCAAAACAAACAACAGAAAATTTTTTCTTTGTACTGCGAACCATGGAGAAATTGCTATCATCCCTAGTCTTGATAACAAATTATCACTAATCTATCTGAACTAGCTGACAAAATAAAATAAGTACACACACACACATGCTCATGCACACATGAGTAAACAAAAAACAAACCAAAAAAAATGGATGCGTGTATTCAAGGCGAATTCAAATAAGGTGATCTTAATTCGCCAGCTGACTTAATTTCCCTGCTGTCACATGAACCAACACGTTAAGAAATATTCTGACAGCAGGAAATTTTACACTAACAAATATACAAGGCAAATTAAGACCACCTTAAGTCAATTCGCCTTGCGTGTATTAATTAAAAATATTATAACACTTTTTATTAATTATTTTTTCTTATAGCTAATAAATCACTGAATGTTTAAACATAGTTTAAGTTAATTTTCACAAAAAATTAAAATTTATTTAAGTACACTTTAATTTTTTCAGTGGCTAATTAAAGTTAATATCAAATTACGTTGAAAGTATGGTAGCTCTACAATATTTCCAAATATTATGGAAAGCTTTCCAAAGAACAGCTGTTTAATATAAATAAGAAAGTTGATTTATCAAATTGCAGAAAAATTAAATAGCAAAAAACACATTTTATGATACAAAAAGAGCATCGGAATGCATTTTTCTATTTATATATTTCATGAAATGAAAATTGTGTTACATTTGTTGTATATTTCCGAAAATTAAACGAAATTATTTTTAATATGACCTCATGATGTTTATGTACATGCATTCAAAAAACACACACATGCACAAAACATATGGTATGTTTGTAAAACTTAAACAACGCTTAAATGCACAACGTTGGCTATTTAAAATTAATTTAATTTTGTGGTGAAAAACAAAATTTTGTGTTTAAATCAGATTTAAAAATAAAATACATATAATCATTGACTGATTTATTTGCCCTTAATTTGTCTATCTACCGCAAAAAAGCAAATAACAGAGCATATAAAACTCCTGCCAACTATTCTTGTATGTATGTATATATATTAGTGATGCACGAATATTTGTAATCGAATTGTCGAATATTTGGCCATTTTAGACGAATATGAATATATTCGTATTCGCCAAATTCAGGCGGATGCGAATACGAACATTTTTCCAAGGAAATTAAATAAATAAATGCATAAATCCTAAACAAAATTTAAATAAATTACTAAAAATTCTATTTTGTACAAATACATTAATTAATTTATAGAAATTTGTGCTATGTATCATTTTCAAATATTATTGAATGACGATGATTAAAATTTTGGGTAATTTTTAATAAATTTAAAGTACGCGAAGAGTGTGAGCTCCTTTTTCATAACAATTTTTTAATATTTCATATTGCATATAATATTCGTATTCGCGAATATCGTTTCAAATATTCGTATTCGCAAATATCGTTTGATATATTCGTATTCGCGAATATCAAAAATAGGCATTCGTTACATCACTAGTATATTTGTACATCAAAACAGTGATGCCACCTAATGATACTCAAAACGCGTAAATTTTTGTGAAAAGGTGCTAAATTGACAAAATATACGTTTAGCGCAAAATTAACCCCTGTTTCTACAACCTAGACGGACGACTTGACTATAAAATTTATATGGAAAGCACTCATATTTTTGAGTGATTTTCATACAAATTTTCTGAGTCGTCTGCCTCACTTGTAGAAACTACATATAAGTAAAATATTTCGAATAAACACGAAAACGGGCTAGTAAAAAAAACATCAAAAACATTTTCGTAAAATAATATAAACAAATATTCCAAGTCTATACGAGGACCATATATGTTTACATACATTTAAAATTGGTCGTTATTAAAAAAAATTAATATATTTCTCACTCTCGATCATTCTTAAATTGTGGCTGAAATTGTTAAATTTGGGTAATCAAAATTTGAAAATTGTTTAATTCTTGGAAATTTGTGATATTTGATACCTACGAGGGTGGTTCAATAAGTCCGGTTAATATTTTTGATTTTTCGTAATGTGGAGGGGAAAATCGTGAAAATGATTTTTCATAATGTGGACAGGAAAAACGTGAAAAAAATTTTAAAATGCCGACAGGAAAAACGTAAAAAGAAAAAAAAATATATTTTCTTAAGCCAACGGAAAATTCTAAAAATCATTTTTCGTAATGTGGACGTTAAAAACGTAAAAATTTTAATCAGCACCGAATGCCCAATTCACTACTACTAAGTCAAGTTTTAATATTTCTATTTATACTCAAATTATCTATATCAAGTCAAATATCAATATCTGAAGAAGTTAATTTAATTTTTAAAAGAATGAGATATTATAATAAAGCTTAAAGCATTTCTATTATTGTATGTGCTGATGTTGAATCTGAAAAGCAGAATAATAAACATACATACATGTGCGTATATATATGTGCGTGTACATTTTTATAGCAAAATAATAATTTTAATAGATGCTTAATTTGGATTTTAATTATCGATTTACCTTATAATAACACTGTGATACACAAAAAATATTCAGGGATTCTAATGTACCAATTCTATTTTTTTTGGAGTCCATGGATGACAAAAATACCGTTGGTTTTCTTATAACGGTAAATGTAGTGAAACACGGGGTTTCTTAGATTTTCGGTTTTAAACAGTCGTATCTTCTTTGTTTCCCAAACACACAAAAAAGTAATGTGAATGATTTTGTAATATTAATTAAAATATATGTAGTATCAATTAAAAAATAATTAAATTTTCACCTATAAACAATTTGATAATGTCAATTAAGTTTTTCCAGTCAAATTAATTAAAACAATTAAAAATTAAATTAATATATTTAAATTCTTAATTGCAAATATTAATTGGGGAACACTTTTTTCTATGAATGGATTTCTTTTAACTTTTCGTTGGTTAAAAGAATCGAATATTATCTTTCAACCAAGATATATTTTTTGTCAATCGACTAATAAATGGCTAAGTTACACTCGTTGAAGTGTACAAAAAACCCATCAAAAAAGTATTCTTTTGTTTTCCTCAGGCTATAAGTTGCCTATGAGTTACCAAACACTATAAATAATTATGATATAGAAATACTAAAAAATATATATAATTATAATTGAGTGTCCGCACGTGATGAATTTACATCATGATGAATCAAGAACTTCGTATAAAAAGGGGTATAAAATATACTGTTTTTATATGAACTTGTTCTTGTTGAGTTCTCGTTGTACCTTCATAGCGAACTAACGTCATAGCGGAGTTTTTTCTTACATACTTAGTAAACAAAAAAAATCATAAGAAAATATTCGTAATACATATTATTAACTTTGATAAATAAGCTTTAATTGCTTCGCTAATATTTTTGTTAATTAGTCATAAATAACAAAAACAAAAAACCGCAAACACAATCAAAGTGCCCTTGAAGAATACTCTATATGAGTACCTCAAAAACAAATAAATCTGAAGTGAGTTATAACGGCAGAAATGCCTATTTTACTGTTAGTTCTGATGCTCGTAATGATAACAATAAAAATAAAAAACCTGATGATAGACTTACTGTGAGTTCGGAAGCTCTTAATAAAAATAAAAAAATCTGATGATTTTCCAACAACAAATCCTCTTTTTCGAAAACGATCAACTTCGCTTTGTCCAATGCCTACTAGTGATTCTTTAACATTACAGTTGCCTAGTACTTCGTCAGTTAAGCCATTGAAATCATTCGCTTCGGGCTGTTCATCACCTAACCAAGTTGTCACTACAGATAACAGTAGCTCAAAACCAAAGGTACAAGTCGGACAGATATATAACCGTGGTAAAGCGTGGGCGAAGCCCGAATTCTTCTAAAATTTCATCTGTTCCAAAGATGTCTAGGGATAACAGCGCATCATCCACGAATCGCCAAAATCGTTTTTCATTATTGCAAGACGATAACGACAAGACCGCTTCATCATCTCAAAAGTCTTTTAAGCCACCACCTATAAATGTGAGGGAAAAAAATTCTAACGCGCTTCTAAAAAACTACTGTCGACCATTGGTGAAAATGCTTTTCACGTATTTCCAATTAAACGAGGTAATATTGATGAAACTAAAATCCAAATATATGATGAAAATAATTTCCGAAAAACTGTAAATGATTTTGAAAAAAATAAAACAAACTTTTACACATACCAACTTAAGAGTGCTAAAGGCCTACAGATAGTACTAAACGGCATAGATTCATATGTTGAGCCCGAAGAAGTAAAATGTGCACTTCTAGACCAAGGATTTAAAGTAACAAATTTTACTAATATAATTAACAGAGAAAAGGTCGCCCAACCCCTATTTCGCATTGAACTGGAGCCGAATGACATACAATTGAAAAAAATGAAACCCATCCAATTTATAGCGTAAAGTTTCTGTTACAACGAAAAATCACAGTTGAAGAGCCACGTAAGCGTTCAGGTCCTGTACAGTGCCATAATTGCCAAGAATATGGCCATACAAACACTTACTGCAATTTACCTACAGTTTGTGCTATTTGCGGTGAATTGCATGGTACTGCTAGCTGCACTAAGCCAAAAGATCTAGCAGAAAAAAATGTAGTAATTGTGGACGTAATCACACCGCTAACTATAGAGGATGCCCTGTATATTCTTTTGTTAAACAGACTATGAGTCAAAAACCTAAATTAGCTCCAACCTAACCATTAAACGCGTACTCCGCTTCTTTTGCTCACGTGAGTCAACCAGTTACTTCACGTGTGTCGTATGCCGATGCTGCTAAGGCTAGTTCTAGTCCCTCACAAAATGTTTCACCGCAAAATAATTCAGTGAGTGGAAACTCAGGCTTTAACTTTAGTCGCCTTGAAGCTACTATTGAGAATCTGGTGCTAACTATAAACAACTTTACAAGCTAACTATAAACAACTTTTCAAGCATTAGTTAACAAACAATGAACATGTTAAAAATATGTTTCTGGAACGCAAACAGCATTCGCCAGCATAAAAATGAACTTGAGCACTTCCTCATGGAAAAAATATTGATATAATGTTGGTCTCTGAGACTCATTTGACTTCAAGGAGCTTATTTAAAATAAATGGTTTTACTCTATAGGATTCAAAGGACCCGACGGAAAGAGCATGCGGTGGGTCAGCAATTCTAATTAAGTCCAGACTCAAACACTATGTCCTTGATAACATTTGTGAAGAACATCTACAAGCAACAAATATATGTGTCGAGAATTTTGTTACAAATTTCGTGATATCATCAATTTACTGCCCTCCCAGATTCGCAATTACTGAGGATCAATTCGAGGAATTCTACAAATCTCTTGGCCCTTGTTTTGTAGCAGCTGGCGACTACAATGCAAAACATACGTCCTGGGGTTCGCGTCTTATTACACCTAGAGGTCGGGCAGTGTTCAACACAATTTCAAAAATGGGCTTGCACGTCATTTCAAGTGGAGAGCCCACTTACTGGCCTACGGACATACAAAAAATTCCGGATGTTACAGATTTTGGAGTCATGAAAAATATCACTAGGGAATTAATTCATGTTGAAGCTTCTGTAGATCTCTCCTCCGATCACTCTCCCACGATTGTTACAATTTGTAGCCCACTAAGAAGTGACTTCCCTGTCCCATATTGACCACCTCTGGGTACTTCTACCGGAGGTTGCGCCAGAAGCGATACTGAAAAAGCTAATATATTTGTTGAGCATTTAAAATCCGTATTTACCCCAAACGCTATTTTATGACTGGAGTATTATTCACAAAGCTGGAAGCTTGCGAAGGTCAAAATGATTCCAAAGCCGGGCAAAGACCTTACTAAAGCTGGGTCATACCGGCCAACAAGTCTGCTATCAACAATGTCAAAACTTTTCGAAAAACTGCTCATGAAAAAATTGTCCCCTATTCTAAGAGGTAGTGGATGCATCCCAGACCATCAATTTGGTTTTAGAACTCAGCATAGCACCATTGAACAAACTTATAGATTGGTGCAACTTATAAGAAGAACTTTTGAAGAAAAAATGTATTGTTGTGCCCTGTTTATTGACGTTTCTCAGGCATTTGATAAAGTGTGGCATGAAGGCCTTATTTTAAAATTAAAATCATATTTATCAATAAATTTTCTGAATCTATTAGAAAGCTACATAACTACCCGAAAGTTTACGGTTGTGGAAGGAGAATTCATAAGTCTGCCGGAATCTATATCATCCGGTGTGCCACAGGGGAGCATACTGGGGTGTTGGGATATCGAAATAAAAGGACCTGATTCCAGAACAATTTGTACAAGGAAAAACGTGACTTTATTATATTAAGGTTATAAAGTAAGGTTATAAGTGTAACAAAAAGGAATGTAATTAAAGAAAGAATTAAATAGAGTTGCATAAAATGCACTACAGTAGCATAAAAGATGATGCCAGATTTCCTTATTTCAACACCTCCACTAAAACCTGGGTAAATGTCCGAAAGTTCCAACATCCTGGAGCATTTCAAATGTTTTTCTTTTACTAGAGGCTTTGTAAAGAAATCAGCTGCCATTTCTTCCCTTCCAACCCTTTATTACAAGACGTGCTTTGTGTCAGCGTTTTCACTGTACTTTGTTTTAAATACCCATTTGCTTTTCAAAGGTTTTTTTCCAGCAGGCAAATCTATCAGTGTCCAAGTTCGATTATCTATTAACGACTTGATTTCACTTTCCATGGCTTCTTTCCATTTCGCAGCATCACTTCTATTCAGGGCATCATGTACTGTTAGCGGATCTTCACTTGCGTCTGCCTCCACTAAATTAGTATGAAAATCGGGTATATTAACAGGTTTATGGGGTCGTTCGGAACGGTGTAGTATATTTTCTGTGGGCTGAATATCGCTTTGACTTTCAAGAGTTTCATCCGGTACATAGTCTGGAGAGACATCATCATCATTATCTGGTACATAATGCGAAATAACATCTTCTTCGGGATTGAACGAATCTTCATTGTAATTATTGATAACGTTGTGATTACTAGCCTCCACTGAATCGAAACTATGTATTTGCTCATTGGTATTGTTTTTAAAGTTGTGATTAAACTCATTTTCAAAAAATGATACGTCGCGGCTTTTAACAACTCGCCAGCCTTTTGGGTTCAAGAGCCGATAATCCTTTGTATCTTCGAAGAAACCCACAAATATTAAATCTTGTGACTTAGGATCCCACTTTTTACGTTTTTCATGTGGTATATAGGCAATAGCACGAGACCCAAATACACGCAGATGACTCAAATCAAGTTTGATTCCCGACCAGATTTCTTCGGGTATGCTTTTATTTATTGCAGAACAAACGGATCTATTTATGATATATACGACATTACTAACGGCTTCAGCCCAAAACTTCTTTGGTAAATTAGCGTTTATTAACATGCATCGAGCACGTTCTACTATGGTGCGATTCATTCGCTCACCGACGCCGTTTTGCTGTGGGCTATATGGCACAGTGGTTTGGTGTTGTATGCCACTTTTCATTAGTATTCTTGTTACAGTATTCTGTGCCGTTGTCTGTACGCAAGCATTTTATTCTCCAACCAGTTTCGTTTTCTACTCTGGCCCTAAATTGTTCGAAATATGCTGGTACATCCGTTTTGTTCTGCAAAATATAAATAAAAACTTTACGCGAAAAATCATCTATGAATGAAATAAAATACTTAGCACCACCTATTGAGCTTTCTTCCATGGGACCACAAATATCAGAGTGAATGAGTTGAAGCAAGTCTGTAGTGCGAGTTTCTGAAGGCTAGTAGGGCCTTTTCGCCATCTTTCCTTTAATACATGCCACACAGCTATCAGTTGTTTTCTGTTGAAATTGCATTCCATTTACTAAGTCTCTTGTCTTCGCCAAGTCGGTATACTTAAGATGGCCCATTCGTGCATGTCACAACTGAATGTCGCCACTTGCCGCCATCATACACATTTGCTTTGTACCATTTAATTTAAACATTTTGTTTTGAAGATACGCAGTCGCAACGATTATATCTTCTTTTGAAATCGTGCATTTTTCACCAGAAAATTTTACAGCTAGACCTCTCTTCATCATTTGGCTTACTGACAAAAGATTTACTGTCAAGTTTGGAATATATAAAACGTTGTGTATTGTTATATTAATCATATCCCCAATTTCGTCTTCAACAACCACTGTGACGTTGCCAACTCCTTCAACTTTAAGGGTTTGCTTATTAGCGACGAAAATTTCTTTAACATTTGATTCTTTTATTTCGCCAAACCAATCCTTGCGCATTGGCATGTGCAAACTGGCACCAGAATCAATAAACCAATAAATTTTATTTATGTCACCTGCTGCGAACACTGTGCAAAAACCAACTTCTTTGTTTTGTTTTCTTTTATTGAAATTAATACGGCAATCGCTTGCTTTGTGTCCGTATTGATTACAATTAAAACAACGAAAACCTTTTTTTGCTTAAGCCTTCTTTTTTACTTTAGAAAACAATGCACCACCTGATGTTGTTTTCTTAATGTCTTGCAAAAGTTTTGTTTTAATCGAGTCGCATGTAATTTTTACGCCAGAACTTTCTATCCCCATAATCATGGGTGCATATTTTTCTGGAAGACCAGCCAACAAAAGCGTCCCGACCCATTCATCGCTTACTGGCATACCTACTTCTTTCAATTTGTGTGCAGTTGATACAATTTTGCTTACATAATCTTCAATGCTGTCGGAAGTCGAAAAACTTGTTGTAATCAACTGACGCAAAAGTCCAACTCTTCTTGTAAGGCCGGAATCTTGAAAAGCGGCTTTCAGTTTGTTCCAAACCTCTTGGAAAGTATTGGCATCTTCTATGTGGACATATTTTGTTTTGTCAACCAACAAAATAATCTTTGTTTTGGCTTTGGTGTCAAGCTTCGAATTAATTCCAGTCGATGGATATTTACCTTGCACTGTGTCCCACAGTTCTTCGTGCTGTAGCAAGTTTTTAAGCGCAAACGACCATGTGCCATAATTCTCCCGTCCAATTAATTTTTCAATATTAAAACTTGTTGCAATTGACATATTTAAAAGAAAAAAAGAAACAAAAATATTTTACTTGTATGTATAATTGTTTAAACAGTCGCTGGGCCCATAACCTGTTGGGATATCGAAATAAAAGGACCTGATTCCAGAACAATTTGTACAAGAAGGAAAAACGTGACTTTATTATATTAAGGTTATAAACGGAAGTAAGTGTAACAAAAAGCAATGTAATTAAAGAAAGAATTAAATAGAGTTGCATAAAATGCACTTCAGTAGCATAAAAGATGATGCCAGATTTTCTTATTTCAACATGGGGCCAGTTTTGTATTTGATTTATACTTGTGATATGCCTTTGAGCAGCAATATCCATACATCTACGTTTGCCGATGATACAGCCTGCCTTAGTATGCACAAAAACCCGCACGAGGCTTCCCGATATTTTCAAGAACATATTAAACAGTTGGAAAGCTGGTTGAACTTATGGAAAATTAAAGTCAACGAAAAGTGTGTCCGTACAACCTTTACCTTAAGAAGAAATACTTGTTCCCCATTCGAATCAACAATCAAAATATTCCTCAACATTCCTAAGTGAAATACCTTGGTATACATCTTGATCGAAGGCTTACATGGAAACATCATATTAGCTTTAAGCTAATATAGATGAAACTTAAATTATCTCAAATACATTGGTTATTTGACAGAAATTCAACACTGCAAACTTTTAATATACAAGTCGCTTTTGAAGCTAATATGGTGTTACGGTTACCAGTTATGGGGCACTGCTTCAGCTTCCAATGTAGAGAGAATTCAACGAAGATAAAACAAAATGTTAAGGTTAAAAACATCTGCTCCATGGTACATTAAGAATTCAAATTTGCATCGTGACTTAAAAATGCCACTAGTGACTGAAGATACGCAGGCAAATACTTAACAAAACTCGAGTCACATCCTAATCCGCTTGCTCGTAATATTTTGAACTTTACTGGATACATCCGCCTAAAAAAGAGGGACACTAGGGCTATTTTACTCAACACTCTAGATGGGAATGCTTGAAAATACATTTAATTTTCCTTTTTGATTATCACTACTTTGTATTATTTAAACTATCACTAAGTTTTGGCCGACACTGGTCGGGCTAAATAATTATATTTTAGCTTTAAGATTTGATCACTTATTGTTAGTTCATATTTGAAGATACAATAAATAAATACAAGTATTAAAAAAATATGAACTTGTTCATTCATTATGATATAAATTCATCAGATGTGTATACAAAATTAAATAAAAAATAAATTAAGAAAGTAGAAATACGTACATATACTTCGTCCTAGAAAAAGTTGCTTATCAAAAGAATGACTTAACACAATTCGTAACACTAATAGAAAATTAGCGATCTAATTTTAAGATCAAAAATCTTGAATTTAGATTGTAGAAATTTTAAAATTTCAATATTGAAATTTGTTCAGTGAGATTCACGTTCTCAAATTTAAGTATTAATTCTTAATTTATAGAATGTGTTCTTAAAATCACAAACTTGATCTTAATTTTAAGATTATATTCTTGAATATTTAAGAATATGATCCCAATTTAAGATTTTTATCAAGAACGAAATCTTGAATTCGATCTTAAAATTAGATTTTATTCAAAATTAAAATCACACAAACTACCGCATTTACTTCCGAACAGGTGTGCATGTTTCCTTTGCTTCGCTTTTTAAAACAAAACATTCGAATGTTTCCATAATAATTTAGAATTATGAGAGTAAATGTGTGTTTCGTTCGTCATTTTGCAAAGCCATGCATGTTTTGTTTGTTTCGCTTTTTTTGAACGAAAGAAACGACCACTAGATTGATGTACATACTATTCTATTCGAACTCTAATGTTTCATTATTCTCATGTCTCCATTCGCCCCTTTTTCCATGTGTTCTTCGTTTCGTTTCGATTGCTTGCCTCCCAGGAAATAGAGTAAATATTCGTTTCGTTCGTTAGATGTATTCTCAATTAGAGTTCTGTTTTCGCTTCGTTCTCAATAGACAGAAAGTCAAAACATTCATGCAACTGACTCACTCATCAATATTATGAAGCACTTCCGCTATAGCTACTGATCTAAACTTTGGTATACAATTAGATCTAAGTGAGCAGTAGTATGAATGTGAGGCTTTCGGACCACGGATCCCATACATTTTTGGGATCATGTCTACGCTACAGTCGGTATTTTAGTTTCATCGATCGGTACGCTCCACAAAGAGAGTGTAGTGTTGTTTCCATCCCTGGAAAAAGTGTATTTCTTGGCGCGTTAAGATTTGTAATTTTTATATTTTAATAATATTTCTTGGCGCATTAAGATTTGTGGTTTTATAATTTCTTTGTATTCGCTTCGTCCGTGGGTGGTCAAGTTAATTGTTTGAAATTGTGTGTGAGTAATGAGATTCGGCAACTGGGCTGGCACGACTTGGCTTGGCTTGCCTGGGTTTGGTCGGGGTTTGGCCGGGGTTTGGGCGGGGGTTTGGCTGGGGTTGGTTAGGATTTGTATACTAATTTTGTATGAGAAAAGTAACAACGATGATATAAGTGCCACCCTATTGTATTGTTATTCTGTTGTTAAAAGTTCTGTTGTGGTTTTTTCGTTGATATGTATGAATGTGTTTGGTATGTACCTACAAGTTTTTAAAATTGTGTGTAATCAGATTCGGTTTCTGTTGTAGTTTTTTCATTGATGTATATGAATGTGTTTGCAACAGTTGATTTAAGTCGGTATTTTAGTTTCATCGATCGGTACGCTACACAAAGAGAGTGTAGTGTTGTTTCCATCCCTGGAAAAAGTGTATTTCTTGGCGCGTTAAGATTTGTGGTTTTTATATTTTAATAATATTTCTTGGCGCGTTAAGATTTGTGGTTTTATAATTTCTTTGTATTCGCTTCGTCCGTGGGTGGTCAAGTTAATTGTTTGAAATAGATTTCTTAATGTGTGAAAAAAAGTTTAATTGTTGGCGCGTCTAGATTTGTGGTGTAAAATGTATGAAATATTTAGTTTAGTGCTTTTAGTTGGAAGAAAAAATGTAATAGAAAAAGGTATATTTAAACTTGTTTGTGGTTCTGCAAATATTTGAAAAATATATTTCTAATTACGAATTTTTTCAATGTATGAAATATTTAGAAAAGGTATATTTAAACTTGCTTGTGGTTCTGCAAATATTTGAAAAATATAGTTTTAATAACGAATTTTTTCGCTTGTAATTCTACAATTAATGAAAAAATAGGTTTATGACTGTATAGGAATATGATTTTATGAAAAATATAGTATAAATAGAGGGTGTTAGGATTTCAATTTCTCAAACACATAATAGTTTAGATTGAAAAATGTTGAGTGAAAATGAAGACACATTTTTGGAACCGGGTCAGGAGATTGAAATACCTGAAACACCCCCACCACTACCATCTCAGAGGACTATGTCACCACCCCCACCACTACCATCTCAGAGGACCATGTCACCACCCCCACCACCTCCACCACTATCATCTTTGAGGATTTTATTGTCTTCTTCATCTCCCTTACCTTCAGAGTATGAAGATGAAGAAGAATATGAAAATGACAATGAGGATGAAGAAGAAGAAGATCAATGGGTTGAAGAATATTTGACAAGACGAAGAGAAGATAGGTTTGTGGTTAAATTTTGCAATAAATATAAGCAAAAAATAGAAATAGAAAAGAAAAAATAAAAGAATCTCAAAAAAGAGTAAAGATATTAAAAATTAAATTAAAAAAATTTTTAGAACTAAAAAATTTAAATTTAAGTACACCTCTAAGTGGGTTTAAAAAAAAGTTAAATGTTTAATTTGCTTAGAATATAAGATAGGGTTAAATATTATACTAATTAATTGTAGTCATTATTATTGTTATAAGTGCCTTAGTGAGTATAATAAAACCATATGCCCTATCTGTAGACAACCTATTTTAACGTATTATAGAGTTACAGAACAGGGTGAAAGATTATTAATTAAAAGTCTACGTTGTAGTATGATAGATCTAACTAGTAATATAAGAACAAATGGGTTTTAAAATATAAAAAATAAAAACAAATACATAAATAAATAAAACAAGGAAAACAAATATGGTTTTAAAAAAATAAAAAATAAATAAAACAAAATTGCATTCTTTTTTTAATTTTTATTAGACATTTCTTTTTCAGGCTTAAGAGTTTGACAATTAAAAATACGTTATAAAGATTAAAAAGTTTAAGTGCTAACAAATACTTTTCGTAAAATTATTGACATCGACAAATGTTAAATGAATAATAATTTTCACAATCATATGTATGTATGTTATTATTTATACATTTAAATGGAGTGTTTACATTATTATAAACTCTTAATTCATTTATAAGTTTAATAAATAAATGTATGTGCTCCTCATCAATCTGATCACTATGTTTTATTAGTAATTGTTCCAATTCAGCTGAAGACAACATTTTGAGTTAAATTGTAGTTCAAGAAAAAATTTTTCTATATAAATGAGACTTGTTTGCAGCTAATAAAATCATTCTTGTTTTAAAAATTCTTTCTAACACACACGTAATAATTTATAAAAAGAAAGCAACGTAAAAAAATGGACGGCAGATTTATTTGTGAATTTTGTAAAAAATTATTCACAATGAATACGAATTTAAGACGTCATATTCGAAGGTATCACAATGGTCCTTTCTCATCGTTTAAGTGTACAACCTGCAAAAGACATTTTTCAGATAGAGGGGAATGGCACCGACACACACACACACACTGAGACAGAAAGTAATAACAATGATGAAAACATTAATATTTTTTGTGATGATTGTGAAAAAGTTATTCCAAGAAAAAATTGGTCTTATCATAAAAGAACAAACGAGCATAAAATTAATTGTTCTAAGAGATCAGATGAAGATGATGATAACTTAAAATGTAAAAAATCTTCATTCAGCAATCGTATCGTATCTTATTTAATTGAAAATGAAAATAAAAATGAGTTAATACCTGAGAATTTTCTAGCTACAATCAGAGAAATGGTAATAAGATTATTATATAATCACATACAAAAACATGAAAATATAAAATTCAACATGGAGTTGTTCGCTGAATACATATTGATAAAGGAAGATGATGATTCATCTATGATTGATATAAAGTCTCATCAGACTAACATGACTATTCTTGAAATGTATTCAACAAGAGAACATATCCTTGATATTTACAATGAACAATGTGATGTTATAGTGAAAAAGATGAGGAGCGAGATAGTGGTTGGACAGTGGTTCAAATTATGCATTTGGAGGTGAATATTAACCAATACAAGTGTATAAAAGGCTCGCATTATATTCCCTTACCACCCTCAATACTGAGGAAGTTAGCTTGTATTAATGTTCAAAATAACGATGAGTATTGTTTTAAATGGGCTCTAATATCAGCATTGAATCCAGTTGATTTACATTCAAATAGATGCACATCATACAAAATAATCAATATTGAAGATGAAGTAATTGTGTTGGAAAACGGGATTGTTTTAAACTTTAAAAACTAGAATTTTCCACTTCCGATTAATAGAATCAAAATCTTTGAAGCCAATAACAGTGATATTAGTATTAACGTGTTTGGTCTAGATGAGGATAATAATGTAATCGGTCCATATTATTTTACACAAAAGGAAAAATTCAATCATATCAACTTGTTGCTGCTTGAAGACGATGAAAAATCACATTATATATGGATTAAAAATATGTCAAGGTAAAGATATGTATATAGTAGATATGTATATAGTATATATGTATATAGTACTTTTTTAGACAAAAAGTATACTAGTTAATTTTTTTCTTTTATATTTGTCTATTTACAGATTAATTAAAAGTCAATTAACACACCGATGGATAATGTCTACAATATCCCACTTCTCAATAAGAAAGCTTTAGGCATGATGAAGGATGAGTGTAATGGTAAAGTTATTAAAGAATTCATTGGTTTAAGAGCCAAAATGTACTCAGTTAAACAAGATAGAGAAGAAAACGAAATTAAAAAAATTAAAGGGGTTAAGCAGTGCGTCACTAGCAAATTAAGTATAGATGATTTTAGAAAATGTTTGCTAGATAAAAAATTATATTATGATTCCATGTATGTGTTTAGATCTAAGGTTCACCACATTTATACTCAACATATTAGAAAACTAACGTTAAGCTATTTAGATGATAAGAGATATATAAGAGATAATGGTATTAATACTTATGCATGGGGACATTATAGAATACCATCATCAAATTTAAGTTTATATAGTGATATTATGCGAAATGATGATGAAATTTTCCTAGATGTAAATATAGATTAAGTATAGTTAATAAGAATTTATAATTGTAAATGAATTAATAAAGAAAAAATAATAATAAAAAATAAAGCAATCATTTTTTCTTTTTTTATTTTAAATTATATTTATTGTATAGAAATTTTAAACACAAGTGTCCACAATTATATATATTAAATTTTTGTTTTCGTTCGTAATTATATGAAATAGGTAATTTTAAATAGTTGATGATTTCAAGTGGTGGTTGCAAGTTTCCAAAGCTATCAAAGTATTCTTTATAATCATGATTTTTATAATATGCTACCCAATGTGTTCCAGCGCCGTTTACATCATCCAAATTTATTATAACTATTATCATAATCCATTGCAATATCTGATGATGATGATGATGATGATGACGGTTTTACTTTTTATTGTTTGATTTAAATGTTTGTACATTATCTAGTTTACTTATTATATTTTTTAATGGTTTTGTTATATGATGAAAGGTATCCTCCAACATATTAACTTTATCGATTTCATTTAATTTTATTTTTTTTAGTTTTTATTTTAATACTGTTCTAGTATTTATAAGTTCTTTCATAAGTTTTTTATTCATGATTATACTTTTGTCAACTTCCAAAGAGCTATCGAATTGTTATCGATTTGTTATCGAACTGCTATCCAACTGCTATCGAACTGGTTCTGAACTGCTTTCGAACAGCTTTTATACTGCTTCTGATGAGCTATCGATCAGCTTTATATCTGATATCAAAATTGATATTAAAAAAATTTTGTTCAAATGAATTTTTAGCCAGAGTCCTATGATGATTATTTAAATCAATATATTTTTTTAACCAATCCGATTGATTAAATTGAAGAATTCTATGTATTTTCTTTAAAATTAGTCCATGTTGTATACACTGCTGCAAATTACGATAATGTATTATATAGTTGGTTTTATTATTTAGATCAGTTATTAGTTTCTTTTGTTTCATGATTTCGATTTTCTTATTTTCAGAACAAAATGGTAAATCATTATGATAGTCATGCAGCATAGATGGATATTCTACATCCACTTCAAATATATATTCCAATGGTGAATCTTCTGCTATATTATTAACGTTGAAATTTTTACAATTCTCAACCCATTTGAAATTTTTATAGGGCAGGTATTGTGACATTGCATAACCATACAAGTTATTAACATCTAAATATATTAGATAATTTGATTCTTTGCTAGAATCATAATCACTAATATATTTATTATTAGCTACTGAATGTCGATTAGAACACTGTACAATACCACTTCTTATACCTCGAAGAACAAAATTGTAGATATTAATATCTGTCAACAACTCTAATTCTATTTCGGTTGTTTTTAACATTGCATCCCAGGATAGACCTGGAGTGGTATAATATTGACATGGATCTAAATTATATATGCTTACACAAACTTTACGGAAATTTTCAAATATGTCACAAAGTAAAAGAACATCTACTTTTAGGTATAAAAGCAAATAATCCTTTAATGTTACACATTTAAATGTTGACCATGCTTTTTGCGCATGTTCATAATCCTCTACACTACATGACTCATTACTTAATTTATTGAAGAATTCTGAATGAGGTGGTAATTGAATTTCATCAAGTCGATTAATTGAATCTAAATAGTCATACGGAAAGACTCCCTTACGTCTCATCAAATTGAATTCTTCAGGATTTGGATAGCTTGACTTTACTGTCGATAAATCACTGTCGGACAAATAACTGGCTAGCTTTGATATACTCGATGGCATAAACCTAAATGAATCGAGAAAACGTAACTCAAATGTAGCTTTTTCATTGACTGTAATTCTCTTTGATATGGATACATAGATCTCCTTATTTGAAGGTATTATATTTATATCACCTTCAATTGTTGAAAGCTGTCTTACAAACAGATGACAATCATATGCCGAGAGATTATGGAAAAATATAGGGATGAAATTTGAAATTTGATATTCTAAATTACACTGGTTATGGGCTGCACCCCTATATTGACCAGTTAGATGACAATGATCAGCTACTTTATTCTCATTAGTTAAAGGTCTAGAACAAATATGACAAGTCTTGCATTCATAATGTTGCATCTGTTGAAGGGGTGTTAAGGGGTTCATTGGTTTAACAACACTCAGATGTCTAGTGTAAATAGATAAAATATCATGAACTAAACTTTCAAAAAAATGTTGTGGTGCATCAACACCACTGTAAATTCTAAAAATATCTAAATCTGAATTATAAGAACACTTAATGTAATAGCTATAAGCAAATGGAATATGTTTTTGTACTGATTTTACATTAGATGAATTTTGTATATTAACTGATTCAAGTATACACTCGAAATCAGCATAGCCAACAAAAGGCACATTCATTTGCTTTTTAAGATTCTTAAAACTAAGCTTACTGTTTTCTAAGGTGGGCATTTTCGTTACTAGCCTATTACATTCTTTTTTATGTTGTATCAGTGATGATTCCTCATGAAAATGTATTAGACAACTATTGCATATATACGATTTTCGCTTATGGTGTGTTAATTGACTTTTAATTAATCTGTAAATAGACAAATATAAAAGAAAAAAATTAAATAGTATACTTTTTGTCTAAAAAAGTACTATATACATATGTATATATATCTTTACCTTGACATATTTTTAATCCATATTGTTACGTAAAAAGATTCCTACAGGGTTAATGCAAAGAACTATCTAGAAGTATTTAACTAAAGCAACAAATGTACACACATATTCGAGTGCAAACACTGTAGCAAAGAACTAAATAAGCATGCGTAACACGTACACAAGCAGAAGCAACAACAAAAAAGCGTCTGCTTATTAAGAAGCTTCGCATATTTACACACATACATACATGGCAATTCCAACGAAAGGCAAAGGTAAACAACCACCACGCATTGCTTAGTTAATGATGTACACACGTTTGCATATACACATGTATGTACATAGTTACCACATGAACTTAATTGGGAACTAAGTAAACAACATTTAAGATGAAATGATCGTCTGGACTATGCTTGAAACTTCTAGGTGTATTGGTGCACAGTATAAAAAGCGCGAAGCAACCAATGGCGAGTCAGTCGTGAATAAGTCAGTTGTGAAGTTCAGTTGTGTTGTGAACGAACAAGTCAGTCAGTACAAATTGAAATTTAGTAGAGTGAACATCGTTGAAAGTAAAAGACATCGTGCAGTGGATAATAACGTTAAGAAGCAAATAAGAAAAGACAAGTTGTAATTGGTTTAGTCAAGAATAAAAGGAAGTTCAGTTGCAAATAAGAAAATCGTGTTGTTATTTATTTTTATTTTTGAGCAATCAAAAGAACTCACACGTTTAATAAAATTTAAACGTAACAATATATAATGTGATTTTTCATCGTCTTCAAGCAGCAACAAGTTGATATGATTGAATTTTTCCTTTTGTGTAAAATAATATGGACCGATTACATTATTATCCTCATCTAGACCAAACACGTTAATACTAATATCACTGTTATTGGCTTCAAAGATTTTGATTCTATTAACCGGAAGTGGAAAATTCAAGTTTTTAAAGTTTAAAACAATCCCGTTTTCCAACACAATTACTTCATCTTCAATATTGATTATTTTGTATGATGTGCATCTATTTGAATGTAAATCAACTGGATTCAATGCTGATATTAGAGCCCATTTAAAACAATACTCATCTTTATTTTGAACATTAATACAAGCTAACTTCCTCAGTATTGAGGGTGGTAAGGGAATATAATGCGAGCCTTTTATACACTTGTATTGGTTAATATTCACCTCCAAATGCAAAATTTGAACCAATGTGCAACCACTATCTCGCTCCTGAAATTCGCTCATCTTTTTCACTATAACATCACATTGTTCATTGTAAATATCAAGGATATGTTCTCTTGTTGAATACATTTCAAGAATAGTCATTTTAGTCTGATGAGACTTTATATCAATCATAGATGAATCATCATCTTCCTTTATCAATATGTATTCAGCGAACAACTCCATGTTGAATTTTATATTTTCATGTTTTTGTATGTGATTACATAATAATCTTATTACCATTTCTCTGATTGTAGCTAGAAAATTCTCAGGTATTAACTCATTTTTATTTTAATTTTCAATTAAATAAGATACGATACGATTGCTGAATGAAGATTTTATACATTTTAAGTTATCATCATCTTCATCTGATCTGAACAATAAATTTTATGCTCGTTTGTTCTTTTATGATAAGACCAATTTTTTTTTGGAATAACTTTTTCACAATCATCACAAAAAATATTAATGTTTTCATCATTGTTATTACTTTCTGTCTCAGTGTGTGTGTGTGTGTGTGTCGGTGCCATTCCCCTCTATCTGAAAAATGTCTTTTGCAGGTTGTACACTTAAACGATGAGGAAGGACCATTGTGATACCTTCGAATATGACGTCTTAAATTCGTATTCATTGTGAATAATTTTTTACAAAATTCACAAATAAATCTGCCGTCCATTTTTTTACGTTGCTTTCTTTTTATAAATTATTACGTGTGTGTTAGAAAGAATTTGTAAAACAAGAATGATTTTATTAGCTGCAAACAAGTCTCATTTATATAGAAAAATTTTTTCTTGAACTACAATTTAACTCAAAATGTTGTCTTCAGCTGAATTGGAACAATTACTAATAAAACATAGTGATCAGATTGATGAGGAGCACATACATTTATTTATTAAACTTATAAATGAATTAAGAGTTTATAATAATGTAAACACTCCATTTAAATGTATAAATAATAACATACATACATATGATTGTGAAAATTATTATTCATTTAACATTTGTCGATGTCAATAATTTTACGAAAAGTATTTGTTAGCACTTAAACTTTTTAATCTTTATAAACGTATTTTTAATTGTCAAACTCTTAAGCCTGAAAAAGAAATGTCTAATAAAAATTAAAAAAAGAATGCAATTTTGTTTTATTTATTTTTTATTTTTTTAAAACCATATTTGTTTTCCTTGTTTTATTTATTTATGTATTTGTTTTTATTTTTTATATTTTAAAACACATTTTTTCTTATATTACTTCTTATTCACTAGTTAGATCTATCATACTACAACGTAGACTTTTAATTAATAATCTTTCACCCTGTTCTGTAACTCTATAATACGTTAAAATAGGTTGTCTACAGATAGGGCATATGGTTTTATTATACTCACTAAGGCACTTATAACAATAATAATGACTACAATTAATTAATATAATATTTAACCCTATCTTATATTCTAAGCAAATTAAACATTTAATTTTTTTTAAACCCACTTAGAGGTGTACTTAAATTTAAATTTTTTAGTTCTAAAAATTTTTTTAATTTAGATTTTAATCTCTTTACTCTTTTTTGAGATTCTTTTATTTTTTCTTTTCTATTTCTATTTTTTGCTTATATTTATTGCAAAATTTAACCACAAACCTATCTTCTCTTCGTCTTGTTAAATATTCTTCAACCCATTGATCTTCTTCTTCTTCATCCTCATTGTCATTTTCATATTCTTCTTCATCTTCATACTCTGAAGGTAAGGGAGATGAAGAAGACAATAAAATCCTCAAAGATGATAGTGGTGGAGGTGGTGGGGGTGGTGACATGGTCCTCTGAGATGGTAGTGGTGGGGGTGGTGACATAGTCCTCTGAGATGGTAGTGGTGGGGGTGTTTCAGGTATTTCAATCTCCTGACCCGGTTCCAAAAATGTGTCTTCATTTTCACTCAAGATTTTTCAATCTAAACTATTATGTGTTTGAGAAATTGAAATCCTAACACCCTCTATTTATACTACATTTTTCATAAAATCATATTCCTATACAGTCATAAACCTATTTTTTCATTAATTGTAGAATTACAAGCGAAAAAATTCGTTATCAAAACTATATTTTTCAAATATTTGCAGAACCACAAACAAGTTTAAATATACCTTTTCTAAATATTTCATACATTGAAAAAATTCGTAATCAGAAATATATTTTTCAAATATTTGCAGAACCACAAACAAGTTTAAATATACCTTTTTCTATTACATTTTTTCTTCCAACTAAAAGCACTAAACTAAATATTTCATACATTTTACACCACAAATCTAGACGCGCCAACAATTAAACTTTTTTTCACACATTAAGAAATCTATTTCAAACAATTAACTTGACCACCCACGGACGAAGCGAATACAAAGAAATTATAAAACCACAAATCTTAACGCGCCAAGAAATATTATTAAAATATAAAAACCACAAATCTTAACGCGCCAAGAAATACACTTTTTCCAGGGATGGAAACAACACTACACTCTCTTTGTGTAGCGTACCGATCGATGAAACTAAAATACCGACTTAAATCAACTGTTGCAAACACATTCATATACATCAATGAAAAAACTACAACAGAAACCGAATCTGATTACACACAATTTTAAAAACTTGTAGGTACATACCAAACACATTCATACATATCAACGAAAAAACCACAACAGAACTTTTAACAACAGAATAACAATACAATAGGGTGGCACTTATATCATCGTTGTTACTTTTCTCATACAAAATTAGTATACAAATCCTAACCAACCCCAGCCAAACCCCCGTCCAAACCCCGGCCAAACCCCGACCAAACCCAGGCAAGCCAAGCCAAGTCGTGCCAGCCCAGTTGCCGAATCTCATTACTCACACACAATTTCAAACAATTAACTTGACCACCCACGGACGAAGCGAATACAAAGAAATTATAAAACCACAAATCTTAACGCGCCAAGAAATATTATTAAAATATAAAAATTACAAATCTTAACGCGCCAAGAAATACACTTTTTCCAGGGATGGAAACAACACTACACTCTCTTTGTGGAGCGTACCGATCGATGAAACTAAAATACCGACTGTAGCGTAGACATGATCCCAAAAATGTATGGGATCCGTGGTCCGAAAGCCTCACATTCATACTACTGTGAGCGATGAACTAAAAAAATCTGAAAACCCGAAAATTTCAACCAGGGGGCGGAGCTACGCCCATAAAAATTAAACTTTGTGCTAGTGAGCTGAAATTTGGTACACAAGTAGAACTATGTGAGTTATCACCAAGAAAAATCTGAAAATCCGAAAATTTTAACCAAGGGTCCGGGGCTACGCCCATAAAGCTCAGAATTAAAAACACATATCTAAGGCGTTTAACTCAAGCGATTTAATTGAAATTTGGCACATATGTTACAATAATACAAGGCTATAAAGTTTATTTAAAGTGGGCGTTAACACGCCCATACAATTTAAACCTGCTATTTCATGTACTTCCAGTCAGCAGATTTAAATGACTATTTATGTAACTACTATCATCCGTTTCCAACAAAGCTAAACAGGAAAGATAAACACTAGCCAAAAAAAATTTGGATTAAAAAAAGTAGGCGGAAACACACCCATAATAATATAAAATTAAAATTTGCGCTTGTGAGATGAAATTTGATAAACGAGTTGCTATAGATTAGAATATTACTACAAAAATCTGAAAACTCAAAAATTTTACTAAGGTGGGCTGGGCTGCGACCATAATGCTCAGAATTTAAAATAAAAATCTAAGGCCCTTAACTGAAGCAATTTTATTGAAATTTGGCATACATGTTGCAATAATGCAAGGCTATAAATTTTCGTTAAAGCCTACTATTTTACATACATTTGAATATATACATATTTATAAATTTATTACTATCCGTTTCCAACGAAACTCGACAAGAAAGTTAAGATGAAATTGAAAAAGTGGGCGGTATCATGTCCATTAGAAAAAAGAATTAAAAAGGAAGTAGCTCTAGATTAGGAAATAGCTAAAAAAATCCGAAAACCTGAAAATTATATCCATGGGGCGGGGCTACGTCCACAAAGCTCAGAATTAAAAAACAAATCCAATGCGCTTAACTCAAGCAATTCTATTGTAATTTGGGTTACATGTTGCAACAATACAAGGTTATATACGTTCTCTAAACAAAATTGGCGTTAAAAACCCACAAAATATGCCCTCCTATCTCATATATGTACATCGGATTACCACATTTAAATATAATATTTATGTATTTATAGAAAATCTTAAAGCCATAGGGACGCCCATTAAGTTTAGAACTAAAACATGAAACTTAAATTGTTAGCGTAAGCAGTTTGATTGAAATTTAGCATACATGTTTTAATAATGAAAGGCTATAAATTTTCCTTTACAAAAGTGGTCGTTAAGATGACATTAAAATTTAAGTCTCTTCGTTCATGTACTTCGGATCAGCTGATTTGATTTAGATATTATTGTGTGTTTCCATCGAAACTTGACACGTATGATTGGCACTGACTAAAAAATTTTATCTTTTAAAAAAGTGGGCAGAAATACGCCATAAAAACACAATGATTAAATTTGCGTTAGAGAGCTCAAATTTGATACGACAGTAGGTCAAGATGAGAAACCAACAAGAAAAATCTAAAAAGCAAAATAATTAAACCAGGAGTGGCAGGGCCACGCTAATATTGTACTGAAGCTTTTAACTGAAACTTTAACTAAAAACTATCATCTTAAAAAGATGACGATGATAATTGAGCGCTGCTCATAACAAAATCTTGAGCTTAAGAAATTGACGGAGAGTGGGGGTAACAGCCATAATATATGAAACTAGAATTTGAACTAGAGAGTTTAAATTCGATACCCCTTAAGCTGCGTACAGAAAAAATCCTGAGGCACTGCTTGTTACATTAGGGATGTGGAGCCATGTTTTTAAAAACATAATGCAATGTTATACTGCAGATAACTGGAATTTTGAAAAAAAAATTTACTAAGGTAAGTTACCAACTAGAAAATATTTAAACCACAAGCTATTCTATTGAAGCTTTACATGCACATTTCACTTATGCTAGCCTTTAATTTTGCATTTTCAAAAGTACTTCGCCTAAGCAGGCTTTATCAAAATAGGCTGTGTCACTTTCACTAAAATGTACCCTATATTTTACATATTTCTACTCTGATGATTCTTAAAAAATTAAGTACATCTGTCGATCCTTGTAATGACACAATGGTGTACATATCACACTCTAACCCATTATTGTATGTAGGTCTGCCCTTTTAAACTGACGCAGTCATTATGAAGAGAACTATAACATACTAGAAATTTAAAGTTTATTAAGATTTATTGAGAAAACCTTTCAAAAAGTAGTCAGATCCTCAAAAAAACATAAATGTGAAAAAAGGCCAAGTTCCTTTCCAAAATTTCGGCCATTAAAAGTAGTGAGATACATTTTTTTTACCAAATTCTTGTTTGGCACAATACCTATCACTGTAATATCCATGCAATATATACATTTGTAACCGTAAGTGTTGTCATCACTGGCATAAAATACAACGCTGTACTTTTCTTCTCTGCCCTGCACAACAATTTTTAAAATAACGACACTAGTCATTGACCGCGCGAAGAGTAAACCAAAGGAAACATCATATACACTGAATTATATTTTTAAATACATATTAATAAACTTAACTCACTTAAATTAAACCATTTAAAGTTTTGTGTTTATAGTCGACTACATTGTTTTCCTTTGCTTTTTGCGAGTTTTGGTACATTGGGAAGCCGTCAAATTGTGTCGTAAGTCAAGATGCCAACAACAAGGTCTTAATCCAGTCAGGAGGACTCACAGCAGCAATATGAGAATTCATCTGATAGCGAATGCCTGGACAACACAATAGTTAACAACCATAGTGATAAAGATTCAACAGAATCTGCTATAAAAAATATGTCATCACAGACAGTGATTAAGTCTATAGAGTCTGTCACTACGTCTGATCTTTTGTTATCTTTAATGTCAACAGTCACTTCTTTAAAATCTGCAATTGATGTTTTGCGACAAGAATCACGTCGCAGAAATAACATGCCTCAACATTCTCCTCCATCTCAAAGGGGCGTTGAAGATTCAGCACTTACGACACACACACATGAAGGATTGCAGATGCAAATTCACATCTACAAGGTGGGTCAAATACAATGATGTCAGTTTCTTGGCCCAATTGTGCAAAATAAAAGCACACACATTCCTATTCTCTTTCATTTAGTCGTCAATGTGACAGTGACGATAACACATACGCAGCGGGTGTATTCAATTCTTTATAGATACAGAGAAAGCAAAATAGTGGTATTCGAGAAATATTCTATGATAATTAATGCTTTTCGCGACATTCGATGTGTTTTATGTTACAAAACTTTTAAGGAAAGAAATGAATATGTATTAAAAACACATTTTGATTTTTTTCGGAGCAGCTTCACTAAATTGCATTTAATATCAAAATTTAAAATACCATTAACTCGGAAAATATGGGTCGCAGCCAATTTTTTTTGTTTAATCTTTTCTTCTTATATTTCAAGTTTCTATCAGATAATCTGTTTAAAAAATTAATTTTTGGAAATTCTTCACTGTTTCATATGAAAAGTTCAAAGCCCCATAACTCAGAAAATATAGGTCGCAGCCAACTTTTTTATTTAATTTTTATTCCTTATTTTTTAATTGTCTGTCCCATAGGCTCCTTTTTATTTATTTTTAGGTGCTTTACTAAACTATTACAAACTATTTATTTTTTTCTATGTACTTCAGAGACGAATGAGGCAACTTTTCTCTCACTATAGTTTTATTTTTGACACCACTGGTCAAACATTTTGTGTAATCAGCAGATGCTATCTGCAGCATCTAATGTAAATCCCATGCCGCCTTCATTGCATGATCAAAAAAAGTTTGCCAAATATTGTTCGGCAAATGCCACCCTAAAGAGATGTGGTATGCCAGAGTGCTAAGTGTTACTATTCTCCAATAATTGTACTCAATGTCGCTAAGCGCCGATTGTAGACCGCCGTCAAATGAAACGAATTTTTATACGGTAAGACCACAAACAAGAATTCAGTCAAACGACTTCACAACGAAGTTGTATCATCTTCCACAATTTGATGGAAAACCAGAAGATTGACCATTATTTTTGGCAGCTTACGAAGACACAACGATGGAATTTGGTTACACTACTAAGCAAAATCTAATCAGGCTACAAAAGCGTTGCAAGGTCCAGCCAGAAATAGTGTAATGTCGATGCTGATTCATCTAGAAAACGTTCCGCAAATTATTGGTGAGCTAAGGCTTAATTTTGGTCGTCCAGAACTGTTGATACAATCGCAATTGGATAGAATAAAAATGTATCCCTTGATAACCGAAGGCCGACCTGAAGGCATCTTGGGCTTGTCTAGTTGTGCCAAAAATATGGTCGCATTTTTTAAATCTGCAAAATGTGAAAACTATCTAATGAATCCTACACTATTGGAGCAATTAGTTTCAAAGATGTCCTTGTCCAGACAATATGAGTGGGCGAAATTTTCTGTTTCGGTGTTACCATTTCCAACGGTAGAGCATTTTGCCGAATGGATTGGTGACTTGGCTCGATATTGTAGCCTTATGACGTCACGTGGCCCAGCGTTAGCACACGACCGTCAACGAAACGTACCGGCCACCCGAAAAGTACTTTACAGTAAAGAACAGCCCAGCCAAAAACAATGCGAGCAATGTAAGGGCAGTCATGAAATTTCTGAATGTGATAAATTTAAGGAATTATCAACAAGTCCCAAGTGGGAGCAAGTTAAACGCTTGCATTTTTGTTTCTCTTGCCTTCGTAAAGGGCATAGTTCGACTCAGCGCAGAAAACGAAAAGTGTATGGTATAAATAAATTGTAGCGTGTTCTAACTATCACTATGACCAACATTGTATAGTAAACATTTAAAGTCAACTTGACCACATCATAAATAACATCCAATTGCATTTAAAACATTTTGACACTCATGCACTCGGGCAAATACCGCTGCATGAAGTGTTAGATAAATGCATTAACAGACTGCAACGTAAATATGTATTTTGTTCAACGGCCATTTGACACTCGCAAGTCTGATCAAAGGCCGCAGCATAAAGCATTTGAATAAATCATATTTGATAATAATATGTGTTTACAAAGTCTAACTTTTACAAGTTACTTATACGACACACGCGGCACGTCTACCGTTAGAAACTAAAAGGGAACAATTTGCTTAGTAAGCATATACCTTTTCTTTTCTTTATGTTAAGATAGGTTATGTTAAGATAGGTTAAGCATTATTCTCAGAGTTAGTACATGAGCAGATGTAATTTAGTTTTAGAATTTTAATAATTGTTAAACAACGTTCGTAAGAGCTCCTAGCTGAGCTCAGGAAATTATCAAATTAAATTAAATAAATAAATAAATAAAATAAAACAACTAAAATATTTATTTACAATAACTTCCTTTTACATGGTGACCCTGCCAGTCTAAAAAGAAAGAGACAAACAAAAATATTTAAAACTTGCGACCTTAGAGCGCAGACTTGCTTAAATATTTATGGGTCCTGGCAGACGACCCAGGCTGGCCAAGAGGCAATAAAATAATTGAAAAATGACTTGTTATCCCAGCAAAAACAACTAGACAACAGATCTGCTTGACATCAATACCAGCAGCAGCAAATAGAGGTGGAACATGGGAAAAACCGGGACCACAACCCCTAACAATAGAGGAGTACAAGAAGCGCACACAATATGGCCAATGCTGTGTAGTATGTTGACGTATTCTGAAAACTCTTTATTGATTCCATGTGAGTCCATGCTGCAGATCTCCATGCTCTATATTTCTTTTTGTCATCATCGAAAATGGATAGAATCTTGAATACTTTTAAACTAATCTGTGATTCTGTGGTTATTCCACTGGAACATGCTGTGAGTTGAACAGTTGGTTCAATGTTAAATCCTCTGTTGATAACAACAATGTAGTTATTGTCTTTTAGGCTTCTGCTTGAGCTGCTACCAATGAAGCTATTTGTGTTTGGATGGTTGCTAAGTCTGTACTGAAATTTTTTTGGTTTTTCCTGACGTGAACCTTCTAGCTGCGTCAAAAATCTTTTGTCTCTTGTATCCTTATGAATTAATTCCAGTTTTTCAGGATACGTGGTCCTATTTTTTGTGTAGCTGTTGAACTTGTCCTTTTGCTATTGGATGTTCTTTTTGTACACTTCACTATTTTATCACTGGATTTACTATTACCTTGTATTTAGTATAGCATTGTTTCCAATATATTGAGTTGTAGTGATGAACCCTTAGTTGGCTTGAGAATCCCTGTTTATTTTTACAAGTATCCCGGTTGAGCCCCCAGTTAAACTTCCTTGTGACAGAAGGAGTAAAAAAAATATATTTTCGTAGCACTCAATGTGCTGTTGTTTATTCGAATATATTATTAAGACTAACTTCCAAAGTGTTACTTAATATCTATTTATACTAGTGTCTTTATTTACTTACATATATTTCAATCTTAATATTTATTTAGGTCATAAATACTTTTATCAGTTGATAATGATTTTCTTTCTTCCCTAAAATGTGTCTAATAGTTAATTTCCTTTGTCTACGAGAATGTGTCTATGAAAATGTGTCTTATCTTTAGTTTTCTTTGTCTATGAAAATGTGCCTTATCTTTAGTTTTCTTTGTCTATGAAAATGTGTCTTATCTTTAGTTTCCTTTGTCTACGAAAATGTGACTTATCTTTAGTTTTCTTTGTCTATAAAAATGTGTCTTATCTTTAGTTCGTACGTTTTATCTGCGTAAAGTATATGGTGCGTTAACTCGCGCACTATTTGCAAAAAAATTAACTCACTGTTTATACGACCTTTTAAATGTATAAAAACTTGGTAGCACTTCCATGGAAATGTTACTTATGCTTGCATTATTTTATCCATTTATTGTTTTTTATTAGCAAAAATTTGTAAGTGTGGCAACCTCAAGCATTTTATTTGCAAATAGTGCGAATAGTTTTCTGAATTAGTAAGTCGCAATAAAAACAATAATATGGCAAGAGTTTTATTTGCAAATAAGCCGTGCGTATAAACGTAGAATATATTAGATAATAGCTATTTAAAAATATATAATAGTTAGAGACTTTAGTTTTGGTATGCTTCGATTTGGTGTTACTAATTAACACAGAAAATATTAAATAAATAATAAAATTGAAGAAGTTTATTATTCGACATATTGTCATAATTATATTTTAATTTGAAATTTATTTGCTTGTGGTATGAATTATTTGCTGGGTTTTGTATGAGTTTCAAAGCCTACTGGGCTTATTTTGTCTTTGTGATTTTCAAAAATATTATTAGAATAATAACAAAACCATATGAGAATTCATAAAATAGTATTTTTGAAAATCACAAAGAAAAAATAAGCTTAGTAGGCTTGGAAATTGATACAAAACCCAGCAAATAATTTATATTCAGGTGAACTCATTTTATTTTTCTACATCCTTATACAATTAGAAATCCATCGGATAACAATAAAAGGACTTGCAAGGCTAAATGAAAAATAAAACATTAATTGAACTTTAATGAAATTTATTTATTTGACATATTGTCAGAAGTGTAAGTACTACAATAATTGAAATTTATTTGCTGGTGGTTTAGCATGTCTATATACGTATTTCATTGGTGCTTGAACCAAATCATCAGTAGACTTCAACCACAAATTTTGAGCAGTCACAAACCTCTTACTTTATGCACAGACTTTCTAAACCTATATGAAAATTCATAAAATAATAATATTTTTAAAAAATCACAAAGAAAAAATAAGCTTAGTAGGCTTGGAAACTGATACAAAAATATTATTATTTTATGAATTCTGTGGTTGAATTCTACTGATGATTTGGTTCAAGCGCCAATGAAATACGTATATAGACATGCTAAACCACTAGCAAATAAATTTCAATTATTGTAGTATGAAGTTTTTATTTTATTGTTTATTGTTTTGTATCTATAGGAAGTAATTGTTGGACTTAATTCTGGAATATATGGTTGATACATGTTTCAAAATAAAAATTTTTTTGAGTTAATTTTTAAACAATTAGCTCTTGGATTATATCGTCATATGATTTCACAAAAGCCCTAAGTTACATGTAAACAATTTATAATGAAAAATTACTTTACAACTTTTAAACTTTTTTCAGTTTACGTAAAATTTTGTAAAAGAATTAATACATGAAGAAATATGTCCAGTTTTTGTATTACTTGCAGAGATGTGAAATTTACGCCTTTGAGGATTTGTATTTCGTGAAACTAAAAAGGGCGTAAGTCGAATTTAAAAATGGTATTAGTAATTTTATTATTATATATATTTCTTACTTATTTTTTTACTAATAAAACATACAAAGAAACCAACAAAGCAAAATTAAATAAAAGGAAGTTTTGAATATAAAAAGATATTTGTGTATTTTCTGTATGCGAAATTGAAATTTTCGGAATTATTGCGCTAATTTACACGGAGATAATTGTGCTATCATAACATGGCAGTTTGATGGTGAAAGAGGCAAACAGAGCGTTTTTTTGGTTGACATAACTTTTTTTTAACGGGGTTGTAGCTGGTTGAAAGTTAAAAAATCGGAAATGTAAAGTTAAAAAATCGGAAATGTAAAATTAATACGAAAAACACTAACACACAAAGCTGTATGTACGTATAAATTTTGTGCCAGATGAATTAGTCTCGTGTAATTTGGAAAAGAACAAAAATTCTGCGGCTTGAAAACTGTTCTCATTCAAACATTTGTTGTTGCAAATTAATATTTATAACAATAATACTATTGCAATTCCGAACACTTTTATTCCGCATGGAATGTAGAACATGCCTGAATATTACCACATATTACTCACTTTCATATGGTAGATTAGTACACAAATTATGACAATCTTCTGGTATGAATATCTTGAGATCATTTAGATTAGAGAAGTAAAGCTTTGGAAGAGAATTGTGAATAAAAAAAAAAACGAATTCGTAAGGTAATGCGCGATAAGTGAAAATGGAGATTTTCGCGAGTCTAACTTACTGAACGAATTGAAAAGTTGGATTACCGAATGGGTTCAATCGCATTCCATTTGGGTGAGTCCAACTATTAAGTATTTTTGCTTTCTAGTTATGTCTTCTTTGATGCATAAAGATTACAATGCGTTTGACAAAAACGATAGTTTTTTTTGTCAAATATGTTATAATATGGTGAATATCTTGTGACAGAGTTAACATATTTTAATTTAATTAATTAATTTTTTAATCTTTTGCCAAAAAACGTAGCCAATAATTTTGCCCAGGATTAGTGTGATTTAATTCGGTTGTTGTATCACAAAATAAAATCAATTATGCCGAAAAATGTTATTTTTATATTATTTTTAATGCGAACACATTAAAAAATCTAGAATAAAAATAATGTTGGTACTTTTCTCTCTGGTGTTTGTTACTGATTTCTTACCGAAAGGCGTAAGTGACAATTTTTTTTTTCACTTGCACTTAGGGCTTTTAAAATTTTGTGGATAACAATGCTATTTTTAATTGTAGGAGTGCAAAATTTTGCAGGAATATGTGTTTGAATTTTGATGTGATTTTGAATTTTTTGTAACTTAGGGCTTTTTTGAAATCATTTTAAGATATGTACATATGTAAATATAAGGTTCTGTTGCACGTTCTTTTTAGGTTTGTATGAGTGTCCTGGTTGACGTGCTTATACTTATAGCAGCCCTACACTACCCTGTAGTCAGACTGGGAACCAAGTGTCTTTGTAGCAACATTAAAATTCTAGTGGCTACTTTGGTATAATAAGTTTGTTCTATCCCTCATTATAAAAGAAAGATAGAAAACAAATATGGTATATTTGTGGTGGAATTGTCAACAACTTGTCAATATATATGCATTTGTATGTACAAAAATTATAGAAATGTTCCAGTAACTAACTGTCTGGTTGGTATGTCTCGACGTTCCCATAAGAACTACGTAGTTAAGCCCCGTTCAGACTATTATACAAGTATTAATACTTTTGTGGAAAATGCAGCTCTGACATGTTGAGTTGTTATTGTTTTTTGAAACAAATATAAGACCAGGGATGCATTTTCGTCCTAAGTATTTATACTTGTATTATAGTCTGAGTGGCCTTTTACTATCTAGTCAATTGCTTCAGTGCTACTAGTAGGTTTTCAATGACAAGCACATGATAAATTCCTATAGCACACAGTATTGTATAATTAGAGAGTAGTACTGATGACAAATTAAAAAGTGATCAGTACATTTTCACCATCGACATTTCCTACAGGGGTATAATGTTTGTCTACCACTACAACAAAAGTACCCAACACCGGTAGAGACACAAGTATACCCTGTGGCGAAAGTCACAATGATTCATCGTGACAAACGCTGACAATGTTAAGTCATCAATGACAAGTGGAGAATTTTCTTAGGGGTCATATATGAATTTTTGAAGTAAATGTCCAAACTGTCATGCATGAAAGATTTTGATTTTGACTGTTATCATTCGTCATATTATTGACTTCTAGCAGACAACATCATCAACTTTCATTACTGAATTTTTATATTATGTGTAGCTAATGTGGAGACTGCTAGCGCACAATCACTTTGAATCATCTGTAAATTATCATCATGTTTGTCGTTATAAGCAACACTTCTACAGGACTTTTTTACAAACGATTCACATATGAAACAGGTCATATAAATTGCTATGATAGGGAAACATGTATGGCCCCTTTCACATTAGGCAACTTTACTTGCGCAAGTCTTGTGTTTGTGGGTGTGAGAGGAAAGGTCGGTTGAAGGGAAAATAATTGCCGAGATTTGAGTACAGACTTGCTTGAACTTGGCAATTCTGCCACAATTCTGTTTCAGCTGTCATTGTTGGCTTGGGATATTGATTTGTTTTTGACATTGTCTTTTATTTCTTCTTCGGTGTGTTGTCTAATTAATTAATTTTGTGCTAAGAAAATTTTATTTGTGAATAAAAAGTTAAAAAATATGGAGAAATATGAGAAAGAAAATTAAACTTGCTCAACAAATGAACTGAATGTGAACATATAAGCAAGTTCAAAAGAAAATAAATAAAAATGAAAATTATACTTGCGCAAGTAAAGTTGCCTAATGTGAAAGGGGCCTATGAAAATGTCCGCAAGTTTCTATATAACAACAAACGTATTTTCTCTTTAAATAAAACAAAGAGTGCACATGCAAACATACAAATGTATGTACAGGGTGAGCCAAAAGAAACCGAGGGGTGTAAAAGTTTAATAACTTTTTTGTTTATTAACTTTTTTTAATTTTTTCTTTCAGATTATATAATATACAAAATGGAAATTTTTTTACACTAAGTATGACAAATGATGTCTCTTAAATGACCACCATTTTCAGCTTCGCACTGATGGGCTCTTTTTAGAGCATTTTACATAACATCTTTCAAAACTTGTGGCTGTAGCGTTCGAATTTCTGCAACAATGTTTGCCTTGAGTTCAAGGATTGTCTCTAGCTTGTTCACATACACTCGCTCCTTCAAAAAACCCCAAAGAAAATAGTCGGGTGCTGTCAAATCTGGCGATCGCGCTGGCCAAATAATTTCCGAATTTCGAGAAATTATTCGATCTCCAAAAATTTTACTTAAAAGTGCCATTGTGTCTCGGGCAGTATAGGCAGTGGCTCCATCCTGCTGAAACCACATACCAGGTCTGTTTTCAAGAGCAAGACGTAAAAAATTTTCTATCATAAACCGATACCGCTCTTTATTTACGGTTACAGCACTTCCATCTTCATTCTCGAAGAAGTACGGCCCAATGACATTTTCAGATGTGATCCCACACCATACTGTACACCTGATGGGGTGCAATTGGCGTTGATGAATGGCTCTTGGATTTTGAGAACCCCAGAACCTACAGTTCTGCTTATTAACAAAGCCAATCAAATGAAAATGAGCTTCATCACTCATAATCAAATTTTCAATAAAGTTGATTTCATTTCTGGTCAACTGTTGAAATTTAACTGCAAAATTTAGACGTTGCCGATGATCTGCGGGTTTTTATTCTTGGACCAATTGCACATTATATGGGTATAACTGTAAATCTTTTTTTAAAATGTGCCGTAGTGACGTACGAGACATTTCTAGCTGAGCAGGACGCCTTCTGCTAGATGTTTCTGGTGCTTCGTTAACACTTTGCTGTACTCGTTCAATATTTTCCGCAGTGTGACTTAAACTCTTACGCTGCCATGTTGGTGATGACGATTAACTAAGCAACGAATCATCGCTTCAGAGGGCGAAATTCTGACGTTAAAATGTCGACGATATGCTCTTTGCGTTATAATAATTGATCTCTGGTTTAAATAATAAAATTCTATTGTTCTGGTTCTCTGTTCAGTTGTGAACCTCTCCATTATAAATTCTCCAAGTGTTGTCTATATAACCTGAAAGAAAAAATATAAAAAAAATTAATAAGCAAAAAAGTTATTGAACTTTTACACCCCTTGGTTTCTTTTGGCCCACCCTGTATATAACATGTTTATTTCATTTAAAAATCAATTAAAGACACACCAAACATAAACTATAATTTCAGTTAATAAAACCACACACACAGCAGATGCAGATTTTACAGTGACGCTTAGCATCACAATTTTTGAATTTTTTGACAGCTGAACGGAAATAGGCTAGGAATTCTTCAAAAGTGACGAAGCGTGTGCAACCGTGCAACCTATGAAAATAAGAAGTAAATGTAAATATGTATATGAAATTTTTTTGAAAACATATTCGCTAACTTGCCTTATTACGTTTAAGTTACAAATTTTTTCTTTTAAATTATTTTTGTTTCGTCAACTATATTATATTTAATAACTTGTAATTTTTTTTATTATACTCACTGCTATTTCAACAATATTCCAAATTTCAGACTTCACGCTTCAAATTTCATACTTCAACTAAAATACGTATTTTTGTAAATCCTGGAATAACAAGGTAAATGAAGAAAAAATTTAAATAACAAACAGAGCAAATGAAATAAAAAAATTTTCCGTTACTTTTTATTTATTCACTGATGGAGAAGTGTAGCAGGCAAAGTCCAGCAGCGTTCAGTTTGAAATATACTCATAACAGACAATGTCGCTATTTTTTCCTTTTAAAAGAACATTGATACTGCTATGCCGTTATCACGCAAAACTCCCTTTATTTGTGTCATTGTCACGTGGAGTCACTAATGAAATTTTCATCCTCGACATTTTCGTCTAAATTGCAACTTAATACTGATCATGTCTGAATGATTCGTCTATGAAAATGTCATAATGACAATGTCGCTTAAAAACGCCACCGGGTAAATATAAAAACACACACATATTCACACACACACACTCACATACATACATATATACAAACACCCACATATACATTCATTAATGCACTGTAAGCACAAAGTTTCTCTACAATAACAACAATAGCTGTACACACAAATGTACATACACATACATAGAAAGAATCAATCTTCTATACACACACACCCAAAATATCAGCATGAAAATCCCCAAAATCCCCCCATTTGTAACAGGGCTGCCATCGTTTTTTATTAATGACGGAGATAGTCCGTTTTTCCCGGTTTTGAATTCCCAAAATAGGACTATATCCGCCATTAACACACTACTAAAAACATATGATTCAAAATATAAAAAATTAAAAGTAAGCAAACGAAAAGTGTAAAAATTCAGGAAAAGGTTAAATAAAAATTGCGAAAGTTATTAAAAAACAAATAAATAAAAGCTGTTATTATACACAATTTTGTAATTTATTTTATCAATCCTTTTGTTTTGCAAATTATTCTAATTACTCAGAGTTGTAAAACTGTAAAATATCTGGTTACTTAGTATTGGACTTGCTTTTAAGGTAATCAGTAACATTAACAAATAGTCATGTAATTTTTATTAATTTAACCAACAACAAATCAATGAAATCAAGAAGAAATTAATTAAAAATAGTGCATGAAATAAATTAAAAAATGTATTCTTAAATTGCTCGTGTTATAAAAATATTTTATCGAGTACCGATAGTTAAAAGACTTTTACTATTTTTTCGTTCGCGTACCGTTTTCGACAACAGCTCTTTTTGAGAGTAAATTTTAAAATTTTCGCAGTCACTACTCATTTACTGCATTTTACTGCAAACGAAAAAAACACACCTATTATAAACTTTTTATTTATAAAACAAACATATTACGAAACTACAATAATTGAGGGCAAAACAACGTTTAGCAGGCTCAGCTAGTCCTTTATATAATTGAACAAAGCATGATTCTAAATAATACATCGCTCATTGTACATATATTATGAACATAGCGATCACCAATATATTTTTGGTCAAAATATTTCATAAAAATTAAATGCAATCTGAGTATGTAAGAGAACATCTTTACATTACATATCCACATTGTTTTCATTTATTATTTTAGGAACATAATATGGGCATCATGTCTGAAATCGCAAATGGCTAATGGGGACCGCTCATGTCCAACTGTAATCCATGCTCTGACTTCAATGCCCGAGCATATGTCTGAGCAACAATGTTCGCCATGCCATTCGCCATCCGCAACCATTTGTAATAGAAAGAAAAGAGACCGAACGAAATTGGTAAATATTCCATCTCTGTTGCACTACCGCAAAATACAGTGATGTGCCTGAACATGGACATGACACGTGTTCACCACAACAAGAAAGTTGATGAATTTTCACAGTTGCTCTGCCGGCGTCATGTCATGTCATGTCCAAGTCGATGGCTAGTGGGGACGTAGTGTTAGCAATAATGCGCATCCAATTTGTATTTTTTCATTGTTTCTGTGTCCAATTTTTTTCTTGAATGAAAGTTTGATTGTCGAACATGATCGATAGTATGAGCTAGAGATGTGCACGTGAGAGGTTTTTGACTCACGACACGCACGCTCACATGGATATAGTACCTTTTTCTACTAAGTTCTTTTCCCAAAAAGTACCTTCTTCTTAAAAGTTCTTTTCCCAAAAAGTATCTTTCCAAAAAGTACTTTCTCAATGGGGATATTTTTTTAAGAAGTACTTTACCTAAGAAGTACCTTTCTCTTAAAACAGCTTTTAACAAAATGTACTTTTAAACTCTAATGCCAATGGTCCGTTCAATAATTTAGAAGAGATTTCGAGTGAATAAATTCAGTTTTTATCCCCTTTTAAACCTTAAAAGTACACATATTAAAAATTACCAAACACATGTCGACTAGCTTTTTACCAGCATTCTTATCCTTTTGGAATTTTTAGTATATCTGATTCAGTTTCCGAGACATAAAGATATCAAATTTAACCTTTTTACAAGGTAGTTATCCCGATGGGTGAAGACAACTGACTCTAAAGGTCTGTACACCAAAGGTTATCCAACCCTAAACCAGGGTGTGATGCGACCCGTGCCCATCAGATTTTTGCAGTCAGGGTTAAAAGACTGTATTAGAACGGAGCCTTGCTGATACCTGGGCACCTCAGCAAGTAGACGACGCCCTCACCACGTTATCGGGGGCTATGACGTGGTGGCCTTCAAATCCCCCATACTCGTGGGACCAAAATGCTAAAAAACTTTTCCAACAAAAACAAAACAAAAACAAAAAACAAGACCGGGACCGATGAACTGATGGTGCTTTCGAGCGCGGAAGGACAGGGGACTGGTTTCACGCAACCGTCTGGTACGAGAAAACTCGTTCAGACGAAGGCTGCCGAGAACACTGGGCAGATAGTCGGTACATGCAGCAGTGCGAGCTCGGCCATGCCGTGTTCAACCAAGCATGTCCGACCATCAAAAATGAGGCATAACCAAAAAAGGTTATGCCTACGCATTGTAAAGACGCTGGGCACTCAAGACCCATCCAAATCGTCCGAGGAACAGAAATCGTCCCTTGGATGGGCAAAAGGTGTCCTTGAAAACATGGACACTCCCGCCATCAGTAGCGGTGCTAGCACGTCGTCAAAACCGTCTGGTAAAAGACTGCGTTCGCCGGACGACAAACCATTGCCTAAGCGGCCTAAGGCTAATAGCAATATTGGTGTTAGGTCGTTTAGTGAGGTTGTGAAAGACAACCTCATAATGGCCGTTGTCGACAGGGGAGATATGGATGGAACCATCCCCAGGGGCAAGTGGAGTACTGTGGAAGCTAAGCTTGCAACCACGTACTACCAGGTCCTTGCGGAGAATCCAGGCTTACCTCCCGTGTGTCGCGATGCAGGATGGTATCAAGGCAGGGTCAAGCTGATGGCCTTTGGAGACCAAAGATCGGCGGACCTGTACAAGGCAGCTATCAGCAAGATGGGAGAGCCGTGGCCGGGTGCGAAAATCGATCTTGTCAACAAGAGCGACATTCCATCCCAACCACGCGCGCATGCATGGATTCCGGCATTCCCAGACACGGCTGAAGCAGCGATAAAGTTGTTAAAGGACTGTAATCCCTCACTTCCAACCGGCAACTGTAAGATGGGGAGGTTCGGTGAGGTGGAGGGGGACAGACGTGGTGTAATTATTATACTAAACGCTGAAACCCTTCCTCACTTGGCCAAGTCCAATAATATCTTATCGTACGCCTTTGGACAGGTTACGCTGAAGGTGTACAAAGGAGATCAGTCTCCAGTGACGGATAAATCCAAGACAGTGTGTGGAAACGCTGTGGAGGAAGAATCTGAAGAGGAGGAGAAGAAGGCCAGCTTGCGAGAATCTTCGGAAAAGGATGGCTATATTACATCCGACTCTGAAATTCTCGGAGGCGCCTCAGGCCTGTTCGACGCTGATTACGGCGAAGACAGTGACCTTCTTCTTGAGACTGATGACGAGTCCGATAAAACGGTCGTGGAGATAGATTTCGTAGCAGATGTTGAACCTGCTGCAGATAAATCTCCACCACTCTAAAGCAGCCTCAGAGGCTCTTCAGCTTCGTTTGACAACATGCGAAGTTGACATAGTCCTAATCCAAGAACCCTGGATTAGTGGTGGCAGGGTTTGCGGACTAAGGACCAAAGATTTTAAGATGCTAGCCGTCAAGAATGAAGGTAACAATAGAACCTGCATCTTGCCAAGGAACCACCTTAATACATTTTTATTATCTAACTTCAGCGGCAGAGACATAACGGCGGTTAACGTGGAAGTCGGAGATACATGCTACTGGCTGGCGTCGGTGTACTGCGCTCACGACGATCAAGGTCCTCTACCGTCGGTAGTGGTGAGAAACTTTGTGGATGCGGCGGTAAACGCTGGTCACCATATCATCCTGTGCTGTGATGCCAACGCACATCATACTATCTGGGGAAGTACGGACACTAATGAAAGAGGTGAGGAACTTTTTGAATTTGTAGTTAGTGCTAACCTTAACATTTGTAATAGAGGTCAAGAACCTACTTTTATAACAAGGAACAGACAGGAAGTCCTGGATGTTACCTTTTCGTCTGATTCGGTAGCCGATAGGATCATGAATTGGCGTGTACTTCAGGAACATTCCTTTTCTGATCATAGGTTTATTGAGTTTAGTATTAGGGAGCGGGCACCTGTGGTAGAAATCTCCCGAAATATTAGGCAGACAAACTGGCGTTTGTATAGGACCATTTTTTCTAGACAATTAGGAGCGATTGGAGACTCGTCACTTCTAGAAACTTCTGATTTGGATTGTGAGGTTGATAACACTACTACAATCTTCAAAAATGCAAGAGAGTCGTCTTGCCCTTTGAATAAGCCAAGGGGGAAAAAGAAACCGCCTTGGTGGAATAGAGAGTTACAATTGTGTAGGTGTACATGTAGAAAACTCTTCAATAAGGCTAAATCATCCAGAAATGAACTGGACTGGATAGCTTATAAGGGTAAATTAAAAGAGTATAAAAAGCAGATAAGAATCGCTAAAAATACAACATGGAAGAAGTTTTGTGAAAATATTGAAAATATTTCAGAAGCCTCTCGCATGAGAAAAATTTTGTCCGCTACTCCCTGCACCCTGGGGTATTTGAAGAATCCCAATGGGACGTGGACTACATCCAGCGAGGAGTCGTTAAGAACCCTGCTGGACACTCATTTTCCGGGTAACTCAGTGTCTGAGATTCAGACATCTGATCCTTACCCCATACCTGCGGAAAATATATCTGACATCGTCAATATGCATACATTAAATTGGGCTCTGAGAAGTTTCAAGCCTTACAAGTCACCAGGACCTGACGGTATCATACCGGCTGAGATATGGAAAGTATCGAATCTCGTAGCCCCAAGGCTACTGAGAATTTACACCAGTTGTCTAAGACTGGGTTATGTTCCTGAAAAGTGGAGGGAAGCGAGAGTGGTCTTTATACCGAAGGCTGGTAAAAGCTCTCACACCACACCGAAGGACTTCAGACCTATAAGTCTATCATCCTTTCTTCTGAAAACATTAGAAAGGATGGTTGATCATTATATCCGCAAAACCATCAATAGTAAACTACTTTCCCCGCATCAACATGCATATCAAACGGGAAAGTCAACAGAATCGGCTCTACATGAGCTGGTTGGCACGATAGAGAAATCTCTTTCTGTAGGTGAATATACCTTTGTAGCCTTCGTGGATATTGAGGGGGCTTTTAATAATATATCTCCAGATGCGATAATTGAGGCATTGTCTAACTCACCGTAGGATAACTGCGGCTCTAGGAGCTTCTAGGCAGACCCGCTTTGTAAATAGGGGTACACCACAGGGAGGAGTTCTTTCGCCACTATTGTCGAATTTAGCTCTGAATCCTGTGCTGCTATCTCTGGAATCGCGGGGGTGCAGAATCGTGGCTTATGCTGATGATGTGGCAATAGCTGTAAGAGGAAAATTCCTCACAACATTAAGGGACATCCTACAGGATGGTCTTTCATATTTAACAAAGTGGGCGGAGAAATGTGGGCTCGCCGTTAATCCTAATAAAACGGAACTAGTCCTTTTCTCCAGGAAGTATAAGATACCTGATTTCCGGCCTATAACACTTAATAATACGCAGATAAAAGTGTCCAACACTGCAAAATATCTGGGTGTTATTTTTGATTCAAAGCTGAGTTTCAAAGCGAATATTCTAGAGAGAGTGAAAAAAGCAACAATTTCACTATATCTATGCAAAAAATCCCTTGGGAAGAATTGGGGTCTTACCCCAAAAATTGTTCATTGGATCTATACTGCAATAGTACGTCCAATTCTCATGTATGGCATCATCGTGTGGTGGCCATCCCTGGAGAAAAAGACGTATCTATACACCTTACACAAGGTGCAAAGACTTGCATCCTTGTATGTAACCAGTGCTATTCGCACCACTTCTACGGATGCACTGGGGATGCTTCTTCATCTACTACCATTAGATCTAGTAGGGAAGGAGATGGCAACGTCCTCGGCAATCCGTCTTAGATGTGTTTCTCTGTGGAACGGAAATGGAACCGGCCACTGCAGAATACTAGATGGTGAAGTTAGGGGATGGAGGATTGACCAAACCTCCCCTGCTCTACTACACGAACGTCTTTATAAAACCTGGATACCATCTGCAGAAATGTGGATGAATGGAACTCCAGGTAGAAGAAAAAGCGTTGATTTTTATACGGACGGCTCCAAAACACATGAGGGTGTGGGCTATGGGGTCTTTTCGAGGGCTTTAGGTCTTCGCATTGCAAGGCGACTTCCAGATCACTGCAGTGTCTTTCAGGCAGAGATCCTTGCTATAAGAGAAGTTGCGAACTGGTTAAAAGTGAATGTCACTTCAAC